>CM076569.1:133669058-134269058 GCA_034641835.2 Pinus albicaulis | reverse complement strand
TCATGAAAGATAAAACGAAATGCTAACAAACAAAGTCATTAACATCCATTAAGCAAGCAATCAGTCTGAACATCATTAACACAGATACAGGAAACCATAATGTGTGAATGATGCCATTAGAAGGTGCATCTCCATTAATAAAAAGATGTTCTGAAACTGTATAGAAATACTCATAGCATTTTCCCAGCAAAATGCATCAAATCCAAAAGGAGTTTCAACAGGTATTTGTATTCATATGTAAAAATGAATGTTGTCTTTCAATATAATTCTATATGATTTTTGAGTCCAAAAAGAAGATCCTTTACATTTTCCCCGGGGGGGTTTTATAGATCAAAATTTCCCTTTGAGCTCCCTGACTCTTCGCCTGCCCGCCAATTGAGTTGCCTTGTGACCTGGGAGAAAATTGCGACCTGCGACCTATTGGGCAGTGCAACTTGCGACTTGCCTAGACGGTGCGACCTGCGACCTGCCTCTGACTGCTGCCAGCGACTTACTGCCACCGGGCTATGAAGATGGACGCGCGATTTTGAGGTCAGGGGCATCAATCTGCTGTTCTTTGAGAAAATCCCGCCAGGTCTGATACTCTGTTGCTATGGGGGAAACAAGAGGGACCTCTTCTTTCAACTGATGCATGCATTACAAAGCATTTGGGACTAGAGTTTCCCTTTTTTGAGAGATCTGGTTGGAAAGAGAGGTGAGCTTGGTATAAATCCATACTGGCGTGACAAGAAACTGACCTAGATTTTCTTATGTTGCTGCGAGCTCGGGGGCGGCAGCAGCTTGCTTGATGGGCTGCAGAAAAGACTGGATTTCTTGATCTACTTGCTCCCAGGTTTTCTTTTCGTCCAATGCCCCTAGCGAAGGAATGTGGTGAAGAGTGTGCATCGAGTCGATGCCGCTGATCAGGTGGTCGTATGAAGACGTTACTTTGTCCAAATCCTTGGATAGCTTGTCCTTGGACTGCATCTTCATACGAATTTGGACTTTGGCATCCTGTGTATGAATCCAATCCTTCTTAGGCAAATGCTCAGGAGCCTGAGGGTATCGCACAGTCCAATCCATCATCTTATCTAAAACATTTGAGGCTTCCTTGAGCTGCTCATGTTTCTACTTAGTTTCTGCTCGTGCTCTTACCAATGGGGTGACTATTTGTTTTATGGTGAACATTTCCCCATACACCTGCCTCATGGTCGTCTCTAACACATCACACTCCTTTAGAATGGCAAGTGGAACTTCATTGACCGGGGGAGTCTTGCTTCAAAGTAGTTGGATCTCTTCTTTCAGCGTTGACCTTTCCTGTTCCACCTTCTTCTCCCGCTAATCTGCCGCTTGTAGTCTATTTTGTAGAGAAACGATTTCTCTACTCATTCTAGTTAAATTTTCTTCCGTGGCCGCAGCGAAAGATGTAGAAATTTGCTGAATAATGATTTATTATCCACCGAGATTATCCTGATCACATATCAATTCGAATTCATATGCAACACATAATCTCTTCCACTCAGATCATCACACATGCGGAAATAAAACAAGCGATAGCACATCAATTCATCATACACATTAACACAGTATGTATGGGGAAAGATTATAGCTGAAAACCCCGCAGCTATTGTGTATATTATAATGGAGAAATCATGTAACAAACTCGGTACAATACTCCTCACAAGTACTCAGTACTTTCTCATAAAGTTACACACAAACTAGCTTGGTTTTGAACAGGTTACTGGTTCAAAACTCACCACTAATTGCCTTGCCTCTATTGCGCAATCATGGCCTGTCTAAATAGAGATCCAAGGTTAGAATCTCCTTGGCTTGACAGCGCAATCATCATGGGCAATTCCTCCAAGTGTGGTGCAAATCTCATGCACAACTGATGTCGCCACTGATAGCTAACTCCACCCTTTCATCTACCTCTTTCACTGGTCTCCACTGAACTGTCCATGCACTGTAGTGAAATGATGTGTTCTTGAGTTGAATAATGAGTTACAAATTAATGAATTAAATAATATTTAATTCACTCCACTCATTACTAGTTGATTAGCTAGTTAAACTAATCTCAACTAGTTCAACTAAGTTAAACCGAACACAACTCCACCAACTGTCTCATCAACTCCACCAAACTTCTGCCACTGAAGTCCTAACTGAAGTCAACCATGCATGAGCTCACCAAACCCTTAGAAATAGCGTAATTCCTCTGTCAGATGCATGAGCCACTTCCAAGGCTCGAACTGAAGTGCTCCAAGAGAGTAAACTGAAGTTTAGAGTCCAAATATTATTAAGGGTAAATAATATTTGACTTCCCTATTTTTAGGATAGGAAGTCTAAAAATAGACTTCAACCTATAGGTCCAAAAAATAGAGGTCCATATATTTTTACCAACATGAACAATACTCCAAGAATAACATACTGCAATCCCCGGACCATGCTCCATATGTCTAAAAATAGACATAGTCTAAAAATAGACTTTGCGCCAGAATTTGCCTGCGGGCCCTCTTAGTGAAGGCGACTTCATTTCACTAAGCTCCATCATCTTGTTGCATTTTCAACAAAAGCCGTGCCTGCTGAGGCTATCATCACGGGATTAGTCCTGGTATCAAGGAATATGTCATTTCCGATTGAAACTGTGGATGCGGCGGCAGGACTTTGCACTAGGGACCTTCTCTTCTCCTGCCGGATTTTGAAGGAGAATTGATCGAATGTGAGCCTGGTGAGGTCGAAGACCTCCTCCTCCTACTCCTGGGGGGAATTGACATCAGAGAGCATGGTTCCTAAACCGCCTAGAGGTACCTCAAGGGGAGACACCTCGATGTCTTCTATCATTTCATCCTTCTCTTCTTTTTTCTTCTTTTCCTCCTTTTCCTTTCGCTGTCGCTCTTCCTTCCGCCTTCTCATGCTCTTCCTTCCGCCTGTGCTCCGCTTCTGCAGCTGCTTATGTTTCGGCTTTCCTCTTCTGCTCGGCAACAGAATCCTGGTCTGCTTTCTTTTTGCGTTCAGCTTCTGCTTTGTCTAGCTCTTTCTTGAGTGCCTATTCTGCTGCGGCCTGTGCCTCTTTTTCCTTTTTTTCCTTTCTGGCCTCTTCGGCCTGCTTCTTCTTCTGTTCTGCCCTTAGGATCTTCTTTCTCTTTTCCTCATCCTATTTTTTTTTTTTTTCTATCTCCTGCTGGGCTTTGGCCTCTACTTCTTTCTGTTGGAGAGAGGTAGCAGGCCCTGTGCTGGTCCGGGGCATTTTTTCTAGAGAGGAAGAAGCACCTCCTAACTTACAACTCCTGTCTTCCAGGCTTTGATCATCCGGATCCTCTTGGCCAGAGTCCGCCCCTGGAGAAAGTTGTCTATCTGCATTGTACCAGTTCCTTCTCTCATCTTCTCCCGGGCATTATACATGTTGGTAGTTCCATTTGAATTTGGCCTTCTTGCAGTGTTCGGGAACTATCCTCTCCGGGTCATATGTTCGGTACTCTAAAGCCCCAAGGTGATAACTTTTAATCTCTTCTCCTTCAGCCCCTACCTCTCTGAAATCTTTAACTGTGTATGCGCCGATAGTGAGGGGTAGCGCGGGCCAGGGCTTCTTCTTACCTTTGGACAGGACACTGGAGCAACCCGAGGACATTTGGAAGCATACCTCTTGTATGAGAATCTTGTCTGTGACGAAGCGAGGCATAGCATGTGGTGCCCTGAACGAGCCGAAGACTCGGATGAAAGTATATTCATCGAACGGAAACCAATGCGCCACTTGGCCTAGAGTCTCCCTGGCTCACCAAGACATGCAAGGGGCGTCCTGGCCAAATAATTTCTTGAATAGGGCAGGGATGAATATTTGAGAAATTGGTTCTATATCCTGATTATACCTGGATTCCCAGAACACTTTGGTTTGTAGATGAATTGCACGGGTCTGCGTGGGATCCCAGTTATGTGCCCATCCCTCAAAATGCAACCTCGCACAGACGACATCCAATAGATAAGAGGCCATATAGAACTCAGAAGGCATTCCTTCATCTGGGGCCAATGCCGAGGACAAGTTTGTATGCATTGAGGTCATCAATATACTAGCCCAGTTGAAACGGGTGCCATGCACCGTTACATATTCCATGATAGTAGCCCATGTGACGTTGAAGGTGGTGGCGTCAGGGTGCCGGTACAATATGAAAATCATGGTGGCTACTAATTTATATACTTTTCTCAGGCTGGCCACCGGATATTCTTGGTCTTTCTTGACTTTAAATTTGTCAGGCTCTGCCCACCACTGCCTAATAGTGTCGACTACAGGGACTGCATGGGCAAGAGCCCATTCTTCTGTAATTTTTTCTTCCTGTTGAGGCAAAGAGTAGTAAACATGGGCGTCCGAGCCTAGGAGCGTTGCGAAAGCCTTGCCTTCGCTGTCTCAGATCACAAACTTCTTGGGATCTGTTTTTTGTATGATCCAGTCTATCATTTCGGGGCATGGAAATATGGCCGGATGAGCACCTGCGAGATGCAGCTTGGACCTTTTGACTTTTAAGTATACCTCCCGATCCGGGAGGTCTTCTGGAAATTCTGTTATGGAGAACTCATGGTACACTTGGCACCATCGCATGCTGTCCCCTTTTGCAAATGTGCAAAGGGTATCTCTATATATCGAGGGCGGGGATACTGGTATGTCCATCTCCACATCTTCCACTGCCACGTGCTTGTCTTTCTTCCGGGACACTGGGGGTGCCATGTCGTTGGAATCCGAGAGAATAGGTATACACTCCGCGTCTGCTTCAAGTTCACCTGTCATATTCATGAAAGAATCCCATGATAAGAACGACATGATGCTAAAATACCAATTACAGTTTATCAATGATTTTAGCTGGGACACAAGAAAAATTGAAACAATGGCCTGCTGGGTCGCGGGGTCGCAGATTGAGAGAAAGTAGCCAACATGCGACCTTGCGACCTTGCGGCTAGGTCGCTCGGTCGCGGGGTCGCAAATTTAGCAAAACCGGGAAAATGCGACTTTCCGACCTTGTGACTGGGTCGCGGGGTCGTGGAGTCGCAAATCTCGAACAATATGGAAATTGTGACCTTGTGACCTTGCAACTAGGTCGCGGGGTCGCAGGTCGCGCTAGGGCTTCCCCGGGGGTTTTGGGCGCACACGACGTGGAGTATTTTTTCCTTTAACTAGAAGAATGCAAAGCCAAAAGGGTCCAGGCAGGGTCAAGGGATAGTTCTTGGAGTAGGGGAGTAGCCATGAAAGCCTGGACAAGAAAAGGTGACGATTTTGGGCACTGTGGGGAAAACAGGAATTAGAAAAACCCTAAGTAAGAAATACAGATAGGGTTTGAGGCAAAATGACCATTTAAAGGCTGAGGATGTCTGAGATTTAGCAAGAATAACTAGAAAGGAAACAACAAGAGGGAAAATGGAAACTTACCTGGGAAAAACGCGCGCCAATCGACCTGTCAGAGCCGTTTCTTTCTATTCGCTGCATATGAAAAAATGCGACATAGTGACCTCCTTATATAAAAAGGTTGCACGTGCGGGCATTTAATGAGGTTGCAAGGTCGCAATTCGAGTGATCCATGAGGTATGCGACCTTGCGACCTTACGACCTTGCGACCTGCGGGTCGCGAGGTTGCAAAGTCGCGGGGTCGCAATTTTCCGAAAAAATGATCTTTGCGACCCTGCGACCTTGTGACCTTGCGACTAGGTCGCAGGGTCGCTAGGTTGCGAGGTCGCGGTTCAACCTTCTAGACTCTTTACTTAGTTTTCTTTAGGTTCAGGGGGCTCCAAAAAATTTTGAAGTGGGGTTTTTTGGAGGGTGTTGTAGGGGCTACAATAAATGGCGATTCACTGGACGAACCCAGAGTCTCTGCCGATAGTCAGCCTTGGAAGGGGGAGGGAGGGGTCTTCGCTTGCTGCTTCTTTTACCTTAAGGTCGACATTGCCTAGCCTTTTGGCACCTTGCGAGGTTGCTCAGCCTACTTTCCTGTTCGGGCGCTGGTTAACCAAATTTCATTCCTTCAGGTCTTCAGACCGAGAAGGTTGGAGGACTCCAAGCAGCTACAAGATCCAGTACGATTATTTTGTCCTCATCGTGTTGCTCCGCTGCCAGCGAACCTTTCGGTCCCGGCGGAGTCACTACCTAGGAATCGTGAACGTTGCTCCGCTACCAGCGAGCCTGGTCAGTACCCCGGTGGAGTCGTTACATCACCTCTCTGCGCAGGAAGCCTTTCTCAATCCTTTACCCTTTATTATTGTGCTATTGCACTTATTTTAAATGTGCCTGGGGCACTTATTTAGATGTCCTCGTGGCACTTATTTGAGATGGGCAATTTTTGCCTTGGGCGGATGAGGGATCCCGACTTATTTTTCTTGCAGAGAGGTTGTTCCTGGTCTGGTATGTGGACTTTGGTTTTTCCCAAATGCCCTGACGTAGCATGGAGTACCTCTTTCCCCTTCCGATCTAGTTATCACTGCATCGCACTTTCTTTTGCAGACACCCTCTCAAACTTGCTAGGTGGGCTCCCGCTTGATGAATTGAGCTAGATCATATGCTTCCTTTAGGTGCCGGTAACAAGCAAGCTCTTACCACCTTTGATTCTATCAGGAAAAGGCCTTCCATCAGCATAGAACCTGTTGCAGTGTGCCAATTGCGAGGCTCTAACAAGTCCTTCCGTTTTTTTTTTTTTTTTTTTTTTTTTTTTTAGGACAAAAGGGGAAAAAACGGAAAATATGGTACAAGGATAAGATAACCCTCTAGGGGCTGCTAAGTGAAATAATATTTGAGGTCATGGCCGTTTACCGGGAGGACCTCGACTCTTCCCTCAAGGGTTTGCAGTCTAAACGTATGGGAACCTAATTTTTCCTTAACTTGAAAAGGACCTGTCCATAGTGCTTGGAACTTGGAATTTTTTCCTTTTTCTTCGTGAGCTTTATCCCATTTCAGGACCAGGTCTCCTACCTCAAATTTTTTATTCCCTGCGAATTTTCTATCAAACCATCTCTTGATTCGACTTTGGTGGATGGCGAAATTTTCCCGGGTTTTTTGTCTTTCCTCCTCCAATTTCAGTAGGGTGTCAATTCGAGTTTGCAAGGTAGGGTATGGGGTACCATGAAATTCCTGGGACAGCTGAAGGGCAGGGAGAGATAAATGGGGAGGAAGAACAACTTCTTTTCCATACACGAGAAAATAAGGAGAGGTGCCTAGGGAGGACTTGGGTGTGACATGGTTGGCCCAAAGTGCATTGTGAAGGGCGTTGTGCCAGTTGTGCTGGTGGGATAGCAGGGTATTCTTGATGATGCGGATCAGATTTTTATTAGTCGACTCAGCTAAACCATTTCCTTGGGGATAGTAATTTGCAGATTTTTTAAGAACAATACCATTTTCCAAGGAAAAATCACATAATTTAAAATATGAAAAGTAAGTTGCATTATAAAAAACCAAGGAAGTTGGAACGCCAAACCTGGTGATGATGGAATGAGTGACAAATTCTATTACCTCCTGATCATTGATTTGGCGTAAAGGTGCCGCTTCGACCCACCTGGTAAAATAATCGGTAGCTGTAAGAATTTACCAGTGTTGTTTGGAGGAGTGAGGTATGATTTCGCCAATGACGTCCAAGCCCCACTGTTGAAAAGGTTCTTCTACTGCTACCGACAGTAAGGGGGCGGTTCGCCGCACTTCTCGGTTTGCAAAATTCTGGCACTGGATGCCCCTCTGGACATATGCATGCACGTCTCTGAAAAGGGTTGGCCAATAGTATCCTGCGCGCATTATCTTATGGGCGGTGGTATCCCCGGAAAAATGACCCCCAGTTGGTTTGTCGTGTAGCTCGGTCAAGATTTTCTGCACTTCATCATGTTATAAGCAGCGTAACATGACCCCATCATAATGTTTCTTGAAAAGCTTCCCATGGATCAGCTGGTAAGATGCAGCTTTGAGTCTTATCGCGTGATTCTTCCGGGCAGTTAGAACAGGGTCCAGAGTACCCTGGGCTAGGTATCCTGAAATGTCCGACTACCAAGAGGGGCTACTCAGCTGAGGCACATGGTCACTCTGGTACATATTGATCTCTTATTCCCAACACTCTTCTTCAACTCCATGGGAACTTGCCGCCTCTGCAGCCATTTGACATAAATCTTGTCCTTTAATGGTGTGTGCTGGCTTAAACTCTAAATCATACTCTTGCAGGAATGCCACCCCGTTGCCTTGCCTCTCGCCTAGCTCCTGCTGCACAAACAATGAGCGGGCCGCTGGATGTGGAACGAAAACCGCGACGTGGTTTTTCAAGATGTATGGTCTGAAATGCTTGACTGCTTTGTAAACCGCATAGGCTTGCTTCTCGATTTCAGGGTAGTTCAATTCATCTCCTTGTAAACTAGTACCCATGAAGGAAATGGGCCGCTCGTCATTGTTGACGTCTTTCTGCGTGAGGATAGCTACAAGTGAAGAATCTGAAGCGAAAGTATATAGGATGAAGCCTCTGCTAAAGTCCAGACTTTGAAGGGATGGTGCTTTAGCTATGGCCTGCTTGATTTTGGCGAAAGCCTCCTTCTTTGGCGGGTTCCATTAGAACATCGCATTCTTTTTTATCATCCCCTGCAAAGGTCTAACTATCTGGGCGAAATCCAATATGAACTTGCGGACAAAATTGATTTTCCCCAGGAAAGATTGCATTTCTTTCTTACTGCTCGGGGGGGGAAATCTGGGCAATAGCTTTCGCCCACTCTGGATCTACTACAATGCCTTGCTTCGTAATAATGTGGCCCAGCAAGTTCCCTTCTGCCACAGCGAACACGCTCTTTTTTGGGTTGAGATAAATCCCGTACTTCCTGCACCTCTCGAAGATTTGTTTGAGGTGGCGTAAATGATCACCCCGGTGTTTTGAAAACACAGTGATGTCATCCAAATAGACTACCACGCTCTGACCTATCAGACCACGGAAAGCTATATCCATGGCCCGTTGGAAAGTTTCCCCCACATTAATCAATCCAAAAGGCATGCGCCTGAAAGCGAATGTTCCCCATTTGGTCCGAAAGGTAGTTTTCAATCTGTCCGGTTCGGCTACCAGCACCTGGTTGTAACCGGAGAATCCATCCAACAAGGAGAACATCTCAGATCCAGACACAACTTGCAATATTTTTTCCATGGGTGGCACTGGGTAATTGTCTTTGCTCGAGGCTCGATTCAAATTCCTGAAATCCACGCATAAGCGGATCTCACCAGACTTCTTCCATACCGGGACCAAATTTGATACCCATGTGGAGTGACGAACTTTAAAGATAATGCGTGCATCCACTAGTTTCTTGAGTTCTTTCAGAATCATCGGTTCCAAAGTAGGGTGTACCTTTCTGAGCTTCTGTTGGAACAGCTTTACACCTTCTTTCATGGGTATGATGTGTTGAATAATCCGAGTATCGTACGTACGTAAATCATTATACATCCAAGCGAATATGTCTCGATACTTCCGAAATAGTTGGGTGAATGCCTGCGTCTCTTTGTTGGTACAATCTTTCCCGAGGTTAATGAACTTCGGGTTCTCTTCTGATCCCAAATTCACTTGCCGATGTGCCAAAATGGAACTTTTCACCTTGGTATTTGGGGGGCCGAGGAATCGGATTTTCAGGTCAAAGAGCTTTTCAAGTGATACTATCCCCTTGGGCATGGGGTTTTCCTTGCGTTTGTCATGCTCTTCCTGCAAGGCTGGGTATTGATCCACCTCATCAATCGCCGCATCTTTGAATACTTCAGTGTTGAGCATAAACTCCAATATCTATTGACCATTATCAAAAACACGTAGATTAGTAATATTATCTGGCACGGAGGGTCTATATATAACTTCAATAGAAAATCCGTCCCTCAAAGGGGTGAATCTAGCAGCAGCATTAGCCAAAGTATCAGCTGCTGCATTATGCATTCTAAGAACAGATTTAATTCCAAAAGCATCGAAAGCAGAAATAAGACACCATACTTCTTGCTGATAAGCCTTCAAATGTGGAGACAAACAATGAATGGTATTGCGTACCTGTCGAGTAATGATCTCGGAGTCTCCAATAACTCGTAAGCACCTTACCTTTAAGTCCAATGCCTTCTTGAGTCCAAGGATTAGAGCTTCATATTCAGCAGTATTGTTCGTGCATTGGAACTCAAGCCGACATGATATCAAGAATTTGTTCTTTTGGGGGTCTAGCAAGATGCAGCCTGCACCAGCTCCGTCAAGAGTTTTGGAACTGTCATAGTACAAGGTCCATACATCATTTTTTGGCTCCTTTGGGGTTGTAGGTTTGGGCGGGAATTCAGTTTGGTGTGAGACGGGAGTGGCTTGATCTTCCGCGACGAGTATTAATTCAGACTGGATCTTGGGATCTACTGGAGATTGAGGAGGGTGATAACATCCAAAAATGGCTTCCAAGAAGCACATGCCAAGCTCCTCCTGGGAAAAATTGATGGGCTCATTAGTAGCATCCAAATCAGTCACAGTATGTTTCATATAAGGCTCGTTTTCGAGCCTGATTTGGTTATTCCGGCCCTTGTAAGGAAGCCAAAGGTGGGACCAGTCAGTGGCGAAATATCCTTGCAGCTTGCTGGACCAGTTCCTACTAAGTAATAGGCCGTAGGATTCCGGAATGTCAACGACTACAATGTCGATACATTGGTGGACTCTAGAATCGGACGAGAGGCAGATGATGAAATTATTCAGTTCTCCTACGGCTGGCACTTGAGATCTGTCAAGTTGAATGATCCTTGCATCAGTTTTCTCTGGGCGGATGTTCAGTTTCTTACAAAAATATAGTGGCATGACGTTTGTGGAGGCGCTGGAGTCAACTAGACAGTTATGGACGTTGAAGTTGAAGATCTCAAAAGACAGGAGGAAAGGAGGGGTAGACCCCCTGGAATTTTCATTGATGGCATTTACGATGGACTGAACACTTGGACTAGGTTGCGCGGACGTGTTGCTCACAGGGTTAGTAGTTGAGGTGTTGGCGAAGGCTTTAAGAATGAGTTCTTGTTGATTCGTGATGTGAGCAAGTTCATAGAGGGATATGTTAGCTCTGGTTTTCTTCATGTCCTCTACAATGTTATATGTGGAATCAGATTGGGGACCGGTTTCGGTAGTGGTTGTGGTGGACCCCATCGGGAGCTTGCTTTTCTGATTTGCTCAGGTTTTTTCATTGGTGGGCTTCTTAGGGGCAGCTTGTTGTTCATTCCCCGACGGCAGAATTTTCCTTAAAAAAGCCCTTTTATTCTCCTCAAAGGATGGTTCGGGCACCGGTCCTTTACTCCCAAGGCTGTAATTTCTTATAGGTGGGGCCTTGGGATTGTCTGCCATGTTGATATCAGTGACTGTAAGATGGTTTTCCCCTCGGATAACATCGAATGTAAGAACTGAGGATGTCGGTTCTTCATCCGGGGGCAACTCTTCATCGTGGTCGGAAACATCATCCTCCCCCGCGTCCCCTAGGGTTTGATCATCCAGAAGCTGGTTTACCACTGCGGTCATGCTGCCAATCCACTGTGGGCATGTTTTTTCAGAGTGGGCAGCCTGGTGGAAAGAGCAGAAGTTATCTTTTCCTATCTCTTCAACATTCAGAACAGTGTTCGGGTTGGACGGAGGTCGGCTGGTGTTGGGGTTGCTCTTTCTGGAAAAGGGCTTAGGCGCCTTGGCACTAGTCGTGGACTCTATACCCTTCCTCTTCAGGTCAGAGACTTCATTTGTTAATAGCTTGAGGGTCTTCGCTATACCCTCAAAGTCAAAAGCATCCTTATCCTTATCTGCGGTTTTGTTTGTGGCAGACTGACCCCTTTATACGATTGGTTTGTGTTCATCTCTCCCCTCATGATCGATGGATCCTATAGAAAGCATGTCTCTTTCTACAATGAGGGCGGCTACGTAGTTGGCTGCAAGTGTGGGCCGAGCTTCAAGTTTCACGAAGACAGCGATATCCCTAGGGAGAGATTTTGTATAATAGTCAATGGTAATAGAGTCGTCCAATGCCAGGTTTGGGGGAAAATTTTGCAGTATGGTAGCAAAGCGTTGATTGAAGTCTCTCACCTTCTCTTTCTTGTGGCACTTAATGGTGCTTAACTCCGTGAGGAGCATGGAAGGGGTTTTTTCCTCTGAAAATTTCTGCAAGAATGTGCATCGAAACTGGTCCCACGATGTGATGGAGGCACTTGGGAGGGAGCGGTACCAAGTGGTCGCTTTGTTTTCAAGAGTATGCGGAAACAGACGGCAAGCAACTTCATCTGACTGAACCCTCATGATTTGCAGGGAAAGATAGAAGCTGCTTATATGATCCTCAGCCAAGGTGCCTTTCTCGGGATCAAACTTGGGGAGGTGTTTCTCTGGGTGCCTAGGCAGGTCGTGGAGTGGGCCCAAAATATTTAATGGTGACTGGGCCATCCAGGCTAGGGGTTGCACCCTCCTAGCCTGCTGGTGGTGCCTAAACTCAGGCTCAGATTCACCCCCCGATCCTGACACTGATGCTCCTCCCTCATGGCGAGAGTGTTCATCTTGATATCTCTCACGGTAGGGAAAGTCTCTAAGATATCCCCAGGTGTGGACAGGCGGCCTATTTGGGTTTGGGCGACGGTTGTTGGCACGGTTTCCTTGGCCTCGGCCTCTATCTCCTCTACCTCCAGTCCGGCGGGTTCTATTTTCCTCGCCTTCGTTTCTGCGGGCTCTATTTCTGTCGCCTTCATTCCCTCGGCCTCTATCTCCCTCACCTTCCCTAGGTGGGGGGTGTGCTTGGTTGTTGTTAGGCTGGGCTTGGTTGGGATGAGGGTTGGGAAAAGGTTCGGTAGGACCAAATTCTTCCTCATCGCCGTCTTGGAGTTCGGGGATTGGTTCGTCACGCTGAGCAGCAGCGGCGAGGTCTTCAAGCATGAGATTCACCAACTGGGGCACGGTGCTCACCAGGGCACCATTACGAGTGATGTTTTCAGCCGGGGTTCTAGTATGGGACAAGAATTGCATGATTGGGGCATATCGCAAATCCCTGAGGAGATTGCAGGTAGCTGGGCGCAAGGCTCTCAACTGTGCGTCGGTAATTTCATAATACGGCATCTCCACCCCTGGAATATCTTCCAATGGAGGGATAGTTTTGTTGTTTATGACCTCCCTGTGGGGATTTTGTGATGGAATGTTGGTTGTATGCTGGGAGGCTGCCATTCAGGCCCTCCTTCTAGTGCCAATTCTATTGACGGAAAAAATTTGTCCGACCAACAGTAGGGGATCTCCCCGGTAGAAAGTCCCAATCAGACCTTGAACCGTTTGGAATAGGGATCCCGTCCGGGTTGTGGGTCCGGCTACCGCTTAAATCACCTCCCCTCTGGTCTCAAAAGAACTTGATCGAACCTGCGAACACACACTTATTCACATGATACAAGATACATGGTTGATGCATTAACCCTGTATGTAACACTATGCGTAGCAAGACAAATAATAAAGCATACACGCCGAAGGAGGTGTTGTCAACAACACATATTTGGGGTTATGCTTGTAGGCTATTCTGACCACAAAAGAAACAGTTCTTTATGGCGAGACACCCCTTTTACTTCATGAAAGATAAAACGAAATTCTAACAAACAAAGTCATTAACATCCATTAAGCAAGCAATCAGTCTGAACATCATTGACATAGATACAGGAAACCATAATGCGTGAATGATGCCATTAGAAGGTGCAGCTCCATTAATCAAAAGATGTTCTGAAACTGTATAGAAATAATCATAGCATTTTCCCAGCAAAACGCATCAAATCCAAAAGGAGTTTCAACAGGTATTTGTATTCATATGTAAAAAGGAGTGTTGTCTTTCAATACAATGCTATATGACTTTTGAGTCCAAAAAGAAGATCCTTTACATTTTCCCCAGGGGGGTTTTATAGATCAAAATTTCCCTTTGGGCTCCGTGACTCATTGTCTGCCCGCCGGTTGAGTTGCCTTGCGACATGGGAGAAAATTGCGACCTACGACCTATTGGGCAGTGCGACTTGCAACTTTCCTAGATGGTGCGACCTGCGACCTGCCTCTGACTGCTGCCAGCACTTACTGCTACCGGGCTATGAATATGGACGCGCGATTGTGAGGTCAGGGGCGTCAATCTGCTGTTCTTTGAGAAAATCCTGCCAGGTCTGATACTCTGTTGCTATGGGGGAAACAAGAGGGACCTCTTCTTTCAACCGATGCATGCATTCCAAAGCATTAGGGACTAGAGTTTCCCTTTTTTGAGAGATCTGGTTGGAAAGAGAGGCGAGCTTGGTATAAATCCATACTGGCGTGACAAGAAATTGACCTATATTTTCTTGTGTTGCTGCGAGCTCGGGGGCGGCAGTAGCTTGCTTGATGGGCTGCAGAAATGACTGGATTTCTTGATCTACTTGCTCCCAGGTTTTCTTTTCGTCCAATGCCCCTAGCGAAGGAATGTGGTGAAGAGTGTGCATCGAGTCGATGCCGCTGATCAGGTGGTCGTATGAAGACATTACTTTGTCCAAATCCTTGGATAGCTTGTCCTTGGACTGCATCTTCATACGAATTTGGACTTTGGCATCCTATGTATGAATCCAATCCTTCTTAGGAAAATTCTTAGGAGCCTGAGGGTATCGTACAGTCCAATCCATCATCTTATCTAAAGCAGCTGAGGCTTCCTTGAGCTGCTCATTTTTCTGCTTAGTTTCTGCTCGTGCTCTTACCAATGGGGCGACTGTTTGTTTTATGGTGAAAATTTCCCCATACACCTGCCTCATGGTCGTCTCTAACACATCGCACTGCTTTAGAATGGCAAGTGGAACTTCATTGACCGGGGGAGTCTTGCTTCGAAGTAGTTGGATCTCTTCTTTCAGCGTTGACCTTTCCTGTTCCACCTTCTTCTCCCGCTGCTTTTCCGCTTGTAGTCTATTTTGTAGAGAAATGATTTCTCTGCTCATTCTAGTTACATTTTCTTCCGTGGCCGCAGTGAAAGCCGTGCCTGCTGAGGCTATCATCATGGGATTAGTCCTGGTATCAAGGACTATGTATTTTCCAGTTGAAACTGTGGATGCGGCGGCATGACTTTGCGCTAGGGACCTTCTCTTCTCCTACCGAATTTTGAAGGAGAATTGATCGAATGTGAGCCTGGTGAGGTCGAAGACCTCCTCCTCCTGCTCCTGGGGGGAATTGACATCGAAGAGCATGGTTCCTGCACCGCCTAGAGGTACCTCGAGGGGAGACACCTCGATGTCTTCTATCATTTCATCCTCCTCTTCTTTTTTCTTCTTTTCCTCCTTTTCCTTTCACTGTCGCTCGGCTTCCACCTTCTCATGCTCTTCCTTCCGCCTGTGCTCCGCTTCTGCAGCTGCTTCTGTTTCGGCTTTCCTCTTCCACTCGGCGGTAGCAGCCTGGTCTGCTTTCTTTTGGCGTTCAGCTTCTGCTTTGTCTAGCTCTTTCTTGAGTGCCTGTTCTGCTGCGGCCTGTGCCTCTTTTTCCTCTTTTTCCTTTCTGGCCTCTTCGGCCTGCTTCTTCTTCTGTTCTGCCCTTAGGCTCTTCTTGCTCTTTTCCTCGTCCTCTTTTATTTTATTTTCTCTCTCCTGTTGGGCTTTGGCCTCTACTTCTTTTTGTTGGAGAGAGGTAGCAGGCCCTGTGCTGGTTCAGGGCTTTTTTGCTGGAGAGGAAGAAGCACCTCCTAGCTTACGACTCCTGTCTTCCAGGCTTTGATCATTCGGATCCTCTTGGCCAGAGTCCGCCCCCGGAGCAAGTTGTCTATCTTCATTGTACTAGTTCCTTCTCTCATCTTCTCCCAAGAATTCTACATGCTGGTAGTTCCATTTGAATTTGGCCTTCTTGCAGTGTTCAAGAACTATCCTCTCCAGGTCATATGTTTGGTACTCTAAAGCCCCAAGGCGATAACTTTTAATCTCTTCTCCTTCAACCCCTACCTCTCTGAAATATTTAACTGTGTATGCGCCGATAGTGAGGGGTAGCGCGGGCCAGGGCTTCTTCTTACCTTTGGACAGGACACTGGAGAAACCCGAGGAAATTTGGAAGCATACCTCTTGTATGAGCATCTTGTCTGTGACGAAGCGAGGCATAGCATGTGGTGCCCTGAACGAGCCGAAGACTCGGATGAAATTATATTCAATGAACGGAAACCAATGCTCCACTTGGCCTAGAGTCTCCCTAGCTTGCCAAGACATGCAAGGGGCGTCCTGGCCAAATAATTTCCTGAATAGGGCGGGGATGAATATTTGAGAAATTGGTTCTATATCTTGTTTATACCTAGATTCCCAAAACACTTTGGTTTGTAGATGAATTGCACGGGTCTGCGTGGGATCCCAGTTATGTGCCCATCCCTCAAAATGCAACCTCGCACAGACGACATCCAATAGATAAGAGGCCATATAGAACTCAGAAGGCATTCCTTCATCTGGGGCCAATGTCGAGGACAAGTTTGTATGCATTGAGGTCATCAATATACTAGCCCAGTTGAAATGGGTGCCATGCACCATTACATATTCCATGATAGTAGCCTATGTTCCGTTGAAGGTGGTGGCGTCGGGGCGCCCGTACAATCTGCAAAGCATGGCGGCTACTAATTTATATACTTTTCTCAGGCTGGCCACCAGATATTCTTGGTCTTTCTTGACTTTAAATTTGTCGGGCTCCGCCCACCACTGCCTGATAGTGTCGACTAAAAGGACTGCATGGGCAAGAGCCCATTATTATGTAAAGTTTTCTTCCTGTTGAGGCAAAGAGTATTAAACATGGGCATCCAAGCCTACGAGCGTTGCGAAAGCCTTGCCTTCGCTGTCTCGGATCACGAACTTCTTGGGATCTGTTTTCTGTATGATCCAGTCTATCATTTTGGGGCATGGAAATATGGCCGGATGAGCACCTGCGAGATGCAGCTTGGACCTTTTGAATTTTAAGTATACCTCCCGATCCGGGAGGTCTTCTGGAAATTCTGTTATGGTGAACTCATGGTACACTTGGTACCATCGCATGCTGTCCCCTTTTGCAAATGTGCAAAGGGTATCTCTGTATATCGGGGGCGAGGACACTGGTATGTCCATCTCCACATCTTCCACTACCACGTGCTTGTCTTTCTTCCGGGACACTGGGGGTGCCATGTCGCTGGAATCCGAGAGAACAAGTATACACTCTGCGTCTGCTTCAAGTTCACCTGTCATATTCATGAAAGAATCCCATGATAAGAACGACATGATGCTAAAAGACCAATTACAGTTTATTAATGATTTTAGCTAGGACACAAGAAAAATTGAAACAATGGTCTCCTAGGTTGCGGGGTCGCAGATTGAGAGAAAGTAGCCAACATGCGACCTTGCGACCTTGCGACTAGGTCGCAGGGTCGTTGGGTCGCGAATCGTGAAAAAGTTTGAAAATGCGACCTTGCGACCTTGAGACTAGGTCGCTGGGTCGCGGGGTCACAAATTTAGCAAAACCGGGAAAATGCGACTTTGCGACCTTGCGACTGGGTCGCGGGGTCGCAAATCTGGAACAATATGGAAACTGCGACCTTGCGACTAGGTCGTGGGGTCGCAGGTCGCGCTAGGGCTTCCCCGGGGATTTTGGGTGCGCGCGGCGTGGAGTGTTTTTCCCTTTAACTGGAAGAATGAAAAGCCAAAAGGGTCCAGGCAGGGTCAAGGGATAGTTCTTGGAGTAGGGGAGTAGCCATGAAAGCCTAGACAAGAAAAGGTGATGATTTTGGGCACTGTGGGGAAAACAGGAATTAGAAAAACCCTAAGTAAGAAATACAGACAGGGGTTGAGGCAAAATGACCATTTAAAGGCTGAGGATGTCTGAGATTTAGCAAGAATAACTAGAAAGGTAACAACAGGAGGGAAAATGGCAACTTACTCGGGAAAAATGCGTGCCAGTCGACCTGTCAGAGCCGTTTCTTTATATTCGCTGCATTTGAAAAAATGCAACCTAGCGACCTCCTTATATAAAAAGGTTGCACGTGCGGGAATTTAATGAGGTCGCAAGGTCACAATTCGAGTGATCCATAAGGTATGCGACCTCGCGACCTTGTGACCTTGCGACCTGCGGGTCGCGAGGTCGCAAAGTTGCGGGGTCGCGATTTTCCGAAAAAATGATCTTTGCGACCCTGTGACCTAGCGACCCTGCGACCACCTTGCGACTAGGTCGCAGGGTCGCTGGGTTGCGAGGTCGCGGTTCAGCCTTCTAGACTCTTTAATTAGTTTTCCTTAGGTTCAGGGGGCTCCGAAAATTTTTGAAGTGGGGTTTTTTGGAGGGTGTTGTAGGGGCTACAACAAAACTCCAACTATATGTATATTATATGTCATGGAGATCATGTAACAATCATTGTACAAAGCTCCTCACAAGCTCTCAGCACAACCTCAATTGCTACACACTATCAAGCTAGATCTAGCAAAACACATGCTCCAATATTTTGCCACTTGATAGCTAGCCTCTATTGCGTTTTCAATGCTATGGGATGGCTTCATTAAATAGATAAACCACCTAGCTTTTACTACGCAATCCTCATGGGCTTTTCCACCTATCTGTGTGTTGCAAATAGCAACGGTATAATCACAACTGATAGTTAACCTGCTCTTTCACCTATCTCTGCACTGGTCTCCACTGAAACTGTCCATGCACTCAAGTTAACTGATGTATTCTTTAGTTGATTAATGAGTTTATAATTAGTGAATTAATTAATAATTAATTCACACCACTCTCACTAATTGTATCAATTAGTTAAACTAGATACAAATAGCTCAACTATGTTTAGATTAGTTAAAGCTGAATACAACTCCACTAACTTATCAATCGACTCCACCAAACTACTGTCACATGAGTTCTAAGCTGATATGCTGCAATAGCTCCACTTAACCCTTAGGAATAACGTAATTCCTTCTGTCAGCTCCTGTGCCACATATGTGCACTTAACTGAAGTGCTCCAAGAGAATAAGATAATGTTTAGAGTCTAAATATTATTAAGAGCTAATAATATTTGACATATCTATTTTTAGACTGGCAATCTAAAAATGGATTCCGCCCAATATGTCTAAAAATAGAAGTCCATCTATTTTTTCTGACTTGACCAACCATCCACAAATAGCATCCTGCAACTCATAGAACATGATCCATATGTATAAAAATAGACATAGTCTAAAATTAGACTTTGCGCCAAAAATAGCCTGCGGGCCCACTTAGTGAAGGCGACTCCTTTCCACTAAGCTCATCATCTTGTTGCAATATCAACATCAAAAATCAACAATATAATCTAAACCAGAGATTTATTGAAGGGGAATTTACTGGATATGTCACTTTTACAAGAAAGGATGAGATCCAGAGGCCAGCTGGCCCTTTTCAGACTCTGTCTATAGACTCTTGTCGAGAGGTAATATCCCAAAAGGGTTTACTCAGGAAATCATGCCTAGAAAACAAATTTTTCAGGTATGATGGCTTCAGCTACCACAAAATGTGTTTGAGTACACTAAAAAACCAATAGAAAGAACAAAAACACTCTTTACTCATTTTTTAACATCAGAAAGATGGGGAAAAGCAGCTTTTTATGCACTAAAATAGGTTTATACAAAAATTTGCGTAAAATGAAGGGTCAAGGTTCTGGAATATGTTATATTAGGTCAATAGGGATTCACATGCCGAATTTCAGAAAAAAAAAAAAAAAGAAAAAAAAAAGAAAAAAAAAAAAAAGAAAGCGTTTTTATAAGTTAAACAGTTCCTCCTTCCCGGCTAGTCAAGAAAAACCCTGATTTCCCATGACCTAAATTATGCAGAAAGTTACTGAAGCATGGATAGCATAATTTCTGAAGGGCTTGGCTGATTTTATGCATAAATTTTAGCATGCAGGTTCAGAATAAGATTCATATGGCATATGCAAGGAAAAACAGAAATTTCTATGAAGGAAAACCCCTAAAATGAGTTGCTGCAATGCATAGAAAAAAAAATGCAGACTATTACAGCGTTATTTTTCTGAAGATTCAGCTGTTTTAAGTTAAAACTTAGATCTATGACAGATCTATGGCTGAAACATTAGATCCATACCAGATCTGGAAACTACTCAGCCTCCTCCACAAGATCCCCTTGGGGTTTCATCAAAATAATACATGTACAATTGTAGATCTGACTTTGAAAGCTACAAAACTGCAGAATATTAGGAATTTCTGAAGATGGATTTTATTATACATGAAATAAGATCTGAAATATCTTATAACAACAGCTACTTTAAAGAATTACAAAGTGAGAGGCAAGCCTCAATGACTTGAGAGCAGATTTGCATAGAAAATGAATTTACATTAAACCCCAATGCAGAAAACGAAGTTCATGAGAGGGAATGCGCAGTAGCTCTAGATAATTGAATCAAATGCTATAAAATATAGATCTGAATACAAAATAAGAGATGGATCCTCTTCCGAATGGTCACAAGACACCCTCCTTGAGAG
Source organism: Pinus albicaulis (assembly GCA_034641835.2). Lineage (NCBI taxonomy): Eukaryota > Viridiplantae > Streptophyta > Pinopsida > Pinales > Pinaceae > Pinus > Pinus albicaulis. The sequence goes on along the minus strand of CM076569.1, from coordinate 134,248,672 downwards.
AAAACTTTTCCAAAACACTAGATATCTGCAGATCTAGGATACCACTTGCTACAACTCAAGCAACTGCAAAACCCTCAACAGGATCAGCACTAATAATGGAGATGGAGCTTGGTCTTCAACCTGATAGTGGCTCATTTCAGTACAATCTCCTCCAAGAGCTACTCAAGGAAGGAGGGAGGATTCCTAAACTGGAAATCCTCTTCCCTTAGGCTAAACAGCCAAGAGAGCTAGAGTTGCTCAAGCAACCTCTATTTCAAAAATACTTCAACAACCTTTACATGAGCCCTCTCATCCTTTTTATAACTTGAAGGTGTGCAAAAACCCTAAACCACCTCAAATGGATTGCCCCTTTTCACACTGATGTCCTCCTTCTAGAACTGCGCAGTTTATCTAGGAGGTTCAATGAATCTGGATAGAACTGAGATTTGGTCTTGTTGACCCAATCAAATGTCTCAATCCTGTTTCACACACAAGTGGATTTTATTACAAAGGCCCAGATTTATCCCTTTTCACATTGGACATGTATTTATTCTTTGATTTAAGGAGTTTTTCATGTCCTTTACATTTTATTCATCAAACAATAAGAAAGAAATAAAATGAAGTATTCATATTAGCTTGGGATAAATAGGAATATTACAAATGTGTACAATCATCCTGTTGACGACCTCTATTTGGGCATCGGTTTGGGGATGGAAAGTTGTGGACATGGTGAGCTTGGTGTCCAACATTGACCAGAGGCAGGACCAAAATGTGCTCAGGAACCTGCTGTCGCAATCTGATATGATAGACTGTGGGATCCCAAAGTGCACCCACACTCATTCAAAGAAGAGTTTAGCAATGGCTTATGTTGTCATATTCTTCTTGCAGGCTGCCATAATGGCCATATTTGAGAATCTGTCGACGACCACGAAAATACAGTCATTTCCATGCTTAGTAGAAAGAAGGCTTGACATATAATCCATGGAGATGGATTCCCAAGGTCGAATAGGGGTAGGTAGCGAAATATATAGGCCTTGCTTCTTGATGGTTAATTTGGCAATGGCGCAAGTAGTGCAGGATTTGATGTACTTCCCGAAATCCTGTCGAAGGTTCGGTCAATATAAATACTTCTGCAGTACTGCCACTGTTTTCTTGACCTCGAAATGCCCATCGAACCGACTATAGTGTGCTTCCCATATCATCTTCGCATGCTCGCTCAAAGGAACACAAAGGTGTCCCAGGTGACATAACAATGCATCTTGGAAGGTGAAAATTTGGAACTTGTGTACCCCCCAAGAGTGCCATGTATGTGTGGCCGAATTCTGGATCGCTCTTGTAGAGAAGTGGCCAATCAGAAGTCTCGTGCCCACAAGAGTTGAGAATCGTGGTTAGTGCCATAATCGGTGGTCAGCTGAGGCAGTATGTAACATTATTGGTGCTACCCTTATTGTACTTTATGTTCAAATGAAACTGTTATAGATATGTGGACCACTTCCGATGGCGATCGTTCTGTAACTTCCCTTGTGTCTGTATGAACTGAAGGGGTCGGTGGTCTGTGTGGATGATTGTTTCCTTCCCCAAAATGTAATTCTTCCATTATCGACTAGCCTGCACAATGGAATACATTTCTTTGCCATAAGTGTGATACTTTCGAACTGTGTCGAACAATGTCTCACTATGATATGCCACTGGATGCCCCTGTTGAGTAAGAATTTCCCCAATAGCATAGTCAGAGGCATCTGTCTCGATCTCAAATGGTTGTTGCAAGTTTGGTAATGTGAGCACTGGGGTAGAAAAAAGGCGATGTTTCAATTCTATGAACACCTTTTTTTGAGATTCCAACCAAAATATCTCGCTCCTCCCTTGGTGACTTGACTCAAGGGCCAAGTGATATGAAAGAATCCCAACAGGAACCTGTGGTAGAAATTAGCAAGACCCAGAAAGTTGCGAAGCTCTGTTAGAGTGGTTGGGTCTGGCTAGTCTCGAATGACTTGGATCTTGGTTGGATCCACATGCAGCCCCTTTCATCAATAATGTATCAAAGATATTGAAACTGGGTCATGCCAAAAGTTCACTTCTCCAAATTGGCACACAACTTGTGTTGCCGTAGTGTTTTGAGGACTTGTCGAATGTGGTGGAGGTGCTCTTCCCAAGTCTGGTTGAAGATCAGAATGTCATCCAAGTACACTACTACAAATGAGTTGGTGAATGGCCTAAATATGTCTTCCATCAACCTCATGAAGGTTGCGGGAGCATTCGTCAACCTGAAATGCATGACCAACCATTCGAAAAGGCCCTCCTTGGCTTTGAAGGCAGTCTTCCACACATCAACGGGTTCGATGGGTACCTGGTGATACCCAGACTTCAAATTGATCTTGCTGAAATATTTCACCCCTTTGAGTTTGTCTAGAAGGTCATAAATCCATGGGATCGGGTACCTATTCCGGACAGTGATCTTGTTCAGAGCCTGATAGTCAATATAGAGTCTCCAAGTCCCATCCTTCTTCTGTACTAACACGACCAGGCTCCCACAGGGTGATGAACTTGGCCGGATGTGGCCTTTCTACAACAGCTCCTGAATCTGACTCTTGATTTCATCGTTCTCCATAAGAGAGCATCGATAGATCGGTCTGTTGTGTAGCGGCGCACCTGGGGTCAGATCAATGGGGTGCTTGACCTGATAGTGTAGAGGCACCCCTGTGGGTGAGGTGAAAATTTCCCCGTACTCCTCCACAACCTTGTCCATTTTTTGTTGTCGTGCAGAGGAGCCATGTCTAGAGGTCATGGCCACAGTATTATTCTTGCCCTGGGAGCGGATCATCAGGAAAAAAATTTCCTGGTTTGGGAAATGAGCTTACTGCATTGTTTTGTAGTAACCAAAGAGATAGTGGTAGGCGCTGGTACCTTTGGTATCCTGTACATATTATTTCCCAAGGTAACAATAATAGCGTGAGGTCGTGACTCATACACAGCATGTCACTTCCACAAGTATGGTTGGCCTAATAATACATCAGAAACATCAATAAGATAAATTTCACATAATACCTCATCTGTGAAGGGCTTGATGCTATAGGGAAGGCGACACTGTTGGCTGACACGGAGATCCCATCTTGGTGCAGCCAGTTGATGGTGTATGTTTTTGGTGCGCTATGGTCGGCAAGCCCAACTACTTCATGAAATCTGCTGAAATGAGGTTCTTTTGGCTCCCATTATCGACAATGAACTGTAGCGGGGGACCCTTTACCCACATCTAGGAGTGGAAGGGACATTTCGCCTCCTCTGGATCTTCCGGTTCCTCCTTCTGGATCTTAGCAGTGGAAACAGTCACGTTGGGCTCTGCATCAATAATCTATTTTCCTTTGTCATTCCCCTTGTCAGGTTCTGATTCAGAAGCCCTCATCTCAGCCACAAGCGACTGCTTGGCCCAACACTCACTTGTGTTGTGAGTGGAGCTCTTATGGAACTCATACCACTTTCCCATGTCCTTCTTTGGCTTCGTGGTGTTGTTATTTGATTATGTATTTGGAAGGTTATCTTGGGCTACCATGCCTTGGCTTTGTCCTTTTTTATGTGGTTTGGGGGCACCTTTCCCTTGATTTTGATTCGCAGATCCAAAGTCTCGCTTCTTATGCTTGAATTTCTGCTCAATCTTGGCAGCATATCGGTATGCCATACCAAGCAAGGAGATGTTGAGGAACTCCATTTCCTCATGAATGTATCTCTATAGAAAACTGCAATAATTTAGCTCCAAATGTTTCTCTCAATATTTGATACCCAACTTTGTGTGCAGGGTATGGATCAGATTCATTAGCTCATGCACATCTTGATCCCTTTGTTGCCATAGTGTGGTCCATTGTATGTACTTTTCCTCATAGCTCCCCATGGGATAGTATTGTTCCTTGAGGGAATCTCGGAAATAATTCCAAGTGGGTACAACTGAGAATAGAGAGGTTTTTGTCTCATCCCTTTTCTCACAGTAGGTTTCCCACCAATCCTTGACATGGGGGGTAGATTTGAGGAGTGCAAAAATAATCTTCTCCCGATCGGAAAAGAGTTGAACCAAGAAATATCCTTCTAATAGATTCAACCATCTATCTACAACATCTGCATCTACTTGACCCTCAAATATGGGAATGTCAAAGTTTACTTGTACCTTAAAGGGAGTCACGCATCCAAAGTAGCTGTTGGATACAGATGCGCCACTGGTGGGCAGTCGTTGAAGGATCTGGGAAAAGTTATCCATCATTGCGTTCCTTCATTTTTCGAGGGCCTCCTTGAGCAATATTTTGATAGGATCTCCTGGTTCCTCATCTTTCTTTTCATCCCCCATGGGCGGCCATTGGGGTTTGCGAGGCTGAGCTTGCAAAGGTTCAACCAGATCGAGCCCCAACTCCTTATACCCCGACCTTGTTGGGGACATGAAAATAAGGATCAAGAAAAAGCAGACCGCTCTGATACCACTGTTGTGGAGGTAAATCCCCTCTGCGGACAGAGGTGATCCCTACTAGCCCAGACCGGGTCTAGCAACAATCGTTCACACTATAGTGCAGGTTCCTAATTGAAAATAAACCAACTAGTGATGAAGGCTTACCTGGAATCCAACGTTGTCGCTTGTAGAGAAATTAGCGCTCCCGTTCCTTAGCTCCGGCTGATCACAATCCTCACGATCTTCGTGATCGAACACCTGCACACGCAAGAAACAAAACAGACGCAAGCGTAAAATCCAGTATATGCAACTATATGTCAGTCAGAGAAGACATAACTCATCATCATAATTGATAACAGGAGTGGAACCATAACCAATAGTCGCTTATCATTAATCAATCAAAGAAGAATACAACCATAGCTCTGACGTTGAATTCTCCTTCGGAGGGTCACCAACGGAACACGTCTCGAAGAATCCTGTCGGGGATGGGACAAACCTCTCTCTTCGGATGTCTCGACAATGATCTCCTTGCTTGGATTTGGCCTTAAAGGAATGAATCAAGGCTCTTGCAGCATAAGGCTCTGATGGCTCTTGGGAACTTGGAGAGTAGCTTGCAAATGAGATGAGCAAGCTTTTATAGATGGAGGAAGGGGAGTTGGGATCCCTATAATCATGGGATTGGCCCTATCCTCAAGGGAGCTTCCATGAGAGGTGGCAAACCACTTCCTCTACATGGAGATCCGGAGCCAAACCTCCCAACTCAAATTAGATACCAGTTTCTGGATCAGTTAGGACGAAACTTCCACCATTTATTTTTAAAAAACACTCCTTAAAATGGCTGGCGTGAGTGCGACTCTGGGACAGAGCGCCAATTGGCATGCCCTCTTTGAAGGATTTCCCCCATTGGCGCGGGTACTGAACTAGCTTCCCGCGCCAATGCAAAAAGGGGTGTTTTTAGGGTTTTTCACAAGGAGTTGTCTTCAGGGAAATTAAATTACATGTTCAGTGGAACGCCATGAAAGTGTTTTCAAGTTATGTTACTGCTCACAGGTCACGGAATGAGCCCTCCAATTGTGCAGGATGGGGAATTGCAGGGACGGTGACAAATTGCTGTGTAACAACCACTTATCCAGATTTATGCAGGATCGCAACAGAATACACATGTAACCATAAATACAAATATGCAGCGAAAATAACACTTCATTTCATTAATATCAAAGAACTGAAATTTGCTTACAGACATAATAGAAATAAACTAGCTAGGGCACTGGTAGCTTATCTCTGAGAAGATATGTGGCCACTACAGGCCTCTGAACTGAGTTACAATGAGGCTCGAGGGCCTATTTATTATTTAGAAACAATGGAAAACCCTAAACATCCAAAACCCTAACCCTAGGAGATGAAGCGCAAAAACTATGGGCCCTGTTTGGGTAAATTGGTGTTTCAACGTCCCAGGGTCGTAACTTTGGCATACGATCTCCATTTGACGTGCACCATACCTCATTAGAAATATCTATCTGAGGACTACAAATTTTGATGCACAAAATATAGGCTTGGTCGCTCTCAGTTTTCCCAAAAAATGTCGTTTAGGGCCTCAAAACGGCTCTGGAAGTTCAGGACCCGAAAAACTGTCAAAAAAAGTAAGTTGCGCCAAAACTGAAAAACTGAAAGAGACAATGGTTGGGCCCCAACTGGAATAGGTGGGTGGCCACCAATATCCACCTGGATCAATGCGATTCAAGTGAGTTTCGAACTCGAGACCTGTTGCTCTGAGACCACTTGTTGGAATCACGATTATCGTTAGACCAAAACCCGCAGGCTTTAGTCTCTGCTACAATCGCCAGAGTTAGGATTCATGAGAGGCATTTATTCCATGTCAAAAAACACACGGGGATCATTGAACCCAATGTCCAATAGGTGGTACCTAATCGCAAAATGAAAATCATGAATTTTAAAGAATAAGTGCAGAGGTAAATGTTAAATTTGCCGAAGTGCGATATGCGATGATGTGGAAAGGTGACATGGAAAGATGACATGTCAGTGACATGGAAAGATAACGTGGCCCTGACCCCACAGATTATAGTTGATTTATGATGACATGGCAGATGATGTGGCAGTGACGTGGAAAGGTGATGTGACAGATGATGTGGTCCTGGCTCGCATACCGCACATCGCAAGTTTTAAAAGTTAAGTGTAAAGGGTAAGTGCTATAATCGTCGAAGTGCGATGTGCAATTCGGTGGGGCCCGATCGAAAATCACAAATCGAAAGTTTTAAGGGATAACCGCGGGAGGTAAGTGATAAATTCATTGAAGTGCGATGTGCGATGCCAGGTGGGACCTGGTCACATAGCGCACATCGCAAGTTTTAAAAGATAAGTGCTAAGGAAAAGATAAAGACAACAAAATGCGAAATGCAATGTTGGCACAGACGTGATGTGGTTCCAAGATGAAATATAAAGGATTTCAAGTCTGGGCATATGAGGTTTGTGCACCATTTTATGAAGAAATAGGAAAAACGTAGCAAAAGTACTTGCGGTAGAATAAGACCCGACAAGGAGAAAAAGGGAGAGCGAGGCTGAACGTCACAAGGAAACATACAAAAAAGGTTGAGTCGGGCATTTTGTGATATAACAGCAAGAATCGAAGAGGCAACGAACACATCAGTGCAGCTATTGATCCAAGCACATCATCACTTTAATAATCCCACAACAGTTTTTTGAAGATGAAGAGCCAAGGTGTTAGAGCTTTCCTCACCTCTTCGGCATCACACCAGCCAGATCCTGATCATTTCACAATTAATAATGGACTGCTAAAGCTACTGTTGGATGCCAAGCTCATCTTATCTGTTAGTCATTAGAAATTTTCACCTATTTTAGATGACTAAATTCTTTGTCCAAGATTTCTAGAAACAGAATTCAAGAATCATGTGAGTTCTAGAAATCCCCTCAAAGAGAAATTTTATCATTATCCCACCTCCTTGTCAAAGCATGGCCAATATATCGCCCAAACAAGACCAATTTTCCCTCACTCTCACTATGTTTTCCATCCCTGCCTATAACACTTTGTCTCTGTCTTCCTAAGCCCTCCACTTTGACACCTTGTTTCGCCAAGTAAACCAAAATTTTCTCCTTGCTCACCAAGTGCCTCAAGCAATGGTGTTGTCAAAACTCCTTGTTTAAAAGATATTTGAAGTATAAAAAAGGTTTTCTAGTGGTCTAGGATGGTAGTGCATAATAGAGTGTCAAAAATCCTGTCTCCTCATCCAAACCCTGATTCAAGTTTTCAGTCAAAAACCTATTCCAAAGCATTACAATAAGTCAAATAGGGTCACCTAGGTTATGCACTACCATGTTTCTAAATTCAATATTTCCACAGGTATTCAAAGGTGAAATCAAGTGAACACAAGGATGAGGCCATATAATTGGTCAAAGAACATCAAAGACCTCTAAAGGTATCCTCTTCATCAAGCAGTAAGTCTGTAAAGGAGAAATTTACCATCTCAAAGCATTTCTGCGGAAATATTTTGTAAATGGTAAAAAAGGAATAAAGGCAAAGAAGGATACCTAAAAGGCTTATAAAGGCATCCACAATAGGTGGTAAGATACAAACAGGCTTAAAGTTTACAAGGAAGAAACATGATCTCATCAGGGAGTGTTATGAATTCTTGCCCATCAAAGGGTCCATGTAGGTCATAAAAGACAGTGGCACATAAGAAACCTTGTACCTCAAATAAAAAATATCATTTAAAAGGTTGTTTGGTTTCAAGCATGAAATTTGTAGAGGGACAGCTGCCCTTTGCTTCATTCTTGCAAAGAATACCAAAAATCCATCAGATTAGACATAAGGTAACGTAAAATAAAAGTATCATCATAAGAGGACTATTCATAGCAAGAGGGAAGCAACAGGTATGTGTTTAACAGGAATCAAGATGTATGATTGTTTTGACCAAGAAAATAGAGCAAAACTAGGGTTACAAGGGGAAAGGCCTCTTCTACTCCCTCAAGTGCACAGGGAAGGACTTCAGGAGCAATTAACGAATTTTGAGAGGTTTTTGAGAACTTAGGAGACAACATTGTCTACCTTTTCCCTAAGCAGCCCCAACACCTAGGAGTTTGGCAAAATGGACAAAGATGGTCACATAATGATAAAGAAGGCCTCCTTAATCACAGTAGAGGGCTTAAAAGGATCTCAACATACATTTCTAGGGTTTGGAAAACAAGGGAATTAACTCCATTGTAATAGAGAAGGACATAGGATGTATTGTATCAGCAAAAGGATGAAAATTATCAGTTCAAAGGCCTGATTTCTCAAAACAACACTCAGAAGCAGATTCAAATCATCAAAGATGGCAAACATGAGTCAAAATTTCCCCAGGAAGTAATTGTGATTAGCACAAGTTCACTGTTGATAAAATAAGTTGTCCAAGTTCAAAGGAGACAGTGATAAAGGGAAGAATTGGCAAAATGACAAATTTTCTGTGTATAGGTGATAAAATTCTAAAACAAGTTCTTTCTCCAAAAAAAGTGCTGAGAGGCATAGGCTTGGTGTTTTCAAGGAGGTTTTCAAATTTAAAAGAGCGTTAAGAGTCCTCTGGCAGTTAGAAAGAGGAGAAATGTTTTAAATATGCCACCTGCAAGACCACAAAGTAAAAAAACGGTGAGAGAATTAGAAAGGGAAACAAACCTTATTAAAGTGGGTTTTCACTTTAATTTTTATCAAAGGGTATAAAAAAAACTTAACAAGGCATCTTCCCTTTATCAACATGGAGTTTTGTAGACACAGTGAGGGTTTTTGAAATTTTCAAACAGAGTCCTCAGCAAAAAAATTTGGGCACTACGCTCCTGTAGGGTCACGTTGCGTGCTTGTAGCCTTCACCTGTGTATTTTTCCATTGAGCGTTGCGTGCCTGTAGAGCGGTGCTGCACTCCTGGTAGATTTTCCTGTCATGTAGGAGAAGGGCACGACACTCCCTTCAGCCACCCGGTAGTGCTGCACTCCTTCCATTTCCTGAGTCGCCCACCCGGCAGCGCTGCAAAAATGCCATTGCTCCAACCTCTCCATGAAGGGACATTCAAAAAACTACCCATAGCGCTGCACTCTTGCCACTACTCCAGACGTTGAATGACAGCATATTCAGGCACCCGACTCCCTCAGTGCTATGCTCCTACCTCGGTGCTGCGCTCCTACCACGGTTTTGCACTCCTGCCAGAGCGCTGCGCTCCGGCCACAGTGCTGCGCTCCTGGCACTATTTTGCAGTTTTTGCCCAAATTCAAATTCAGACTGTCCCGAGCTTGCCCACAAGCTTCTTGAGCCATTTTCTCTGTTGTGTTGTGCTTTAAGAGGTATTTTCAACCTTTTCCTCCCTATGCATGTCTTCCTAGAGATAAGGCAACTCAGAAATTTGAAAGTTGGTTTAGGAAAGAGAAGTGAAATCTTAAAGAAGCCCTTGGCCTGCACACTGTTGATTCCTTAACCTAGCTAGGAAAATTCATCATATTCTTTAGATCCTTTTCCACATCTTTTCATTAGCAGAGTCATCCCTTTTAAATATTGTTAGGATATTCCAACACATAGGAAATAGTTAAGAATAACTTAGTCTAGTGTAGAGTTAGGTAAAGTGTGTTTCTTTACCATGTACATTTGTAACTTATAATCCGACGGTCACGATTTGTAGTGATATGACGATTATCTCTCACCTAGGTATTAATGACACTTGATCCATGGCTTAACACCCAATTGGTCCATGATCTCTATTCAAAGATCATGTAGGGTTATTTTTTCGGTAACCATTTATGAGAGAAACATATGTAACTTTTATTTTTATATTAATAAATTGCCTAAAGTGGTCGTGTTGGCTCAGGTCGTGGACTATTTCCCTCTTTGAGGGTTTTAACCACATGCTTATACTGGTGTATTGATTTGTGATCTGTTTATGAGCGGAGACATTTGGTTCTTGATCTAAGGAACTTACCCTATAAATTCCTACATGGTATCAGAGCTATTTTGGGGGCCGCATCCGTTGTTGATCAAAATCCGAAGCCGGTTTGACTGCATGCAATTTTTTTTTGTAGATCTACTATTTTTGAACATTTTTGGGCTTGGAGAACTGCTCAGTTGTGTCTAGAACATTTGTTACAGTGAGGAATTCCTTTCGTTTCATGCAAAAAGGTTTCCACCTGCCCAAGTTATGAAGAAGATGGCTTCCGGATGAAGAAGTTTAGCCATTTTTCGAGCCGTTTTTTTTTTAAACGGCCTAATTTTTCGAGATATTTCCATTGGAGCAGTTAGTTTCAGATTTTCTCAGCTTCAGGTTTAAAAAAAAAAATGGAAATTGCATGCCCTGTTATTCTTAACAACACCAATTATTTTCAATGGCTACCTCACATGGTAGATATACTTAGAAGTAAAGGGCTTTATAGAATAGCCACAGGACAAGAAACCAAACCTTCTGATGATGATAAAGCTGCTAAATGGGAAAATAAACAAGATCAATCACGAGGGTTGATAGGAATGTCCATTTCTCAAGATCTTCGATTTCATATCCTTGACATTGACACCCCTGATGAAGCCCTGGAAAAGCTAAAAACTATTTTTGGCATTCAAAATCAAATCAGGGCCCACCAGCTTGAAATTGAGTTGCTTACTTTGGACCCCAATAATTTCTCCTTCATTGAAGTTTTTTTGTCCAAATTCAAGACCCTCATAATTCTTTTAGAAGGTTGTAAGATAAAAAAGGATGATGGTAGCCTCATCTATTGCATTCTTGCTAAGCTTGGCCCTGCATACTCTGTATTTGTTTCTACCTTTCATTCCACTAGAGAAGCCATCATTTCTTCAAGAACCACCTACAATAATCCCTCTTTTGATGCCTTTTGTGATTCTTTGATAAGGGAACAAGAAAAAATTTTACACCTTGGCCTTATCACTGCTAGAAACGCTTCTAAGAAAGCCTTAGAAGCCCAACAACAACCATATCAAAATAATCCCAAGAAGCAGTATCCTAAAAATATGGTCCTAAACCAAACAAGGGCCCTAAGCAATTTCAGCCGCAAACTGAAAAATCAAATCACCAAAATAATAAGGCAAATCAATACAAAGGGAAGAAGATAGATAGACATTGCAACTTTTGCAATCGGGATGGCCATATAGAGTCCAAATTTTTTAAGAAGATGGAAGCCTTAGAAGCAGCAATGAAGAAGCACAACATCAATTTGGAGCACTCTTCACCTTCATCTTCAGGCATGGCACTTTATGCTTGTGGTTGTCAAGCATCAATATCTGGTTATGCATTAAATGTATCTTCTTCTTCTCCTTCTCATGAGTGGCTCATTGATTCTGGAGCTTCTTACCACATGGCTAAAAATAAATCCATGTTTTCTTCTTTAAATGATTGTAACACCAAACATATTTATGTTTGTGATGATAGATCTCTTAGTGTTGTAGGATCTGGAACCATTCATCTAGATAATGGTCAGTTTAATGATGTACTATGTGTTCCTACCTTGTCATGCAACCTTCTATCTTTTTATCAAATAACTCATTCAGGTAAAGGGAAAATAGTAGAATTCTCACCTCATGATGTTGTAATCAAGGACCTCAAAGATCCTAAACATATTTTAGCTACTAGCATTGCTGATTATTCCACAAGGTTGTATAAGTTTGACAACTTTGGGTCATCATGTCTTCCCTCTATTTTTGTTGCTCATAATGATGATGTGAGCATACTTTGGCATGAGCGATTTGGTCACTTAAACTATCGCTCTCTTCAAAATCTATGTAAGGAAAATATGGTGACGGGCCTTCCTATGGTATCTTGCCTAGATGGTGTTTGCTTCGGATGTGTACTTGGAAAACATCATCAGGATAGTTTTGACAAACGTGCCTCTTGGCACGCTTCAGCCCCTTTGCAGCTTGTGCACAGTGATTTATTTGGTCCACTTCCTGTTGTTTCTTTCTCTGGTTGCAAGTACTTCTTAACTTTAATTGATGATGTTTCCAGACGCACTTGGGTATATTTCTTAAAACTCAATAGTGAATTTTTTAACATGTTCTTGACCTTTAAGGATTTTGTTGAGAAAAAATATGGACATCAAATTCTTAAGTTAAGATCAGAAAATGGCAGAGAATATGTTAACAAAAAATTTATCAACTTTTTCACTAAGCATGGCACTCAATTGCAGCATACTGTTCCATATACTCCACAAAAAAATGGTGTAGCTGAAAGGAAGAATCACACCTTAAAAGAAATGTCTAATTGTATGCTTCAATCAAAAGGACTTGGTCTCAATTTTTAGGCAGAAGCCATTAACTATGTAAATTACATAGTAAATCGCACTCCTACTAAGGTTTTAAAGAATATAACTCTAGAAGAATATTGGAGCTCAATCAAACCCGATTTAAGTCACTTTCGTGTTTTTGGAAGTGATGCTTAGGCCCATATTCTAGATGCGAAACATAAAGCCTTAGAACCTAAGAGTGAAAAATGTATTTTTGTTGGCTATTATGAAGATGTCAAAGGATATAGACTTCTTCAACCAAAATCCAAAAATATAATCATTAGAAGAGATGTAAATTTTGATGAACATATATTGGCCTGCGAGCCTAGTTCGGCGGGTGTGCCACCTTTGGCCTACGAGCCTGATTCGGCATATGTGCCACCTCTCTCTCTCTCTTCTATTTTTAATAGCATTCCTTCTAGTTCAAATGATGATAGCGAGGATGAAAATCCTCCTCCACCTCGTGAAATTGTTCCTTATACTCCACCACTTCCAAGATGGGTCCGCTCTACTCGAGATGCAGCAGGTTCTCTTGCAGGTGACCCTGCCGATCGATGACGTACACGTTCTCAATTCAAAAGAGCTTCTTCCTTATTGGCTCAAGTTCCAAAAAATCCTGATCCAGAAACCTTTGAAAAAGCCTCCGGTCATCCAGCTTGGGATGAAGCTTTTAATGAATAATATTGTTCCTTATTGGTGAATGATACTTGGGATCTTGTTCCTCTTCCAAAAGGAAGAAAAATTGTCAAATGCAGATGGGTTTACAAAACAAAGTTTGGACCAGATGGAAAAGTGGATAGACATAAAGCTTGTCTTGTTGCTAAAGTATTTTCACAATTTGAAGGCATTGACTATACTGAAACCTTCTCCCATATTGCCAAAATGAATTCTATCCACCTTGTTCTTTCCCTTGCTGCTTCCTTTAAATAGGAATTCCATCAAATGGATGTTAAATCTGCCTTCTTACATGGAGATTTACATGAAGAAATATACATGGAAAAACCCCCTGGATTTACCGAAAATGACTCTAGCCTTGTTTTTCGCCTTAGGAAGTCTCTCTATGCTCTCAAACAAGCTCCTCGGGCTTGGTATGCCAAAATGGATAGATTTCTACTAGACAATGGATTTTCTAGGTGTCATTCTGACAACACTGTCTACACCAAGAAAGTGGGTAAGTCCTTCACCATCCTTGTTCTTTATTTTGATGATATTATCCTTACTGGTAGTGATCCAAACCATATAAACAATGTGAAGTCTAGCCTCAAAACTAAATTTGAAATGATAGAATTAGGACACTTGCATTATTTCCTTGGTCTTCAAGTCTTGCAATCCAAGGAAGGCATTACCCTCTCTCAGTCCAAGTATTCCTGTGATCTTCTACACCAATCTCACATGGAAGACTGTAAGCTAGCCCCTTCTCCCTTTCAGTCTGGATTCAATCTTTCAGTCTCTTGTACTACCCCTGAAGTTGATGCTACCTTATATCGTCAGCTTGTTGGTAAACTTCTGTATCTAACCCACACCCATCCTGACCTTTCCTTTGCCTTTGGTCTTGTCACTCAGTTTATGCACCAACCTCATGAAAGTCACTAGAAAGCAGCTAAAAGAATACTTCAATATATTCGAGGTACAGTTCAGTTCGGGATTCATTACAGTGCAGGAGCATCTCCATTGTTGATTGGTTTGACTGATTCTGATTGTGTTGGTGACCCTGATGATTGAAATTCTACTGCAGGATATGTATTCACTCTTGGTTCAGGACCTATTACTTGGTCTTGTAAGAAACAAAGTGTCATCTCTCTTTCTTCAGTAGAAGCAGAGTATCGTGGTGCAGTTGAAGCCAACAAGGAATCCATGTGGCTTCATCAGATTCTGTCTGAATTTGGTCTTCATCAACAGCATCCAACTACACTTTGGTGTGATAATCTGAGTGCCATTCAGCTATGTAAAGATCTAGTGCAGCATCAACGTATGAAACACATTGAACTCCACATACACTTAATCAGAAAGCTCATTCATGATCTTGTTCTTGAAGTGCAGTATTGTCCAACCAATGATCAAGTAGCCGATATCTTTACGAAGGCTCTATTAGAAGCGAAGTTTACCAAACTTAGATCCATGCTTGGAGTTCAGGAAATTTGTCATTAAAGGGGGATAGGCTCTAATGCCTCCTTCCTTCTCCTATTGTGTCACTTTTGTAAATCCTTCAATACTATCCCAATTTGTTCTTAAGGGGGGATGTTAGGATATTTCGACACATTGGAAATAGGCTCCTTTTGTGTCACCTTTGTAAATCCTTCAATCCTATCCCAAGTTGTTCTTAAGGGGGGATGCTAGGATATTCCGACATATAGGAAATAGTTAAGAATAACTTAGTCTAGTGTAGAGTTAGGTAAAGTGTGTTTCTTTACCATGTACATTTGTAACTTATAATCCGACGGTCACGATTTGTAGTGATCCAACAGTTATCTCTCACCTCGGTATTAACGACATTTGATCCGTGGATTAACACCCAATTGGTCCATGATCTCTATTTAAAGAGCATGGAGGGTCATTTGTTTGGTAACTGTTTATGAGATAAACATATGTAACTTTTCTTTTTATATTAATAAATTTCGTAAAGTGGCCGCGTTGGCTCAGGCCATGGACTATTTCCCTCTTTGAGGGTTTTAACCATGTGATTATACTGGTGTACTGATTTGTGATTTTTTTGTGAGCGGTGACCTTTGGTTTTTGATCTAAGGAACTTACCATGTAAATTCCTACAAAGATTGTGAGGCAGGGGTAAAAAATCAAAATTTCTGAAGAGGAGAATGTTAACATTGATGAGTCGAGCCAAAGGCCTAAAAAGCAGCCAAAGAAGGGAGGGATGCCAAATAGGTTTGAGCCTATAAACATAAAGAGTTGATAACCTCCCCTACTATTTTGACCTATTTTCAAGAATTGGGCTGCTATGAATCCTGTAAAAAAGTACAAAAGCTCCAGATTCACACTCAGTTGACCAAGCTCTTTTCCCTAAACCTTCATAAACATCAAGTATGCCTAGCTGGGGTAAAATTTGAGTTGACTCCATATGCTATCTCTAGGGCCACTGGAATGCCTTACATAGGAGAAAGATGGTTCAAAAAAAAGTATCTAGACCTGAGTCACTATCGCCCATTCTTGAAACCAAGTTGTCAAGCTGACTGTAAAACCATGTTCCCCTTATCTCATATATTAGACAGATATGCTCTCCTGATGAGCATCATCATGAAGTACTTCACTTGTGAGGGTAGGTTCTCCAGAGTCTATTCATACCACATAAGGCTCCTCATGCACTTCACCAAAACCAAGCTGCTACACATGCCCTACTATCTTTGCAAAAGTATTGAGAAAATGTCTTCCATCATGCAGAAAATGCCTCCATCCCAAAAAATGTCAAGCCTTTTTCATCATTCCCTCATCAAAGTGATTGTCTCACACCAACTAGAACAACAAGGCATCCCCTGGGATTTTTTCATCGCCCACGATGATTTCACAAATCCACAGCCCAATCCTCTGCAAATTTTGCCATCATCATCTCAAAATCCTCCTCAAACACCTCCATCACCTTCCACTGACCTTGGTTCATCTTCCTCCCATGAATCATTTCCTCAAATAGACCTTCCTCATCCACCTTCCCCTAAGAAATCAGAAAATGAAGAAAGCAGTGATGGCCAAGAAGAAAGCAGTGAGGAAGAAGATGATGAAAATGAAGAAAATAGTGAAGAAGAGGAAGATGGCAAAAAGGATAATAGAAATGAAGAAAACAGTGAGGGCCAAGAAGAAAGCAGTCATGGCCATGAAGAAAGCAGTGATAAAAATGAAGAAAACAGTGACGGCCATGAAGAAATCAGTGATGGCCATGAAGAAAGAAGTAAGGAAGAGGATGATCAAAATGAAGAAAACATTCAAGGAGAGGAAGATAGTCACAAAAAGGAAGATAGCCAAGAAAAAAACAATGAGGAAAACAAAAATGACAGTGACAAGAATGGCAAAGACAAACAAGAAACAGAGTTTAAATTTGTTTTCCATAGGCAAGACAATGATGACAAAGGGCCAACAAATGAAGGTACCCAAGGCAGCGACCATGAAGAACAAAAAAAAAATAGTAAGGAAGACTAAGAGAGTGACGATAACATGGAAGGAGGTGAAGAGAATGAAGCAGAAAACAGTGTTACAAATGCATAGCTTGAAAAAGATGATGAAGGTGTTGAAAATGATGAAGATTATGGGACAAAAACAGAGTTTAAAGAAGAATAAAAGTAGAATGATGATGACCAAGGAGAGGCAGCCTCTCAAGGGGAAAACATACAACTAACCAAAGACATTCATGGAAATGAAGATGTGCCCAACAAGGATCAGAGCGCCTCTAACATTGCAAAAACAGAGAGGGACAGTCCTAAAGATGTTGATAGTGATGGTGGCATAAAGGATAGTGAGGGTGCTTGTCAAAGGGGCAACCAAAAACAAGGTAATTGAGATGCACACACAGAGATCATCCATGAGGAGAAAAATAGTCCTAATCTCACTAGTGATCAAGCTTTGCAAGTAAAAATTGTTGCCCCTTTCACCTTTAACTATCAAAGACGAGAGAGGCACATGTTTGCTGCCTCCAAAGAGAAAGGGGCCATGCACTCCTCCTCAACTCCAATGAAATACAAAGGCAAACAACAAGTGGAAGAGGAAGAGGACAATCAGGAAGAAGAAAAAAAAATTGAGCTCATTCACATAGACAGTGAGGATGAAAATGATACAAGAATAGTAAACTCTCTTCTACAAGACTAGAACGCACAGATAAAAGACTTGGAATTTGAGTTAGAGAGGTCTAAGGATATCATTCACTTATTGTAGATGCAGAACAAGCAAATGAGTGGTGAACTGGCAATCTATGAAGCAAGGGAACTCAAATATCAAAAAGAGGCTCAAAGGTCACAAGTGCAGTTGAAGGAATACATGGGCACCTATGAAGAAAGTAAGGATGAAGAGGGTCAAACTAGAAAGAGACCTAGGACCATGGGTCTAAGAAAAGCATTGGCCAAGCAAAGAGAGGAAGAATCAGCCCAAGCGCAACAATTTCCCCTCACCTAACTCCTTGCCATGGAAATTGAGCATAATAGAGAAGTATGGCTTGAGAGAGCCAACATACATCTAGAGGCCAAACTGGATAAGGCAAAAAAAGACTTGAGCTTGCAAAGGAGAATGACTGAGCATTATAAGTGGAGAAATCACTTTGCAAGGAAAAAGCTCAAAACTGCCCAAAATGAGGGCCAGGAACCAAAAAATGAAAAATGCCAAGCTAGGCTTGGTATTTCTAGCTTGGTATTTTGGCCCAAGTTTCTCTGCATGTCTCCAATGACCCATGAGGCACCTACCTACCAAATTTGAGGCCATTTGGACAACTTTTTGTTTTTTCCAAATTTTGACCCCTAGGAGCGCAGCACCCCCTGTGCTGTGCTTTTTCTCAGGGCATATTCATGAGGATAGGTTTACATTTTTGGATTCCCCATCACTAGAGGAGTATTCTCATCAAATTTCAGCTCAATTGGAGTTGTTTTGACCCCCCAAAAGGGTCAAAAACACTCATTTTTCACCTTTCTGCCCACTTTTCTGAGCATATGCTGCGCTCCTGGAAATCTTGGATTTTTCCACTTTTTGGGAAACTTTAAGAGGTCATATTAAAGAAGTAAAGGTATATCTGGAAATTATACTTCCATAGCTTTCCAACGAGCCATCACAGATCCTTTTCCAACATCGGGAAGGCCTCCAAAACACCGCTGCAAAAAGGCCTATTTTGGTGTTGCGCTCCTGGCAGAATTTCAGAGTTCCACACAGTGTACTGCGCTCCTCTAACTGAGTGGACAAAATGCACATTTGGCAAGTTTTCTTAGGCATGTCAAGCCTAAAAGTCAATTTTATTTCCTCTTATAGTCGGAAAAGATATTTTATTTAGATATTTTTGTGCCTTGGGCTTTGCAAAGCCTCAAGGACAAGTTAGGATATTTCTCTTTGGACAATAGGCTTCTAGATGCTCTAGTAGGCTCTCTTCTCCTAATTTGTTATATAAGACATGAGGATTCATTTTAATCTATTGGGACTTGATGTGTTTAAGATAAATACATGGTTTTATGAGCTTGGATAAGATATTGGTTTTATGAAGTGAATGAATGGCTTGTGTGGCTTGATGTTGGAGAAGCTTGCTTGAAAGATTCCAAAGCTTGGTGAATGGTGATGTTTTCCTAAATTTTTAATGTTTTCTTGTCCTCATTTTGTTTCAGTCTGTTTGGTTACTATATATCAAAAGAGTATAGGTTGAGATATGCTCATGGAAGCACCTCAAACCTCCTGTTTTCTATAGTCTTGATGTTTCCTTCTTTTAGTCATCTTAAGGAATTCTTGATTGCTCCTTAGGCCCACTAAAACTTGTTTCTGTTTCATGAATGGTTAGTATGTTAGGTTATAAATATGATTCATGGTATGCCTTTCTTATTTAAAGTTTTCGAAACCCTATTGTGAAGCTTTTCTTTGGAATATTGATTGATTAGGTTAAGACAAAGAGGCCTTGTTTCAATCTTGCCCTTTGTCCATGCTTACCAACTTGTTTTAGAGTTCCCAATAGTTTGATATATGTTGTTTAGGAGTTCCTTCTCCATATATTGAGTTTTTTTTTTATCTTATGTGTTTTCCCAAAATGTTGAAGGTGAATTTCTAAAGTTAGGAGTTCTAATGCTTCTATATATCACCGGAATTTTCATCTTACATGTTTATCAGTTTGAGTATTTTTCATAGAGATTAATGGTTTTCCCTACCTCATGATTCATTGCTTTCAGACTATATATGTTTAATACCTCTTATTTTCTTCCCAAATTTAATTTTCATTACACCTCATCATCACCTAAGGATCTAGTAACCTTGCTAAATCGGCCCTGCAATACACTCTGCTTCATCATTTAGACACCCTAGACTTCATCTGACCCCATAGCCTTATTGATTTGACAGCCTCTCATTTCCACCTATCCTACTTAGTCATCTTACCCCAACCCAAAACAAACAAACAAATTACACTTAACAACTAGCCTAAAATCAATCATCCGAAGTGAACAAGGTCACATCCTTTGCACAATAGAGAGATCCCTCTCTGAGTCTAGGAAGGTTAGGTCCTAAGATTCCAAAGACTGGTCTGAGGTTACCCTGTCATTTGGTTTAACCAATCTGCCAAATCACGGAACCCTAACATAATGGCGATCACGGTGGGACCTTCTGAGTTCATAACAATCTAAATACCCCTTAGGAATCCAGAATCCCTTCATCAAACAATATCCTATGATTTATAGCTACCTCGTCACTATCACCAACACAATGATGGTTATGATGCAACCGTTGATGTCAGTGAAAAACTAAGTATCCCTTAGGACTTCAGAAACCTTCGTCAAATCATAAATAACTTAACTGATAGCCTAAGAGTAGAATCTATCTTTTTCACCATATTGGCAAATTGATGACTCAACTATAGGACACTCTTACAAACCTTAAGGGCTGCATATAGAAAACTTATAAAACCCCAAGAAATTTCTAGATTTCTTTTTTTTCAATATTGGTGGTGGACCATAGGCGACATATCTTCAAAAAAACCAAAAATATCCACCTGGCGACTCCACTAGCCTCCAGTAGGCCTTCTAAATTTTGCTAACTATCTATAGACTCCTGTAGAACTGCATCAAAACAACCTTAGGAAATCTAGAACCTTAGTCACACACGGTGCGAGCTTGATAGCACCTAGAGAGGTTAGCCTTCCAAAAGAAGTCATAAACTTTCAACCTCTCTAAATTTTGAATTTGAAAACTAGCTCTGCAAAGAATCAATACCAGATCTCATCTGGACCCAAACCCTCCTACTATAGTTGATGACCCATAAAGGATTTTGTGGAAAAATTATGAAACTGGAAACTTAGCTACTTATAGGACCATTCATAGATCAAGCTCTGTACCTGAACATCTTACAGCATTGCAAGACCCCCAGTTTGGCTTGCACCATACTAGAAACCTTTTCAGAACCAAGTCACAAAGTAAAATCGACCATACCGATCTTGAGCCCATAGATTTGCAGCAAAGTCCTAGCATAGAAGCTTCCCTTTCCACACCACCTAATCTACAACTTCTCCATCACTTCGGCTCTTTTCACCCCAAGTCTGCTCAGAATCATTTTACTGGTCCAAGTACTTCTGCCACACCCATTCCCACCACCACTGTGCAAACCACTCCATCTCATAGAACAAATCCTCTACTTGTAAATTCACCATTAGCTCCCACTATGGCAGCATGGTATGCGCCCCTTGTGTTACCATAACCTTTGGTACCTTTTCCAAATGATTACCAATCCAGAATCCCACACTTCACCAGGGATGAATCCACTACTGCCCAATAGCATGTAGATAAAATGAATGATGCTTTTGACTACATGGAATTAGAAGAGGAAACCATGAAAATGAGAATGTTTTCCGAAAGCCTAGGAGGAGAAGCTAAGAAATGGTTCAAAAGCCTAACTCCCAACAGCATACATGATCTCCCTTCCCTTTACCAAACTTTTATAAACAAATTGGAAATCAAGAAAAACCCTCTTCAAATCCTCTCGGAATATAGCAACCTAAAAATAAACACGGGGGAAAGTGTCCAAGCCTATTGCACTAGGTTCAATAGTGTTTACAACGTGCTACCACAAATCATAAAACACCATTAGGCCTAGCCTTAGCTAAATTATAGAAGGGTTTTGACCTCGACATGGCCTATCAACTAAGAGAAAGAGAGCCCCTAACTCTAGAAGATATGCAAAAAGGAGCTATAAGTGTAGAGGCCAACTTAATTGA
This sequence comes from Pinus albicaulis, assembly GCA_034641835.2. Classification (NCBI taxonomy): domain Eukaryota; kingdom Viridiplantae; phylum Streptophyta; class Pinopsida; order Pinales; family Pinaceae; genus Pinus; species Pinus albicaulis. Next base: position 134,227,109 of record CM076569.1, on the reverse strand, counting down.
AAAAAGAGCTAGGCTAAGATCAGAAAAGAGGGTAACATACAAATATGACACCATGCCCTCCACCTCCTCATCTGATTCCAAGATGGACAACCTTCTTAGGACCATGGAAATAATGATGGAAAGAATAAGCATAAATGAAAGAACACCCCTTAGGGACAACCAAACAAATCCCCAAAATAGAAACCGGAATAAAAAATTTAGAAGAGACCCACCCCAAAACAGACCAAGGGAAAATGATCAAAAAATCGGGCCATCCTTCCAAGATAACTATGTTGACGAAGGGGAAAGAGATATTGAACAACCAGATGAGAATCATCTAAACTTAATAGGCTCTGATAGTGAGGGTGATATTTTTCTCACAGAAGAAGAGCAAGGTTTTTTCTCCTCAAAACAAGATGAAACAAGCTATGAAGATTCTGAAGATCACAAATTGGGATTATAAAATTCCATAATGGAATTCCATAGGCAATATGATCTTAGGAGTAAGACAAACCAAGACAACTCCAGGAAAAACAGCTCAGACACTTATGTTAAGAAAACTCCCGAAAACATTCTTAAAAGAATAGCAGACAATAACGATACCATGGCTAAGAAAGCTAATCCTAACATAAATAAAATCAGCCAATCAAGTATTGGTACAAGCTGTCCTAGCAACTCTGCTAGTGGCCTTGATAAAAATTTAATTACCAAAGCCCCGAATCAAAGTCAACAAATAAAAAATGTGGAGAAATGTATGGCTGATAAAACTGATGTAAATATGTCTAAAAATCAAGTACCTTTCAGTTTTGAAGGAGAGATCTCTAAATTAAAAATAACCATCCCTCTCACTCAACTAGTAGCTCAGGATATGTACCACTCCCAAGTTTTGAAAGTCTTGAACATATGAAATGATACCAACACTCTGAATTTGACAGATGATAACCTAGAGTTGTTGTTCGGACCCGAAGTAGATGGAAAATACCAGGAAGGATCCATTCCCCCATTCTATGTTAGCCTAAACATACATGAAAAAATCCTACATAATGCCATGCTAGACTCTGGTGCCTCTCACAACCTCATGCCGAATGTAGTAATGGAAATATTGGGCCTAGAACTAACCAGGCCCTACAAATATCTGTATTCCTTTGATTCAAGCAGAGTTAAATGCTTGGGCCTGATCAAGGACTTATGTGTCAATCTGGCACAAATCCCTGCTAAGAGCCTGGTCATGGATATAGTCGTGGCTGGCATTCCCCCCAAATATGGCATGCTCTTCTCCCAATCTTGGGGAGCTAAACTTCTGGGAAACCTCCAACTTGACATGTCTTATACTACCATCCCGATTTTTAACCAAACAAGAAGACTCTATCGGGAATCTCACATGAAGTATATGGTAATTAGCCTAGATAGACCCAATAACACCCCTATCTATTTCATTCATTCAGACTTGGACTCATTCATCTTGTATAATTAAAATGACCTTAATGAGAAAGTAAATGAAGATTGTGAAGATCTAGGCACATTACAACAATTAGATCACTTCCTCTATGATGAGTTCGACAGTCAAAACTATCACGATCCTAAAACACCAGAAGACAATAAAACTGAAATTGATTTCCTGCAAATTGAAAATGAAATGTCAGAAACAACAATCAGTTTAGAAAAGGGAAAAGGTTTCTCAAAAGAAAAACAAATCACAAGAACACAACCTCTTCCTTTTGCTCATCCGAAAAAAAATGAAACACCCCCACAAAAAAAAAATCTTTGGGAATCTGGAACAAGATAGTCTTATGTTTCTACCTTACCTAGATACTTCATCATCCAAGAAATTTTCCCTATTAGAACAATTACCAATTTTCACAAATATTGCTACAAATCCCAAAGAAATTTGTGCTAAAGCTGATATAGAGGAGGATAGCATGGGTAAACTTAAGGAGCCTAAAACAATTAAGTTGTCTAAAATTTTTTCACTACACACAAAACAAAGGAATACAAGATTGTGCAAAAAATTTCAGAATAATTATGTGTGTAGGCAGGCTAGTCTAAAACCTTGTAACACAGCCATTGGTCTAAAAAGCCTTCCTTTCAAAAAGAATCAGAAAATTTTTGAGCAGGTGAGTTCACTTAGAAAGGAGGCAAAAGGACATAGGCTTTGTATATATTTTAGGTACCAGGAGCAACCCTTCCAAAAGAACAAATATCTTTTTACCAAAAAAGATCATTATTTACAAAGGGTAGGGTTTTCTAACCAAATCTCATTGCATGATAGCTTTTTAGGTTACCATCAAATGATACCACTTCAGATCAATCAGCTCAAAGATTTTTTCAAATTTCCATTGGACAGTTGCATACTTAAACAAATACATCCCAGGCTGAAAGACATTGGAGACACCTTCCAAAGAGCTATGTTTCCAGTTTTCAATTTCTTCACTATGGTATACATTGATGACATCACCATTTGTTTTAAAAATGATAAAGAGTACCTTTTTTACCTAAAGAAAATCTGTAACAAAAACAGGTATGGGAATCAAGAGTCAAAGGAGAAGCATCAAGGAGAACATGAGTTGTTTGAAAAATCTTGGAAAAATCCTTACACCATGTTTGCAAATGAAGATAACTATCATCTCTATTCCACAAAACTGAATGGACAAAAAGTGTTAGGAGATCCTTTTGAAGATAGGATGCTCAAGTACCACTGCTGCAAAGATTCCTAGCTTTGATTTTTTTTTCCTCATTGTACATACCATGGTTTGAAGAAAAAATTCAAAAAGAGAGAAAACACAAAACATAGAAAAAATAGAAAAGAGACCAGATTCTAAAAGAAAGGGTGCAGCCCCATACCCAAAAAATATTGATACTGAAAGTGTGCAAGCCTAAATGCAACTACTGGTGCAAAATAATGTCTTGTTCAGCTATCTAGCCTAATCATGGTTGAACATGTTTTAAATTTATTATTAATAAATTAGTGAAAAGAATGTTGGTCAAAACATTGAAGCTTGACTTGTCAAAGAAATTAGATTAGGAAAGAAATATGTTGGTTCCACATGCTCAAAACAGAACCAAGGAGAAAAACAAGGATGAATAGCAAACTATGTATCTTAGCCCTGGTTTTTCTAGTCTTATTTTGTACAAAAATAACATTTGTGTGCAGCTTGTTTTTATGCCACAAACCCATGATAAATCAGATTTTCTAATCCTGATTTAGTCACGTTTTCAATTTCATGTTTTTAGCCTAGTGAATGAATCCTATCAAACAGTGTAACCTTGACAGTTGAGTAGAATAGGTAGAGAATCAAAGGAGTTTAATAGCTTAATCTGAACTCCAGAAGAGATAAGGGTAGAAGTAGATAGTTTGTTTTCATTTTCAAAATAAAAATGTCAATGGGTTTTCCAGTTCAAGTGCACCCAAGGAAGAAAAAATGTTAGGCGAGTAGGTTGGGTAGGTAAAAGTGAAGTTCAGCTAGTCATGCTTTTAGATTTTCAAAATCACTACTTTAGGGAAAGCAGGAGCAAAAGAAAAGAGAAAATATACCCAATGGATGAGGCACTGGTCTTCATAAACCAAGAGATCTGAAATTCTGGACACCTCCTGAAAAGGAGCTGCCCTCCCCAAGTGGAGCCACTGTTAGTCATCAGTAATTTTCATTTTAGATGAACAAATGCTTTGTCCAAGATTTATAGAAACATAATTCAAGAATCATGTGAGTTCTAGAAATCCCCTCAAAGAGAAATTTTTTCATTATCCCACCTCCTTGTCAAAGCATGGCCAATATATCACCCAGAAAAGACCAATTGTCCCTCACTCTAACTATGTTTGTCATCCCTGCCTATAACACTATGTCTCTGTCTGCCTAAGCCCTCCACTTTGACACCTTGTTTCGCCAAGTAAACCAAAATTTTCTCCTTGCTCACCAAGTGCCTCAAGCAATGGTGTTGTCAAAACTCCCTGTCTAAAAGCTCTTTGAAGTAGAAACAAGGTTTTCTAGTGGTATAGGATGTAGTGCATAATAGAGTGTGAAAAACCCTATCTCCTCATCCAAACCCTGATTCAATTTTTCAGTCAAAAACCTATTCCAAAGCATTACAATAAGTGAAATAGGGTCACCTAGGTTATGCACTATCATGTTTCGAAATTCAATATTTCCACAGGTATTCAAAGGTGAAATCAAGTGAACAAAAGGACGAGGCCATATAATTGGTCAAAGAACATCAAGGACCTCTAAAGGTATCCTCTTCATCAATAAGTAAGCCTGCAAAGGAGAAATTTACTATCTCAAATCATTTCTGCAAAAATGTTTTGTAAATGGTCAAAAAGGAACAAAGGCAAAGAAGGAGACCTAAAAGGCTTATAAAGGCATCCACAACAGGTGGTAAGATACAAACAGGGTTAAAGTTTACAAGGAAGGAACATGATCTCATCAGGGAGTGTTATGAAGTGTTTCCCATCAAAGGGTCCATGCAAGTCATAAAAGACAGTGGCACATAAACAACCTTGTACCTCAAATCAAAAAGATCATTTAAAAGGTTGTTTGGTTTCAAGCATGAAATTTGTAGAGGGATAGTTGCCCTTTGCTTCATTCCTACAAAGAAGACCAAAAAGCCATCAGATTAGCCATAAGTTAAGGTAAAAGAAAAGGATCGTCATAAGAGGACTATTCATAGCGAGAGGGAAGCAGCAAGTATGTGTTTAACAGGAATCAAGATGTATGATTTTTTTGACCAAGAAAATAGAGAAAAACTAGGGTTATAAGGGAAAAGGCCTCCTCTACTCCTTCAAGTGCACATGGAAGGACTTCAGGAGCAATTAATGAGTTTTGAGAGGTTTCTGAGAACTTAGGAGACAACATTGTCTACCTTTTCCCTAAGCAGCCCCAACACCTAGGAGTTTAGAAAAATGGACAAAGATGGTCACATAATGACAAAGAAAGCCTCCTTCATCACCGTAGAGGGCTTAAAAAGTTCTCAACATACATTTCTAGGGTTTGGCAAACAAGGACATTATCTCCACTGTAACAGAGAAGGACATAAGATGTATTGTATCAGCAAAAGGATGAAAATGATCAGTCCAAAGGCATAATTTCTCAAAATAACACTCAGAAGCATATTCAAATCATCAAAGAGGGCAAACATGAGTTAAAATTTCCCCAGGAATTAATTTTGATTAGCACAAGTTCACTGTTGATAAAATAAGATGTCCAAGTTCAAAGGAGACAGTGATAAAGGGAAGAATTGGCAAAATGTCAAATTTGCTATGTATAGGTGATAAAAGTCTAAAACAAATTCTTTCTCCAAAAAAAGGGTTGAAAGGCATAGGCTTGGTGTTTTCAAGGAGGTTGTAAAATTTAAAAGAGCCTTAAGAGGCCTCTGGCAATTAGAAAGAGGAGAAATGTTTTAAATATGCCACCTGCAAGACCACAAAGTAAAAAAAATGGTGAGAGAATTAGAAAGGGAAAAAAACCTTATTAAAGTGGCTTTTCACTTTAATTTTTATCAAAGGGTATAAAACAAACTCAATAAGGCATCTTCCCTTTATCATTTGTAGTTTTTCAGACACAATGAGGGTTTTCAAAAATTTTAAACAGAGTCCTCAGCAAAAATTTTCGGGCCCTGCGCTCCTGTAGGGTCGCACTACACGCCTGTAGCCTCCGCCTGTGTATTTTTCCATTGAGCGTTGCGCACCTATAGAGCAGTGTTGCGCTCCTAGAAAATTTTCCTATCGTGCAGGAGAAGGGCATGACACTCCGTTCAGCCACACGGCAGCGCTGCACTCCTGCCATTGCCCGAGTCACCCGCCCGGCAGCGCTACACTCCTGCCATTGCCCGAGTCACGCACCCGGCAGCGCTGCACTCCTGCCATTGCTCCAACCTCTGCACGAAGGCGCATTCATGCAGATTCCCACTGCGATATGTTCCTGCCACTACTCCAAACATTGAATGATAGCGCGTTCAGGCACGCGACTCCCTCGGTGCTGCACTCCTGCCATGGTGCTGTGCTCTTGCCACGGTGTTGCGCTCCTGCCACAGCGCTGCGTTCTGGCCACGTTGCTATGCTCCTGGCACTATTTTGCAGTTTTTTCCCGAATTCAAATTTAGACTGACCCGAGCTTTCCCATAAGCTTCTTGAGCCATTTTCTCTGTTGTGTTGCGCTTCAAGAGGTATTTTCAACCTTTTCCTCCCCATGCATGTCTTCCTAGAGATAAGGCAACTCAGAAATTTGAAAGTTGGTTTAGGAAAGAGCAGTGAAATCTTAAAGAAGCCATTGGCCTGCACACCATTGATGCCTAGACCTAGCTAGGAAAATTCATCATCTTCTTTATATTCTTTTCCACATCATTTCACTAGCAGAGTCATCCCTTTTAAAGATTGTGAGGTAGGGGTAAAAAAGAAAAATGTCTGAAGATGAGAATGTTAACATTGATGAGTCGAGCCAAAGGCCTAAAAAGCAGCCAAATAAGGGAGGGATGCCAAATAGGTTTGAGCCTATAAACACTGAAGAGTTGATAACCTCCCCTACTATTTTGACCTGTTTTCAAGTGTTGGGCTGCTATGGATTCTGTAAAAAAGTACAAAATCTCCAGAGTCAACCTCAGTTGACCAAGCTCTTTTCCCTAAACCTTCATAAACATCAAGTATGCCTAGCCGGGGTAAAATTTTAGTTGACTCCATATGCTATCTCAAAGGCTACTGGAATGCCTTTCATAGCAGAAAGGTGGTTCAAACAAAAGTATCTAGACCTGAGTCAGTATTGTCCATTCTTGAAACCAAGTTGTCAAGATGACTATAAAACCATGTTCCCCTTCTCTCATCTATTAGACAGATATGCTCTCTTGATGAGGATCATCATGAAGTACTTCACCTGTGAGGGTAGGTTCTCGAGAGTCTATTCATACCACATAAGGCTCCTCATGCACTTCACCAAAACCAAGCTGCTACACATGCCCTACTATCTTTGCAAAAGTATTGAGAAAATGTCTTCCATCATGTAGAAAAGGACTCCATCCCAACAAATTTCAAGCCTTTTTCATCATTCCCTCATCAAAGTGATTGTCTCACACCAACTAGAACAACAAGGCATCCCCTGGGAGGTTTTCATCGCCCACGATGATTTCACAAATCAACAGCCCAATCCTCTACAAAGTCTGCCATCATCATCTCAAAATCCTCCTCACACACCTCCATCACCTTCCACTGACCTTGGTTCATCTTCTTCTCATGAATCATTTCCTAAAATAGACCTTCCTCATCCACCTTCCCCTAAGAAATCATAAAATGAAGAAACCAGTGATGGCCAAGAAGAAAGCAGTGAGGAAGAAGATGATGAAAATGAAGAAAATAGTGAAGAAGAGGAAGATGGCAAAAAGGATAATAAAAATGAAGAAAACAGTGAGGGCCAAGAAGAAAGCCGTAATGGCCATGAAGAAATCAGTGATGGCCATGAAGAAAGCATTAAGGAAGAGGATGATCAAAATGAAGAAAACATTCAAGGAGAGGAAGATAGTCACAAAAAGGAAGATAGCCAAGAAAAAAGAAATGAGGAAAACAAAAATGACAGTGACAAGAATGGAAAATATAGTCAAGAAATAGAGTTTAAAGTTGTTTTCCATAGTGAAGAAAATTATCACAAAGGGCCAACCAATGAAGGTACCCAAGGCAGTGACTATGAAGAAAAAACAAACAGCAGTAAGGAAGACCAAGAGGGTGATTATAGCATGGAAGAAGGTGAAGAGAATGAAGCAGAAAACAGTGTTACAAATGTAGAGCTTGAAAAAGATGATGAAGTTGTTGAAAATGATGAAGATTATGGGACAAAAACAGAGTTTAAAGAAGAAGAAAAGCAGAATGATGATGACCAAGGAGAGGCATCCTCTCAAGGGGAAAACAGACAACTAACCAAAGACAGTCATGGAAATGAAGATGTGCCCAACAGGGATCAGAGCGCCTTTAACATTGCAAAAGCAGAGAGGGATAGTCCCAAAGATGTTGATAGTGATGGTGGCATAAAGGATAGTGAGGGTGCTTGTCAAAGGGGCAACCAAAAACAAGGTAAGGGAGATGCACACACAGAGATCATGCATGAGGAGCAAAATAGTCCTAAGCTCACTAGTGATCAAGCTTTGCAAGTAAAATTTGTTGCCCCTTTCACCTTTACCTATCAAAGAGGATAGAGGAATGTGTTTGCTGCCTCTAAAGAGCAAGGGACCATGCACTCCTCGTCAACTCCAATGAAAGATAAAGGAAAACAACAAGTGGAAGAGGAAGAGGACAATCATGAAGAAGAAAAATAATTTGAGCTCATTCACATAGATAGTGAGGATGAAAATGAGACAAGAATAGTAAACTCTCTTCTACAAGACCAGAACACACAGATCAAAGACTTGGAATTTGAGTTAGAGAGGTCTAAGGATCTCATTCACTTATTGCAGATGCAGAACAAGAAAATGAGTGGCCAACTGGCCATCTATGAAGCAAGGGTGCTCAAGTATCAAAAAGAGGCTCAAAGGTCACAAGTGCAGTTGAAGGAATACATGGGTGCCTATGAAGAAATTAAGGATGAAGAGGGTCAAACTAGAAAGAGACCTAGGACCATGGGTCTAAGAAAAGCATTGGCCAAGAAAAGAGAGGAAGAATCAGCCCAAGCACAACAATTTCCCCTCACCTAACTCCTTGCCATGGAAATTGAGCATAACAGAGAAGCATGGCTTGAGAGAGCCAACCTACATCTAGAGGCCAAACTGGAGAAGGCCAACAAAGACTTGAACTTGCAAAGGAGAATGACTGAGCATTATAAACGAAGAAATCACTTTGCAAGGAAAAAGCTCAAAACTGCCCACAATGAGGGCCCAACACCAAAAGACGAAAATGACCAAGCTAGGCTTGGTATTTTGGTCCACATTTCTCTGCAGGTCTCCAATGACCCATGAGGCACCTACCTACCAAATTTGAGGCCATTTGGACAACTTTTTGTTTTTTCCAAATTTTGACCCCTAGGAGTGCAGCACCCCCTGTGCTGCACTTTTTCTTGGGGCATATTCATGAGGAGACGTTTAAATTTTTGGATTCCCCATCACTAGAGGATTATTCTCATCAAATTTCAGCTCAATTGGAGTTGTTTTGACCCCCCAAAAGGGTCAAAAACACTCATTTGTTCACCTTTCTGCCCACTTTTCTGAGCATGTGCTATGCTCCTGGAAGTCTTGGATTTTTCCACTTTTTAGGAAACTTTCAGAGGTCATATTAAAGAATTAAAGGTATATCTAGAAATTATACTTCCATAGCTTTCCAACGAGCCATCACAAAGCCTTTTCCGACATCGGGAAGGGCTGCAAAACACCGCTGCAAGAAGGCCTATTTTGGTGCTACGCTCCTAGCAGAATTTCAGAGTTCCACACAGTGTGCTGCGCTCCTGTAACTGAGTGGAAAAAATGTGTGTTTGGAAAGTTTTCTTAGGCATGTCAGGCCTAAAAGTCAATTTTATTTCCTCTTATAGTCGGAAAATATATTTTATTTAGATATTTTTGTGCCTTGGGCTTTGCAAAGCCTCAAGGACAAGTTAGGATATTTCTCTTTGGCCAATAGGCTTCTCGATGCTCTAGTAGGCTCTCTTCTCCTCATTTGTTATATAAGACATGAGGATTCATTGTAATCTGTTGGGACTTGATGTGTTTAAGAGCAATACATGGTTTTATGAGCTTGGATAAGATATTGGTTTTATGAAGTGAATGAATGGCTTATGTGGCTTGATGTTGGAGAAGCTTTCTTGCAGGATTCCATAGCTTGGTGAATGGTGATGTTTTCCTAAATTTTTAATGTTTTCTTGTCCTCATTTTTTTTCAGTCTTCTTGGTTACTATAGATCAAAAAAGTATAGGTTGAGATATGCTCATGGAAGCACCTCAAACCTCCTGTTTGCTATAGTCTTGATGTTTTCTTCTTTTAGTCATCTTAAGGAATTCTTGATTGCTCCTTAGGCCCACTAAAACTTGTTTTTGTTTCATGAATGGTTAGTATGTTAGCTTATAAATATGATTCATGGTATTCCCTTCTTATTTAAATTTTTCAAAACCCTATTGTGAAGCTTTTCTATGGAATACTGATTGATTAGGTTAAGACAAAGAGGCCTTGTTTCGATCTTGCCCGTTTCCCATGCTTACCAACTTGTTTAAGAGTTCTTGATAGTTTGATATATGTTGTTTAGGAGTTCCCTCTCCATATATTGAGTTTTTTTTTTATCTTATGTGTTTTCCCAAAAATATGAAGGTGAATTTCTAATGTTAGGAGTTCTAATGCTTCTATGTATCACCGGAATGTTCATCTTACATGTTTATCAGTTTGAGTATTGTTCATAGAGATTAATGGTTTTCCCTACCTCATGAGTCATTTATTTTAGACTATATACATTTAAGACTTTCGTAGTTTCTTCCCAAACTTAATGTTCATTACACCTCATCATCACCTAAGGATCCATTAACCTTGATAAATCAGCCCTGCAATACACTCTGCTTCATCATTTAGACACCCTAGACTTCATTTGAACCCATAGCCCTATTGATTTGACAGCCTCTCATTTCCACCTATCCTACTTATTCATCTTACCCCAACTGAAAACAAACAAACAAATTACACTTAACAACTAGCCTAAAATCAATCATCCGAAGCGAACAAGTTCACATCCTTCGCACAATAGAGAGAGCCCTCTCTGAGTCCAGGAAGGCTAGGTCCTAGGACTCCAAAGACTGGTCTGATGTTACCCTATCATTTGGTTTAGCCAATCTACCAAATCACAAGACCCTAACATTATCATTGCCTGCATGTTTCCACTTTTCCAGTTTCTGCTTGAATGTAATCACTGCAGTAGACAGATTAATCGACTTCATAAATTAGCAGTATGAAGGAGGCCTGGAAGGGGAAAAAACCATTATAATAGACTTAGCCAGTTGTAAACACTCTCTTTGGATGAATGAAAGATGATGTTTTTTTCCAGTTCCTTGTGTCATGTTCTGTGGTGAAGTGCACCTCTTCTCGTAATTTTTGACTCTCATGTTTTCTCATGCTATTTTCTTTTCTCTACTGTGAATTAAATTTTTTGTGTAGGATTTACCATGGGGTACCCTGCTCAGTCTTGAAATAGTGCATTATGTTTTCCTCTGAGACCAGAATGCAGAATTCAGAGACGGTCTGCTCTGCATCCCTGTTGAACCTTAATCTCCACCTCCTTTCCATTTCACAAGCTGTCAAGGTCCATTAACATGGCTAGCTTGTTGGGTTTCCCCTAACCTCATTTATTCATCCATTTGAATATGTTTTCACCTGTTTGACACCATAGCCCAATGGCCCTCTTCTACTTCCTCAACCATAAATCTTCAAACCAGCCCCTATGCACTAATAGCTAGCCTAAAATGCCCCTATAAAAAAAGCTATATCTAACAGAGAGAGCCCTCTCTGAATCTAGGAAGGCTAGGTCCTAGATTCCAAATTAGATTGATGTTTCCCTTGTTGTTCTGTCTTCATCCTTCAGAATTACGGAGTGATAACATATGGAACAAAATGCGCTTGAATAGAATGGAACCCCTTTTCCTCTTAGTGGCCTGGTTATAACAAAACTCGATATTCTACTAGTAGTTAAGTTTTAATCCTTGAACCCATAACTAGAGTTAAAATATCGAATCTGCTATAGTTTTATTCATCATGATCATGTGGCTATCCCCTTTTCCATGAATAATTGGGTATGACATGGCATCCACTCAAATTATGGTGGTAAAAACAATAAGGTCAACTTCCAAGTGGCATAACGTTTTCTTATGAACTCCGATTGAGGCAATTCCTACACCATTGGAAAGGTTTCTGTGTGCAAAATAGCATGAAAATTCTCCACACTTAAGCATCAAATTTTTACCCCCAAAAAAATCCATTTCATGCCTCAAACTACTCCTAGAAGGTTTCAGACCCCAATTTTCCAAACTAGGCCCCCTTAGTAAAAATGTTCCTATGAGTTTATTCCTCATTTTTTTCCAATATAAAAGCATCTACATGGATGAAAATAATATAGTGATCCAATTTAAATCAATTTGTTTGATCTATCTACCTCGACCTAAGCATGGTAGGACGTTACTAGTGAAGATGCAGTGGGCATATCTACATCAATTGGGGCCAAATGTTGGAACCCCAAACACACTTGAAAAAAGACTATGGCTAATATAGTTGTGGAGGGCTCTATTATATTTATGTTGAATGTATGGAATGCTTTCATCCCATGTACCCAAATGCTTGGAATTGTACATGCGCAATTTTCCCATTTGTTTGGGGATGAAAGGAGGTTGATTTGGTAAACTTGGTATCCATCAGAAACTATAGGGTAGACCAAAAGGAAATGAGGCACATATCATCCATATCTGAAATATTTTTTTGGGGTAGCCAAAAATGAACCCAAACATTCTCAAAGAAGATTTTAGTAGTGACTTCAATTGTGATACTCTTCTTGCCTGGTGCAAAACATGTCATCTTAGAGAACGAGTCAACAACCACAAACACACAATCATTACCATCCTTGATGGATGGAAAACATGACATGTAATCCACAAAGATTGACTTCTAGAGTTTTTTTGGGCTAGGAAGAGGAGTGTATAACCCTTACTTCCTAATGGCTAGTTTATTAATGGCATAGGAAGTGCACAATATGATATACTCGTGGACATCATGTTGAAGATTTGGTGAGTAGAAATAATTTTTAAGTAGTACTACTATATTATCCACATCAAACTCCCTACCACCTTGTTATAATATTCCTCCCAAATTATCTTGGCAGGCTTGCTTAAAGGAACACAAAGGTGTCTCAAGTAGCATAAGAGAATGTCTCTAAGGTGGAAGTTTGGAACTTGTTTTCCTGTGATCAACATTTGATATGTGGCAATGATGTTGGAATCGTTGTTATATAATTGTGTCCACTAATAGGTCTTGTTCCCATGAGAGTTAAGAATTATGGTTAGCACTCCAATCGGGGGCTAATTTAGGTAGTCTACAATATGATTGGTGCTACCCTTCTTGTATTTGATGTCAAGTGGGACCGTTTCATGTATGTGGAGCATTTATGATGGTGACAATTTTGTAACTTTCCTTTTATTTGCATGAATTACAAAGGCATATGATCAGTCTGGATGATCGTTTCCTTCCCTGTAATATCATGCTTCCATTGTTGGTAAATTTGCACGATGGAGGACATCTCCTTATCATAGGTGGAGTATCTTTGGAAAATATAAAAGAGTGTTTCACTGTGATAAACCACCAAATGTCCTTATTGAGTGATGGTTGCACCAATAACATAGTCAGAGGCATATGTGTCAATATCAACTGGCTATTACAAGTCTAGCGAGGTGAGGACTGATGCAGAGCAAGGCAATGTTTTAGATCCTCAAATTATTTATATTCTAATACGGACCAAGAAAAATTTGCTTTTTCTCCACCCTTTTTCACTTGAATTAAGGGCCAAGTGATATGAGAGAACCCCAACACAAACCTTTTGTAGAAGTTAGCAAGGCTTGAGAAGATATCATCCAAATATACAACCATAAAATAAATTTTGAACAACCACAATGTGTCATCCATCATCCTCATGAACATTACTAGAGCATTAGTAAAGCCAGAGGGCATGGCCAACCACTCAAAAAGGTATTATTTATCATTGAATTTTATATTCTAAACATCAATTTGTTCAATTGGAACCTAGTGGTAACCTAAATTCGTATCAATATTACTAAGGAAATTATCACCCTTAAGTTGATCAATAATATACTCAATACAAGGGATTAGGTATCTATTCTTGACAATGATTTTGTTTAGGGATCTATAACCAATAAAGAGTCTCCATGTCCCATCCTTCTTCTATACTAACACATTGGACTCTGAAAAAGTGAGGAGCTTAGTAAAATGTGGCATTTTTGGGTGATCTCATGAATCTATATTTTATTTCCTCATCCTCCAATAGAGAGAGTCTATATATTGGGCCATTACGTAAAGGAGCACAAGGTATCAAGTCAATTGGGTGTTTGAACTGGTAATGTCGTGGAACCCCCACAAGTGGAGTTAAGATATCTTTGTATATATTTACAATATTTTCCACCTACTTCTATTGTATATAGAGGCATAGTGTTGAGGCTATGGTGGTCGTAGTGACCTTCCTTTCACCTTCTAACCAAACTATGAAGAGGACAAACTTTGCACTCTAAGAGATTACCTTTCGATAGTGTTTTTCTACAATGAAACTATGGGCATCAGACTCATAAAAAACATGAAATTTCCATATATAATTTTCATCCATATTAGATCAGTATATTGTTTTTCATCCTTCTTGATGCTTTTAGAGTAGAAAAAGTGGAGGAATCAACTCACAATACCATTTTTACTAGATGGACCTAGTTTGAAAAATTAGGGTTTGTTGGAACGGGATCTCCTAGCAAGCTACAAAACCAATCCATTTTTTGTTATTTTTGTTATATTTAGTATAGCGCAGGGGTTTTGGGGTGGGTCAAAGCCCCGAAAGCATTGTAATGGGGTTAAAGGGTAAACTAGGGGTCTGAAAACCATGGGTTGCAAACCATAGGAATGTTAAAGCTAGATTGTTATAAATAGAGAGGCATTTTAGATTGTAAGCGGTAAGATTTGATAAGCTATTGATGCGAGTTGTTGGGGTTTTTGGGGAGCGGACTCTTGCTGGCTGTGTGCGCGGAGATCCTATTCCAGCTGTGTGCAGACCCTGCTGCTGTGTGTGCAGGTTGGGAAGGGAATTGTAAGGGTAACGAATGAATGAATATGCAAGATTATTGGATATGAATCTGTGAGTACTATTGAATGGATTGCTAATAATTACTGTGTTATGCATTTCTCTGTCTTTGTGCTGCAAAGGTCTATATATTGAATGATTAGATCTATTCTGCTTTGATTATATCATGCTACGAAAGTCTTTGTATTAAAGTAAATCCAGATATGTTCTGTTCGGGTATGTAATGTTGCGTTAAAATTATGAAAATCATATAATTATAGATCTAGTGCACGTGGATGCAATTGGATAATTGTTTAACCCTGCGCAGAATGAGGTAATCTGAATAGAACGCAGCCCTGCTTGCCTTACCCTTCCTTTCTCAGGGTACGGAAACCTGGTTCCAGCACCCACCCATACTACTTCGGGTGAGACTGTGATCTGTGCAAGCAGGTCACTACCGAAAGGGTCAGTAGTATAGGGGTTTGTTGGAAAACCTTGCACACCGAACCTAAGTCAAGACCCCTCAAGCCAAAAAATGGTTCCATTTCCAGGACCCGAAGAGATCTGAGAATGGGATCAGGTAGTGGCATCAGAGATCTAGTGTAGGGTTGAATGAGCCAAGGTACAGCGCGAAACAGTGAGAACTATCGGAACAGGCGAGAGGAAGATCACCCTGCCCATAGCCCATCGAGACCTACACAAAAGTCATCAGCCGCCCCAACGCTAGGGCTTCAGGAAGGTAAACCGGAGGAGCCCATGGCAGCACACTTAAAATTACCTACCTTTAAAGGAGCAGTCGATGAGGACCTAGAACAATTCTGGTTCGTGGCTGATTCGGTATGGACGGCGCAAGGGGTGGTAAGTGATACTGTAAAAAGAGCGCAGCTATCCTTGGCTTTTGAGGAAAGGGTGTTGGATTGGTATATGCAGTACATATCTCAAAACAAGAGCGCAACACTTAAAAATATTAAGGATGCTCTAAAACACCAATTCCGGAAACCAAAGTCCTATTCCCAACTGGTATCGAAAGTAAAAGACTTCAAGCAGGGAGCATCTGAGTCAGTTTGGGAGGATGATCAGTGGTTAAAGAAATCAATCTGGGAAGGTGAGTTCAAGTACAACGACAAACAGCACACAAAATGGTTTATCGCTATGTTCCTACCTCACTTGCGTACACCCATGGGCCATTAGACTTTTGAATCACAAGAAAAATACTTGGAAGCTGCCATGAAACTTGAAGAGGCACCTAAGGATGACACAAGGGAAGGCGTACAACAAATTTAGGAGCAGCTCAGGGCCATGCACATGGAAATACAGAACTTACGGATGGAACGAGGGAATGGGGTAGCCACGGACCTTTGGTGCAAGGATTTCCAGGTGGCGGGACTGCATGATACAACCCAGTGTCTGCAGGTCAATAGAGGTAAATTGAAGAAAAAATGGTGCAGGTTCTGCTGATCTATAGGACACGATGAGCATAATTTCCACACATATGACTTACTAGTAGATCAGGGAACCATCTATAGGGTACAATCTGATCCTGCCTCTCCGAGATCCCCCGCGAGCTTTGGTGGCTCCCCTGCACAGGGCAGGGGGGCGAGGAGGAAGTGTTGGACGAGGACGGTGCCAAATGATCTGCTACAACTGTGGAGAGATAGGGCACTTCGCCCAGAACTACTCAAACCCCACTAGGCAGACCTGTAAATACTGCCGACAGTTGGACCATGAACTCGAAGACTGCTCAATTTTTCTAACAAAAATGAAGGACAAACAGTCTACTCCCACACGAAATATACAGAGAGTCAAATAGAGCTAAGGAGCATAACATGTAGCATGGTCACCCAGAAACCAAGAGAGGAGATTGTTTTTCAGAAGGAACCAGCTCCCAAGAAGTAGGAACCACTGGAGGCCCCTGTGCAGTTGCCAGAAGAAGAATTTGAAACCTTTTTGAGGGCATGCTTGAAGCTCCTACGCAGCCCGCAGGCGGGATAAAGTCTTTGAGTATTACTACAGGACTACGCAGCTTAGCCCAGCATGACAACTGAAGTTAAGAATGTACACAGCTATAAAAGGCACACTGGGGAAGAGATGCGCTTGACTGCACATATTAGTGACTATGAGATAGATCAGGTTATTCTTGATCTTGGATCTGATGCGAATGTCTTACCAAAATAGACCTGGAAACGAATGGGAGAACCTAAAATAGACTGGTCCACCATCCAGCTACAAATGGAAAACCAACAAAAGATCATCCCTCTGGGACGATTTCCAAGGGTTATGGTTGATGTCGTAGGAGTAAAGGTCCTAGCCGACTTTGAGGTCATAGAAATTATGGAAGATACGGACCCCTACCCTGCGCTTCTGGGGATATATTGGGCTATTGATGTAGGAGGTATCATTAACCTAAAAAATTGCAACATGGTGTTTGAGAAGAATGGGACACATGTAATAATACCACTGGATCCCGCTGAGGGCGCACGGTATACCGAACCAACATATGAGGATGAGGAGCTCAATCACATCTATAGGAAGATAGCATAGGACAAGGACCGGGACAAACCTGCAACAGGTGGAGTACTCAACTGGGAAAAGAACAGGGAGTACTTTTCTAATTTAGATAAAGAACTTGAAAAATGGTAGATCCGGCTACACGATGTGTCAACCCTACGATGCCCTCGGATTACAAGGACTCTCTACTACATCACTTCGGAGGTAAGGGACCTTCCCCACTTTGATGGGTCTAGTATTGTCCGGGACTTCATAAGAAAATTAGAAGCTAGGGTTCCCAAGGATCAACGACTCTGGGTGCTCAATCTAGCACTACACGGCACACCTGTCCGATGGTGGCATACCCACAAGAAAGCATTCCTGGACTGGGAGATGTGCTGGGATAGGATGGTGCTGCGATTCACACCCCCTGTTGATGTGCGCACGAAGATATTCTTGGGGCCCGGAGATCCACGTGCGCATCTACGTGTATGGACAACCAAGTGGGCCGAATAAACCCTAGGTGAGTGGATCCATCTGTTTATACATGCCCTAGGCCCCATCCCCACTACTTGGTACTTAGATGCCGAATTACATCAGCGGACCCGCCATTGGCAGATATTAAAAGAGGACTTCCTCGGAACATTCAAACTCATTGGGGGAACATAAATTCTTGACGAATCACTGCAAGACATTGATGTCTTTAAGAAGCCTCACTCTCACACCCCACCAGCCGTTCTGACATGGGAGGCCCAGATGCAAGACATAGTCAATTGCCGGAGCTTGGCGATTAATGAAGAAGATGACTCGCAGAATCTCTCTGTTCTGGAATTTGAAGGGGAACGTGCCATTCTCGGACCATCGCTTTTAAATGACGATGTGACACAACCTCTCCAGCTACGTGAGGTTAATATTGGGATATATGAACACCCTAAACTAGCAAAAATTAGGGACTATTGGGATGAAGGTACTGTGGGAAAAGTCATCGAGCTACTCATAGAGTACCAGGACTTATTCCCTACAAAGTTTTCTGAGCTCAAGGGAATCATGGGGGACCTCGGAATTATGCACATCACTCTAAAGCCGGGGGCACGACCCGTCAAGAAACGGCCCTAATGGTTGAATCCTAGGTATAAACATAATGTCAAAGAAGAGCTGGACAAAATGCTGACCGCTGGTATCATTGAACCAGTTGAACAGTCAGATTGGATCAGCCCGATGGTCGTTCAGGAGAAAAAAAAAAAAGGAGAAATACATATTTGTGTGGACCTTCGAAAACTAAATGATGCCTACATTCACAACCCCTTCCCTACTCCCTTCTCCGATGAAATCTTGGATAGCGTGGGTGGACAGGAGACCTATTCCTTCACAGATGGATTCTTGGGATACCATCAGATCCGAATTGCACTAGAGGATCGCAGTAAGACCACCTTTTCCACCGAATGGGGCTCCTTCCAGTACACGGTCATGCCCTTCAGTCTTAAGAATGCACCTGCTATATTTTCAAGGTTCGTAGTGGCCGTATTCAAATAATTTATCCATAAGTTTCTGGAGGTTTACTTTGATGACTGGATGGTGTTTGGCTTAGTGAAAGATCATGTCTCAAACCTGAGATTAATGTTAGATGTGTGTCGAAAGCACCAGATCTCCCTGAAAGTCAAGAAATGCATCTTCCGCGTGCCGTTTGGGATCTTTCTGGGTCATATAGTTTGTCGGTAGGGTCTGATGGTTGACCCTGTGAAGATAGTTGTAATTGTCAACCTGGCAGGCCCTACAACGGAGAAACAGTTGTGCTCCATTCTCAGTCACACAGGCTATTACAGGAAATTCATTCAAGGATACGCCCTGATCACAACACCCCTGGAACAACTGCTAAATAAAGATATATCTTTTTTTTGGAATGATGAATGTCAGAAGAGCTTTGAACTGCTCAAGGAGAAGATGATTTTTGCGCCCATACTGATATCCCTTGACTGGTCAAAATAATTCCATGTGCTTGTTGATGCGTCAAGAATTGCCTTGGGTGCGGTCCTTATGCATCCTGGTGAAGAGGATATTGATCATCCAGTTGCCTTTTCCAGTAAAAAAATCTCAGGTGCCGAATGGAATTACTCTACCACTGAACGCGAAGGACTGGCTATGGTATATGCGCTACAAAAATATCGACACTATCTACTGGGGGAAAACTTTAAGATGTTTACAGACCATTCGACTTTGAAATATTTGGTCAACAAGCCTGTGTTGGGGGGGGAGATTTGCCGCTGGTTTTTGATGTTTCAAGAATATGATTTTGAGATCATTGTGAAGCCTGGAAGGTTGAATGTAGGCCCGGATCATCTGTCTCGTATTGAGACAAGGGAAGAACCCACTAACTTGGACGAAGGCTTACCTGATGCACATCTATTTACCATTAAAATGGTGGATGACCAATTTGCTGATATCCTTGAGTTCCTTACTATGGGTAGGGCCCCTGCTGCGTATTCGGTGCAACAAAAAAAGGAGTTGGTCACTCGAGCGACAAAATTTACTATCATTGCAGGACAACTATACAAGCTAGGCACATATGAAATACTCTGCAGATACGTATTAGAACATGAACGACCTGTCGTCCTCAGAGAAGCCCATGAGGGAGTCGCTGGCAGCCACTACGCAGGAAGGGCTACAGCACAAAAGATTCTGAGGGTTGGCTTGTGGTGACCTACCCTACATTAGGATTCTTACACCTATTGCAGAACGTGCGATACCTGCCAGCGAACTGGCCACCCCTCATGGCACGATGATATGCCGTTATAGCCCCAAATGGCCCTATAGGCTTTCGATAAATGGGCCATTGAATTTATAGGACCCATTAATCCACCAGGCAAGAAAACTGGCGCGCGCTACATTATCACTGCCACTGACTACGTCACATGATGGGCTGAGGCACAGGCTGTGAAGGACTGTACCGCCGATACTGCTGCCCGAAAATGCTAACCAGATTCTGACCAGGTTTGGCTGCCCGAAAATCCTAATGAGCGACCGAGGTATGCATTTCATTAACCAAACGATTCAAGCTTTGAACAATGAATTCCAGATCCACCATGCCAAGAGTACACCATACCATCCCCAAGCTAATGGGACGTTGGAAGCTTTCAAAAAAAATTTGGAGCAGGCACTAACGAAGGTTTGTAATGTTGATCGTAGTGACTGGGATATTCGCATCCCCTCGATCCTATGGGCTTATCAGACGACCTGCAAAAAACTGACTAGTAGGACACCTTTCCGAATGGTCTATGGTAAGGAGGCTATCATGCCCATAGAATATGTTGTTCCTAGCCTACACATTGCAGCATTTACAAATATGGCAGACTCTGATATCATAGAAGAACGCCTGGCGCAACTGGTAGCATTGGAAGAATATCGGTTTTTTGCTCAGTTTCACCAGCAGGTACAAAAAGCTAGAGATAAAGCCTGGCATGATCGACATATTCGCCAGAAGAAATTTCTCGCAGGTGATCTCGTCTTGTTATACGACAACCAATTTGTGAAACATCCTAGCAAATTCCGACAGCACTGGCTTGGTCCCTACATAGTTCAGACGGTTACGAATGGCAGAGCAGTCCAGTTAGCTACCCTGCGCGGCAACCTCCTCCCTAGTTTTGTCAATGGAGGTCGACTCAAACCATACCAAGCTGCGAATCATGAGGCCGCAACAGTGCAGTGACTCGGGACGAGTCACAAGATTGCGTTGGGGGACTGTTGGAATGGGGTCTCCTAGCAAGCTACAAAACCAGTCCATTTTTTGTTATTTTTGTTATATTTAGTATAGCGCAGGGGTTTTGGGGTGGGTCAAAGCCTTGAAAACATTGTAATGGGGTTAAAGGGTAAACTAGGGGTCCGAAAACCATGGGTTGCGGACCATACGAATGTTAATGCTAGATAGTTATAAATAGAGAGGCATTTCGGATTGTAAGCGGTAAGATTTGATAAGCTATTGATGCGAGCTATTGTGTAAGCGATCTGTTGAGGTTTTTTGGGAGCGGACTCCTGCTGGCTATGTGCGCGGAGATCCTAGTCTAGTTGTGTGCAGACCCTGCTGCTATGTGCACAGGTTGGGAAGGGAATTGTAAGGGTAACGAATGAATGAATATGCAAGATTATTAGATCTGAATCTATGAGTACTATTGAATGGATTGCTGATAATTA
The DNA here is from genome assembly GCA_034641835.2 of Pinus albicaulis. Classification (NCBI taxonomy): domain Eukaryota; kingdom Viridiplantae; phylum Streptophyta; class Pinopsida; order Pinales; family Pinaceae; genus Pinus; species Pinus albicaulis. The sequence goes on along the minus strand of CM076569.1, from coordinate 134,205,706 downwards.
CTGTGTTATGCATTTCTCTTGTAGAAATTTTGAATAACTAATATGTTATCCACCGAGATTCTCCTGATCACACACTATTTTAACTTCATGCACAATACAGAATCTCTTCTACCATTGATCATTAATTGCGGAAATAAAAACAATCACAATCGCACATTAAAACCATAAACAATCGCACATATGAACAAAGTATTTCATGGGAAAGCTTAAAGCTGAAAACCCCCAACTATCTGTATATTATATGTCATAGAGATCATGTAACAATCATCATACAAATCTCCTCACAAGCTCTCAGTACAATCTCGAATTGCTACACACTAATCAAGCTAGATCTAGCAAATCACATGCTCCAATCTCTGCCACCCGATAGCCTGCCTCTACTGCGCAATCAATGTTCGAACCACCCGGCTTGTATTTCACAATCCTCATTGGCATCTCCAATCACTAGTTGTTGCAAATCATGCAACAATATAGTCACAACTGATAGTCACACTGCTCTTTCACCTATCTCTTCACTGGTCTCCACTGAAACTGTCCATGCACTGAAGTTAACTGATGTATTCTTTAGTTGATTAATGAGTTTATAATTAGTGAATTAATTATTAATTAATTCACACCACTCTCACTAGTGTATCAATCGGGGCTAGATTTCAGATACAACTAGCTCAACTATGTTTAGCCCAGTTAAACTAAACAAACTCCATTAACTTCCTCAATCAACTCCACCAAACTCTCTCACATGAGTTCTAACTCAAGTCTCCGCAATAGATCCACTTAACCCCAGTAGCGTAATTCCTTCGTCAGCTCCCGTGCCACATCCGTGCACTTAACCGAAATGCTCCAAGAGAATAAGATAATTTTTATAGTCCAAATATTATTAAGAGCTAATAATATTCGACATATCTATTTTTAGACCGGCAATCTAAAAATAGATTCCACCCAATATGACTAAAAATAGAAGTCTGTCTATTTTTTCCGACTTGACCAACCATCCACAAATATCATCCTGCAACTCATAGAATATGATCGACATGTCTGAAAATAGACTTGCGCCAAAAATAGCCTGCGGGCCCACTTAGTGAAGGAGACTTCTTTCCACTAAGCTCATCATCTTGTTACAATCTCAACACTCCCTCTCAACAAGATAGGTATTATCTGCCACCGCGATCCTGCCCCTGTGGTATTCGAATTTTCTCCTGGTGAGCACCTTCATCAAGATATCAGCATCCTGATCCTCTGTGGGAATGTATGAAAGTAACATGATCTTTCGCTGCACACAATCTCTGATATGATGATACCGGATGTCAATGTGTTTAGATCTATCATGAAACACTAGATTAACGGAGATTTTAATGCAACTCTTATTATCACAATAAATCACAGTAGGATCTAAGTGTGAACCGAACAACCCGACCAGGATCTTCCTCATCCATATAACCTCGCATGCAGCCAAAATCGCTGCCATATACTCGGCCTCTGCTGCATTGAGTGCCATGGATCTCTGCTTCCTGCTGTACCAAGAAACTTTTGTCGACCCGATACTGAAAATCCCTCCAGATGTGCTCTTCTTTCCGTTGGGCTCTCTCGCCCACCGCATCCGTGAAGCCACATAGCTTCACCTCATCCGATCGTCTCAGACCACAATCCATATCCCGATGTGCCTCTAAGATAACACAATACATGCTTGCCTGCCTTCCAGAAGAGCTTGGTTGGCTTAACCATAGCTTGTGAAAGCTGGTTAACAGCATAGCATATATCAGGTCATGTATTGACCATATACATAAGCGACCCCACCAACTGTCGATAAACAGTGGCATCCACTACCTCCACCGAAGTAGCATCCTCCTTCCTCCAACCTCCAGGAAGAGGAGTATCAACAAGTTTGCAGCCATGCATGTTGAACTTCTCCAATATCTCCCAGACATACTTACCCTGAGAAACAAATAGTCCATCACTGTGCTGCCAAATTTCCAATCCTAGGAAATAATGAAGGAGGCCCAAGTCCTTCATCTCAAACTCCTTTGCAAGATCAGCCTTGCATGAGTGTATCAATAGTTCATCACCCGTCAAAATCAAATCATCTACATAAAGTACAATGATCAACAACTTACCCTCCACCACAACTGCAGGTTCGGACTGCCTCTGCTCTTGGAGAATCCAAGTCCAAGAAATAATTTTCTGGTCCGTGTGTACCAAGCACGTGGTGCTTGTTTCAACCCATACAATGCTCTCTTGAGCCTGCACACATGCGACTCACTGCTGAAGATCTCGAAACCTTCGGGCTGCTCTATGTACACCTCCTCCTCAATCACCCCGTTGAGGAACACAATCTTCACATCCATCTGATGAATGTGCCACCCCATTTGCGTTGAGAGAGCAAGAATCATCCGTATGGAAGAATACCTTGCGACAGGTGCAAAGGTTTCCTCATAATCGATCCCCTCAATCTATGAGAAGCCTCGGGAAAAAAATCTTACCTTGTACTTCTCCACACTCCCATCATCTGCTTGCTTCACTTTGTAGATCCATCTCGAACCCACCACTAATTTCCCTTCTGGCCTTGGGACAATCTCCCATGCACTATTTCTGACAATTGAATCATACTCTTCCACCATGGCATCTACCCATGCGGGATCCTCCACATCTTCCTCGAAAGAGGATGGCTCTGTCATGATACACTTGCTCATAAGAGCCATGTATCTAAGAGGCACGGCCACTCTCCGTCTCTCGTTCCCCGCCTCGTGATGTAGGTGCTCCTACAATCCTCTCTCGCATTCGAGCGGCCGCTTCTCGGGGCCTTCTGTAGTGCGCTTGCGCCCTCTGATGGTTGGCGCTGCATGAGTGGTCTCTTCCACTCCATGAACTTCCTCTTTTGGCTGATCCACATCTGGAAGCTCATCCTTAGAAACTAATAGCTCCTCATATGCATGCAAGTGTGGCTCCCTCTCAAGCGAACACTGCATGGATTTCTCCTCCTGAAATTTGATATCCCGTCGCACAACAGTCTTGCGACTATCTGGAAAATACACACGATAGTTGTGGGGCGTATCAGTGTACCCCAAAAATATCCCAACCTTGGTAGTCGCATCGAGCTTCTTCCCCAGCATCCTTCATCACATGAATGTAAACAGAACCAAAAATCCTCAAATGGGAAATATCGTGCTTCTTACCGGTAAAACGCCTCCCTGGGTGTACTCATGCCAAGTGATTCCGTGAGGACAACGATTTTTCACTTCCTCGAGAAGCTTTGCATGCCTCACTCGCAACAAGTGTATGGGAAGGCCCTAATCATGCAACATCACCCGGGGCAAAAGACCCACAATCGTTTTGTTCTCTTCACTCCACAACTCATTATGTTAGGTTACAGGTGCTATGAGCTCTCTTCGAATTCCTTATGCGCTGCAAAATTCCTTGAATTCGCCAGAGATGAATTCACCACTATTGTCGCTCCTAAGAGCCTTCACATGCTTCCCCGATTCTTTCTCAACCAGTGCCTTGAACTCATAGAACTTTGAGTATGTCTTGCTCTTCTTCTGCATGAAGAAGATCTAGCACTTACGAGAAAAATCATCAACAAATATCACATAGTACCTGTGCTTTGTTGTCGAAGATACTGAGAAAGGTCCACACACGTCTGTGTGAATTCTCTCAAGGATCGTCGTGGCACGAATATCCTTCTCGTGAAAGGTGGATTTCACAAATTTTCCCAAGGTACATCCCTTGCACTGATATGACTGCACAAGAGTACCCTTAGGAAGCCTAGTAGAAATCTGCTGTAGTATCTTCAAAGCTCCATGGTGAAGGTGGCCCAATCTCCAGTGCCACAGCTCGCCATCATCCCGGCTCACCACTCCTTCTGCCTTGCCTGCCATTTCTACGCAGCCATCTACCTACAACTGATAAAGGTTCTTAATTCGAACCCCTATCCTCCGGGTTTCACCAGTTGCGTTACTGCACAGGAAAGCCCTTCCCTCGCTAAAGACAACATCATATCCCTTGTCTTCTAACATCGCCACAGAGATAAGATTCTTCTTCAATCCTGGAACATGCATCACTTCCTTCAATACGAAGGATTTACTAGACTCCCTCTCAAAGGAAATGGTACCGATACCAGTCGCACTGTATCTACCATCATCGCCCATCTCGATGTGCACTCCAAGATCTTTCTCATCCAGATCAGTAAACAAATCTTTGTCTCCGGTCATATGAAAAGACACACCACTGTCAAGAAACCACACTGAACCCATCACACTTGATACCAGGCATGCGATCAGTGAAAAATCCAGCTCAAATTTCGAGGCTAAGGCCTCTCCAGCTATAGATCCAACAACCTGCTTATTTTTCTTCTTTTGTGGACAATTAGTGGCGTAATGTCCGTGTTGGTGATAGTGAAAGCACTTCACCTTGGACATGTCCTGCTTCTTGCCTTCGCCTTAGGATTGAGAATCATTTTCTTGCTCTTCCCTTGCTGGCGGCTAGCACAATTTTCTTCATCGAGGGTTCTTTGATGAGAGGAATCGAGTCCTGAGTACTTCACCTTATCTCCTCTTGCACAAGATCTGACCAAAGTCGCTCCCATCCTGGCAATTTCTCCCAACCATTGACAAAGTCCTGATAGGAATGCCAACTCTTTGGAATCCCAAGGAGAGCCAAGCTCACCAATTTCTCGTCATCAACAGTAACCCCCACACTTCCCATCTCATCCCTGCATTGGATGAACTTCGTGAGGTACTTGGGCATACTGTCGCCTTTCTCCATTTTTATGTTCCTGATTTTATCCTTGAGCGCCAACTTCCTCTAGTCACTCTTGCTTTGAAATAAATCTATCAAAGCTTTCCACATCAAGAATGGAGAAGATTTACCATGAAGGCTGGACACTATGTGATCCTTCACACCTTCCAACAGAATCCTTCGACACTTTGCTTTCTTCTTTTTCCAAGCGTCAAGTACGGCAGCATCGCTGGAAGTAGGTTTTGGAATTTCTGCATCTATGAACTCCTTCAACCCATTGTCATCTAGCACCGCCTCCATCCTTTCCTTCCATGCAATATAATTTGAGTTTCCCTCAAGGGCATACTCCAATCGCAATCCGTTGAAAGACATCTCAACTTTGACACCAAGAAAACACTACTGCAAATTCGAATTCCACCAGCTCAAAACTCAACTGCTTCAATGTTTTGCAATTGCTCCAATGATCAATATTGCTTCGATACCATGTAGAAATTTTGAATAACTGATATGTTATCCACCAAGATTCTCCTGATCACACACTATTTTAACTTCATGCACAATACAGAATCTCTTCTACCATTGATCATTAATTGCGGAAATAAAAACAATCACATGCGCACATTAAAACCATAAACAATCGCACATATGAACACAGTATTTCATGGGAAAGATTAAAGATAAAAACCCCCAACTATATGTATATTATATGTCATAGAGATCATGTAACAATCATCATACAAATCTCCTCACAAGCTCTCAGTACAATCTCGAATTGCTACACACTAATCAAGCTAGATCAAGCAAATCACATGCTCCAATCTCTGCTACCTGATAGCCTGCCTCTACTACGAAATAAATGCTGAAGAATGGCTCATAATTAAATTCGAACCACCTGGATTGTACTGCGCAATCCTCATTGGCATCTCCAATCACTGGTTGTTTCAAATCATGCAACAGTATAGTCACAACTGATAGTCACACTGCTCTTTCACCTATCTCTTCACTCGTCTCCACTGAAACTGTCCATGCACTGAAGTTAACTGATGTATTATTTAGTTGATTAATGAGTTTATAATTAGTGAATTAATTAATAATTAATTCACATGACTCTCACTAGTGTATCAATCAGTTAGAATAGATACAACTAGCTCAACTATGTTTAGCTTAGTTAAACTGAACACAACTCCATTAACTTCCTCAATCAACTCCACCAAACTCTCTCACATGAGTTCTAACTGAAGTCTCTATGAAATAGCTCCACTTAACCCTTAGGAATAGAGTAATTCCTTCTGTCAGCTCCTGTGCCACATATGTGCACTTAACTGAATTTCTCCAAGAGAATAAGATAATGTTTATAGTCCAAATATTATTAAGAGCTAATAATATTCGACATATCTATTTTTAGACTGGCAATCTAAAAATAGATTCTGCCCAATATGTATAAAAATAGAAGTCCATCTATTTTTCCAACTTGACCAACCATCCACAAATAGCATCTAGAAATAGACTTTGCGCCAAAAATAGCCTGCGGGCCCACTTAGTGAAGGCAACTTCTTTCCACTAAGCTCATCATCTTGTTGCAATCTCAACATCTTTGTCTTTGTGCTGCGAAGGTCTGTATATTGAATGATTGGATCAATTCTACTTTGATTATATCATAATGCGAAATTCTATGTATTAAAGTAAATCCAGATCTGTTTTGTTCGGGTATGTAATGTTGCGTTAATATTATGAAAAGCATATAATTATAGATCTAGTGCACGTGGATGCAATTGGATACTTTTTTAACCCTGCGCAGAACGAGGTAATCTGAACAGAACGCAGCCCTACTTGCCTTACCCTTCCTTTCTCAGGGTGCGGAAACCTGGTTCTAGCACCCACCCATACTACTTCGGGTGAGACTGTGACCTATGCAAGCAGGCCACTGCCAAAAGGGCCAGTAGTATAGGGGTTTGTTGGAAAACTTTGCACACCGAACCTGGGTCAGGACCCCTCAATCCAATAGGTTTTGAAACCTTCCTATAGCAGTTTTAAGGTATTAAATGGATTTTTTGGGGGTAAAATTTTGCTACTATAACATGCACCCTCTTTTCCTATTCTACATATAGATACTTTTCTAACGACACAAGAATCACCTCAATCGAAGTTTGTAATCAAAATGTATGCTACTTGGAATTTGACCTTCCTATTTGACCACCATGACTCAGGAGGATGCCACATCATCCCCCATTACTCATGAAAAATGGGCTATCCACGTGACCACGATTAATAATGCTCTATAAGAGTAAATATTATAACTCTAGATAAGAGTTGAAGCAGCCAAACTAACCACTAGTAGGTTATCGAGTCATGTTATATCTAACTCACTAGGAGGAAAAGATGCTCCATTATTTTTTAGTGTATTTTGCTCCATATACAAGTAGAGTATAAGAGAGGGAGAGAGAGAGAAAAAAACGAATAGGATTTGTGCATTGTATTTTATCACGGGCCATAGGACTTACTTCTTTGTACTTGCATCCATTTTCTATTTAGGGAAAGAGAGTAGAGCAACCTCACCTTTCCAGTTGGGTTTTCTCTCGAAAGGGTTTCCCAGGATACATCTTATGTCAATTGTGGCTTGCGATTTTCTATTTCATTGTTATATAATTTTGCATAATTATATTTACATGCATGTGTAATAAAAAATAATTAATAGATCCAAAAATCTGAGGAGAAATAAATCCTCGTAATATGGATTTTATATTTTCTAATATATTTTAGTAGATATGTTGTAGCAAATTGTCTAGTGGAATATCCACGGCAGTTTACAAATGATATTTGTGTCAGAGAAAGTTTCTTTGGGTATATTTAGGAAATTTTTTGGGGGTGCAGATCGGTTAAGTCCGCAGTCACAAAACCCTAGCCATGACCGACGAATAGGAAAATAATTCTCTTGATATAGTAGAGGAGAGGTTTTGTGGACATAAGCACAAGTTGCAAGTATAAATCATAATGTGAGGATACTCATGATGGGCCTGCCCAATAAGTTGGGGCTATTCAGAGAAGATGGGGGTTCTAATCGATCAAAGGGGAGATCAGGAAATTGGGAAGAAACAAAGAAGGAGCTGAAGAAAACCTTAAAGTGATCAACCCATTTTGAGTGTCGAGAACCATTCACAATTCCTGTTGAAAATGGAAGTGAATATCCATATCAAATCACATCAAGCTGAGACCAATGCTCTGAAGCTAAATCATTGGTTGCAATAATTAGATATTTATTTTATTGTTTATCATATAGAGGAATAGCATAATATTTCATTTGTGTGGCTGAAATTATAGGGTCATTCCATGACTTGGTGGGAGAGTCACACAAAGACCTTGAAGTTGGATGGGGATCCTCCAATGACTAAATGGGAGGACTTTAAAACCTCGTAAAGTTATAATGTTACCTTATCAGGATGTAGATAAACAGTGGATCCAATGGCACTACTTCAAGCATAAGTAGGGTCAGAGTGTATTAGAGTACAACACTGAATTTAGAAAGATGGTCATAATATTGGGTGCTTCCCCAAAGAACCCAAATGTACTCCAAAAGTATAAGGGGAGTCTATGCATCCATTTGCAGAAACAGGTGATGTTTTTCAATCCTAGATCAGTGGATGAGGCTTATGTATATGCACAATACTTAGAGAACATAGGCCAAAAGAAAGGGCAATCAAGTGGATCAAAGTAGAAGGAGCACCATTATGCTTCTAAGGAGGGTAAGAAGAAGTGAAAAGGAAGAAAATATAAAAATAAGACAACCACAACACACCAATGCAAACATCCTAGCAACCATTGTAACGTTGATGGCCATACATAGGATAAGTGTTGGAAGTTGCATCCAGAGCTTAACTCAACGAACAAAAAGAGAGATAATAAATCGAAGAATCTAATGGAAATTGTTTCAAGCAACTAGGTTGAAAGAAAATCATACGTGGATGAGAAGATATTTTGTACATCAGTGTAAAAGTAGGTAAATTCGAGTAGAATTCATCAACAAGAAGAGAACAAAAATACCAGACTCTTCCATATAAATATACAGGCTAAAAAGACCAAGATTGATGCTTTGTTCAACTCAAGATCACAAGCAAATCACATTGCAACAAAGTTGGTCGAAATTTTGGATTGAAAGTTCGTGATCATCCAATCCCATATACATTGGGATGGGAAAATAAGGATTTTGAGATAATTATAACAAAATAGTGTAAAATTATACTTGCTATCAATATTGACTTTATTGACAAAGTATAACTAGACACAGTTCACATTGATGTACGTGGAGTGGTGTTTGGAAGTCCCTATATGTACATGTGAGATGTAATAATGTGGAGATCCGACCAATATCACCTCATCAAGGATGAAAAATACTTCACCATCAACGCGCACAAGGACAAGTCCAAAAATTTGTTGGTAAGTGCCAACCAAGCCATAAAATTGACCAATTCAAGCAAGAAGTACGTTTTACAATTTTTAAGAGAAAATCAACATGTAGAAGATTCAGTAAGAGAAAAGGAATCCATGTAGGGATGTAGCAAGAAATAGAAACAACAACTAGTAGAGTTTGTATAAGCATACATGGATATGTTCCAGGAGCCTAAAGGGCTACCACCCAAGAGGGAAGTGGAGTACAAGATCCAGCTATTTTCAAACTCCCCATTGTAAAACATTGGTTTGTATAGGCAAACTATTATAGAAGCAAGCGAGGTGAAGAAATAGTTGAACTGACTATTGGAATAGGGTATCATTTGACCAAGTACATGAACAAGTGGGTCACCCATCATCATTGTTGATGCAGGAGAATATACAAGTCAAGATCACCTTTGACATTCATAGGTCAAAACCTCATTTACCAAGGGAGTTGGTTCCCTAATTTATTTTCCAAGGGAAGTTGGGTTCCCTGAGTTGTTTGATTTGTAATATTTAATATAGTCTAGAAGGAATGAATTTGAAGAAGAGAGTGTATCTGGAATACACTCTCTTCTTCAAATTATAACCACAAAAGCTTACAAAATGGAATGAATTTTTTAGACATATGTCATTTAGTTCATATGTAAAAACGGAAACTTATTATAAATAGGATTTTGTTAGAAAATATAGGAATTAGGTTTGGCTTGTTAGATTGATTGAATGAGAACTTTATTAGCAAAGAGTCTCATATATAATAAAATAGAAAAATAGAGAAATTAGAGAGGGTTAGAGAGTTTGAGGAACCTAGAGCAAGTGATATGTGTATGCAAAGGGATTGTGCATGACTATAACCGTTATTTTCCATATTAATTCCAAAATCTATAGGTATTTGTTGATTTATGTGTATGTGTTGATCTTTTTGTGTGTATTTTAGTTCCGGGTTGTCACATTATTAACTGTATGTAGGTGGTCGTAGCCTAATCGAGTTATAAGTGAAAGAACCAGGATGAAGAACATGACTTTCATTTTTTCTTCTTCATGTGTTGGCTTCATTAGATCCAAGCCAAAGGAAGATCTGGCGCTTGATAAAATCTTATAGATTTCAACTTTTTTTATTCCATGACTCGTGAATTAAATGGTGTTAAAATTTGTCTCTCTTGGGACCCACTCCAGACTATATTTGTATTTAAATACATCCATCCTAAATCCATCTATCATGTCACATAAAGTATTTTCTAAATATCCTAGACCACCAGATCGTGTTGGATATCTAGACTTGGAGAAATTCATCCCTTTGCAGAATTGTTTCTTGTCAAATCTTCAAGATTACTGCATTGTCTTGGATTGGACCAAACACCACCATGGGATACATCACAATAGTATGTTAGGCAAGGCCAATTATATTTTATTTTATTAAAATTTGGCATGTTTTATGAAATATGGGCCTTATGGAATCCAGGCTCTACTTTATCCAACTCCAACACCCTAGATATAACTATTGTTAAAAAAAACCATTTGAATTAGAGACATATGGGCCTCGAACTCTAGATACAATGATTATTAAAATATATCAAGAATTTATAAAATAATCTACAGAGGCTTGGATTTTGGATATTGGGAAAGAGTGAATCATCCATTTGTGCGTGAAATCAGAACCAACGGTATAGATATTGTTTCAGGTGACCGATCGACATCAATTGCGCCAAAGAAGGATGGGACTTAGCAAATGTGTATAGAATATATGGAATTGAACAAAATTACGCTCAAGAACATGTACCCTCTCCCCAAAATATATGATTTGGTAGATCATCTACAACAAGCAAAATACTTCACCAAGCTAGACTTAAAGTTTGGATATCATCAGGTTCGAGTCAGAGAAGATGACACATAGAATACCACCTTTAAAACCAGGAAATTTTTGTATGAGTGGTTAGTCATGCCATTTGGCCTATGCAATGCACTAGTTATTTTTATGAGGTTAATGAATGATATATTGAACCATTTTATAAATTCATTTATTATTTCCTATTTGGATAATATACTAGTATATAGTGCTACCTAGGAGGAGCACATTTCACATTCGACGTAGGTGTTGGAGACATTAAATAAGCACCAACTTCTAGCAGATATTAAGAAGCGTAAGTTTTCACATCAGTATTTGGTGTATTTTGGGTATGTGATAGGTGGAGGAGAGCTTAATATAGATATTACCAAGATGGATGCCATCATGAAATGTTTGGTGCCTACCAATGTTTCTGAGGTTAGGATTTTAGTTGGGGTGACATAGTACATGAGGAAATTCATAACCTTATTTTCAGTAGTAGCAACACCACTCCATACCATAAAGATAAGTGGAAAGAGTTTCATGTGGGGAAAAGGTTAGTAGAGGTCCTTTAAGGAGCTCAAGAAGAATATCATTCAAGCACCAGTTGATGGCATTACAAAATTTGCAACAACCCTTCGAAGTGGAGACATATGTGAGTGTGTAAGTTATGACAGAAATATTGATGTAGGGAGGAAGGCTTGTGTGATACCATTTTGAAGTATTACATGGGGCAGTTCTTAACTACCTGAATTACAACAAGGAGCTTTGTGTCGTGGTGCAAGCTATGAAGAAGTGAAAATACTATCAGATGGGAAAGAAGAAAATAATACAAAAACATCACTAACCACTACAGTACCTGCAAGCTCAAAGTAAGCTACAACAGACCAGTCAATACAAGTGGATGGGGTTTCTTAAATAGTCTCATTTATGTTAGAAAATTATATATTACAGAGCAATGGAAAACATAAAATATGTGGAAACACAAACACAGAAAACATATAAAACAAGAGAGACACAAATATACGTGGTTCACCCAATTTGGGCTATGTCCACCTTGAATAGCTAGTCCTTCCTTTATATTATCCAGCAAGATGAAGAGACACAACCTACAACAAATCCATTGTAATATCCTCTACTCTCTCTCATAGTCCCCCTTTCTGTTTCTTTCTCATAATACACATACCATGCACATCTGCAATACAATACCCTCATAGAAAATGAGGGGTTGCCTTCTAGGTCAAAAAACCCTAAATTAAACATAACTTCTATCTTCAGATCATCTGCCTAATGAACGACCTAGATTGAATATGAAATTACAATATTTTACAAGGAAATTTTACATATGTTTTTAGCTTCGAGGGCACTTCCCTCGAAACCCCCTGCCATGGGGGGGGGGGGCCTCCAAAAGGTCATCGTCGCCCCCGCATGGACCCCTCGGGAAGCGATTAAACGACGGGTGTCGTTGCCACCCTGTTAAGAACAGGGTTCCAACGCGGTAATACATCTAAATAAAGAAGATAATTAGGCTCCACAGCCAACAATTTAGTGATTAGGCATAGGATGGGAAACACAAACAAGTTGGCCAACATGCTTTCAAAGGCATCGACATCAAAGATAACAACTTCAAGAAATCTAATGCACATGGAACCATTTATCCATGATTGCATATATAGATGCATATTCAAAGGATGGGGACTTCAAGAAGGTGTTTTAGCAGTTATAGATCTAGATTCATGTTTATTATGGTGACAAGACCATTGACTACCATTTCCAGGACAAGTTACTCTATAGGCTAGATAAGTTACGTGTTCCTAAAGGTGAGCAATTGTAGATGCTTAGAGAGGCTCACACCTCCAAGGTTTCAAGACACTTTGGTGTAGGGAAGCTAGTTTCCAACTTGCATAGGTATGTCCATTAGCCCAAGATGTAAGAGTATGTAGATATGTCCATAAGAGGATGCATGCTTTTTTGTACCATCAAGCCTAGTAGAAAACGGGGTCTATATCATCCCTTACCTATACTTTCTCATCCTTCGAAAATCATTTATGTAACACCCTCCTCCCACATTTACCCAAGATAACCGATCCACTAGGTTAAACATGTGATGAGAGGCTATTGTTATGTGATTCAACACCCCATGTACAGTTAATGAAGTGGAACCGAAAAAACATAACCAATCTGACTTTCCTCGGGAGCTACAAACCCTTTAGGAGGCAACCAACCTTTCCAGGTGCCTAACTCCTAAGACAACTTGTCATTTTCTTGATATGGACCCTCGGTCACTCCCATGACAAGCCATGCATGCAACTAAGGCCTTCCAATCACTCCCACAACAAGGAATTCCAACGACTATGGACTTTTTCAGGCAGTTTCAAGCTAACGACCTCGAATTATGAGCCACTTTTTCAAGGCTAGGTCTTAGGCCATTGCCCAAAACTTCATGAAACTTTCAAAAATGATAAACAATAATGGAATAAGGTTACTAATGCAATAATTAGTGCAAATACTTAACCTAGCCCCTACTATACATGACAAGAATTTTGTCAAACATATCACAAATATGTAATCTACATATCATAACAACATATTTGAGCCTAGGGGTCTCATACTTATCTGAGATTCGTGAAGAAGCATTGATGCCATATAAAAATAGCTACATTATCATCTATTAGGTCATATATTATTTTTTCATTCATTTTCTAATCAAAATATGATAAGATTCATACACCAAGGATGTCATAAAACATACTCATAACCAATATATAACCAACAAAATAACAAGGATATAACAACCATAAAACCACATATGAACAAGTACAATTACTCATGGAATACCAAAGGAGAAGGATGTTGAGATTCAACAAGAAGATTTATCTCCCGCGCTTAGTGCATTAAGCACCTAGTTGCATTCAACACCTGGTTGCATTAAGCACCCAGACTAGGGTGGGGCCCACAGTGCTATTTTTGGGTGCATGTCTATTTTGGTTATTCCTTAATTAAGATGGACATTAAACTGTAATCTAGTCTCAATGTGGACTCGAATGAGTTAACTGAAAGTGATAAATTCAGTTAGCTAGTGGATTTTGAGTTAGAGGTTGTTGGTGAGGCATGCAGAGTAATTCTAGTTGTAACAGAGTTCGAAGTGCAGTGGTGCATGAGTTGGTGCAAGTTGTAAATAAGTTTAACTCAGTTAAGTGAGTTAAACTCAACTATGCCAGTTGTAACTGGAGATACACTAGTGAGAGATCTAGTGAATTAAATATTAATTAATTCACAATCAGTGATCTCACATGAAACTGAGGATTTACTATTATTAGTTGCATGCATGTCAGATCCAGTGGAGACCCAGTTGAGTTCTAGGTGAAAGGGTCAGTTGTAGGATCATTGGCTTGCACACTTGCAACCAAACACCCATTGGAGTGCCCATGATACTTGCACAGTTGAGGAAGGAAATAATTCCTACCTTTTAGGGATATTTACCATCAGGGATTGTGCAAGCAAGGCAGGTTGTCTGGAGGCTGAGAATTGTCTATGTGTTGGTCAGTTTTGCATATGAAAGTCTAAGACAATTAGCTGAGTATCGGAGGGCTCTTATGAGAAGATTTTTGTAGGTAATTGTATCATGATCCATGTTTAATACACAACAGAAGATAGTGGGGTTTTTAGCTATAAGCTTTCCTCGGGAAATCTGTGTTGTGTGTGATTGATCTTTCTTCATGTTCATGTGATTAGCGATTGTGTTTTTAATTCCACAAAATATTTGTAGAAGCGGTTCAATATTTAACTTTAGTACATTGTTAGATCGAGTGAATCCAAGATATACATGCATGTTTTATAATTTTTGCATGGTATCAGAGCAAAGGAAATTGCAGAAGTGAAGTGGGAGCTGAGTTTGTGACTAGATAGAATTCAAATTTGCAGAAAAGCTTTCTTGGTGCTACAGCTGATTCAAGATCGAAATGGCTTTCAATGGCTTGAGGTTAGAGTATGCACTCGATGGCAGCTTGAACTATATTTCTTGGAAGGATGGGATGGAGGCAGTACTCGAAGACAATGGGTTTAAGGAATTCATTGACAAATATGTTCCTAAACTCAATGTTGCAGATGCTGCAAACATTGATGCACGGAAAAATAAAGTGCAAAGGAGAGGAGGATCTTTTTGGAGGGAGTATGAGACCACATTGTCTCAAGCCTCCATGGGAAAGCCACACCATATGGAATGTGGAAGGTTTTGATGGATCTATTCCAAAGTAAAAGTGACCATAGGAAATTGCTGCTCAAATATAAACCCAGGAAGATCAAGATGGAAAAGGGTGAAACCATTCCAAAATATCTAAAAAAATTTGTCCAATGTCATGATGAACTGGGGAACATTGGAATAATAGTCGTTGATGATGATTTGGTGAGCTTGGCTCTCCTAGGACTTCCCAAGGGTTGGCATAGTTATCAAGACTCCGCCAATGGAAGGGAAAAATTTCCAGATTGGGAAGGACTGTGGTCGGATTTGGTGCAGGAGGAGTTCAGATGGAACACCAGAGATGGATCGTCATCTAAGAATGAGGATGAAGAGGATTTTTCTTTGGCTGCCAAGGCAAGGAAGGGGGAGGGGAAGAAATTGCATTCTAAATTTGAGTCCAAGAATGGCAAGAAGCAGGACATGTCCAAGGTGAAGTGTTTTCACTGTTAGAATCATGGGCATTTTGCTACTAATTGTCCACAAAAGAAGAAAAACAAGAAGGTTTCTAGATCTGCAGCTGGTGAGGTCCTTTCCTCACAATTTGAGCTTAACTTCTCATTTATCGCATGCATGGTGTCCAATGCATTTGGATCTGTGTGGTATTTGGATAGTGGCGCTTCCTTTCACATGACGGGAGATAAGGAACCTTTCAATGACTTGGAGGAGAAATATCACCAGATGCATATTGAAATGGGCAACGACGAATGGTATAGTGCTACCAGGATTGGTACCATTACCTTTCAGAGGGATTCAAGTGTTATCACTCAGTAATTTCTCCAGGTTCAAGAGAAATAGTCCTAGGTAACCACAAACCTACTTCAAATCCTAGGATCTAGCCTTCCTAGAATTCAGAGAGGGCTCTCTCTTTAAGATTTATATTTTTTTTTTTAATGTTTTAGGCTAGTTATGATAGAACAATTGGTTTTGGTTTTTAAAAGGTTTGGTGGGAAAAAATCACTTAGAGGTAAACTAGAGAGAGATCTACTTGTCCATTGGGCTATGGAGTCTAAATCTAGCTATCATCACTAGAAATCAAGGCCAAAAGGGTACAAATATATTCAGGGCAAGGTAGCTAACCCTTAGAGTTTTGGGTAAAAATTTTTTTGATGAAATGGTATAATCGGGATAAAGGGAAATGAATGATCCTTTGATCCAGACAATGGGGTAAGGAGGCCGGGGTCAAACGGGAGTAGGAGCAATGAAGGATTCCTAACACCGGAAAACAGCAGAAAACATTTAAATGGTAACTTAGTTAAAACAGGGAGAAATAAGCTAATCCTAAATTAATATTCCTAGTTACTCATTAAGACAGATCAAACACATAATTAAATTGCATGGAACTCAGAAATGAAACAATGACAAGAAAAGATGCACTTTACTCTTTAACTTATCGCAAGAATCTTGAATTATGATGCCCAATTAGCTTTGTCCAGTCTGCTACTTCGAAATCAACACATGTAAGCCTCCAATGTATCAGAAAAAATTCTATAGTAATCTTAGCAATTTCATTCCACACAAAATACTTCAAAGAGTGAAGTATTTATACAAATTCTAAACTACAATATCTTGAAAAAATATCAAGATTTGTTTACAAATATCTCCAACTGTTTTACATAAATAGAACTTAAGTAAAGGACACTCAAAAATAATGTATATATTTGGCACTATTTTTTATGGATAGGTGATGAAAAAGAGGAGAATTCAAATTTTATCTCAACTCTTAGTTGATGATGAGGCATCCAAGTCACTAACTGTTTCCTTTCTTTGTGCATTCTGCTCCAGCAATTCTGCAAACTTTGGGTCCAATGATACCTTTTTATTTCTCAATCTGAAATAGATATGTAAAAAGTGAAAGAGGTTATTGTAGATGAATACGTTGGTGAGATAAACCTCTCTCATTTGCCTAAATTTGTTCTCCAGATGTTCACAATAGGCTTTGCAAAAAGATATGTAAAACAGATTTTTACAGAGTCTAAAACATAAGCTGTAAAGATGCGCATGTATCTCTCATTCTGTAATACCTGTGAAAATATTGAGATAAATTTTTGTATCTGGAGATATTAGGAACAAAAACCTCTTTCATTTTTGTAATATGTATTTCTGATTGGCCACAATTGTCTCTGAAAAATGATGACGTAACAGGAATTTTCTGCAAAAAGTGCTTTCCAAAATTGTTTAATATTTTTCTACCCATAATGGTTGTTAGAAAATTGAGAGAGATTTTTGTAGTTGGACATCTTAAGAACATAAACCTCCTTCAGTTTTGGAAAATTAATCTTGGATTGGTCACAATAGTTTCTGAAAAACAATGAGAAAAACAGGAAATTTCTGCAAAAAATGTTCCTTCTTGCTCTGTTTTCACCTTTTAACCTTTTGTTATTTTAACTGTTTTACTTTCACTTTGGATAAAATTCATTGTTGTTGGTGAAATTATTTTCATCTCTGTTAAACATTACTGACTCTGTTTTTACTTTTACTGTTTTACCTGACTACTCTGTAACTTTGTTTTAACTTTCACTCTGACTTTTACCTGATACACTTTAACTTTGATGCTCTTTGACTGTTTTGTTTTCACTATCATTGTGAATTCTGATTTCACTTTTACCATTCACTATGCACATTTCATCATTATGATCTCTCTATGAATTTATTTTATTCTTTCTTTGTATACAAACTGTTTGTTGAATGAAGCTTTTGAATTAAAATATGAGAATTTGGAACAAACAATTTTATCAACTAGTATTGAAACTGTTGGCCCAATTTCATATTCTGATAATAACCTACAAAAATCAAACAATTTGTTAATGGAACAGAGGTTTGCAAGGAGGTGATTGAAGGCTTTTGAAAGTCCTGTGGAATGAGATCTGTCTGTGAAGGTTTAACTCTATTTTTTAGGCATTTTTGGGCTACTTCTGCAAGATTAAACTATTTGCAGGAGTAATTTTATTTAACAGAGGGATATTTGAGAAAATTTGGCTAAGGATAGCTTATGTTGGTCTTATTTCTCAATTAGGCTTATCAGAGGATGTAAAACTGGGATAAAACAGAAAACGAGGGTTTTCTGAGTTAGTTTGATTGAGAAAAGGGGTTTTTAGGGTATATTTAGAAGTTTTAACCCTTTATGTCTTTGAATTTGATCCTTTGAACTTTGGAAATTGAGAAAATTGGCTTCAAAAGGTTGGCTTTAGAAAACAGGGTTTCCTGGAAAAAATTGGCCAGGGTTTGGCCTCTTTTTTGGTGTTTTTAGGCAATTTGGTTCAGTGAATCTATTAATTAAAGGCCTGGTTCTATTATAGAAGGTTTAAACTTGAATTCGCAGGTTTTAATTTATCAGAAAATACCTTAAGATGCAGGTATTTGGCTATTAAAAAGGTTTTTCGGATGCTCTTGGTTGATTTTGAGCTTTGTTTCAACTTGTTGGAGACGAGAATGTCTTTTCTGGTCTTCAAATAGGGTATCTGCTATGAAATCTGAGTTTTAAGGTATAAAACTGACAAACAGAGGTTTAAAACAGAGTTGGGAAGCTTAATACGGCCAGGCGGAGTCTTTTATCAGTCGGGATACACAAATAATTTTGTAAAATAACAAATCAAAAGGTTTTAACCTTTATAAATCATTATAAACAATATTAAATGTGGGTCTTATCAAGGCGGGAGTGGTTTCTACTTTTCAAATGCGAAACAGGATATGGTTTTCGCGTTGGCTTTGGGTTGTAAGCTATTTTCCCCCAAACGAACGCGATCGAATGGTTTTCTGCCATGTCGCAAGAGGAGGGAATGGCAAAACCACCCATTTCGCGTCCAGTTGGGCTTTGAACGGGCGATCAAGTTATGGACGAGAAATGCACCCTCCGCCATTGGATCTGGAAGGTCGAGGCGAACGGTCCAGATTAAAAGGAAAGTTGCGGTCGAAAGATATGGTGGGGCCGGGGTCTATACATGTGGTGGCGGATGGAAAATGTAATAAAAACCTTTGTATGACGGGTATTTTAACCAAAGTTCTTATATGAAAATAAACGGGTTATGTTTATATAAGTGGAGTTTATATATGTGGGTCGGGGGTATAACTCGACTTTGGATGCGGAGGCAAGGTTTTAATATGCAAAGTGGGGATAAAATCTTAGTTTAGCTTTATATAAAGCAGGTGGATTTACATAACGAGGATAATATCGCAACTAAACTTTGGATAAATGTAAAAGGCGGGGGATTATGTTTAATTTCCACATACATATGATACGCCCGAAAGCCTTTTTGTATTTTTTCATTTTATTATATAGTTTTTAGACCATGGAGGGGTCTATAACCATAGGGGGCAGGGTATTTGTATATAGTTAGTTTTATGCCAAAGGGGGTATATTTTAGGATTTTATTTCAACATGTGAACAATTACTTTGGCGTAAAATCTTATATTAATGGGTTTTTGGGGATATTTAACATAAAATGAAATATATTAATAGGATAAGGTTTCTTTTAGGGAGTTAATAAAATAAGTTAGAAATAAATATGATAAGGAAAATGAAATACTCAAGAAATACACTTATATAACTAAGTAAAGTGAAAACCTCAAAGCAAAGTTTATCATTTGATAATTTCACCTCTTTTACTTAGGATAAGATGTTTTTTGAGGGTTTGTATGTTTTATGAAATGGAGGAAGTTAATCAAAAGGGATATTATGTGTTTTTGAGTTGTGATGGGTGAATGAAGGGTAAATAATGATAATTGGGGATTAATATAGGAATTCAACACTTTTAACTAATAGTCATTGAGCCTTGGGTCCGGTCCCAATAGAAGTCAGAGAAATGCTCTAAGCCCCTTTGAATGAAAGTTTAGAATAAAAAATAACTATATGGGATGGGAAATTAGTAATTTTTACCTGGTGATGAATATTTACAAGCTTCTTCCCACTTCTTTCTACCTACCCAACTTTAATCTAACATTTTTCCTTCCATTTTGCAGGTGCACTTGAGCTTGCTGCCTTGAAACATTTTATTCTTTTGAAAAGCATAAAACTATCTAAATCTACCTTATATCATCCGAGGGCTCAGATTAAACTGATCAGCGCCTCATTATTTTCTTCCTGTCTACGGATTAGTCAGGATTAAACTGTCTGACCAATATTTATTCACTATCTAAATCATGAAAATTGAAAACATTACAAGTCAAGATTAAACAGTTTAATTCATCATGGATTATGGCATTTATTGAAACTTTGCCATAGTCATTTGCAAAAAAGTAAAAAGTAGTGGCATTTGGACTTGCACACTTTCATGTTTTATTTTCATCTTTTTTCTTTTGGGGTCATTATTTTCTAATTCCTTTGATCTTTCTTTTAGAAATTTTTACCCTCTTTTTGATTTTTTTATTTTTTCTAAATATGGGAAAACAACTTGCAAAAAGCAAGGTATGTACATATTTACAAGTCTATCAAAGTCAATTCAAAAATTATGAATTCTATATTTATAGGACCCTAAAATCAAGTAAACCATTTCAATTAAAATATGTAATGTGTTGTAGCTCCTAGAGACAACCTTGAGTTGCAAAAGTGCAGTGCCTAGGACATCTTAAAATCAGAGGTTAAATGTATACAATTATAAGGGTGCCTCTGACACAATACGGATCAAGAGAGATAATGGTTTTGGTGGTTCAGGAATGGAGAAGACTTTGGAGTTTAATTAATGTGAATTACCCTATAATGCAAGAGGGCTTAAGAGGCTAAATGGTTGGATAACTTTCAAATGGGCCAAATATGAAACAATGCGCAGAGGCTTTCAAATTATCTAGAGGTGTTCAGGAAGAACGGAGGAGGAATCCGCAAAAGGCAGGCTTAAAATCCTTAAGAATTTGTCTCCCGTGAACTTAGAGGAAAAGGATGTGAGTGTAATATGACTAACATAATAGATTCATGGAGCGCGAATTAAGGAAGTGCAGCAAGTTTAATACATGAGTGTTATACATAAACAAATTCATGAATAAAAATACATACCACCGGTAGCTACATTACAAAAATCATCAAAGCAGCAGAACATGAAATATTATTATATATAAACAGGATATTGAAAATAAACAAGAGAACACATATACCTACTACTCATTGCTCCATCTGGAATCCAAGTAAACAGCTCTGTACATTAGATTATATTCATAACAGCTCTCCCAAATATGTATCTCAGAGCATAAAGAGCACAGACGTACAGAACTACAACAAAAATTCTCCAAAATTCAGAACGTTTCTTTCATATTTGAACTCTCTACATATATACTTCTCCTGGGGGTTGACAATCGAATAATCATTCCTGATCAACCCCTACATGTTAAAATTAAAAATATCCTAAAAAACTAGTAGATCGTGCATCAAGAAATCACTCCTGTAACATAAAATCAAAATAGAATCAAGTGAAATTGGGATTTCACCAGCAAAAAATTATAATCAAAAAGTAAAAAGAAACAAAACTATGGGCCACGTAGGCCAAATCCTAAAATATTCCATGGAGACGACGAGGAGTGGTTGTGAACGGGTGGGCAGTCTGGTTTCCACCAGTTGATCTCACTTGATGTTGAAAGGCCTCCACTCCCTCGTTCTCATGATTCACATTAATCGTAATTAAACGGCCAGTTGTGTTGCGCATGCCTTTCTCTTTAGCAAATATTTGTTGGATCCACTGAATAAACCAAAGTTGTGTTGTTCTGCCAAAAGCCCATGCTTGTGCTTTAATTTGCAAAACTTGGAGACTGGATTTTGGAGGTGGGCATGCATGGTTTGTGGTATTGGATTGGGTGGTGTGAAATCACTGTGGGCCAACACGTAGCACCGAAGGCGGTTTCTGAAATCGACCATTTTGGACCCCCCCTGTGTTATTCTTCGAAAGGTGATAAGGGGGCCAGAACAGATCGTGAGTCGTTGGATGTGGGATATGGAGCGGAGATCAGGGGAGGATGCCGGAAGTTATAGTGGAGTTAATGGGCTCATTAACACTGAAAATAGTGGAACAAAGGTTGTGGAAGGGTTATTCATGATGTGGTAGGAAAGTGGGGCCCATCATTATATCGCATATCGCAATTAGAAGTCTTTATTGTGAGGAAGTGGGAGTAAAGGTTATGATCAGTGAAGTGTGATGTACAATGGAAAAAAGGCGACGTGGTAGGACAGAGGTGGGGCCCAAATAATATCGCAAATCGTAAGTCAGGGTTTTTTTAATGAGCAGTGAAGGGTAAAGAGTTAATAGTTTTGGGGATCGATGTGAGGGAAGCGGGGAATGGATGACTTGGTGGAATTGGGGCTTCCCACAAATTTCAAATTGAAAGTTTCATATGTGAGCAGTGGAAGGTAAGAGTTATACTCTGTGGGGAGCGAAGTGCGATTGTGGTAATGAGTTAAGTGCAGTAAATGATATTACATATATTATATGTAATATATAATATATGTAACAGTTTGTGGGATGCGGAAATTAAGACAAATTTGGATCATAATACCTTGACCGTGGCACTTTTCTCTTTTGACTCTGGGGCTTTTCGCCCGTCCTGCGCTTGAATTGCTTGGCCTTCCCCTTAAACATTCATGCCCCTACCCTATGATTTCCTTATAGGGACCACTTCTCTATGTTGAGTGTGGTCATAGGCCAACATTGGCTCCATCTAAGGGCAAAGTGTTGTTCTATGTGCGTTGAGAACCTACAGACCTAAATTCCTATGCTCTATTGGGCATATTGAGTCGCAAATGCATACTGTAAATCTGAGTTGAAACTACAACTGAGATGTGCAATGTAAATTATCAAAACGGAAATCACTGTTGCACCTTGAAAATATTGAATGCTAAAGTCTGAACCATGCTAAAACTGAAATCTGAAACACACTTGAACTGAAAAATGCAAAGCAATCTAAAACTAAACTGAAAATATTCTCATAGCACTGATTTTATTTGCACACCTACCTACCCTAATCTGCTAGAATTACTGCTATTCTAAATGATACAATAATGCCAGTGCAACCAGCCAAGAAATTGCTCTAATAACTTTGTTCTTTCACTGTTTGCCACCAAAATTAGGAACAAACCTTTTAATGGTATTTGATAGGAATTCCCAGCCTGATATTCATTGCAAGGATGTTGGTAAACCTGAACAACAACATAAATGATGGAAAGGTGTGGTGGCCTTGTGATGAATAATTTCTCAATATAGATAGCCATTGGATCAAGATATACTTGGCCTATTTCTGAATATTTTGACCCATTCGATCCAACCTCACAACTTGGTACTGCACATGTTTTCTCCATGTCTTCAAATAACTCGGAACATGTTTGCATTTTATCTGATGAATTAAGGCATAAAGTTAGAGAATCAAACTGGATCAATTCTTCCTTTGTTTTAAGCTTTTCCTCTCTGTTTAGCAGGTTCATTTCCACATCAACTGCAATATTTTTCATTTCTTCAAGGGTTGCAATGTCCCTTTCTCTTACTTGGAATACCATCCCTGGATTAAAGGCATTTGGGTAGTGCAAGAGAGCTGGTCCTTGGGGTAGCCTTATATCAGTAGGCATTGAATGATACACCTTATTGAACCTCGCTGAAAAACAATGTATTGTCTCCCCAAGCTGTCTTTTTAAATGTCCATACTCTTCTATGATAAGGAAGACATTTCCCATGATTACCAATCAACCTAGGAAAACTTGCATGAATTGATGAAAATTTCTCATGCTAGCAGCTAAAATATTCTCAAACCAATTTTTAACCTTACCTTGCCATGGTGGAACAAACATCCTGATACATACCTCATCTTCTTCCTTTACTTATGACTGCAATACACTGACCAAAGGAACATGGTAAACATGCAACATAAGATCTTCTAGAATATTTGTAACAGGAAAGCAAACCTAATTCCAAACTGTTGCTTTGCTTGTGTGTTGAAATTAATTCTCTTCGAACAGTAAGGTAACATATTGTTTTTCCTCATTATCCACAGTAGTCAAGTGATCTGAGTGTTCTTTATCTTTCTCTTTGTCACACAGAAGCTTGCAAGGGATCTACAAACTCTCATTAATTTCGGGTGAAGGAACATGATTTGTAACAATATGTTGCACTATTGAAAGATAATTTGAGAGATGGTTTTCATCATGCAAATCTGACTAGTCTTTAATCTCTTAAGGAAACGCTTCTTGTCGAGGATGATCTTGTGGATCTAAACAATTAAGCTTTGTTGCCTCTATTTCCAGATCACCAAATTGTTGTTTATTTTTAGTGTTGTCCTCTGGGAAACACTTTAGCTCTTCCCCTTCTTCATGGAGGGTAAGCTCGCCTCCCTCTTCTTTAGAATAGGCTAGGAACTAGTTTTCTACATGCAGTCCAAAAACCACCATGGGTCGTTCTTCTTGGAGATTAAAGGGTGTGGGCCCCTTTTCTGTAAGGCTTCTTTGAACTACTCTTTAGGAGAGTTGGGCAGTTTTAAGGGTATAGGTGAGGCCTTCTTATCTTTGGGAGGATCAACTTCTTGCTTTGTGAAAGTGGATGCAGTGGCCTTATGAGGGGTTGACTCTTCTAATGGCTTCTTCCCTTTATTAGCAGGACTAGGAGGGGTTTCTCTTGATATTTACCCTTCATTTTTTTCTTGCCCTTGGGTTCTCTTTCTGAAGGACCTGAGGTCATACTTCTTGTGGAGTTGAGCCTGCATGAAAACCACGAACTGTCTGCATTAATTGTCAATATCTTGATCTTCTGGAGGGAATTTCTTCTCTTCTTGCTCCCTTTGCAGGATTATTTCACCCTCATCATCATCATAATAAAAGATGAATTGATTCTCTTGACTATCTGTGACTTCCTCGGCTTGTTCCTCCAACTCCCCTTCCAAGTATAGAGGAGGTTGGATGTGATCTTGTTGTTCCTTGCTTCCTGCTGCAATAGATGTAGAGGGGGCTTCCGATACTGGGGATTAAACCCAAGGTTAGGAATCATTTGGTTAGGAGGAGGAGGGGAATTTTTGGTCTCCAACTCAAGCTTAACCATATTTTGAGAGGTTCTTGATTAGTTTATTCATCTCTTGAATTCTATACTCTTGAGATTCCCTTTCCTTATTTGAAGTTGAAGCCTCCTCCATGTTCCTTCTTCTGACTTCATGTTATGTCTTCCCCTTAAATTTACCAGTAGAATAAAAGTTCTCTTCTACCTCCAATGCATCAGTCTGGATCTGATCTAGGGATGTGGATTTCATTTCTCTTAGGGTAAACCCGAACTCTGGTTTGAAAGCTCCTGCTAAGACCACCATAGCAGTTGCTTGGGGAGGCTTTATTTCAGCAGAAAGATTATTTTAGAGCTTATTGAACCTATTTATAAATTATGTTACATCCTCATTGTGTTTCTTCTTGAGAGCATTGAACTCTGTGAGAACGTATCCATGGTCCCTCTTTTCTCCCCATTTCAATGTGAATAAATTTTCCATTTCTTCCCAAGTGTGGACTGTGTTGTCAGCTAGAGACTTGAACCATTTATGGGCTTCTCCATCCAAATATTGGACGAAAAACCTTAACACCACATCTAAGTGCTCTACATTTACATTCTCAGCAAAGGCGTGGAATTTTTCAATATGTCTATGTGCAGAAGTACTATCTTCCCTGGTGAACCGAGGCAAGAGCTTTAGTTAACCTTGTGGCATATCATTTAGAGGCTGAGGGAGGGCCAAGGGGGCATACTTGTTCAAAAGGAAACTTGGTACGGCCATTTGATTTAGAGGTAGGGGTAGATGGTGGATCTAAATCTCGTGTGAGGCCTGGTGAAAGCCAGGATTACTTCTGATTAGGACTATTTTACAGTGGAGTCGTCAAGGTGAGGAATACGCAACTCCCAACCCGTCCTTCTCACATGTCTGAAGGGTGGAATTTATGTCGTCTCCTAGGGAAAATATTTCTTCATTCGTATCCCCAGCAACGGCACCAAAAAGATGTTGTAGCTCCTAGAGACAGCCTTGAGTTGCAAAAGACTAGTGCCTAGGACATCTTAAAATAAGAGGTTAAATTTATACAATTATAAGGGTTCCTCTGACAGAATATGGATTAAGAGAGATAATGGTTTTGGTGGTTCAGGAATGGAGAAGACCTTGGATTCTGATTAATGATAATTACCCTATACTGCAAGAGGGATCAAGAGGCTAAATTGTTGAATGGCTTTCAAATGGGCCAAGTATGAAACAATGAGCACAGGCTTTCAAATTATGTAGAGGTGCTAAGGAATCCGTAGAAGACAGGCTTAAAATCCTTAAGAACCTGTTTCCTGTGAACTTAGAGGAAACAGATGTGAGTGTTATATGACTAAAAGAAGAGATTCATGGAGCGTGAATTAAGGAAGTACAACAATTTTAATACATGAGCGTTATACATAAACAAATTCATGAATAAAAATGCATACCACCAGCAGCTACATTACACAAATCATCAAAGCAACATAACATGAAATATGATTATACATAAACAGGAGATTGAAAATAAACAAGAGAAAATAGATACATACTACTAATTTTTCCATTTGGAATCCAATTAAACAGCTCTATATATCATATTATATTCAAAACAACTCTCCCAAATATGTATCTCAGAGCATAAAGAGCACAGTTTTACAGAACTACAGCAAAACTTATCCAAAATTCAGAACGTTTCTTTCATCTCTGAACTCTCTACATATAGACTTCTCTTGAGGGTTTACAATTGAATAATCATTCTTGATCGAACCCTGCATGTTAAAATCAAAAATATCCTAACAAACTATCAGAGCGTGCATCAAGCAATCACTCCTGTAACAGAAAATCGAAATAGAATCAGGTGAAATCGGGATTTCACCAACAAAACATCACAATAAGAAAGTAAAAAGAAACAAAATTATGGGCCGCATAGGCCAAATCCTGAAATATTCCATGGGGATGGCAAGGAGTGGCCGTGAACAGGTGGGCAGTCTGGTTTCCACCACTTGATCTCACCTGTTGTCGAAAGGCCTCCACTCCCTCATTCTCATGATTCACATTAACCATAATGAAACAACCATTTGTGTTGCACGTGCCTCGGTCTTTAGTGGATATTTCTTGGATCCACTAAATAAACCATATTTGTGATGTTCCGCCAAAATCCCATGCTTGTGCTTTAATTTTCAAAAACCAGAGACTAGATTTCGAAGAGGCGCATGGATGGTTTGTGGTATTGGATGGGGGGGTGTGAAATCATTATGGGCTGACACGTAGCACTGAAGGCGGTTTCTGAAACCGGCCATTTTGGACCCCCACCCCTTTTGATTCTTCGGAAGGTGGAGAAGGTGGTCGAAACCGATCGTGAGTCATTGAATGCGAGATATGGAGCGAAGATGAGGGGAGGATGGCGGAAGAAATAGTGGAGTTAGTGGGTTCATTAACACTGAAAAGAGTGGAACAAAGGTTTTGGAAGGTCTATTGATGATGTGGCAGGAAAGTGGGGCCCATCATTATATCTCATATCGCAATTGGGAGTCTTTATTGCGAGGAAGCGAGAGTAAAGGTTATGATCAGCGAAGTGTGATGTGCAATGGCGGAAAGGCAACGTGGCAGGACGGAGGTGGGGCCCAAATGATATTGCAAATCGAAAGTCAGGGTTTTTTTAATGAGCAGTGAATGGTAAAGAGTTAAGAGTTGTGGGGAGCGGGGAATGGATGACGTGGTGGAAGTGGGGCTACCCACAGATCGCAAATCGTAAGTTTCATATGTGAGCGGCAGAAGGTAAGAGTTATACTCTACAGGTAGCGAAGTGCGATTGAGGTAAGGAGTTAAGTGTGGTAAATGGTATTACATATATTATATGTAATATATAATATATGTAACGGTTTTTGGGATGTGGCAATTAACACAACTTTGGATCATAATACCTCGACCGTGGAACTTTTCTCTTTTGACTGCGGGGCTTTCCGCCCAACCTGCGCATGAATTGCTTGGCCTTCCCCTTAAACATTCACACCTCTTCCCTACGATTTCCTTATAGGTACCACTTCTCCATGTTGATTACGGTCACAGGCCAACATAATGCATGTACCAGGTCTGAAGAAAAATTTGGTCTCAGTCACAATGTTGGAGGATAGAGGTTATGACATTGTTTTTAGTGATGGAAAATCCTTCCTGCGACATAAAAAAATGGGTCAAGCCAAGAGGATAGGGATTCGAGATAAGAATCACTACAAGTTGGAGGTATATGGTTGTGCAGCAATGATGTGCAAGGCATATCAATTGGTGAGCTGGGATGAGGGCAAATTATGGCACAAGCGATTGGGCCATCTTCACCATGGAGCCTTGAAAGTCATGCAGCAGATTTCTACTGGTCTTCCCAAGGGTACGATTGTGCAGTCAGATACATGCAAGGTATGTACTATGGGAAAATATGTAAAGGCCACCTTTCATGAGAAGGAAAACCAAGCTTCGGGGATCCTTGAGAGAGTTCACACAGACGTGTGTGGTCCTTTCTCGGTTGCTTCAATAGAAAAACATAAGTACTATGTAATATTTTATAATGAATTTTCTCATAAGTGTTGGATCTTCTTCATGCAGAAGAAAGATAAAACATTCTCTAAGTTCTTTGATTTTAAGGCACTGGTGGAGAAAAAGTTGGGGAAGCAATTGAAGGCTCTTACGAGCGATAATGGTGGAGAATACATCTCTAACGAATTCAAAAAATTTTGTAGCAAAGAAGGAATTCAAAGAGAACTCATAGCACCTCATAACCCACAGCAGAATGGGGTCGCAGAGAGGAAGAACACAACTATTTTGGGTGTAGCATGAGTGATGTTGCATGATCAAGGCCTACTGATGCATCTCTGGGTGGAAGCATGCAATATAGTGGTACATGTACAAAATCATTATCCTCATAAAGTACTTGGCATGAGTACACTTGAAGAGGCTTTCACTGGTAAGAAACCTGATGTTTCACACTTTAAGATTTTTGGCTCATCTGTTTATGTGCATGTGACCAAGGACGCCAGGAAGAAGCTGGAGCCAACAGCTGAGGTTGGGATTTTTGTGGGGTACATTGAAACACCCCATAATTATCATGTGTATTTTCCAAACAACTGAATTATTTTTGTGCAATGGGATATCAAATTTGATGAGGAGAAATCCATGCGAATGTCCCTTGAGAGGGAGTTGGACTTGCATGCAGAGGAGGAAATGTTGGCTCCCCAGGATGAGTCTCAAGATGTGGATCAGCCACATGAGGAGGTTCATTGAGTGGAGGAAATCACTCATGCAGAGCTATCCATCAGAAATGGAAGAAGGCACACCAAGGAAGCTAATAGGTTGAGACTTGATGCTGCATAGAATGTAGGAACCCCTACTTCACAGTGCAAACAAAGACAGTCTCCTGATCGATTTACTGGATACATGGATCTTATGAGAAAATGTATTGTGACTGAACCATATTGCTTTCAGGAAGCAGTGCAACAACATACTTGGGTTGATGCAATGGTGGAGGAGTATGACTCCATTGTCAAGAACAGTGCATGGGAGATAGTCCCGAGACCGGTCGAAAAATCAGTGGTTGGATCGAGATGGATCTACAAGGTAAAGCAAGTTGCTGATGGGAGTGTCGAGAAATACAAGGCTATATTTATGACCCAGGGATTCTCACAGATCAAGGGGATAGATTATGATGAGACTTTTGCACCTATTGCAAGGTACTCTTCCATAAGATCCATCCTTACACTCTCAACGCATATGGGTTGGCGCATTCATCAGATGAATTAGAAAATTGTGTTTCTCAATGGGGTCATTGAAGAAGAGGTGTATATAGAGTAGCTTGAAGGTTTCTAAATCTTCAACAGTGAGTCGCATGTGTGCAGGCTCAAAATAGCGTTGTATGGGCTGAAGCAAGCACCTCGTGCTTGGTACACTCAGATAGACAACTATTTCACCAGAATGAGCTTCACCAAAAGTGAAGCATATGCAAACCTATACCAGATTGTGGTTGAGGGTAAGATATTGATCATTTTTATTTATTTTTATGATCTAATTTTAACTGGTGATGAGCAGTTGATACACTCGTGCAAGGAGGATCTTGCAAGGGAGTTTGAAATGAAGAACATGGGCTCCTTCATTATTTCCTTGGATTGGAAATATGGTGGCGGGATGGTGAACTATTTGTGTCTCAAGGAAAGTATGCAAAGGAGATACTAGGTAAGTTTAAAATGGAGAGCTGCAAACCCATGGAAAATCCGCTTCTAAGAAATTGGAGGAAAGAGGATGATACTTCTAGAGAGGTAGTGGATGCTACTGTCTATCGACAGTTAGTGGGTTCGCTAATGTATTTGGTGAACACGAGACCGGACATTTGCTACACAGTTAATGAGCTGATTCAAGCTATGGTTAAGCCTACCAAGCTCTTTTGGAAGGCAGGGAAGCATGTCCTGAGATACCTTAGGGGCACATCAGAGTATGGTCTATGGTATAGACAGATGGATGGAGTGAATTTTCATGGCTTCACGGATGTAGATTGGGTTGGCAGTCCATCGAACAGAAAGAGAACATGAGGGGGGATCTTTAGCATTGGATCTACAGCAGTTTCCTGGTACAGCAGGAAACAACGATCCGTGGCACTCAGTTCAGCAGAAGCGGAATACATGGAATCAATTCAAGCTGCATGTGAGGCTATTTGGATGAGAAAGATCTTGGTTGGTTTGTTTGGTTCTCAGATGGATCCGATAGTGATTCATTGTGATAATCATAGTTGCATTAAACTCTCAATTAATCTTGTGTTTCATGATAGTTCCAAGCATATAGATATCTGGTACCATCATCTTAGAGATTGTGCATGAAGAAGGATCATGTTACTTCAGTACATTCCCACGGAAGATCAGGATGTAGATATTCTGACAAAGGCGCTCACCAGGAGAAAAATCGAATACCATAGAGACAAGATCAGGGTGAAGGATAATCCATTTCTTGTTGAGAGGGAGTGTTGAGATTCAACAAGAAGATTCAGCACCCATGCCTAGTGAATTAAAAACCTTGTTGCATTCAGCACCTGGTTGCATTAAGCACCCAGACTAGGGTGGGGCCCACAATGTTATTTTTGGGTGCATGTCTATATTGGTTATCCCTTAATTAAGATGGAAATTAAACTGTAATCTAGTCTCAATGTGGACTTGAATGAGTTAACTGAAAGTGATAAATTCAATTAGCTAGTGGATTTCGAGTTAGAAGTTTTTGGTGAGGCATGCAAAGTAATTCTAGTTGTAACAGAGTTCGAAGTGCAGTGGTGCATGAGTTGGTGCAAGTTGTAAATAGGTTTAACTCAGTTAAGTGAGTTAAAATAAGTTGTGATAGTTGTAACTGAAGATACACTAGTGAGAGATCTAGTGAATTAAATATTAATTAATTCACAATTAGTGATCTCACATGCAACTGAGGATTTACTATTATTATTTGCATGCATGTCGGATCCAGTGGAGACCTAGTTGAGTTCTAGGTGAAAGTGAAGTTGACTATCAGTTGTAGGATTATTGGCTTGCACACTTGCAACCAAAAACCCATTGGAGTGCCCATGATACTTGCACAGTCAAGGCAGGCAAGAATTCCTATCTTTTATGGATATTTACCATCAGGGATTGCGCAAGCAAGGCAAGTTGTCTGGAGGCTGAGAATTGGATATGTGTTGGTCAGTTTTGCATATGACAATGTGAGACAATTAGTTGAGTACTGGAGGGCTCTTGTGAGAAGAGTTTTGTATGTATTTGTTTCATGATCCATGTTTAATATACAATAGAAGATAGTGGGGTTTTTAGTTGTAATATTTCCCTAGGAAATTATCTCTGTTGTGTGTGATTGATATTTCTTCATGTTCATGTGATTATCAATTGTGTTTTTAATTCCGCAAAATATTTGTAGAAGCGATTCAATATTCAACTTTAGTACATTGTTATATTGAATCAATCCAAGATATATGTGCATGTTGTATAATTTCTACAAAGGATCTCTTATTAATGAATGCATACTCCAACCAAGTTAGGGACTTCCACGAACCACCCGACCATAGATTAGGTTGAACCAAATATTTATTTCAGCCAATCAGCCTCGTGCCATATTCCAAGCATGAATGTGGGACTCACAACAAAACAGCGAATGGCTTCCTCAAGTTTTACCATATATCCCGCCAAGTTATTCCTAGGCCCGAAACCCTCATCAATACAACCAGGCTTTATCGCAATCCCACCGGATCACTAGGCCCTAAACAAGCATGGATGCCTCTGAATCTCTCCACCTAAATCATGAGGAATTTTTCTATCTCCAATATCTAGGATTTACCAGTTATCCTACCATTCACCATTCAAGGATTCCTAATCTTAATCAAGATTCCACCCTCTAGGATTTATTGTATATCCTACCATTCACCGGTCAAGGATTCCTAGGCCTAATCGAGGGTATACACCTCTAGGATTTATCATATTATATCCCTCCATTCACCAGTTGAGGATTCCTATTCCCATCGAGGTACATACAATCTACCTTTACTGCAATACCACCTTCACTGGTCTAGGGATTCCTAAGAATTATGTTCTCCGGAGACTACTCCACTCAGTTTCGAAACCATCTAGTAATATATCTCAACCAAGTAAAAGAGAACCGCAACACACCTTGGTTATCTAGAAATGGCAAGGCAAAGCTGAAAATCACTATCACACCTGAAAAAATCCATGCTAATGACAACAAGAGAACCATATACACACATGCATGTCCCATGTATGCCAAATCTAGCAAGGAAATCACACATGCAAATTGATACCTACAAGTAATTGGATTGTAGCTGCTTGATTTTTCTCGTCCTTTCTTGATATTTTTTTCCCTTTGCCTTCTTTGCTCTTCCTTTTCTTTCCTTGATCTAATGCTAGAATGCTCCAAGAATGCTCTAAGTGTCCAAGAGTGTGAGAGAGAGAGAGTAGAGAGAGATATCTCCAAAATTGAACTGACAAAAAGCTGCCAACTGATCCTCAGAAGTCTTTTTATTAATTAGGCCTCTATTTTCTTCAATTTCCACTATTTTTCCTTCATTTTCCTCCTCACATGCAACCTTTGACCCTTCACCTTCCTTTTCTCCTAATTTCCATCATTTCATAAATAAAATTCCACTTAATCCCATTTGCCTTTCCAAATATTTTGTCATTTCCTTTGCCAATTTCCTTAACCATAATAAACCAAATGAACACCCACACTAGGATGTTTTACCCAACATTCAACTTGGAATACGTGTCCCATGACCTTGGTTATTATTTTTCCTTTATTAACTTTATTACATGGAATTTTGATCAAGGTTTTTACAATTTCCATGGACTTTGTGGGAGGTTTACCAACAACTGGGAAGGCACATGACTTCCTGTTCATGGTAGTTTTCATGTTCAACAAGTTTGCATTTTGATGCCCTGTAAAAATGGCATCAATGGGTAAGAATCAACAAAACTTGTTCTTTGGACATGTGTTGGGTACACTTTGGGACATCGAGGAGCATCGTTTTAGATAGGGACACAATATTTCTCAATGCATTTTGGACTAAATTGTGGGAGAATATGGACAGGAAGTTAAAGAGGTCTACGAAATTCCATCCATGGCTAGATGGGTAGATAGAAGTAGTCAACGAGAATTTGGTGTGGCTTTTGATGGGTTACAATAATAAGCATCCAAAGATTTGGAATGAAAATATGGTGTATATATAACACTCTTATAACAAATTAGTCCACACTTATACTGGTAAGTCCCCAATCGAAACATGTTTTGGATATTTTCCACCTTCACCTTTGGATATTGCATATGGGTAGTAACAAGGAGTGAGGGGGGATCTTACAATGGATGCCTTCAGGGAAAAAAAAAATGTTTAGAATATTAGGTATATCCATAAAAAAATCTAACAGACACTACATAATTTATAGGAAAAATATAAGGCCAGGCATGATCAACATGGAACAAATAAGTCCTTGAAGGTGGGAGACAGAGTATGTTTATAAGTGAACAAGGAATGTCTACAAGGTCCTGGTAAGAAAATCAAGGCTTGTGATATGGCCCCTTTGAGATATTTGAAAAGGTGGGAGATAAAACATATACACTCATTCTACCATCAGACATGCACGTTTACTCATTAGTGAATGTAGAGAATCTAAAATTCTATCAACCTTTCATGCTATATTAAGAAGAGGAACAAGTCCTACCTTCTGTAGATGATTTGGAACCAGATGCTCAGGCAGAGTTAACAAAGAATACAATTTTTTAGAAGAGGCGAATGACTACAGGATAAGGGTAGCATGACCTTTGGTATATTTGGTTGAAAGTACAACTTCTAGGAAAGGCTAAATGGTACACTTGAGAGAAGGTGGAGGAAATTTTACTCCCCTCGTTCAGTAGAAGTTTTTGGGGACCAAAAGCCTCCCAAAATGGGGAGCTGTGATCTAGATTGGATAATTATATTTTTTTTCATCCATCTCAATGCTTTCAAAGTGGAAAAAGTGGAGGAATTAGCTCACAAGACCATTTTTACCGACAAAACCCAGTTTGGAAAATTGTAGTGTGAAATGTTACACAAGCAGCTTGAGGATTAAATGTCATTTTTTGGGGGGTAAAAATTTGTCACTTTCGTGCACGCCTGTTTTTCATATTTTAGAAACAAAGATATTTCCAATGGCATAAGAATCATCTCAATGAGAATATGTATCTGTATCGAAATTTTACCTTCTTGTTTTGACCACCATAATTCAGGAGGATGCCACATCAACCCCCATTACTCGTGGAAAATGGGCTAGCTACATTACCATTGTTAGAATTTCATGCACCCTGGTTTATATTTTGATAGTTACACACAACTAAAATCATAAAGACACTAAATACCTAGCTTTAAAAAATAACTTGCACAATGCAAAATACGCTAGCAATTAGACCAAGCACATAACACTGAAATTTAATTTCCAAAATTAATTTCTTATAAATCCTTTAACAAGAAATATAAGGTATCCTTTAACCTGTCAATCCCATGAATGATATGATCTCACTCACATTCTTCGGGGTTGGCCACTCCATTATAACCTTGATCTTCACTAGATCAACTGATATCCCTTCCTTGGAGACAATATGCCCCAAATAGTGTATCTGAGATTGGAATCAAGCACATTTTTTGAGCTTTGCAAAGATCTTGCTTTCCTTCAACAATTATATTACTGCATCCAGATGATTTTCATTCTCTTCCTCAGACTTCGAGTACACTAATATGTCATTAAAAAAGACAACGACAAAATTTTCTAAATAAGGATGCAACATACTGTTCATTAAGCACAAGAAAGTGGCAGGGGCATTAGTAAGACCAAAGGGTACCATTAAAAACTCATAGTGTCCATATCTTGTCCATAAATCAGTCTTATGAATGTCCTCCTCCTTGATCCTTGATGATATCATGACCTCAAGTCAATCTTGGAGAAGATTTTTGTTAACTTCAAATAATCAAATAGATCATCGATATGTGGAAATGGGTACCTATTCTTTATAGTCGCCTTGTTTAATTGCATGTAATCTATGCATAATATAAGGGTCCCATCCTTATTCTTTACAAAGAGTATTGGGGCTCCCCATGGTGACACACTTTCCCTTATGTAGCATTTTTCCAACATCACCTTTAGCTGCAATTTTAGCTCAACCAACTCAGGAGTACTCATCTTGTATGGTTCCTTGGATGTTGGTGTTTCTATAGGTGCCAACTCAATAGAGAAATATATCTCTCTGTGAGGAGGTAATCCAAGAACCTCCACTGGAAACACATTTTCATATTTCTTGGATACCTTTTCAGCAATTCACTTTCATCATTCTCGGCATCACTTCCAGCCTTCACATCACTTAATACTTGCACTACAAACAACATGCATCATTTCATGTGGTTGCGCTTGGCTTGCATAGCTATGATCAACCTCACTGAAGTAGAATTCCTCCTACCCTACAAAACTCTTCTTCATCCTTACTCATTCAAGTATTCAATTTATTTCCCATAGTATTCCACTTTGGTCATGTGAAGATACAACCAATCCATGCCCAACAGTGTGTTATATGCACCCAACGACAATAAATTCAAATGTTCAGTTGTGGGCATGCCACTAAGCTCAAATGCACAAGATCTTACCCAATGATTAATCCCTTCCTTTTTTTTGTTTCCAATTGAACCAACCATGGTTATTCATGCAATTCCTTAACCAAATTTCATTTTTCAACAATCTATGGGTTGATATAGTTGTAATTAGAACCAGGATCAATTAGAATAGAAACAACTTGATTACACAACTTACCTTCCATATCAATAATGGATGCTTAGTGCTCTTCCTGGAGATTTTCAACGACAACATAAATTATAGGCAAAATCTTAGCTACATCACCCCTATGCAAGCCTCTTAGACGCTGTAAATTTTTGGTCCAACATTTCTCTGGTGTGGACAATCCTTTTTCCTGTTGTTTTCACCACATGTCCAACAATTTAATTTATCTCTTCCCTCAAGCTTGTGTTTCTCTAATGCTAGTTATGGCATATTTCCCTGAGCAACAATATTATCTTTCTGTTGAAATCAATTTGCAAGGGTTGGATGCTTACTTCCCCTCCTTTTTGAGCTTTTCTTGGGCCATTTCTTCTTATTTCTAACATTGTTCCTTACCTTCCAATAACTCTTAATATTTGGTTTTTGTTTTATTTTGTTGAAGATTTCAACAAGAAACAGTGAAGGAGGCATCCTGAAACATCTTTCCTGATCCTAGTTGGAAAGTGATCACCAAAACTAGGTGGAGGCCACACAGGTGATTTTTGTCGCAAAGTCTATTTTTAGACTATGTCTATTTTTAGACATATGGATCATGGTCTATGAGCTGCGTGATGCTATGTATGGATGATTGTCATGCTGGGTAAAATATAGGTGTGACTTCTATTTTTAGGATATTTGGGCGTAATCTATTTTAGATTGCTGTGCTAAAATAGTCAGCGAATATTATTAACTCCTTAATAATATTTAGCCTATAAACATCATCTTATCCTCTTGGAGCACTTCAGTTTGATGCTTGGATGTGGCACATGCAGCTGACAGAAGGAAATACGCTTTTCCTAAGGTTTAGTTGAGCTATTGCATGGTTGACTTCAGTTAGAACTCATGTGGCAGAGTTTGGTGGAGTTGATGAGACAGTTGATGGAGTTGTGTTCGGTTTAACTTAGTTGATCTAGTTGTATTTAGTCTAACTGATAAATACACTAGTGATGAGTGGTGTGAATTAATTATTAATTAATTCACTAATTATTAACTCATAAATCAACTAAAGAATACACCAGTTAATTGCAATGCATGGACAGTTCAGTGGAGACCAGTGTTAGAGGTGGGTGAAAGGGTGAGTCTACTATCAGTTGTGACTATAGCTGTGCATGAGATTTGCACACACATTGATTGAGATTTCCAATGAGGATTGCGCAGTATAAGCCAAGGGGATTCGAACTTGGATCTCATTCATTCTCATCTTGGATTGCGCAGTAGAGGCAGGCAAACAGTGGAGGAGATTTGAACCTGTGACTTGTTCAGATCTGAGCTAGTTTGTGTGTAACAATTGGAGATAGTGCTGAGAGCTTGTGAGGAGTTTGTACTATGTATTGTTACATGTTATCTATCATTATAATATACAGATAGTTGGGGGTTTTCAGCTGTATGCTTTCCCCATTACATACTGTGTTATATGTGTGCTTGATTATGTTTTAATGTGCGCATGCGACTGCTTATATTTCTGTAGAAAATTGAATAATGGCTAAATTATTCACCGAGATTATCCTGATTACACACTATTTGAGCTTCATGCATAATACATAACCTCTTCTACAATTGATCATCAATTTGCGGAAATAGAAGCAGTTGCATGCGCACATTAAAACATAATCAAGCACACATATAACACGCATGTAATGGGGAAAGCTTATGTACCGAAAACCCCCAACTATCTCGTATATTATAATGATAGAGAACATGTAACAATACATAGTACAAACTCCTCACAAGCTCTCAGCACTATCTCCAATTGTTACACACAAACTAGCTCAGATCTGAACAAGTCACAGGTTCAAATCTCCTCCACTGTTTGCCTGCCTCTACTGCGCAATCCAAGATGAGAATGAATGAGATCCAATTTCAAATCCCCTTGGCTTGTATTGCGCAATCCTAATTGGAAATCTCAATCAATGTGTGTGCAAATCTCATGCACAGCTATAGTCACAACTAATAGCCACACTCACCCTTTCACCCACCTCTAACACTGGTCTCCACTGAACTGTCCATGCATTGCAGTTAACTGATGTATTCTTTAGTTGATTTATGAGTTAATAATTAGTGAATTAATTAATAATTAATTCACACCACTCATTACTAATGTATTTATCAGTTAGACTAAATACAACTAGTTCAACTAAGTTAAACCGAACACAACTCCATCAACTGTCTCATCAACTCCACCAAACTCTGCCACATGAGTTCTAACTGAAGTCAACCATGCAATAGCTCAACTAACCCTTAGGAAAAGAGTATTTCCTTCTGTCACCTGCATGTGCCACATCCAAGCATCAAACTAAAGTGCTCCAAGAGGATAAGATAATGTTTATAGTCCAAATATTATTAATGGCTAATAATATTCGACTGATCTACTTTTAGACTGGCAGTCTAAAAATAGATTCTGCCCAATGTCTAAAAATAGAGATCCATCTATTTTTCCAACTTGACCAACCATCCACAAATAGCATCCCGAAACTCATAGAATATGATCGACATGTCTAAAAATAGACATAGTCTAAAAATAGACTTTGCGACAAAAATCACTTGTGTGGCCCCCACCTAGTTTTGGTGATCACTTTCCAACTAGGATCAGGAATGATGTTTCAGGATGCCTCCTTCACTGTTTCTTGTTGCAATCTTCAACACTTCCTCTCAACAAGAAAGGATTGTCTTTGCATGTGACATGCAACTCCATGCATTCGCCCTGCAACCTTCACAAGCGCCATGCAACTCCATGCATCTGCTCTGCAACTCCTCTGAAACTGAATAGGCTCCAAACAACTCAATCAATCTGATGCATCTATCATCAAAGTCTTCGACTTCTGCTAGTACCAACTGCACATGTCATCAGAAACCACTGCGTTGTTGAACTCTTGCACCCATGCACTCTGCACTTGATGTCAACTCTGATCCACGCTCCAGTATCCAACACTGTCACTTTGATCTGCCTACATCAATCCAACTGATTATGCTACTGCT
The DNA here is from genome assembly GCA_034641835.2 of Pinus albicaulis. Taxonomy (NCBI): domain Eukaryota; kingdom Viridiplantae; phylum Streptophyta; class Pinopsida; order Pinales; family Pinaceae; genus Pinus; species Pinus albicaulis. Next base: position 134,166,219 of record CM076569.1, on the reverse strand, counting down.
GCTCTGTGGGCACCTCGTAGCCAGGTTCAATTCATGAGATCCACACCGTCTCATGAATCCTACCCAGAAATCTCCTCTTGGGATTAATCATCCATGTCTCCCCACCTCTCACCTGGTGGTATAGCTGCATGCACTCCCTCTGCCCATCTGGCACGAAATTTCTCTGCATGAGTGGTTTCTCCCACTCCATGATCCTCATCTTGTGGCTGCTCCACATCCCGAGGTTCACTATTACCTGCATGCAAATCCAGTGATCCGGATTTATGCAGGAACGCAACAGAATAAACACATAACCATAAATACAGAGATGCAGCGGAAATAACACTTCATTTCATTAATATCAAAGAACTGAAATTTGCTTACAGACAGAATGGAAATAAAACTAGCTAGGGCACTGGTAGCTATCTCTGAGAAGAGATGTGGCAGCTACAGGCCTTTCAACTACGTTACAACGAGGCTCAAGGGCCTATTTATTATTGAAAAACAATGGAGAACCCTAAATATCCCAAAAACCTAACCCTAGGAGATGAAGCACCAAAACTATGGGCCCCGTATGGGTAAATTGGTGTTTCAACTTCCCAGGGACGTAACTTTGGCATACTATCTCCGTTTGACGCACATGATACATCATTAGAAAGCTCTATCCGAGGACTACAACTTTCGGGATGAATTTGATGATTAAATACCTTGGTAAAATGATGCCCAAAAAAACGTCGTTTAGGGCCTCAAAACGGCTCCGGAAGTTCAGGACCCGAAAAACTGCTAAAAATAGTAAGTTATGCCGAAACTGAAAAACTGAAAGAGACAATGTTGGGGGGCCAAGTGGAATAGGTGGGTGGCCACCAATATCCACCTGGATCATTCCTCCCCCCTTAGGAAGCAATGGTCCCCATTGCGTTAAGTTCCTCCATGAGATGAGGAAATTTCTGCTGAACTTGGTCCCTGGTGAACCACTTTCCTTGGTGCAGGAGTTGGCCAACTTTGACAACCCGATACAGTTGGATCCTCTGTTGGCGAGTGTTATTAATTTTCATGTCCATGATACAATCTGTGGTGGCCTGTTCCATGCAGTCTGGGTTTAACTCTGTTGGTGTGAGTTGTTCCGCAATGTCCGAAGTGTCCAGTAGAGGTGGGAAGTAAGGACGAAGGCGATCCACATTGAAGACTGGGTGCAGACCAAGGAATGGTGGAATACTAAGCTCGAAAGCATTGTTCCCTAAAGCCTTGGTGATGGTGTACGGCCCGTATCGGAGCGGGCAAAGCTTGCGGTGAGGTCCAGTGAGGCGCTCCTTCTGCAAATGCAGCCATACTTTGTCGCCCACCTGGAAGTTGTGTGACACCCGGTGTTGATCATGGCACTGCTTTTACTTCGCATTGGCTCTGTCCAATATATCATGAACCTGTTGGTGGATGTGTTGAATGCGCTCGATGAAGCTACTTGCTTTTTCAACTTCAGACCGGACGTGCGCTGAATCGGCCTGAGCAGCTGCAAATGGCATGGCAACGTCAATGGGACATAGTGGCTGGAATCCCAAGCCCACCTGAAAGGGGCTATGGCCAATTGAGTTGTGGAGAGCCCGGTTATAACTATGTTGTACATAGGGGAGGCTCTCGTCCCATGTGCGTGGATGCTTTGAATTGTACATGCGCAGAATGTGTACAATCATTTTGTTGACGACCTCTGTCTGGCCATCTGTTTGGGGATGGAAAGATGTGGACTTGGTGAGCTTTGTGTCCATCATTGACCAGAGGCTGGACCAAAATGTGCTGAGGAACCTGCTATCTCGATCTGATATGATAGACTGTGGGATCCCAAAGTGCACCCATACTCCTTCAAAGAAGAGTTTAGCAGTAGCTTCTGCTGTGATATTCTTCTTACAGGCCGCCATAATGGCCATCTTCGAGAATCTGTCAACGACCACGAAAACATATTCATTGCCATTCTTAGTAGAGGGCAGGCCTGACATGTAATCCATGGATATGGATTCCCACGGTCGACTAGGGGTAGGTAGTGGAGTATATAGGCCTTGCTTCTTGATGGTCGGTTTGGCAATGGCACAAGCAGTGCAGGATCTGATGTGCTTCTCGACATCCTTTCGAAGGTTCGGCCAATAGAAATACTTCTGTAGTATTGCTACTATTTTCTCGCCCTCGAAATGCCCAGCGACTCGACTGTAGTGTGCTTCCCATATCTTCTTGGCACGCTCGCTTGAAGGAACACAAAGGTGTCCCAGGTGACATAAAAGTGCATCTTGGAGGTGAAAATTTGGAACTTGCGTGCCCCCCAAGAGTGCCTTGTAAGTGTGGCCGAATTCTGGGTCACTCTCATAGAGAAGCGGCCAATCAGAAGTCTCGTGCCCACAAGAGTTGAGAACGGTGGTGAGCGCCACGATCGGTGGTCGGCTGAGGCAGTCTGCAACATTATTGGTGCTACCCTTCTTGTACTTGATGTTCAAATGAAACTGTTGCAGATATTTGGACCACTTATGATGGCGATCATTCTGCAACTTCCCTTGTGTCTGTATGAACTGCAGGGGCCGGTGGTCTGTGTGGATGATTGTTTCCTTCCCCAAAATGTAATGCTTCCATTGTCGACAGGCTTGCACAATGGAATACATTTCTTTGTCATAGGTGGGATACTTGCGAACTGTCTCAGACAATGTCTCACCGTGATATGCCACTGGATGTCCCTGTTGAGTAAGAACTGCCCCAATAGCATAGTCAGAGGCATCTGTCTCGATCTCAAATGGCTGCTGCAAGTCTGGTAAGGTGAGCACTGGGGCAGAACAGAGGCTATTTTTCAATTCTTTGAACGCCTTCTGTTGAGGTTCCGACCAAAAGAATTTTGCTCTCGCTCCTCCTTTGGTGACTTGACTCAAGGGCCAAGTGATATGAGAGAATCCCAACACGAATCTACGGTAGAAATTAGCAAGACCTAGAAAGCTGCGAAGCTCTGTTATAGTAGTCGGGGCTAGCCAATCCCGAATGACTTGGATCTTGGCTGGATCCACATGCACCCTCCTTTCATCAATAATGTATCCCAGATATTGAACCTGGGTCATGCCAAACGTGCACTTCTCCAAATTGGCACACAACTTGTGTTGCCGCAATGTTTGGAGGACTTGTCGGATGTGATGAAGGTGCTCTTCCCAAGTCTTGCTGAAGATCAGAATGTCATCAAAGTACACCACTACGAATGAGTTGGTGAATGGCCGCAAGATGTCGTCCATCATCCTCATGAAGGTTGCGGGAGCATTCGTCAACCCGAAAGGCATGACCAGCCATTCAAAAAAGCCTTCCTTAGCTTTGAAGGCAGTCTTCCACACATCAGAGGGTTCAATTGGTACCTGGTGATACCCAGACTTCAGGTCGATCTTACTGAAATATTTTGCACCTTGGAGTTGGTCCAGAAGGTCATCAATTCGTGGGATTGGGTACCTATTCCGGACAATGATCTTGTTTAGCGCCCGATAGTCAATACAGAGTCTCCACGTCCCATCCTTCTTCCGTACCAACACGATCGGGCTCCCACAGGGTGATGAACTTGGTCTGATGTGACCTTTCTGCAACAGCTCCTGAATCTGCCTCTTGATTTCATCATTTTCCAGAACAGAGCGTCGATAGATCGGTCCATTGGGTAGCGGCGCACTTGGGGTCAGATCAATCGGGTGCTTGACCTGGCAGTGCAGAGGAACCCCTGTGGGTGAGGTGAAGATGTCCCCGTACTCCTCCACGACCTTATCCATTTGTTGTTGTCGTGCAGAGGGGCCCTGTCTGGAGGTCGTGGCCACAGCCTTCTTCTTGCCCTGGGGGCGGATCATCAGGAAAACGAATTTCCTGGTTTGGGAAATGAGCTTACTACATTGTTTTGCAGTAACCAAAGAGATAGTCGTAGGAGGTGGTACCTCTGGTATCCTGTACAACCTATTTCCCAAAGTAATAATAACAGCACGAGGTCGAGACTCATACACAGCATGACGCTTCCACAAGTATGGTTGTCCTAATAATACATCAGAAACATCAATAGGAGCAACATCACATAATACCTCATCCGTGAAGGGTTTGATGCTATAGGGAAGGCGACACTGCTGGCTGACGCGGAGATCTCGTCCTTGGTGAAGCCACCCGATGGTGTATGGATGTGGGTGAGCTGTGGTCGGCAAGCCCAACCGCTTCACGGCGTCTGCTGAAATGAGGTTCTTTTGGCTCCCATTGTCGACAATGAACTGTACAGGGGAGCCCTTTACCCACATCCGGGAGTGGAAGAGACGTTCCTCCTCCTCTAGATCTTCCGGTTCCTCCTTCTGGATCTTTGTAGTGGCAACAGTGGCGTTGGGCTCCGCATCAATAATCTATTTCCCTTTTTCATTCCCCTTTTCAGGTTCTGATTCGAAGTCGGAGCATGCATCTGACTCAGAAGCCCTCATCTCGGCCACTAGCGACTGCTTGGCCCGACACTCACTTGTGTTGTGAGTGGAGCTCTTATGGAACTCACACCACTTTCCCGTGTCCTTCTTTGGCTTTACTGTGTTGTTCTTTTCTTGTGGCTTTGACGGGTTGTCTTTAGCCGCCATGCCTTGGCTCTGTCCTTTGTTCTGCGGTTTGGAAGCACCTTTTCCTTGCTTTTGATTCGCAGATCCAAAGTCTCGCTTCTTCTGTTTGAATTTCTGCTCAATCTTGGCAGCATACTGGTATGTCGTACGAAGCGAGGAGATGTTGAGGAACTCCATTTCCTCCTAATGTATCTGTGCAGACAGTTGCGATACTTTAGCACCAAATGTTTCTCTGAATCTTTGATACCCAAATTTGTGCGCAGGGTATCGAACAAATTCGTCAGCTCATGCACATCTTGATCCCTTTGTTGTCGCAACGTGGTCCATTGTATGTACTTGTCCTCATAGCTCCCCCGGGATAGTACTGTTCCTTGACGGCGTCTCGGAAAGAATACCAAGTTGGTACGGCCGAGAACAGAGAGGGTTCTGTCTGGTCCTTGTTCTCACAGTAGGTTTCCCACCAGTCCTTAACATGGGGGGTAGCTTTGAGGAGTGAAAAAATAATCTTCTCTTGGTCTGAAAAGTCATGAACAGAGAAATATCCTTCTAATAGATTCAACCATCTATCTACGGCATTTGCGTCTATTTGACCCTCAAATATGGGAATGTCAAAATTTACTTGTACCTTAAAAGGAGTCGCGCCTCCAGAGTGGCTGCTGGATGCAGATGCGCCGCCGGTGGGCAGTCGTTGAAGGATCCGAGCAAAGTTATCCATCATCGCGTTCCTTTGTGTTTCGAGGGCCTCCTCGAGCAATATTTTGATAGGATCTCCTACTCCCTCATATTTCTTTTCGTCCCCCATGGGCGTCCGTCGAGGTTTGCGAGGCTGATCTTGCAAAGGTTCCACCAGATCAAGCCCTAGCTCCTTATACCCCGACCTCATTGGGGACATGCAAAGAAGGATCGAGAAAAAGCAAACCGCTCTGATACCACTGATCCAGATTTATGCAGGAACGCAACAGAATAAACACATAACCATAAATACAGAGATGCAGCGGAAATAACACTTCATTTCATTAATATCAAAGAACTGAAATTTTCTTACAGACAGAATGGAAATAAAACTAGCTAGGGCACTGGTAGCTATCTCCGAGAAGAGATGTGGCGGCTATAGGCCTCTGAACTGTGTTACAATGAGGCTCGAGGGCCTATTTATTATTAAGAAACAATGGAGAACCCTAAACATCCCAAAAACCTAACCCTAGGAGATGAAGCGCCAAAACTATGGGCCCCGTTTGGGTAAATTGGTGTTTCAACTTCCCAGGGACGTAACTTTGGCATACTATCTCCGTTTGACACACATGATACATCATTAGAAAGCTCTATCCAAGGACTACAGCTTTTGAGACGAATTTGATGATCAAATTCGCTAGTGCTTTGATACCCAAAAAACGTCGTTTAGGGCCTCAAAATAGCTCCGGAAGTTCAGGACCCGAAAAACTGCTAAAAATAGTAAGTTATGCCGAAACTGAAAAACTGAAAGAGACAATGGTGGGGGGCCAAGTGGAATAGGTGGGTGGCCACCAATATCCACCTGGATCATCCAGCTCCCTCTCAAGCTTCAATTGCATGGCTTTCTCGCACTTCCCAACAGTAGGAAGCTCCGTAGACATCCCATCTACTTCAAGTCTGTAGAGATTCTTTGCTCAAATCCCAACCTTCTTGACTTGTCCTGTTGCCTTGTGCCGAAGGAAAACTTTTCCTTCACTGAAGACAACTTCATACCCTTTATCCTCTAACATTGTGACTGAGATCAAATTCTTCTTTAAACCTGGAACATGCACTACATCTTGTAAAAGAATGAGTTTACCTGACTCCCTCTGAAAGGTTATGGTACCAATGTCGGTCGCATTGTATCGTCCATTGTCACCCAACTCAACATGCAATTGGAGATATTTCTCCACCAAGTCACTGAAAAGATTCACATCTCCCGTCATGTGAAAGGAAGCGCCACTATCAAAATACCACCCCGATCCCAATGCACTAGACACCATGCATGTGATCAATGAGAAGTCCAGCTCAAATTGCAAGGCAAGAGCCTCACCAGCTGCAGCTCCAGCAGCCTGCTTGTTCTTCTTCTTCTGTGGACAATTTGTGGCGTAATGTCCATGCTCGTGACAGTGAAAACACTTCACTTTGGACATGTCACGCTCTTTACCATCCGCACCGGATTGAGAAGCATTATTCTTGCCCTTCCCCTTCCTTGCTTTGGCAGCCAAAGCGCAATCTTCTTCATCAGATGCCTTTGATGAAGATCCATCCCTGGTACTCCGCCTTATCTCCTCTTGCACAAGATCCGACCAAAGTCGCTCCCATCCTGGCAATTTCTCCCGACCATTGACAGAGTCCTGATAGGAGTGCCAACTCTTCGGAAGACCAAGGAGAGCCAAGTCCACCAAGTCCTCATCATCCACACTAATTCCTACACTCCCAAGCTCATCCCTGTAGTGGACAAACTTTGTCAAGTATACCGGAATAGTGTCATTCTTCTCCATCTTTATTTTCCTGAGTTTATCCTTGAGCGCCAACTTCCTCTGGTCGCTCTTGCTTTGGAATAAATCTTTCAACGCTTTCCACATCAAGTATGGAGAAGCTTTTCCATGCAGGCTGGATACTATGTGATCCTTCACGCCCTCCAACAGAATCCTTCGACATTTTGCTGTCTTCTTTTTCCAAGCCTCAACTTGAGCAGCATCAGTAGGCTTTGGCACTTCAGCATCTATGAGCTCCTTCAGCCCATTGTCATCTAACTCCGCCTCCATCCTATCCTTCCATGCAACATAATTCGAGCTACCCTCAAGGGCATACTCCAATCGCAAGCCGTTGAAAGACATTTTGACTTCGACACCAAGAAAACACTGCTGCAAATTCGAATTCCACCAGCTCAAAACTCAACCGCTTCTGATCTGTGAGAACAAATTATTTCTAGCACAGAGATTGACTGTAGGGGCATTTACTGGATATATCACCTTTCAAAGAAAGGATGGATCCCTGGCCCGCTTACAGACTCTGTATACCGAAATAAATTGTAATCACCGTAATAGATCCGATGATCAATTTGCTCTGATACCATGTAGAAATTTGAATAATAGCTGAATTATTCACCGAGATTATCCTGATTACACACTATTTAAGCTTCATGCATAATACATAACCTCTTCTACAATTGATCATCAATCTGCGGAAATAGAAGCAGTCGCATGCGCACATTAAAACATAATCAAGCACACATATAACACAGTATGTAATGGGGAAAGCTTACAGCTGAAAACCCCCAACTATCTGTATATTATAATGATAGAGAACATGTAACAATACATAGTACAAACTCCTCACAAGCTCTCAACACTATCTCCAATTGTTACACACAAACTAGCTCAAATCTGAACAAGTCACAGGTTCAAATCTCCTCCACTGTTTGCCTGCCTCTACTGCGCAATCCAAGATGAGAATGAATGAGATCCAAGTTCAAATCCCCTTGGCTTGTACTACGCAATCCTCATTGGAAATCTCAATCAATGTGTGTGCAAATCTCATGCACAGCTATAGTCACAACTGATAGCCACACTCACCCTTTCACCCACCTCTAACACTGGTCTCCACTGAACTGTCCATGCATTGCAGTTAACTGATGTATTCTTTAGTTGATTTATGAGTTAATAATTAGTGAATTAATCAATAATTAATTCACACCACTCATTAATAGTGTATTTATCAGTTATACTAAATACAACTAATTCAACTAAGTTAAACCGAACACAACTCCATCAACTGTCTCATCAACTCCACTAAACTCTGCCACATGAGTTCTAACTGAAGTCAACCATGCAATAGCTCAACTAACCCTTAGGAAAAGAGTATTTCCTTCTGTCAGCTACATGTGCCACATCCAAGCATCAAATTGAAGTGCTCCAAGAGGATAAGATAATGTTTGTAGTCCAAATATTATTAAGGGCTAATAATATTCGACTGATCTATTTTTAGACTGGCAGTCTAAAAATAGATTCCGCCCAATGTCTAAAAATAGAGATCCATCTATTTTTCCAACTTGACCAACCATCCACAAATAGCATCCCACAACTCATAGAATATGATCGACATGTCTAAAAATAGACATAGTCTAAAAATAGACTTTGCGACAAAAATCACTTATGTGGCCCCCACCTAGTTTTGGTGATCACTTTCCTACTAGGATCAGGAAAGATGTTTCAGGATGCCTCCTTCACTATTTCTTTTTGCAATATTCAAAAATTTCCACATATTGATGATCAATTGTAGAAGAGGTTATTTATTATGCATGAAGCTCAAATAGTGTGTAATCAGGATAATCTCGGTGAATAATATATCAGTTATTCAAATTTCTACATGGTATCAGAGCGAAATTGATCATCGGATCTATTACAGTGATTACAATTTATTTCGGTAGACAGAGTCTGTAAGCGGGCCAGGTAGCCTCTGGATCCATCCTTTCTTTGAAAGGTGATAAATCGAGTAAATGCCCCTACAGTTGATCTCTGTGCTAGAAATACTTTGTTCTCACAGATCAGAAGCGGTTGAGTTTTGAGCTGGTGGAATTCGAATTTGCAGCAGTTTTTTCTTGGTGTCGAAGTCAAAATGTCTTTCAACGGATTACGATTGGAGTATGCCCTTGAGGGCAGCTTGAATTATGTTGCATGGAAGGACAGGATGGAGGCGGTGCTAGATGACAATGGGCTGAAGGAGTTCATAGATGCTGAAGTCCCAAAGCCTACTGATGTTGCTCAAGTTGAGGCTTGGCAAAAGAAGACAGAAAAATGTCGAAGGATTCTGTTGGAGGGCGTGAAGGATCACATTGTATCCAGCCTACATGGAAAAGCTTCTCCATACTTGATGTGGAAAGCGTTGACAGATTTATTCCAAAGCAAGAGCGACCAGAGGAAGTTGGCGCTCAAGGATAAACTCAGGAAAATAAAGATGGATAAGAATGACACTATTCCGGTATACTTGACAAATTTTGTCCACTGCAGGGATGAGCTTGGGAGTGTAGGAATTAGTGTGGATGATGAGGACTTGGTGGACTTGGCTCTCCTTGGTCTTCCGAAGAGTTGGCACTCCTATCAGGACTCTGTCAATGGTTGGGAAAAATTGCCAGGATGGGAGCGACTTGGTCGGATCTTGTGCAAGAGGAGATAAGGCGGAGTACCAAGGATGGATCTTCATCAAAGGCATCTGATGAAGAAGATTGCGCTTTGGTTGCCAAAGCAAGGAAGGGGAAGGGCAAGAAGAATGCTTCTCAATCCGGTGCAGATAGTAAAGTGCGTGACATGTCCAAAGTGAAGTGTTTTCACTATCACGAGAATGGACATTACGCCACGAATTGTCCACAGAAGAAGAAGAACAAGCAGGCTACTAGAGCTGCAGCTGGTGAGGCTCTTGCCTCGCAATTTGAGCTGGACTTCTCATTGATCGCATGCATGTTGTCTAGTGCATTGGGATCGGGGTGGTATTTTGATAGTGGAACTTCCTTTCACATGACGGGAGATGTGAATCTTTTCAGTGACTTGGTGGAGAAAGATCTCCAGTTGCATGTTGAGTTGGGCGACAATGGACGATACAATGTGACCGGCATTGGTACCATAACCTTTCAGAGGGAGTTAGGTAAACTCATTCTTTTACAAGATGTAGTGCATGTTCCAAGTTTAAAGAAGAATTTGATCTCAGTTGCAATGTTAGAGGATAAAGGGTATGAATTTGTCTTTTGTGAAGGAAAAGTTTTACTTCGGCACAAGGCAACAGGACAAGTCAATAATGTTGGGATTCGAGCAATGAATCTCTACAGACTTGAAGTAGATGGGATGTCTACGGAGCTTCCTACTGTTGGGAAGTGCAAGAAAGACATGCAATTGATGCTTGAGAGGGAGCAAGTTTTGCATGCAGGTAATAGTGAACCTCAGGATGTGGAGCAACCACAAGATGAGGATCATGGAGTAGGAGCAACCACTCATGCAAAGAAATTTCATGCCAGATGGGCAGAGGGAGTGCATGCAGCTATACCACCAGGTGAGAGGTGGGGTGACATGCATGAATAATCCCAAGAGGAGATTTCTAGGCAAGATTCATGGAGATGGTGTGGATCTCATGAATTGAACCTAACTACGAGGTGCCCACAACACAGCAGTAGCATGATCAGTTGGATTGATGCAAGCAGATCAAAGTGACAGTGTCAGATACTGTAGCGCGGATCAGAGTTGACAGCAAGTGCAGAGTGCATGGGTGCAAGAGTTGAACAGCACAGTGGTTCCTGATGACATGTGCAGTTGGTACCAGTAGAAGTTGAAGACTTTGACGATATATGCATCAGATTTATTGAGTTGTTTGGAGCCTATTCAGTTTCAGAGGAGTTGCAGAGCAAATGCATGGAGTTGCATGGCGCTTGTGAAGGTTGCAGGGCGAATGCATGGAGTTGCATGTCGCATGCAAAGACAGTCCTTTCTTGTTGAGAGGGAGTGTTGAAGAATGCAACAAGAAATAGTGAAGGAGGCATCCTGAAACATCTTTCCTGATCCTAGTTGGAAAGTGATCACCAAAACTAGGTGGAGGCCACACAGGTGATTTTTGTCGCAAAGTCTATTTTTAGACTATGTCTATTTTTAGACATATGGATCATGGTCTATGAGTTGCAAGATGTTATTTATGGATGATTGGTCAAGTTGGTAAAAATAGATGGACCTCTATTTTTAGACATTGGGCGGAGTCTATTTTTAGACTGCCAGTCTAAAAATAGATCAGTCGAATATTATTAGCTCTTAATAATATTTGGACTATAAACATTATCTTATCCTCTTGAAGCACTTCAGTTCGAGCTACGGATGTGGCACATGCAGCTGACAGAAGGAATTACGCTATTCCTAGGGTTTAGTTGAGCTATTGCATGGTTGACTTCAGTTAGAACTCATGTGGCAGAGCTTGGTGGAGTTGATGAGACAGTTGATGGAGTTGTGTTCGGTTTAACTTAGTTGAACTAGTTGTATTTAGTCTAACTGATAAATACACTAGTGATGAGTGGTGTGAATTAATTATTAATTAATTCACTAATTATTAACTCATAAATCAACCAAAGAATACATCAGTTAACTGCAATGCATGGACAGTTCAGTGGAGACCAGTGTTAGAGGTGGGTGAAAGGGTGAGTGTGGCTATCAGTTGTGACTATACTTGTGCATGAGATTTGCACACACATTGATTGAGATTTCCAATGAGGATTGCGTAGTTAAAGCCAAGAGGATTCGAACTTGGATCTCATTCATTCTCATCTTGGATTGCGCAGTAGAGGCAGGCAAACAGTGGAGGAGATTTGAACCTATGACTTGTTCAGATCTGAGCTAGTTTGTGTGTAACAATTGGAGATAGTGCTGAGAGCTTGTGAGGAGTTTGTACTATGTATTGTTACATGTTCTCTATCATTATAATATACAGATAGTTGGGGGTTTTCAGCTGTAAGCTTTCCCCATTACATACTGTGTTCATGTGTGTTTGACTATTGTGTTTATGTGCACATGCGACTGTTTCTATTTCCGCATATTTATGATCAATTGTAGAAGAGGTTATGTATTATGCATGAAGCTCAAATAGTGTGTAATCAGGATAATCTCGGTGAATAATATATCAGTTATTCAAATTTCTACATCTTTTTCATAGCAGTGTTTCATCATCTTAATTTCATCCCTCAAAGTTTTAGGTTCCAACAATTCAATTGTGTCTCTGATTTTCGTAGGCATCACACTAATAAATATTTGAATCTTGGCTTTCTCATCTTTGAGATATGGCACATAGCTCAATATTTTATGGAACTTAGTGACATTCTCATCATTTTTCGTTTTCCCCATCTTGAATTCATAGAACTCTTTTTCCTTGTCATCATATTTGCCGTAGGTCAATTTGGGTATCATCCCTCATGACCTGGTCAAACTAGAAATCATCCCCAGGACCAATATATAGGATCTATCATTCCCTTAATATCAGTTGCTATATGACATAAGTGAAGACTTTTCATTAATTGCTTCTATTGTGATATTTCCAATGTTTGAAGTATATGTTATATGACCCATCGACTCACCAACACTCATCTACAAGGGACTAACTATGTTGTAGTGCCAATTCCTCCATGCAAGGGTGCACTGCAGTGCACTTCCCGACACTCAAGGGTGCATTGGTCACATGGGAGCTGAATTATCATTGTTCCAGTAATCCCCACATGGCCAATGCCTTCTAGAAAATTCCATAGGTGCCATACTTCGAATCCAAGTGTCCATCTAACACCTATGAACTTGGAAACATGCCTTGCCTATTATTAGAAATTCATTCATTGAGAAAATACCATCAGTTTCCCTATAAATTGAGCACTCATCCTAGTGCTAGGGAGGAAGAATTTTGTGCAAAGTTATGATGTTGGATTCTCATTTGATAAGAGAGTGAAAGTAATGATTTTTGAATATTGCAACAAGAAACAGTGAAGGAGGCATCCTGAAACATCTTTCTTGATCCTAGTTGGATAGTGATCACCTAAACTAGGTGGGGGCCACACAAGTGATTTTTGTCGCAAAGTTTATTTTTAGACTATGTCTATTTTTAGACATATGGATCATGGTCTATGAGTTGCAGGATGCTATTTATGGATGATTGGTCAAGTTGGTAAAAATATATGGACCTCTATTTTTAGACATTGGGCAGAATCTATTTTTAGACTGCTAGTCTAAAAATAGATCAGTCGAATATTATTAGCCCTTAATAATATTTGGACTATAAATATTATCTTATCCTCTTGGAGCACTTCAGTTTGATTGCTGGACAAAAGCATGGCCGATGAAGAAATACGCTTTTCCTAGGGGTTAGTTGACCTATTGCATGGTTGACTTCAGTTAGAACTCATGTGGCAGAGTTTGGTGGAGTTGATGAGACAGTTGATGGAATTGTGTTCGGTTTAACTTAGTTGAACTAGTTGTATTTAGTCCAACTGATAAATACACTAGTGATGAGTGGTGTGAGTTAATTATTAATTAATTCACTAATTATTAACTCATAAATCAATTGAAGAATACATCAGTTAACTGTAGTGCATGGACAGTTCAGTGGAGACCAGTGTTAGAGGTGGGTGAAAGGGTGAGTCTACTATCAGTTGTGACTATAGCTGTGCATGAGATTTGCACACACATTGATTGAGATTTCCAATGAGGATTGCGCAGTACAAGCCAAGGGGATTCAAACTTGGATCTAATTCATTCTCATCTTGGATTGCGCAGTAGAGGCAGGCAAACAGTGGAGGAGATTTGAACCTGTGACTTGTTCATCTTCCGTGCTAGTTTGTGTGTAGCATGTGAGATAGTGCTGAGAGCTGTGAGAGCTTTGTGCTATGTATTGTTACATGTTCTCTATCATTATATTATACATATAGTTGGGGGTTTTCAGCTATTGCTTTCCCCATTACATACTGTGTTGATATGTGTGCTTGATTATTGTTTTATGTGCGCATGCGACTGTTTCTATTTCCGCATATTGATGATCAATTGTAGAAGAGGTTATGTATTATGCATGAAGTTTAAATAGTGTGTAATCAGGATAATCTCGGTGAATAATTCAGCTATTATTCAAATTTCTTATATACTGGTTAAAATTGATCATCTGGAGCTTCATTACAAAGTGATTAAGGTCTGTCTTGCATTTAGGTCCTATGGAAGGTAGCTCTGATCCATCCTTTCTTTCGAAAGTGGGTAGATAACCTACCTAATGCTCCCTTGCCAAATGATCTCTCTGCTAGAAATACTTTGTTCTCTTCAGATCGGAGCTGCCAGTTTTTGAGTCGTAACTAATTCTGCGGGGCAGTTGTTTTCTGGTGTTGAAGTCAAAATTTCTTTCAACGGAGTTTACATTGAGCATGCCCTTGAAGGCAAATTAATTATGCTGGGCTGGCAGGACAAAGATGGGAGGTGGGGTGCCAAGGACAGTCAGTCCGGAGTTCATAGATGCTGAAGTCCCAAAGCCTACTGATGCTACTCAAGTTGAGGCTTAGCAAAAGAAGACAGCAAAATGTCGAAGGATTCTGTTGGAGGGCATAAAGGATCACATTGTATCCAGCCTGCATGGAAAATCTTCTCCATACTTGATGTGGAAAGCGTTGACAGATTTATTCCAAAGAAAGAGCGACCAGAGGAAGTTGGCGCTCAAGGATAAACTCAGGAAAATAAATATGGAGAAGAATGACACTATTCCGATATACTTGACAAAGTTTGTCCACTGCAAGGATGAGCTTGGGAGTGTAGGAGTTAGTGTGGATGAAGAAGACTTGGTGAGCTTGGCTCTCCTTGGGCTTCCGAAGAGTTGGCATAGCTACGATAATTCTGTCAATGGTCGGGAGAAATTTCCAAGATGGGAGCGACTTTGGTCGGATCTTGTGCAAGAGGAGATAAGGCGGAGTACCAGGGATGGATCTTCATCAAAGGCATCTGATGAAGAGGATTGCACTTTGGCTGCCAAAGCAAGGAAGGGGAAGGGCAAGAAGAATGCTTCTCAATCTGGTGATGGCAAAGAGTTGACATGTCCAAAGTGAAGTGTTTTCATCAAGCTGTTTAGCATGGACAATTTAACACAAATTGTCTGTCTTTTGTCGTAAGAAGAAGAACAAGCAAAGCCGGAGTCAGACTGGGTGAGGATCTTGGCTTAACACCTGAGCTGACTTCATTGATCGATGCAAGGTGTCGAGTACTAGGACTGTGTGGTATTATGCAAGTGATTTTCACATGACGGGAGATGTGAATCTTTTCAGTGACTTGGTGGAGAAAGATCTCCAGTTGCATGTTGAGTTGGGCGACAATGGACGATACAATGCAACCGGCATTGGTACCATAACCTTTCAGAGGGAGTCAGGTAAACTCATTATTTTACAAGATGTAGTGCATGTTCTAGGTTTAAAGAAGAATTTTATCTCAGTTGCGATGTTAGAGGATAAAGGGTATGAAGTTGTCTTCAGTGAAGGAAAATTTTTCCTTCGGCACAAGGCAACAGGACAAGTCAAGAAGGTTGGGATTTGAGCAAAGAATATCTATAGACTTGAAGTAGATGGGATGTCTACGGAGCTTCCTACTGTTGGGAAGTGCAATAAAGACATGCAATTGATGCTCGAGAGGGAGAAATTTTTGCATGCAGGTAATATTGAACCTCGGGATGTGGAGCAGCCACAAGATGAGGATCATGGAGTGGAAGAATCCACTCATGCAAAGAAATTTCGTGCCAGATGGGCAGAGGGAGTGCATGCAGTTATACCACCAGGTGAGAGGTGGGGCGACATGCATGAATAATCCCAAGAGGAGATTTCTAGGCAGGATTCATGAGATGGTGCGGATCTCATGAATTGAACCTGGCTATGAGGTGCCCATAGCGCAGTAGTAGCATGATCAATTGGATTGATGCAGGCAGATCAAAGTGACAATGTTGGATACTGGAGCACGGATAAGAGTTGACAGCAAGTGCAGAGTGCATGGGTGCAAGAGTTCAACAGCGCAGTGGTTCCTGATGACATGTGCAGTTGGTACTAGCAGAGGTCAAAGACTTTGGTGATAGATGCATCAGACTGATTGAGTTTTTTGGAGCCTATTCACTTTCAGAGGAGTTGCAGAGCAGATGCATGGAGTTGCATGGCGCTTGTGAAGGTTGCAGGGCGAATGCATGGAGTTGCATGTCGCATGCAAAGATAGTCCTTTCTTGTTGAGAGGGAGTGTTGAAAATGGCAACAAGAAACAGTGAAGGAGGCCTCCTGAAACATCTTTCCTGATCCTAGTTGGAGATTGATCCCCTAAACTAGGTGGGGACCACACATGTGATTTTTGTCGAAAAGTCTATTTTTAGACAATGTCTATTTGTATGGCAGGATCATGGCTCATGAGGCTATGGATGATATTTATGGATGATCGAAGTCAAGTTGGTAAAGAAAAAGGGACCTCATTTTTAGACAGACCTATTTGACTGCCATTTAAAATAGACTTAAATAATATTATTAGCTCCAATAATATTTTGGACCATAAATATTATCTTGTTCCAGTTCGGTTTAACTTAATTGAACTAGTTGTATTTAGTCTAACTGACAAATACACTAGTGATGAGTGGTGTGAATTAATTATTAATTAATTCACTAATTATTAACTCATAAATCAACTAAAGAATACATCAGTTAACTGCAATGCATGGACAGTTCAGTGGAGACCAGTGTTAGAGGGGGGTGAAAGGGTGAGTCTACTATCAGTGGGACTAATAATCTATGCATGAGATTTGTACATTGATTTGAGATTGCCAACAGGACTGTAAAGAAGCTATGGGACCAAATTGATCTAATTCATTCCTATCTTGGATTGCGTGTAGAGGTAGGTAAATGGAGGAGATTGAACTGACTTGTTCAGATTCGAGCTGGTTTGTGTGTAACAATTGGAGATAGAAAGACAGAGCTTGTGAGGAATTTGTACTATGTATTGTTATGTTCTATCAGTTACAGATACGATAGTTAAAGCCTTTCAAACAGAGTTTTCCCATTACATATTGTGTTATATGTGCTTACTATACTTTAATGTGTTATAAATCGTTTCTTTCTAATTCCAAATTGATGATCAATTGTGGAAGAGGTTATAAAATATGATGAAGCTTAAATAGTGTGTAATCAAGATAGTCCTGAATAATCACATCTACGTGGAGCACCTACATGATGTTGGGATAATGCTGCATGTGATGAGGCTGGAATGAAGTTGGAGCAGGTTAACGACAAATCGATCCATTGGTTGTAATCTTCTCCTCCTACTCTTTAATAAATATTGTTGTTCATTTTCCCATACATATGTCTATATTTCTTGTGCAATGTATTCTTGAATGATGTATGTATTTCAGATCTAATTGGTTTGATTTGAGTAAGATAAGTAGATATATGTATATTGTATGTTGTTTGATGTTATTTTTTATTGTTTGTAGTAATTGATCTAGCGACTTGAGTTGGATTGAGAGCGACGACAATAGCGACATAAGGAGAAGGAGAGCGAAAAGAATCACAAGTAGGCTCTTTCTCATTTCTGTATATCTACTTGTTTTAGAGAAAATAATAGTTATCTTTCACCTATTGTTCTAAGTGATAAACACCACACTTAGGGAATTTGATTTATCCGTAGATTAAAATTTTGTATAACAATTTGGCAACTCCGTTGGGAAGATCCCATCATTCCTGGTGTTTTTGCCTCTTTTTATCCTCATCAGTAGCATCTAATTTATGTTATCAATCATGTGAATGAAAAAATTGCATTAGAACTGTGTCTAGTTGCTTGATTTTCAATCTTAGTTGCACCCAATGCATTGTAGGTCAAGACACAGTGCATTGCAGTGCACTATCTCCCATTCAGGGGTGCTCTACAATGCATTGTCTCCCCTTTGAGACTGCATTGCCCCCTCAGCCAACCAAATTCCATCAAAAAATTTCATTGCTTTCAGTTTCAGCCACTTGTTTGTTGTATTCTCAGATGTCTGATACCTCTTAGAGGCCAGTAAAATTTTATGTTCTTCCTCCTTTGAAAAGTAATTTGTTCAATGTTTCATTAGTGTTTTTATTTATCATTGGAAAATCAAATTCAAAGTAGTTCATTTCTGCATTATATCAATTCTGTTTTCGAAAAGGAAATTATTGTTTCATTCCTCATTTCCTGTAGGAAAATTGTAGTTCCATTCTTCATTTTCCTAAGAGAAATTGTTGTTTTATTCGTCGTTTCTCATAAGAAAACACTTGTTTGATTGATTTGTGCGTATATTTTCCTTTCTTTCATTCAAATTAAAGGGAGCTAAAAATAAAAACATGCATGTGCATATAGTGAATGGTGTGTGTTTCATAGGAACAAGTTAGGAAAGTTGCATTTAGTTTGTGCTCTTTGTTGTTTTCTCAAAACTGATTGCTCTTTCCCTTAGTAGCTAGGATTTTCATTGAAAAAGATAAATTGCAAATTTTGCTTATCATTTAGTTTGCATTTTTAGGAATTTCCATTACATCATGCGGTGAACCTCAAAGACAAACTTTTAAACAAGATCAACATAAAATTTACATCAATCAACCTAAGAAAACATTGGAAAATTAACGATAACATTTAGAAGGTTTAGTATAGAGACGTGTTCTGACATCCTTAAACATAGCAGTTGTCGCTAACTTGTCTACGATACAATCCAAGTGCGATGCCTCACTCCATGTACATAAGCATATCGGAGCTCGTCCATGTACATTCGGGTATATAGTGCGGTGTTCTAGTACAAAAAGTATAAGGGGTTGCTCTCACTGTGTGGTTTCGCATTAGACAACGCTAATATGGACCTGGGCCTCCATGTACTTTCTGGTATATTTGGGAGGAAAAATTTAGGTTTCTATCCATCCATAGGTAACCGAGTTGGCCACCTTGTAACTTGTGATACAAGGAACACAACATTCAGGGAGATTTCCTACCCGTACTTCTTGGTTCGCCAGGAGGTATTCTGCAATTCACAATTACTTGGTAAACCTTTTTCCTAGAATTACCCTTTTATTTTGTTTATTTTTTCTTCATAAAATCAATCAGTCATCGTGGAAGAAGAACATCCCTTTCCCCGTCGTTCGCGTAGAATAGCACTTAAACCACCTTTACCACCGGAAGCCATTTATGGTCGGCGAAGACAGCATCATTCTACCGAAACTAGTACTATCAGTACCTCTAGTGCGACATCATCCTCACATATACCAAAGTTAACTCGAGTTATTTCTACAAATCCTGGATCATCCATTCTTGTCGAGACAGAGTTCTCACAGCTACTTGTGTTCACGATCCATCCAATCTTTGAGACCATACCTCCTGAACCCAACGTTGTTCAACTGGAAGTTAATCTGTATCCCATCGTTCTTTTACTAGAACATCTTGATGCCAAAGTAGAACAACTAGAATTTGTTTTTGTATCGGTCGCTCCACATTCAATTATAGCTATTGAGTCTCCCATATCATGAACTCAACCACCTGAAATATATCTTGGGCCTGACGGTGAAATCCTTCCACCTGGTTTGATTTCAATTGAAGGAATACCACAAGACGAAACACCTTCAACTCCAACTCATTTTGGGGGGAGCTTTATCTTTATGAGTCTTTTCCTCAATCACCTCACACTGTGTTCTTTTATCCTGTGTTAATTTGAGTTCCCGTATATCCTATAGGGTATACATTGGGTCGTATGACCATGGCTGAGTCAAGATCTTCGGTTGTACCATCTATTACAGTTGCGAAAGCATCTACTGTTGCTACTCTGTTGATGTTCACCACATCACCAGAGTCACATCTATATGGTGGTCCTCCCATCCCACTAGGTTACCAATCTTTATCTGTAACCTTCTCTGGTGCATCCTCAAACCCATGGACTTCACCCATGTCATCATCTGGTGTTATATCTGGTACATATCTAATGATTACTTAACAACTTGATCCTTTATATACATCTTCAGTGCAATATCAAGCTATTCCATTTGGGTATATTCCATCCAGTACAATCTCAACTGGACTCTCAGCATTTGGAGAATAATATATTCCATCTTATTATACTCCTCATGTTGGGGGGAAACCTATGGTCACCCATTTTGACAGTACTTTGTCGTTATATGGTCACCCTAATGTTGGAATGATTGTTTATCAGTGGAAACCTCTTCTGCCTGTTCAACCATAAACGATTGTCCATTCATATCTACTAGTTTAACTTGTTGCATTCACATATATTCCACTTGATAATACATCATTAACCTTGTTACAGGCTCATATTGTTGTACCTCAACCATCTTAGGTGGGTCCTTGAACCCAATACCCTCAAGTATTGGGCCCTCAGACTCCAACTCCTTCGGGTGGTTTACAACAACCACCTATATCTAGAATCCTTTATTCACAAGTTGGATTACCTTATTATGGGATGTCATAGCCACAACCAGGTCTTACCTATTCACAACCAGGTCCAAGCTATTGTATTTTTGGCTATAATCTTGGTGAACAGACACTTTGGCAGCCACAAGCATAAATGCCAAAACAATCATTCCAAAAACAAGTAGCTTACCCAGGTTTTGGTCAACAGAATCCCCAAGAATTTGCTTATCAAAAAAACCCCTATCTAGGTTACCAGCAACAAATTCCTTATGCTAGTACTCAAAGTCTTGTTGCCCAAGAAATTCCATCATACCATGGCTATGCTCAACCTAACTTAAATCGACAGTTTCCCTTTGTTGCAACTTTAGAATTACCTAATTTAAACGGGCTTACCAACGACCCCATCAGCTATGCTCCTTGGTGGTCAGTGATACCACATAAACTACCCTCAGATATTCCTATGTTCAATGGAAACCCTGGAGAAGACCCATCAACGCATGTTATGACTTATCATTTGTGGTGTTCATCCAACTCCTTAAATAATGACTCCATTCGACTGTGTCTTTTCCAGCGTATGCTCACTGGTCTGGTCGCGAAGTGGTATATTGGGTTACCACGAGCTTCATTTGATTATTTCACTACCTTAGATACTACCTTCTTGACCCACTTCCAGTTACCCATACGATATGAAAATGGAACGAAACTTTTGACCAATTTTAAACATACTAATGCTACTCACATTTCTGCTCATATTCATGAGTGGCATCGTCTTTGTAGAATGGTCAAAACATTTGTTCTTGATCAACTCCTTGCTAAGTGGTTCATTAAGTCCTTGTTTCCATCTATCACTGAGGATGTGGTTAAGGGTGGTGTCGTCACTGAATAGCAGGTCATTGCTCGTGCCCGGTACTTAGATTTGATTTATACTCAGTCTGGCATGCTCTATGAGAAAATTCCCAACACGTCGCAATCTAATTTTACTTTTCCTCCTCCATATAAGGACTCTCATGCCAGTGACGGTATGATCAGTACTGCAAGCACACATCACTCTACTACTTCTGATCCTGCACCTTCTTCCGAAATTCATGTAGTGTCATCTGATAAAGGAAAAAGTGACAAGCAACCCGGAAGTAAGAAAAAGGGGAAAGCAAAGAAAAAGAAAAATTCAACCCCGTAGGAATGATCATCTGATCAAAAAACTGGAAACAATCGGAAACCTCATAACCCTTGCATAATATGTAATGAGGAGCACTTTGTTCGAGACTATCCTCACCGTGCCGAAGTCTCAAAATTTCTTAAGACATCGACTGCATCCAGACATAAATATGGTTGTTACGGATCCAGATTCTATTTCCCAAGTGCTTATGCTATCTGTCACAAAGCCAAAAATTGATGTTTTGGTGTCAACGTGAAATAAATATTACGGTAGTGAGGCTACTGATCAACCTACTACTTCAACCATGAATCCGTCCATGAAATATATTCCACCAACCGTTATTCCTGAGTTAACAATAAAACCATCGAAGGGAGTCGTTCATAAATTGAAATTCAATCCTCAAGCCCAAGATGCTCTAATATTTGATAAGTTTCGCTCGGATTCGATTGAATTAATGGGAAAATAATTCAAAAAGAAATTTTTTCTACATTCATGTCAGCGTGTCTTGTTCTCCATCAGAACTAGAAACTTATCGCTCTCTGTTTCGTGAATTCCGAAATATATTTGCTTGGTCTTACTAGGAAATGACAGGAATAGATACTACTATTGTTGAACACACCATTAAATTGTACCCTCATGTTATACCGATACGTCAACGCCTTCGTCCTATTCATCCGAAGAAGCCTGCAGCCATTAAAGCAGAAGTTGAAAAACTTTTGTGTGCTGGATTCATTTACCCTGTTCCACTAACTAATTGGGTTTCTAATATTGTTCCTTTCATGAAAAAACAAGGGACAATCAGAGTGTGTGTCGATTATCGGGATTTCAATCTTGCTTGTCCAAAAGACAACTATCCTACTCCCTTTATCGACCAGATTATTGATGATTATGCCAGATGTGAAATATTTTCGTTCATGGATAGATTTTCTGGTTACAATCCAATCAATATCCGCCCAAAGGACCAATATAAGACAACATTTATCTGTCCCTGGGGAACATTCGCCTATCGTAAACTCCCATTTTGTTTAAAGAACATCAGGGAAACATTTCAAAGAGCAATGGATTATGATTTTAAATACATCAAGCACATTTTTCAACCTTATCTAGACGACTTAACCGTGCATTCACAAAACCGGATTGATCACCCGATGCATTTGAGAGCTATATTTCTACGCTGGCGACACTACAAAATATGCCTCAATCCACATAAATGTGTTTTTTGTGTTGGTTCTGGTTATTTTCTAGGATTCGTCGTCTCAAAATAAGGAATTCGAATTGACCCAGTGAAGGTCCAGGCCATTCCTTATTTGTCTGTGCCATCAAATTTACTTCAGTAACAGAAGCTTCAAGGAAAGGCTAGCTTCCTAAGGAGGTTCATACCCAACTACGCCGAAATGGCTAAAGGATTTACTCGTCTCTTGAAAAATGGTATTCCTTTTCATTGGGATAAGGTTGCGCAAGATTCTTTTGATGTTGTCAAGGATACACTTGTCTGGGGGTCGTTAATGTATCCCCCCAATTATCAAAGTGATTATTTCTTATATATCGTCACGACATATACAACCACTGCTATGGTATTGTTCCAAGAAGATGATGGGATAGAACATCTGATATATCATTTGAGTCATAATCTCAATGATACAAAAGTGAAGTATTCTTACATCGAAAATCTCGCCTTGGTGACCGTTCAAGTTGTCCAGATATTTTGCCATTATATCTTGTTCCGGAATACCATTGTCATTTCAGATTGCAACCTCATGACATACATTTTTTCACGTCAATTCCTGGGGGCCAAGTATTCAAAATGGATCGTCATTTTATAGGAATTTGATTTGGAATTCATCAAATCCAAGTCAAAGAAGTCTTTAGTTTTGGGTAAGCTTCTCTGCGACCTTCCCTATAATAGTACTGCTACTACATCGGAACCATCAATTCCTGATGAGTCTCTGTTTCTGATTAGATCATATGATCCTTGGTATGGGGATTTAATCATTTATCTCCAAACCCAGACTTTTCGGCTCGATACCTCTTGCTCTCAACAGTGATGTATTCGATACTAAGCCAAATATTATCTGATCGTCGGCGATACACTTTATCGTCATGGTGTCGATATGATTTTAAGGAGGTGCCTCACTCATGAGGAGGCTGAGAAGGTTCTAAATGATTGTCATGCTGGGGCTTGTAGTGGACACTTGTCTGGATATGATACCGCGCAGAAGATACTTCGCGTCGGTTACTTTTGGCCTACCATATTTTGTGACTACATCCTCGCGGTCAGAAGTTGTCATGCGTGCCAAATATTTGATCGTAAAATCCAAAAAATGCCAGGTGGTCGGTTACTTTTCGATTACCATATTTCGCGACTACATCCTCACAGTCAGAAGTTTTCATGCGTTCCAAATATTTGATCGTAAAATCCGAAAACCTCTAGTGCCGATGCATCTTCTTATCGTTGTGGGACCATTTGCAAAATGGGGCATTGACTTCATGACCTGGAACCCTCGTTCATCCTGGGGACATGGTTATATTATTGTCGCAGTAGACTACTTTACCAAGTGGGCTGAAGCGATGCCTAAATTTAATAACACAGGTGAAACAGATGCATTATTATTTTTCAATCATGTCATCTCACGGTTTGGTGTTCCATAAGCTATAGTCACAGATCATGGTAAGGATTTTTGCAATCACATGATGAATGATTTGACTTCCAAATTAGGAATGCCACATGATAGTTGTACTCCTTATTATCCACAATCCAATGGAAAAGTTGAGGCTATTAACAAGATTCTTAAGTGAATGCTTCAACGAATTATAGGAGTTCATAAATGAAATTGGCATTTTATCATGTACTCAGCTTTGTGGGCATACCGAACCTCGGTGAGAAATGCAACCAGATCGCCCCCTTTCAATTGGTGTATGGTCTAGAATCTATCTTACCTATCTAATTTGAAATACTGTCATTAAAACTCGATTTTGACTTGTTACCTGACACCTCTACTAAAGAAGCGCATCTTTTTAACCTCATCCATCTTGATGAAATGCGTCGTGAAGCCGCACTGGCCAACGAAGCGCATAAGATACGAATCAAGGCACAATACAACCAACATGTCCAGCCTCACATCTTCTCATAGGGTGACCTGGTCTTACTTTATGATCAGGAAGCTTATGTAATAGGTATAGGAAAATTTGAGCCATTATGGCATGGTCCCTACATTTTCAAAAGAGTTCTTGCTAAGGGCACCTACGAGTTAGTAGATTATGATGGAATTCCATTGTCACAGCATCAAAATGGGTTGTATCTCAAATGTTACTATGCTTAAACATGAGCGTAGTAAAATTTTGTACTATATTTTATATATGATTTTGATTTGCATTTACTATATTAGTTTGTTTTTCTAGAATTTTCTTGAAGTTAGTAATCCGCTTTACATTTCATCGCAGATTTTTGAATCTTTGGAACCATTCGTTGGGTATGTTGATGGTGCTAATTGTAGTACGCAGAATCTATCCTCTACAGCATGGGCCATTTTCGCTCTGAGCAGCAAGTTAGTGAGTTTTCAAGGGATTTGTATCAGTCGATATACAAACAATATTGTTGAGTATAGAGTTTTGATCGAACTTCTCTCTGATGCCATTTCATTTGGTATTAACTACATCATCATTAGGTTAGACTCACAACTTGTCGTATTGCAACTTACTAACGTTTATACTGTCATAAATCCAACACTGCATCGTATGTCCCTAAGAGTTCGACTTTTGGAAAGACATTTTCATTATATTCAATATCAACACATTTCCATAAATTTGAACACATTAACTAATTCTTTAGCGAATTATGTTTTAAATAGACATCTGTAACACATGTAAAGACATATTTTGAATTCACATCGCAAGTTGAATAAGATTGCACAATAAACATAGGAAAACACTAAAAATAAATAGATATATAGTTATAGGTTTTTACAAAATTTGTGTCCAAGACACATTGGTCATATGACCTCAAAATGTATGCAAAAAGTCAAAGTAAACTAGTGATGCTCATGATAACAAGCTATTGATCTATCTATCCTATGCAATAACCGCATCCAACAGTTAGGAGCACCAATAATGTGGCATTGCAGTCTCATAGGTAACTCTTCGATCCGACAATCTGGAATCCCAAGAGTCAATCCCTCCACGTGTTGTTGTAGCTCAGCAATAGTTTCAGTCATATCTAAATCCCGAAGGACTTCTCTCCCAACAGCCCTCTCTGTTGGCTCATCTGCTCCCTACTCTGGCTGACCCACTAGTTGAACTCGACCAACATATGCATACATAAAAACTTTAGTTTAAGTCTTGGGAAACATCAAAATACAATAACATGTATAAACCTTAGAAAAATAAAAAAACATAGTCAAAACATTCTTACCAATTGCACCCCATTGAGTGTCGTCTAGTAGAATCAAGTCTAGATCTCCACGGAAGTCTACGCCTGCATATGCATAATCATCGATGGAAATCATATGTCGTCTAAACCAAACGAAGAATGCAGTAGAGAATACGATGGTCGATTAACCAACATATCTAGACATCAATTCAACCCATCTTGGCATCTGTGGATCTCTAGGGCCATATATACCTAGTGTAACATGTTGGGGTTGCATCAATGGAATCCTCTCTAAGGCGAAGAAAATCAGGGTCAAGCCATAGTTAAAATTCTTCTTCCTTCCTCCCTTTTCTTTGGTCAGTTTCTCTTTCATCTGAAAGAGGAAATCTTCAGCCGAGTTAAAAACTATTGGTTCTAAACACTCTAGTGGATACTGCATGTATGATCTGTTTGCCACGTGTAGTGTAGCAGAACCAGCAAGTTTTGCGATAGTAAACAAGATGGTCCTCAAAGGAAAATCACGTACATTGCGGATGTTTATTTTCCCATCCTTACTTGGTTCAGTCCCTGGATGGCAGTGCTGCAATATATAATCTCTCACTGTCTCTCCTCCAAGAGTAGATCCTGAAATAGAAATGGGAGAACCTCGCCTTGATAATCCAGTGAGAAAATAAATGTCCTCCACTAATATTGGGAGCACTTTCTCCCCAATTTGAAAATCCTGTAGTACCGGATCCCATGAAAGAACAAGGAACTACAATAGTTCCATTTTTTTCCTCAACCCTGATAATCTGAAGTATTTTAACAAGCCGCAATCTCTGAGGGTTCTTACTATACTCATATCGTTTAGGGAAATCATATTTTTTTCTTCATGTTCTCTTTCTCTCCATGTAATCGTCATTTTTATCTGATAAATACCTGAAACACAATCATAAGCTTCATTAGGATCCATTTCATGCAAAAAACTTGGGAAATTTTGGGCATACAATAAAAAAACAAGAATTAGAATTGTGCCCAATGCACCCCAAGTCAAGGGACAATATGTTGCAGTGCATCTGGCCTTCAATGTCAGTGCACTGCAACGCACCTTTCGACATTCAAGGGTGTGTTTCCCTATGAGCGTAGTATATTTACCCTAAGGGGATAAAAACCTTAAAAATTTACCATGAAATGAAATGAAAATGATACTAAAATAAAGAGAAGGTTCATAGCTCCAACCTGGATTGAATGGCAAGAGAAATCGTCCACAGGAACTGTCGCAATCAACCGCGGAAGTTCGGGGGCAAAAACTGGTTTAGAGCTCCTAATTTTCAAATGGTAACTTTGGAATGGTAAAAACTCTTTTAATTAGTCAATTTGATTATTTTTAATCACATTTAATGTTGTGACTATGGTTTTTATTCATTTTTGCTATGAAATAGGTATTTTTAATCTGTTTGATGGTTTTTTGAACAGGTTTTACAGCTGATACAGCAGATTAGTCATGCACACTTATTCAAGAATGATTTGACCACAATGCATACTTTTATCCTTAATTTTTGAGCTTTGATAAAAATGAAAAAGGACTTGAAGTGCCCTTTTATCTCTTTTTTGAGCTTTAATAACTGTGAAAAAGGAACCCCCTGGAGTCTTCTTTTAGCTCTTTTTCAGACTCCGATAATGTGAAAATATTGTCGACAACTTGTCTTTTTGAGCTCGTAAAAGTAAATGAAATGAAATCTACTTAGTATAATTTTAACCCTTTTCCAGACTGAGATAGATTATTTACGAAAAATGAAAACCTTAGTCAAACATGACTAAGAGGTTTTCTCAAGTATCATTTTACACGTTTTCAGACCTGAGTGACAAATTTACGAAAAAGGAATCATGGAGTTTTCTTTTGTCATCTTTTTCAAACTCTATAAATATTAAAATGGATTGGGTTTTCACTGTCGTTAGGCTCATTAAAACATAAAATAGCGACAGACTTGTCGATCATGGCAAGAATCAAGTTTCATTTATCGCTAGACTTGTTGAATTATTAAATAGCGATGGATTCGCCTGAAGGGTTGAATTATAGATCAAAAATATATTACCCTCCTCAAGCTTGTTAAAAAATAAAGAGGTATTGGTCGACAAATGACCGTGGAAAATTTGGGAAAAAGAACATAAAACTTTATGATAGATGGTCGCTCTTGAACATGACACTTTCACTCCATCATCGTGACTTTTGGGTTGGGTAATATTTTTGACAGTTCATCATACCTTCACTTCGGTTTTGGGTCAATGCTTCCAACTCATCTCAGTGTCGCCGATATGGTCAAGAAAATTCATCCAGTGAATCCTCATCCTTCTGCAATACTCATAAACCTTCATTTTCATGATGGTCATCCCTAAACATTGCTATATCAAGTCACATTTTGTCTCTAAAATTAGTAACTCCTGTTTCGCGATAAATTTTCTTCTGGTCGACATCAGCTCATCATCCAAGATGTTTACTTAGAGACATCTTCTAGTACCCTGAGGCTTGTTACATCATCGACAAGTTTCTCGCTTCCGGACCTTTGACCGAAATATTTTGTTTGGCGTTTGACATCAAATCATCTATTCACACCTTGAAAATTGTACTGCAGTACCTTGAGATCCATTAACATCAATGGTGGTTCTCTCGTGCCTATTTACAGCTCACATCATTGGTTGGTAATCAGACAATATCTTCCCATGTTCGACTTCAAATCATATATTTGCATGGTTATAATTGTACCTGAACGATCGAGTGAATGAGATAAGAAGACCCCGGATCTAGTTTCATCCATCCAATCTGCGATTTCAAGATTGTTGTACACATCATTTGTACAATGGCTTTACATACATATCGTCATCTAAACGTGCACCTATATCTATAGGCATGTCTATATTGGGCAACATTCCAATGTAGATGACTTTCTGAATTATGTACATGTTATTTGATATTTTATGTGTTGAGCATGGGAATACCTCCCTCAACAATTCGTGATCAAAATTAAATATATCATGTTGTAATGTATTGCAATATTTATTCAGGTCACCATCCGCTTTAGTTCCTACTCATCACATCGCAAAGCATCTCATCCAAATACTATTATTATTCTGACTTCATGCTTTAGGGGGGAAATTTTATAGGTCAATTTGCGCATCATCCCCCATGACCTGGTAAAACTGGACATCATCATATACAGGGTCTATAATTCCCTTAATATCAGTTGCTATATGCCCTAAGTGAATACATTTCATTCATGGCTTCTATTGTGAGATTTCCAAGGTTTTAAGTATATGTTATATGACCCACTGACTCACCAACGCTCATCTACAAGGGACTAGCTGCGTCGCGGTGCCAATTCCTCCATGCAAGGGTGCACTGTAGTGCACTTCCTGACACTCAAGGGTGTGTTGGTCACCTGGGAGGGGAATTATCATTGTTCTGGGAATCTCCACATGGCCAGTGCCTTCTAGAAGATTCAATATGTGTCATACTTTGAATCCAAGTGTCCATCTAACACCTCTGAACTTGGAAACATGTCTTGCCTATTATTAGAAATTCATTCATTAAGAAAATACCATCAGTTTCCCTATAAATTGAGCACTCATCCTAGTGCTAGGGAGGAAGAATTTTGTGCAAAGTTATGTTGTTGGATTCCCATTTGATAAGAGAGTGAAATTACTGATATGTTGTTGGGATAATGTTGGATGTGATGAGGCTGGAATGAAGTTGGAGCATGTTGACGACAAATCGATCCATTGGTTGTAATATTCTCCTCCTACTCTTTAATAAAAATTGATGTTCACTTTCCCATACATATGTCTATATTTATTGTGAAATGTATTCTTGAATGATGTATGT
Organism: Pinus albicaulis; assembly: GCA_034641835.2. Classification (NCBI taxonomy): domain Eukaryota; kingdom Viridiplantae; phylum Streptophyta; class Pinopsida; order Pinales; family Pinaceae; genus Pinus; species Pinus albicaulis. The sequence goes on along the minus strand of CM076569.1, from coordinate 134,136,371 downwards.
ATTTGAGATCTAATCGGTTTGATTTGAGTAAGATAAGTACATATTTGTATATTGTATGTTGTATGTTGTTCTTTGTTTGTGTTTGCATGAATCAATCTAGCGACTTGATTTGGATTGAGAGTGATGACAATAGCAACAGAAGGAGAAGGAGAGCGAAAGTAATCACAAGTAGGCTCTTTCTCATTTCTGTATATCTGCTTGTTTTAGAGAAAATAGTAGTTATATTTCATCTGTTGTTCTAAGTGATAAACACCACACTTTGGGAATTTGATTTATCCGTAGATTAAAATTTTATTTAACAGATTAGTAGATATTTGTATATTGTATGTTGTTTGTTTTTCTATGTTTGTGTTTGCAAGAATCAATCTAGCGACTTGAGTTGGATTGGGAGAGATGGAAACAGCGACAGAAGGAGAAGGAGAGCGAAAGGAATCACAAGTAGGCTCTTTCTCATTTCTGTATATCTGCTTTTTTTAGAGAAAATAGTAGTTGTCTTTCACCTATTTTTCTAAGTGGTAAACACCGCACTTAGGGAATTTGATTTCCCTTAGATTAAAATTATGTATAACAAATTAGTAGATATCTGTATATTGTATGTTGTTTTTTGTTCTCTGTTTGTGTTTGCAAGAATCGATCTAGCGACTTGAGTTGGATTGAGAGCGATGGAAACAACGACAGAAGGAGAAGGAGAGCGAAAGGAATCACAATTAGGCTCTTTCTCATTTATGTATATCTCCTTGTTTTAGAGAAAATAGTAGTTATATTTCACATGTTGTTCTAAGTGATAAACACCACACTTAGGGAATTTGAGTTATCCGTAGATTAAAATTTTGTATAACAATAGTAGAAATGTTTTAGCTTGCTAATGGCATCCTTCAGAGTCTAAGGTTCCAACAATTCAATTTTTCCTCTGAATTTCATAGGCCACTCCCACTAATAAATCTTCGAATATTGGCTTTCTCATCTTTGAGATATGGCACATACCTCAATAGTTCCAGGAACTTAGTGACATACTCTTCGTCTGTCAATAGTTGCATCTTGAGTTCATATAGATATTTTTGTTTTTCCATCAAAATAGTAGTGTTTCAACTTCTTAATGGCATGCTTCAGATTCTAAGGTTCCAATAGTTCAATTTTATCTCTGAATTTCATAGGAAACTCACTAATAAATCTTTGAATCTTGGCTTTCTCATCTTTGAGATATGGCACACACCTCAATAGTTCTAGGAACTTTGTGACATACTCATAATTTTTCATTTCTCCCATATTGAGTTCATAGAACTCTTTTGCTTTGCCCTCAACCTTCTGTTGCTCTAATACCATATGTAACACACCCCACCACTTCACTTAGTGGGATGGCTACTGCTAAATCCAATTCCTCTTATGTTGTTAGAAGAATGGGATAAAATTTTAAATTTCATTTTATTTTTTCTTTTCCTTTATATATATATATAACCACACAATGCTACTACGCCTTGGTGGTCCCCACTGCCCACCACTGGAATTGATGGCGACAAATTGAACAGGGAGATCGACTTTCCACGATTGGATTGCGTAGGGTCAATGTGATCAACTGTTAATGGGCTAAGACACTGGTGTAATAATGGTTCTGGCCTAGGGTTCCATGGCCCTCGTCCAACAAATCGCAATAACTCTGACCATCTAAAAACTAGTATTGGTTGTGCCACCCCTTCCCAAAATTGTTCAAAACCACTTTATAGGGGTGTCACAAGGTCGTTTCTAGTTTTCCCCACAACCGCTAGCAGTATTGTTGACATGTGCTTACGACATGGTGGGCCCTTTCCCTCTAGCCTCTTCCCTAGTTTTGTCCCGCCTCATCATCTAGCACTCATCATCCTAGCGCTCTCCTCCATTTTTATCTTGTGCGCCTCCGGGGTGGAACCCATGAGACATGTCACCCCGGTCCCTACCCCCCCCCCCCGACAATTATATGCAGCTACTCCCTAGTAAACATTTGGGAAGGGACCTTTGAGACACGTCATCCCAGTCCCTGCCATCCTAATGCTTCAAAGCAAACCTCCCCTTTGATCTTATGGGATAATTGTCGATGGGATTATTTTTAAGGTGGGCGTCATTATGACCAATGATATTTTAGCTAGAATCACGTGGAGGCCACCATGTCCTGACCCCACGTCATCCCATTCCTCCACTACAAGCTTCCCCTTTTAACTTACATGGTTATGGCTTTAGGGATGAGTTTTCATATGGGCTCCACTCTGACCTATGGAAACACTCCCCACCTTTGAGCTATGAGCCTAGCTAGCCCAGTGCCCAATCACCCTGCTACTCCAAATAAACTTCCCCATTAAACTTAAGGGAAAAATAACCTCTATACCACATCACTCCTTCTTCACCCAATAGTGATGAGGCGAAATCTAGGAGCCCAATACAAAGCTTCCATAATTAGGTCTCCACCAGGTTATAGGATAAGGGTTATCTAATTAGAGCTATAAGGTTGAATTCCTGCCTAACTTCCTCGCGACCCTTGCTTATTGCGGAAATCTTCCATTTCAAGCATGGATTCTCTTATGGATTGGATGCAGTGGTTCCACAACCTTCTGAATCTATGTCATCATTCCACCATGACCACTATTGTTTACTAAAGCACTCACTGGTGCTATCCTCTTGATCTTACACTAAGTTTAACCTTCTTGAGTCTAAGGGATTCACGTGATACAAAAAGGACCACACAAAGATTGGAATTCTTAGAAGGGATGGGGAAATCATTTTTAGGGTTAAAATGTAAGCATTCCCCACTTAGGGACAGGGAATTCCAAGCATGTTTGCATTGGTGATCTTTCGACTGCCCCTGTCTAAGAACTTGTGGACTCCTAAAGGGCATCCATCTCTCCTACCACACACCAAGGTGAACTATATGGTTCACAACAACCTTATGAGTATCACTATTGCACTTATTAAGGGTCTTAGTAGAATTTGACTACTATTGGTGATGTGCAACCATCCCTCCTAGATGAGATACTATCACCTTGAAACGCCATGGCTACTATTAGCCATCTATGTTGGAAATATGATGCAGAGTGTTGTCCTTGATGGCAACCCACTTGATGAAGATGATGGCAACCTACTTGATGAAGTTGTCCTTGATGGAATGTGTCTTGATGAACTTGTTAAATGATGTAAATCTGATGTATCTACAATGAGTACAGAAGGTAATGATGGAAGGAATGTTAGTATGTGCCAGAACATGATGAAAAGAGTATGTCTCAAGGCATACGCGGATTTTTCTAGACGAAGTAGCGTATGCACGCGGGAAATAACGTGCCAAGTCGCGTATGGGAAAAAGTGCTCTAAATTTGTAAAAATAGGGGTAACTACCATGGTATTGACCCATTGTATTGAATGATGGTTAACCTATGTGATCCCGTCCAGGAATACCATTGGAATTTATGTGGTTTTGACTCATGGTATTGATGAAGGGTAACCCTATATAAGGAGAAGAAAATCATTATGAAAATTGTGTGCAAGTGGTCTGGGTTTTATTGAATACTTAACTCTGAAGTATATCTGCATGGTTGAACTCTATTATTAATTGATAGATCTGAAGTCTATGGTGCACCTATGTTCATAGAGAAGGTTCAAGATCTCTAGATCTATAAATGAGAATCTCAAGGATGATCTGAAAAGAAGTGAAGAAGACTTGGCGCAAATCTGTTGAAGAAATCTGGGTAAGTTCATAGATCTGATCTGTTTTGTAAAACCTATCTTTCTCAAATATATACGCAGGTTTAGTGAATGAAAAGCGCGTGCATACGCGAATCTGCTTAATGAAAAGCGCGTATGGGAAGTCAGGGTTTCTCTGAAAAGTGTACAAATGTATACGCGGTTTCTCTTCATTGAAAGCGCGTACATACGCGGATCCTCTTAATGAAAAGTGCGTATGGTATCTGAACCAATGGTTGCTTAAAGGGTGAATGTGTTTCTGCATATCTATTCTGAAGTCTGGGTTGTCTCTGATGTCTGGTTACAGTGGTCTCACTGTTCTGTATGAAGCATTGGGAAAGAATGTTTGTTGAGAAGTAAAGGGTTGTGTTGAAGTTGTTTTGATCCAGTTTGAAAATTGATGAAACGTGGTCTACAGTGAATCTGATGGTTGAAGCCTTCAGTCTGAAAGAATAAGCTTTCTGCCAGTAGAGGCTGGTGTGAATATTAGGGGGTAGTGGCTCCCTTCGAGGAGAGGCTGGTAAACGAGTGCAGGGGGTTGTTGCTCCCTTCCAGGTGAGGCTGGTAAACGAGAGAAGGTTGTAGCCTTCTACAGGTGGGTGCCTGTGTGCTGGTATGAGTCTGCACCAGTACATGTTGTAAGAAGTTTTCTTAATAATATAATTTGGAAGGCTGTGACGACGGCAGCGGTGGTTTTCTCCCGAATTGGGTTTCCACCTAAAAATCCTAGTGTTCATGTGTGTTTCCTATGTGTGATGATTATTCTGTTCTTTCTGCACCTGTTTATTGTTTTCTGAAATATCTGATGAATGAATAAAGTAATGATCTGAGTTAAGAATTGAATGCATAATTAGATCTCTGAGCATACGCGAGTTCAGTAAAGGATATCTGTGTATATACACTAGTTTCCTTCAGGAAAGTAGCGTATTGGTTTTATGAAAGAAAAGAAAAGTTTCATTGTCTGCCTTGAATACTGATTCACCCCCCCTCTCAGTATTCTTCTCAAAAATTGGTATCAGAGCAGGTCCTTCTGAAAAGGCTTAACCGCTAGAAGGAAGATCAAGCAAGATGAGCAATATTGAGGGAACAACATCTATCAAGCCTCCACTCTTCAATGGAAGCAATTTAATCTTCTGGAAAATAAGGATGAGATCCTATCTTCAGTCTATGGGAGCAGATATATGGGCCATTGTTGTACAAGGATATCAATATCCAGCTACTATACCTACAGATCCAACTGAAAGGAAGGATTATGAATCAAATGCAAAGGCGGTGAATGCTCTAACCGGAAGCCTGACTGAAGCTGAATTTGTCAAATTCATGCAGCTGAATACAGCAAAAGAAATTTGGGACAAAATCATTCTAAGTTATGAAGGTGATGAAAAGGTAAAAAGTGCAAAACTTCAAACTCTTAGAATTGAATATGAAAATTTAAAATGCATAGTGATGAGAGTGTTGCCAGTTTCTTTTTACGTCTTGATGATGTTGTAAATCGTATGAGAAATCTGGGAGAAACAATAACCGAATCTACCTTGGTTGAGAAAATCTTAAGATCTCTAACGGAAAAATTTGAATCAAAAGTCTCTGCTCTTGAAGAAAAACGGGATCTTCAAACTCTTACTGTGGTGCAACTTCATGGCATACTGACTGCATATGAAATGAGGAGAGGAGGACCATCTGAAGTCAAAGAAATTGTTTTTAAAGCTTCTACAAAAGGGAAAGAAGTTCAAAAGGCAGAAGGATAAGGATATATCTCAGAAGAGGATGAGGCAAATTTTGTAAAGAAACTTCAACTTGGCACAGGACGATTTAGAGGTAAGCTTCCTTTCAAATGTTTTGAATGTGGAAGAGTTGGTCATTATGCTGCAAAGTGTCCTTATAAAGAAACATCTGCTAAAGGGAAAGAAGTAGCAAGAAGGAATAATAACAGATCTAGCACTAAGAAAAGTTACTATACTAATGAAGACAGTGATGGGTTATCTGATAGTGAGGGAGAATGTGAACAAGATCTTAGACTTCTCATGGCTTTTGAATCTAATGATACTTTTGTGGATGCTCTAGAGGACAAGGATTTTCTTGAAGAAAACAGTCAACTTAAAATAATCCTAGAAGAAAAGAACATAATCATAGAGACTCTTGAAAATCAGCTTGAAGAAAAGGAAAAATGCATTGGAGAATTAGAGTGTGAAGTAGTAAAGATAAGAAAATATCATGAGAAAGAGAAGACTCTCAATCTTAGATTTTCTAAAGGTTCAGAAACCTTAGATTAAATTATCAAGGTACAACGGTCTCCTCCTATAAAGACAAGTCTTGGATATACAGGAGAATCTTCTCAGGCCTCAGCTCCAAATTACCTAAAAGCAGCTACAACTAGTTTACTTCATTCAACCACTCAGCAAGGGAATAAAGAAACTTTACAGGTAAAGAATGATACAAGGAACACTAACAGGGATAATTTTCAAAAGAGCTACAACCAACAGGTAAATTCAAATAGAAGAGTTTATGATCGCAGAAATTTCTACTTCAATGGACAATGTTTCTCATGTCACAATTTTGGTCATAAAGTTGTTCAATGTGTTGCATATAAAACCATCATGACAAGAGAAGCAAGAAAGAAAAGGATGGATATTGAACCAAGGAAGAATGTCTATAACAACTTTTCTCCTCTTCAAAATGAAGTTGAATGTGCTTATTGCAATAACTTTGGCCATGAAGAATCTGAATGCAAGAGCAAAATACAGCCAAAAGAACATGTTCCTTCAAGTTCCAAAGTTTGGAAAAAGAAGGAAAAACAGGTTGAAAATTGTGGCATAGCTTTATTTGCAGAAGGTGAAGAAAATCAATAGTATATTGACAGCAGATGCTCAAAACATATGATAGGTGAAAAAAACAAACTTCATGCATATGATGCCTTAGAAAAGGAAAAGAATGTTACTTTTGGAAATGATACACCTGTTGTTATTAAGGGAAAAGGGTCTGTTTTTCTAAAAGAAAAGGTGAAAGCTAATAATGTCATGTATGTGGATGGATTAAGACATAACCTGTTAAGTGTAAGTCAAATGTGTGATCAAGGAACTGAAGTTGTCTTTAGTTCAAAAGAATGTGTGGTACGTGATCTTAATACAGGTAAAACCATTATCAAAGGAAAGAGAACTCCAAGCAACCTGTATGTATTGAAGAACTGCAAAGATCAATGTTACTTAAGTAAATCTTCAGAAAATTGGCTACGGCATAGAAGGCTGGGGCATCTAAGCTTCTCTCAAATCAACAAATCAAGCAGACTTAAAGTAGTTCGTGGTCTTCCCAATATTAATCTACCAGAGAGCATCATATGCAAATCTTGCCAATTCGGTAAACAGACCAGAGTACAATTCACTGCCAAAGAAGGTTCATCAAATAGGCCTCTTGAACTCGTTCATACTGACATATGTGGACCTATGAGGAAAAATTCACCATGTGGAGAAGAATACTATATCTTATTTATTGATGATTTCTCTAGAATGTGTTGGATTGGGTTGCTTAAACACAAAGATGAAGCATTTGAGAAATTTCAGATCTTCAAAGCATTGGTTGAAAATGAATTAGATCTAAAAATTAAGTGTCTTAGATCTGATTGAGGAGGAGAATATACATCAAATGAATTCTTTGAATTTTGTGAACAACATGGCATAAAAAGACAGTTTTCTGTAGCAGGCACTCCACAACAAAATGGCGTAGCAAAAAGAATGAATAGAACAATTCAACAAATGGCTAGAGCTATGCTTGATGATTCTGGAACACCTCACACTTATTGGGGAGAAGCAGCTCACACAGCAGCAAATATTCTTAACAAGGCACATGTTCGGGTAAACAGTGACAAAACTCCATATGAACTATGGTATGGTAATCCTCCTTCTGTGAAGCATTTTAGAGTTTTTGTAAGTAAATGCTTTATCAAAAATAATGATGAAAAGCTTGGTAAGTTTGAACCCAGATCCGATGAAGGAATATTTCTTGGTTACTCATCTACAAGCAGAGCATACAAATGTTACAATAAAAGGCTTCGAAAGATTGTTGAATGTATTGATGTTGTTATTGATGAGTTTCCTGCAGCTACTAAAGAAGAAAAACACATAGCAGAAGAAGATGATGGTGACTTTTGTCCTTCTACATCAAATAGAAATGATATAGACAATGGATCCAATGAAGTACCAGAATATGATCTATCTGGAAAAGCTCCATCCAGATATGTTCAAAAGAATCATCCTGAATCTCAAATTTTGGGAAACAAGGAATCAGGTGTACAAACAAGGAGGACTCTTGTGGGATCTTCTAGCTATCTGGCATTTCTATCCACAATTGAACCACACAATGTCAATCAAGCTAGAAAAGATGAATGTTGGATTCAAGCCATGAATGAAGAGCTTGATCAAATTGAGAAGAATCACACTTGGGAATTGGTACCAAGACCACATGATAAAAATGTCATTGGAACTAAATGGATATTCAAGAACAAGTTAAATGAGAATGGGGATGTTATAAGAAACAAAGCTAGACTGTTTTGCAAGGGGTATACTCAACAAGAAGGTATAGACTTTGAAGAAACTTTTGCTCCTGTAGCTAGACTTGAAGCCATAAGAATGTTTCTTGCTTTTTCAAGTTCTCAAAAAATCAAAGTTTATCAAATGGATGTCAAATCTGCATTCCTCAATGGTGATCTAGAAGAAGAAGTTTATATATAACAACAAGAGGGATTCATTTTGGGAAATGATAATAATCTTGTTTGTAAACTTAAAAAGGCTCTATATGGTCTCAAACAAGCTCCAAGGGCATGGTATTATCATCTTGACAGATATCTTCATCAACAAGGATTTTCAAAGGGGTCTGCTGATAGCAACTTATACACAAAGACTGAAAATGATAAACTATTGATTGTGGTTGTTTATGTTGATGATATCATTTTTGGGAGTAATGAAGAATCTATGAGTCAGAAATTTGCTTCTGTCATGCTGCGAGAATTTGAAATGTCCCTACTAGGTGAACTAACATTCTTTCTTGGCTTACAAGTGCATCAAACTACAGATGGTATATTCCTATCACAAGCAAAATATCTTAAGCAAATTCTGAAGAAGTATGGCATGGAAGAATGCAAACCTGTAAGTACACCAATGATAACCGGATGCAATCTCAGTTCTCATGATGATTCTCCCACGGTGAATCAACCAGAATATAGATCAATGATAGGAAGCCTACTTTATCTCACAGGGACCAGACCGGATATTATGCATGTTGTTGGGATTTTTGGATGATTTCAAGCTAATCCAAAAGAGTCTCATCTTCAGGCTGTCAAGAGAATATTCAAATATCTACAAGGAAATCAAGACTTTGGACTATGGTATCCAAAGAATGCTGATCTTACTCTACATGCTTACACTGATGCAGATTGGGCTGGAAATGTTGATGATCAGAAAAGCACAAGTGGTGGTGCATTCTATATGGGGCCCCGGTTGGTATCTTGGTTCAGTAAGAAGCAAAGTTCTATTGCCTTATCTACTGCTGAAGCAGAATATGTGGTTGCCGCATCTTGTTGCACTCAACTCCTTTGGATGATGCAAACCTTGGAAGATTTTCAAATCAAATGTACTTCTCCTATCTCCATTATGTGTGATAATACAAGTGCCATCAGTATCTCAAAGAATCCTGTTATGCATTCAAAGACCAAGCACATCCCCATCAAGTATCACTTCTTACGTGAAAAAGTTCTTGAACAAAAGGTGAAGTTGGAGTATGTTCCCTCCAAAGAACAAGTTGCTGATATTTTTACCAAACCTCTGCCCAGGGAAGAGTTTGAATATCTTAGACAAAAGCTGGGTGTTGTCTCTGCCTCTCAGAAGATTAGATCTGATTAAATTCAGAAGATTAAATTGGATACGCGGGTTTCTTTAAAGACAGTCGCATATATACGCGAGTTTATACACAGAAAGTCGCGTATGGTTGGTTGCTGACAATTTTTTATTGGGGTCAGAATTTCTCAAAGCTGTTTGGTATCTCTGATGCTATTTGATGTCTCTGGTGGTGTTCCAGTTCTTATATATCTATTTCATTCTCTATTATTGGGTAAAGATGCCTTGATGACTTGCTAATTGAAAGTGTATAGGTTGCACAAGCTAAGGAGGAGCCTTGGTCATATAGAAAGGAGACTTGGATGCACTGTTTCAGGGGGGGCATTAGCCTTGCTGGGTATAATGCATTGTTGGCAGTATGATGATTCTGAAATATAATCTCTTTCTTGAGATCTTGTTGGTTTTTGTTACAAAAGGTCATTTTTGTAATTGGTTGAAAAAGGGCATGTTGAGACCCATGATGTAAATTTGTAATATTCAGTCATGTAAGGACTTGTTCAAATCTGTAAACCCACTTGGTTGGGTAGTTGAGTCAAAATATGTAAACCCACTTGGTTGGGTACTTGGGTCTCATATGTAAATCCACTTGGTTGGATCTGTGATGTAAGTATGAGTCCTTGGTGATAGGAAGGTCATAGAGTCGTGTACTTCATTGTAAAATATGTTTGAAGATTCAGCTTGAACTTAGGGGGAGCATGGTAACTTTAGTGCACTTCAGATCTGCAAAGCACTTCTTTCTACATTAAAAAAAAAAAAAAAACTTGTGTTGGTTTTGGTCTGCCCTTTGCCCTTGATGTCAAAGGGGGAGAGTGACATGTGACATGGTGTTTGAATAGGGGAAGAATATCATTATGCTTAATGTACCTATCTGATGTGGTGATCAAACACCATCATGGTTGCCATCAAGTCCAAAGGGGGAGATTGTTGGCAATATGATGCAGAGTGTTGTCCTTGATGGCAACCCACTTGATGAAGATGATGGCAACCTACTTGATGAAGTTGTCCTTGATGGAATGTGTCTTGATGAAATTGTTAAATGATGTAAATCTGATGTATCTACAATGAGTACAGAAGGTAATGATGGAAGGAATGTCAGTATGTGCCAGAACATGATGAAAAGAGTATGTCTCAAGGCATACACGGATTTGTCTAGATGAAGTAGCATATGCACGCGGGAAATAACGTGCCAAGTCGCGTATGGGAAAAAGCGCTCTAAATTTGTAAAACCAGGGGTAACTACCATGGTATTGAATGATGGTTCGCCTATGTGATCCCTTCCAGGAATACCATTGGAAGTTATGTGGTTTTGACTCATGGTATTGATGAAGGGTAACCCTATATAAGGAGAAGAAAAGCATTGTGCAAATGGTGTGCAAGTGGTCTGGGTTTTATTGAATACTTAACTCTGAAGTATATCTGCATGGTTGAACTCTGTTCTTAATTGATAGATCTGAAGTCTATGGTGCACCTATGTTCATAAAGAAGGTTCAAGATCTCTAGATCTATAAATGAGAATCTCAAGGATGATCTGAAAAGAAGTGAAGAAGACTTGGTGCAAATCTGTTGAAGAAATCTGGGTAAGTTCATAGATCTGATCTGTTTTGTAAAACCTATCTTTCTCAAATATATATGCAGGTTCAGTGAATGAAAAGCGCGTGTATACGCGAATCTTCTTAATGAAAAACGCGTATGGGCAGTCAGGGTTTCTCTGAAAAGTGTACAAATGTATACGCGGATCCTCTTAATGAAAAGAGCGTATGGTATCTGAACCAATGGTTGCTTAGAGGGTGAATGTGTTTCTGCATATCTATTCTGAATTCTGGGTTATCTCTGATGTCTGGTTACAGTGGTCTCACTGTTCTGTATGAAGCATTGGGCAAGAATGTTTGTTGAGAAGTAAAGGGTTGTGTTGAAGCTATTTTGATCCAGTTTGAAAATTGATGAAACGTGGTCTGCAATGAATCTGAGGGTTGAAGCCTTCAGTCTGAAAGAAGAAGCTTTCTGCTAGTAGGGGCTGGTGTGAATATCAGGGGGTAGTGGCTCCCTTCCAGGAGAGGCTGGTAAACGAGTGCAGGGGGTTTTTGCTCCCTTCCAGGTGAGGCTGGTAAACGAGAGAAGGTTGTAGCCTTCTACAGGTGGGTGCCTGCGTGCTGGTATGAGTATGCACTAGTACATGTTGTAAGAAGTTTTCTTAATAATATAATTTTGAAGGCTGAGACGACGGCAGCGGTGGTTTTCTCCCGAATTGGGTTTCCACCTAAAAATCCTAGTGTTCATCTGTGTTTTCTATGTGTGATGATTATTCTATTCTTTCTACACCTGTTTACTATTTTCTGAAATATCTGATGAATGAATAAAGTAATGATCTGAGTTAAGAATTGAATACATAATTAGATCTCTGAGCATACGCGAGTTCAATAAAGGATATCCGCGTATATACGTTGGTTCCCTTCAGGAAAGTAGCGTATGGGTTTTATGAAGGAAAATAAAAATTTCATTGTCTGCCCTAAATACTGATTCACCCCCCCCCCCCCCCTCTCAGTATTTTTCCCAACAATATACACAATAAGCAGCCACATCCTCTCAAAACTAATATGTTACTCAGAATGTAACTCCCAAAGTAAAGGGTTTTGTAGCTATGAAAATAGAGATGATATGCATCTGCAAAATATATAAGGGTATAAGATCAAATCAATCCCTCTAACAAAACCGTTCCCTAATTAATATGCACGCATGTCCTTTGGACCAAATCTTGGTCAAGTGACCATGTCCCCAACACCAAGGCATTGATCACAGCAGGTTGAAGTAGCCTCTTGTGTGAGATCACAATTTATTAAAGTTAAAGGAGAAGGAAAAGATCAACATCATCCCCATGCTTCATAACAACAACAAGGGCTTGTATCCAACACCTTTATCATGTTGTACACATACCCTATCAAAACATATGGTATTCGATGTAATCATCAGGTTGTAGTAAAATAAGTTCTAATGTTAAGTATTACTACAAAAGAATCAAAATTATTGCATGGTGTTCAATTTCCCTTAAACATTGCACAATATATCAGTCATTCATTTGAATAATAAGAACACAATTCATGTTCATTACATTTATATGCATCATTTCAATCAAAAAATGCAAACCCATGTTCATTAGCACTACAAATACATAAGAACACTTATATTGGAATGTTTTGGGCAACTGAGTCTAGGACTATGACTCTCCACCCAACCTTAGATAGTTGTATCCAATTCTCAATTGCAACTATCACCCCCAAGCTAGATTCTAGAGACTAAGGGGTCTTTCTCAAAGGATTAAAACACCAACTGCCAACTGAAATAGGGACTCCAGAGGTCCTCCTTCCTCTACCCACCATCCACTCAGCAGTTAACCAATATGCATGGAATATAAAGGCCAACTTCCTCCACCCTCCAGTTGTTCAATGGTAGCCAACCATTATATTAAAGGAATCCATAGGCTTATTGCCTCCACCAAAGAATATCAACGGAGTCCAAAGAGGAATTCTCCACACTTAACACAAAACAGAATGTTTCCACCCACCTTAGAGAATCCATAATATATTATAAAACAAAACAGCAAGAAAGGCTCTAGAGATCCTCCTTTCAGGAGTTGAAGGAACAAATCTACACACCAGTCATCAAGGTAATCCATATAAATACCATCTCCATCCTATGGCTATACAGGAAATTGAGAGGCCATTGTTCCTCACGTAAGAGATATCTTCTTCTTGTCAATCTTTCCAACCAAACTGATGTGCCTATCTTTATTTTCTTCTTGCAAGTCTCCCTTGTTGTTCCTCCTCCTTTGTTGCTTTTATCATTGAATGATGATTGAATACGTTTCACCTTCAAAGGTCGAATTTTCTTCCTTTTTCCCTAGTTGTCTGCACAACCTCCAAGCTCCATAAATTTCTTGTCCTTTCTTCCTTGTAAGTGTTTCCAAGGAAGCATGGGAATGTATACTTCTTTTGCAACCCAATTAAATTCAGAAACCCAGTTAATTAAAAACACACCCACCGGCCTTTAATGGATGTAAAAACAGTTCAGATTCCTGCATAAGGAAACTTTATATATCCCAAGAAAGTAACCTCCCCAGCCTCTCTAATCAATGTCCCTTTTGACTCAACCCATTTTTAATATATTTATGTCAAAATATTTACATTGAATTTCATGAGTAAACCAGGGTTGTTACATTATCATAGAAGGAAGAATGCAGTGCATGGGGTTGAAGGACCAAAGTTCTGAAGGCCAGAGAAAATGTAGCCAAGAGAAAAATTTTAAACCACTTGTATAGGCAAGTAGTTTGGAAGCCTTTAACAAAGTGTTAGTGTGAATTTGAATCGCAAGCGTACGAAAAAAAAAATTCACTTTAACTATGCATAACAAACAGACCTAACATCAAATGTGGCTATCAATTTCCTTAGATCTGTAGTTAGTGATCATAATAAATGCTACAAAAATCTAGATCTATGCAGTTAAAGAATTAAACAGCAAGAAATAAGCAACAGTTTCTCCATACATCCAATGGACAAGACAAGAATTTTTAAAGAATTTTTGTATTATGACACTTGGGAAGGGAACATAGAAAGATGTTACCAGTACCCCTCAATGGAATGGGTTCTTGTATGTCCTCATCACTTCAGATCTAAGATCTCTCTCTCTCTCTCTTGATGGTGCAGAAAACCTAGACAAAATGTAACTCAAAGGGAGCTCACAAGCAAAAAGCAGTAAAATATGACAATGATGGAGGATCAAAGTCAGACCAAAAGTATAGATCAAAATGTGATCTCTAGGCAACAAAAGGTAGTGAATGAATGGAAAACCCTTCTATTTATAACAAAATATTAAGTTAGTCTAGATATTGGTGCATAATTAAAATATTATTAACCAAATCTAGATCCAACTTTTATGGAATATTTCATTATTTTTGTTGGAGGGAAAAGGAATTTGAATTTGGTCAAATCCCTTTATTTATAAATAATAAATAAATAAATGATTTATTTAATATTTTAAGAATGTGGTTAAGTAATAATTAAATAAATAATGATTTATTCAATTATTTATAAATAATTTAGTCAAATTTAACAAGTAATATTATTAAATAATGATTTAAATCATTATTCCTAGAAAATAATAAGATAAATAATGATTTATCTAATTAATTTTCCTGTTTTGGGTTAAATATGACCAGGAATATTAATTAAATAGTGGTTTAATTAATTATCCCTAGAGGAAAATTAAAAAAATAAGGATTTATTTAATTATTCCTTATGGGGTTTCCTGTTTAGACCATAAACGACTTAATAAACTATGGGTTATTAAATTATTTTTCATAGTGAAAGCAATTTTACTATGGTAAAATTGGTCTTACATGGTGTACTTTAGTCCATCTAATAGTAACAGGTTAGATGACCAAAAATTGGTGTAACAGATTGCCCTCCAACGTGTGAGCGTTAGGAGCTGATCGTATGACTGAAGTACGTTGTAAGAACACAATCACTAGACACCGAAGGGGAGTCAGAGAGAGAGAAATGTAAGGCTGACTAAAGCGAGAGAGTAAAATACCCTGAGGAGGAAAGACTTATAGGTGTGACAAGTCTCTTTTTCGAGTGAGTACCTGTTCTACATGAGGCAGGGGAGGCATACCTATGCCCGTTGAGATAACAAAGTACAAAGAATAATGGTGTGTCTAGCAAACATGGGACTGAACAATATAGTACATGCTTGCATAAACATGGGCCAGATAAAAAACATGATAATAGATCCCACATACATACTAGTCATGGGACAACAACCAGGACTATACAATAATATCTAAATACATGAGATATAAGTACAACCAAAGAGGCCCTGTAAAACAGGAAAGGGCTCTAAAAATCTGAATGATACATGCAAATTAAAAAGGCGGTGCAAGCGGCTGAGGCCAGAAACATCAAATTTGTAGTGCTGAATCCAAGGTTGTAGGAAAGAGGTCATCAAGGCGTGTGGGGGGGTACCTGAAGGGCCACCCCCTCATGAGTTCTGAAAACATCTCACACACACCCAGGAATCACTGGTACAATCTGCTACATCACTGAACCATCAAGTACATGGATCTCGATCAAGCCATAAGGAGTTGGAACTGAGAAACAATCAAGTCAAAGGGCAATAAAGGGTCCCTTTTCCTGATCCAAGGCACCGAATAAGAGTGGAATCTGGAACCAAGGTACACCGCCCTCTAGACTTGTCTTCTGGAATGAATAAGATGATGTCAACAGAAGGAGGTCCGCCATAGGTGAGGTAATAAGGGATCCTCAACTAAGGCACGAGGGATAATAGTAGAGCGACTAATAGACTGACACCAGGGATGATGGTGGAATGGGGGGTACTGAGTAGTGGGTTGACGACTTCCCTTGTTAGAGCATAAAGGGCATGAATGACTTGACAGCTGCTGACTCGACTCCGGAGGGGATAGGGGACAGTATGACTGGGGGTCAAAATGTGCGACATGAGAGAGGTAAAAAGCAATGAAGGATGGAATATTGTGATGGGAAATAAAGGGAACTCAGGACAGACTCCATGGATGCAATGATGACTCAACTTGAATGCTCTAAACAAGGGCGACTCGATGATGCTGCCACACATAACAGACCCGGTGGGGACCATAAAAACATGAGTAAAATATGCTTACTCACGATGAAAATCAACATGAGCATTGACAAGTATGAAGGCAAAGTGGTGCCCCAAGTACAAGTGTCGCAAGTGAATAAATTTGATTTTGAGAAGCGGTGAAGCGACCCTTCTTAGAAAAAATGCATGCGGGTGAAGTGTCAAATCACCAAAAACGAAAGGATACCCATTTGAGTGCTCGGTGAGAAATTTCCAACGGTGCAGATAGTTTGTCAAACCGAGCCCTGTTTTGGTCACAATTTGTGAAAGAAAAATCTAGGGTTTCTCTTTTAATAAGGCATTCTCCCTCCAATTTGATTCATTTGCAAGTGTAGTTGTGGTGAATGTAAAGAGGATAAAAGGCCCTAAATCTTGCGGTGATCGTAGCAAACAAACCGACCGTTGGAATCGAAATCCGTTAGTTGCAGGTAAGAGGGATAACCATACTCTTTCAATTCGGTGGATTAAAGTTTCAATTTAGGCACCCAGAGTAGGAACATACCCCTGCTCCTCTTCACAGTCGGGTCGCACTTTTTGGGGCCTTTTTTGTGACCTAGGTAGCAGGTATTGGGCAGAAAACTGCGACCTATCCCAGGAATGGCCTGAAAAGTGCGACCTGTCACTACAAGGAAAATACCCTCTAGCAGATGTTTTTGAGGAACCCCTTATAAAAATACCCTATACATTTGTTTCTAGTGGATGTTACTAGAGGAGGTTGGCGAGCGGAGGGTTTTGCAGATGTTTTCTGCTCGGTGCGCTTATCATTCAACATCACACTGGTGGTCCTTACAAGAGAAAGCACCAGTGCGCACAAAACATTGGCACACCAGACATCGTGTGCTCTGTACACACCCGCCCAGTGCGTCGTATTAATGTAGAGCATCGGTGCTTCACAACTCTTCCGCACCAGTTCATCATAAAACACCGCGCCAAAACCAAAATCGCCCGATGCAGTATTAAGAAACCGCACTGGTGCATCATAAAACAACGCGCCAAAACAAAAACCGACCGGTGCGTTCATAAGAAACAACACCGGTGCACCTATAAAGCACGTGCACTGGAAAAGGGTTAAAAAAAAATTACGGAAAAAAAATCGTATTTTTCACTTTTTTCAGTGCTCTAGAGCTCTCAATTACCGGTGTTCTCTACAAGAGAAGGCACTGGAGCACACAAATCATTGGCACACTGTGCTCTCCATACTCACTCGCTCGGTGCATCTTATTACTGTGATGCACCGGTGCTTCACAACTCTTCTGCACCGGTGCAGCATAAAACACTACGCCAAAACAGAAACTGCTGGGTGCGGTGTTACGAAATAGCACCGGTGCATCATAAAACACCACACCAAAACATAAGTGGACTGGTGCATTCGTATGAAACAACACCGGTTCTCCTATAAAACATGCACACCGAAAAAGGGTTAAACAAAAAAAAATTATGGCCAAAAAACCGCATTTTCACTTTTCTGCTCTCAATCACCGATGCGCTCTACAAGAGAAAGCACCGGTCGCACAAAACATTGGCACACCGAACACTGTGTGCTTCGTACACACATGCCTGGTGCATCCTATTACTATAAATCATCTACGCTTCATGACTATTCTACCCCGATGCATCATAAAACACCGCGCCAAAACTGAAACAACTTGGTGCGGTGTTAAGTAACTGTCCCAGTGCATCATAAAACAACACGCCAAATCTGAACCCACGTATAAAACCTCGCGCACTGGAACAGGGTTAAATAAAAAAAAAAATTATGGCCAAAAAACCGCATTTTTCACTTTTATCAGTACTCCAGATCTCTCAAACACCAGTGCAATTTCTCTTTCTCTGAGCCACCCTGACATCGGTGCTCTCATTGCACCCATTGCATGCACTGCTGTTGTGCATTGGCCACCAATCTCCAACTTTCATTTTGCAAAACGGTGGACAAATTTTCTTTTGCAAATTCTACAACCAATATGCCTCCTCGACGGCAAAATGTACAAGTGTTTTTCTATTTTTCCATAATTAAGGTTTCTAGAGGATTAGAATTTGAAATAAACTTAAAATTAAACCTTAAAAAAGAAAAGAAAAAAAATTTGTCGCGTGGTGTGCACGAGCCATTCAGCTCGCACCAATAAGCGGTGCTTCCTGTAAAATTTACAGGTTGCACCGCAACCGGTGCTAATGGTATCCACACCGTGTCCGGGGCGGTACCGAAAGGTGCCCCGCATTATTTTAAAATTTAAAAAAATTTGCTGCGGTCATTCAGCGGGGCGCACCATTGACCATAGGAATAGCAACGCGGTGCGTTGACGAATATATCTGCCCCGGTGTCTGTCAACGCACCTCATTAGACATTCCGACAGGGTCAACGGTGCGGCCAGGTAAAAGACTGCACTGTTGACTATGTAATTTGTCAGGAATTTGGTGCGCTAACACGACTATATGTGCCGGGGCTTATATTTTAGTCAGCGCACCACTCTTCTGACACCATACATAGTCAACTGGGCTTGAAAAAATTTCAGGTGCACTTCATACGGTGCGTTTTATGTCATCTGGGGCACAGCCTCCTGTGCTCTACAAAAAAAAGCTGCACCGGAACCAGCGCATGACTGTTTTTGTGGCGCACTGACTAATCTCTTTTTTTTTCCAAAAAAAATAATATATGTATATTCCTAAATACATGTATAATTTAATAAATAAAAATTTATTTAATATGTCAATGATTCAGAGAGAAGAGGAGTAACAACAACAGCAACAGGCGGAGCAGTATGACATGCTTCGCCAGTGGGAGGCACGAGAGAGGGAGAAATATGCGTACCCTCGCCCTATTACAGCAAATACCCAGGGGCTCCTAAGGCAGGTATGCCTCCTCAAGTTATATGAGGAGGCTACTTCCCTAAAGTCCCATAGTGTCTTTTTGAGACATCTTATCCACAGGTGGAATGCCCACCAATAGGTTTCCAGGTTGGTCTTGACCAGTGGTACACACCCACTGAGAAGGATATTTATTTCATTACAGGGCTATCGAGGAGAGGGGTGGATTTTCCCTCGTTCCCATAGGTTCCAACTATTTGTGTAGCAAGGAGTCAGTTAGTTTACTCCCAGAGATACATTGGAGTAGATGTATTGTCTCCTTCAGAGTTTCAGGTCCTTGGAGGTCAGCTACGTATTGGTGCATTTGGTAGATAGGACGTACAGTGCCTCTCACTTCTCATTTCGACCATTTCACACAACACCAGTGATGGGCAACACATTATTTTCCTGCTTCTATATTATGTTGATTCTTTATTACAGGAGCCACGACTTGTCAGGTGGTCTGCCGTTTTTTTGCGACAGTTTTGTACAGCCTTAGATAGATGCCGTGCTCATGCAAAGGGAGTGTCAACTTCCCTTTTGCTTTAGAGAATTCTTTGTTTATTTTTTGAGAGGTTTCCAGAGATGAGGCCTGCTTTTGTTCGGCTGCCTCGTAGGTCGATTTTGGAGGCTCGGATGCACATGTGGGGGTAGATGATGCCTAAGAGGGGAGAGACTATGTTTCCAGCCAGGATATCGCATGATGCACTCGACTCTATCCAGTGTTGACGAGCTACATCCCTTCATTATGGTCCCCTGTACTTATGTTGTATTGGATTGGCGAGGGTGTGCAAACATCCTCTTCACAGATGATGAGCCGCCAGATGATAGAGGTAATATTACTATTTTATTTATATTTATTCTAACATGTTCTTTAACTTGTTTTTATTAAATTGTGTAATGAAATTGTCTAATTATTGCTGTGTACTTGTATATATTTTGTAGACATTGGCTCTTTTGATGGTGAGGAGATGCTGGAACCACCACATGATCCAGGTGTGGATCCTGATGAAGATCAAGACATGGCAGATTCCGAGGATCATGATCAGGAGGTCGGTGTAGAGAAACATGTTCCTCATGTTGGTGCGTCGGTACCGCCTTTTGCTAGGCGTGGTCGACCTAATACTTGATACAGGATGGAGTTGGGTGACAAACTCAGTGCATTGATTGTTGAGGCGAGCATCAAGACTTCTCATTACAGAGACATACAAGCTGATGATAGGCTAATACAGATGTGGAGAGGCATGCCACGTGACATGTACAGCCTGATGCGGCATGTCGTAGGAGCTACAAAAAATTTTATGCGACTGAGGAGGATTGTTGCACGGTATAGGCGTGGTCGAGCCGCGACACATGATGGACAGTCCGCAAGCAGCGATTCATCTCATGATCGTTCACCTCATGTCGCGCATGATGAGGATGAGGCTCTACTAGCATCTAGCAGTCGTCATGGAGATGAGGCTGGACCATCGGCCACGTCCAGTTAGCAGCCTGCAGCATGCATCAGTACTATTCATGATCATGAGCAGGTTGGACCATCAAGCGTCGAGGTTGCACCATTGATTGAGCATGCCTCCACTAGTACTGCTTATATTGATGTTGTACTACCACCAGCTGATCCATCCATCAGTACTAGTCATGATCATGAGAAGGCTCGACCATCGGTCGTCGAGGCTGCACCATTGACTGAGCAGGCCTCCACTAGTACTGCTATTGATGTTGTACTACCACCAGCTAATCCATGACATTTATATTACAGTTGTATATTTTTAACATTATTCAGTTTTATATATATATATATATATATATATATATATATATATATATATATATATATATATATATATATATATATATATATATATATATATATATATATATATATGTATAGTCCATGTATTTTATGTGCATGTTGCAGTTATACTTAATTTACATGTTGGTGATCATCATCATGTGTATATTGTTAGGTCATGTTAGATATGTTCATTTAATGTTTAGCTTATAGATAGATGTGTATGTGATAGCATGAGTTATTTGACATGAGATGTTTATTTGATGTTTGTGTTGTGATGATGTTAATATATAATGTTAATTTGATGTTTGAATCTGTTTTTTAGTCGAATATGATGTTTGTACGATGGTTATTATGGTCATGATGTTTATTAATTTATTTAATATTAAATGACCATTATATTTATTAAATATTATGTTGTGATTGTAATTGAAATTTAAATTTTAATTGTATGTAAAATTGTAAAATTGTTTTTGTATATGTAATTGTAATTTTAATTGTAATTGTAATATTTAATTTATTGTGAAATGATTGTAATTGTAATTTTAATTGTAATTGTATATATGAGAAATTGTAAAATTGTAATTGTAATTCTAATTGTATGTAAAATTCTAAAATTGTAGTTGTATTTGTAATTGTAATTTTAATTGTAATTCTATGTAAAATATTTGTAAAATTGTAAGTGTAATTCTAATTCTAATTCTAATTGTATATTGTAAAATATTTGTAAAATTTTAATTGTATTACTGTGAAATGATTGTAATTGTAAAATTTTAATTGTGAATGTAATTCTAATAGTAATTGTATGTGAAATTGTAAAATTCTAATTCTAATTCTAATTCTAATTCTAATTTTAATGTAATTGTATGTAAAATATTTAATGTAAAATTTTAATTGTAATTGTAATATTTAATTTATTGTGAAATGATTGTAATTGTAATTTTAATTGTAATTGTATATATTACAAATTGTAAATTTGTAATTCTAATTCTAATTGTATGTAAAATTCTAAAACTTTAATTGTATTTGTTATTGTAATTGTATGTAAAATATTTGTAAAATTTTAATTGAATTAATGTGAAAATTTTAATTGTATTTATGTGAAATGATTTTATTAAAATATTTAAATTTTTAAATTTGTAAATAATTGTAAAATAATAAATCTAGAATAATATGAATTTTTGTAACATAATAAAGTTTAGAAAATAATGCAAATAAATTCATGTACTTTAGAATTATCATTATTGTATTATGATCTTACATACAAAAAAAAAGAACTTTATACAGTCTGGTGCGCTTATCATCATAACACGCACAGGTGCGTGTTATTACTCAAACGCATCGGTGCTTCAGAACTCTTCTGCACCGGTGCGTCATATAACACCACGCCAAAACAAAAACCTCAATCTTACAAACCGCCCTGGTGTGCCTATAAAACAACGTGCATTGGAACAGGTTTATTCTGTAAAGTGGAGTATTGGAGCAGTGAAGGGTTTGAATCACGGGCAAGAATTTTTTTTGAGGAGATGAGGGTTTGAAAAGACGAGATTTCGAATTTCGGCTGAGAAGTTTATAATAGAGAAAATGAGTGATTCAAACATAAATACGGACAAAGACGATTACAGGGATGCATACGGCTACAGAGCTCGACATAATACAAAAGGATTATAGGTTGAGACCGGCAGAGAGCATTCGATTGAGGCCGGCGATAGGGTTAAGAGGTCTTATGATGGAGAAATGGAGAGAAGAGTTGATGGCAGAGAAAGATCAATCGAGGCAGTTGATAAAGCCAAGAGGCACCATGAAGGGAAGTATTATCATTCCCTTAAGGACATCAGAGAAATATCAATTAACGTTGTTGATCAGGCTGGTAGGTCCTGTTAGCCAGCTATAAAATTTGTTATACCAAATGCTGGCTAAAAAACTCTTTGGAGCCTTCAAGGAACAAATTTTATGACTAAAAAGTGTTGGCTCTTGAAGACTCTTGAAGGCCTCCTGCCTCTTTCCCAATATTCACTACTGTGCCTATTTTCCCATTCAGAAATCCTGTTGTTTCCCAAGAAAGAATACTATTGCAAGCACCATTTCCCTTTCTCCCCTCTTCCAAAACTAATCTCAGTTTTTATCCCTCCATTTCCCATGAAGATCCCTCATTTTCATATTTTTCCCTTTTCCCTTCTTCAGAATCCCCTTGATAAGGTTTAAAGACTCCTTCTTTGCCTTATCAGAACCCCTCTAAACCTTTGAAAATCATCAAAAATCCATAAAAATCATATTTTTTATGTATTATGGACTTAAGCCCCCTCGGGCTAAGTCTTTAGCCTTTCCCCTCCATGCGTCTTGGTGTTAGAACCAAGCGCTAACCTTCTGGGCACTTATCTATTTTTTAATTAATTATCTCCGCCCAGTGTTCAAAACCTTAGTTTTATTTAAAAATGTCGGATTTATTATTTTCTAAAGTCTTCCGCCGGTCCAACTTGTAAATCATTCTCCGCTGTCGATCTGATCTGCAGATCGACGACGCGAAGTCCATCTCCCCGGTGGTCCCCGCATTCCACTCACCATTCCGAAAACCGCGCGGTATTCATCGCACCGCCTTTGGGCGACGGCGGTTTTTTCCCGATCAGCAGCGATTCCATACGCTGGCTGACACGTTTCCTGGGCACTGTTCATAAAATCGCCGTTCATCGCGCGTTAATGTTCGGACGTGGACCCCACGCGATATCACTGTACACCATCCGATCTGAGGCCGCCCATCCGACGGCTATCGCTCTCCGAAGATGCCCAACAGTTAACCGGGCTACGGCGCGACATTCAATAGATCTCTGCCATCGATCTGATCTGCAGATCGATGGCCCATATTCCATCGCCCTGATTCATCGCTCGGTCAACGTTTTCCACTTTGACCTTCCGCCTCCTCTCCCGACCGTCGATCTCTGCGCGATCGACGGCTTTGATTTAACAGATTCTACCGCCCTCCCTTTGATTCCTCTAATCAAAATCCTGACCGTTGAATGATGCCATCCAACGGCCACGCTCCCTCCACGTGCCTTCTGAAGCAGTAAACCTACATATGCATGGATTTTAAAAATTTTGTTTGTATTTTGTAGGGTTTTCAATGGTTTTTCCGCCATGACCAAAGAAAATTCAGAAGCAGAGGGTGACGATCCTCCCGCCTCTGATCCATCAAAGAAAATTATTTGCAGGTTTTAAATTCATGTATCATCAATGGTTCAAGATGCATTGATGCTATATCGCCTCTGCGTAGCCCTGCACACTAGAAGAACACAACAATTCAATCACAAATCAAAGAATATCAGTGAAAAAGGCCAAAATTTATCAGAACAGAGGATTAAAGACAAATTTTGCGGGGATCACGGCTAAGAATGATTATCAAAAGCCTAATCCCCGATTTAAAACACAGTTTAAAGAAAATCTGAAGTGTTTTATCGACAGGGAAACCTCCATCGCCACAATTGAGGCAAATTGATCCCTCTAGCTACCACGATGCCACCTGTGACTCAAAGTATTCAATCAAAGGCTGAATTTATTGATCAAGACCAGATATCTACCTCACAACACAGCCAAAAGATAAATTCTGCACGCAAATTAATGACAAACATCTGCAGAGTTACTTCGACGCCACACAGAGCCTCAAAGGTCAAAAAAAGCTCCCACCGAGCTTAAATATTTATGTAAATCATTTAATACAGAGGATATGTATGAAATTTTCTTCATTGAGCCCCCCCAAACGCCAAGAAGCCATTAAGTCTGTATTAATTTTAATTGGAGATCTTTTATCAGATCTCACCTCCTCATTCTTCTATATATACTTCTGTAGAAGATGAGTGAGGGGTTGGTTGTTGTTTGATCACTAGTTGTAATACTGAAACTCTCTGAAATAAATACATAGTCCGTTGAAGTTGAAGAACAAATTGAAGTCTTGGAAGCCTTGATGATATTGTTGCATGCTTGTTACTGTGAAGGCTCTATCATTGGATCCATGAGCTTGGTTGTTGGTGAAGTATTCTGAACTGTTTATTGTTTTCTCCTGTTTTCATTCTATTCCAAAATTTCTTACTACAGTAGGATAGAAAGTATTAGGCTAAGAAATGACTCCTGGAAGCACCTTAGACTTGTTCATCCTTCACTGTTTTATGTTTTCTTTTGCTAAGGTATTTTAGAGTCTTCAATCTCTCTCTTTAGTCCTCATGCTTGTTTATTTCTATAATAGCTCAAATATTTGATTTCAGCATGATTTATGGTTCTCCCTGCTTGTCTGCTATCACTTGAAAGCTCTTATTGAAGTCTCCCTTTGAACTACCATTGTTTTAAGTTAGTCAAAGAGGTATGTTTCGATCTTGCCCTTTTTCATTGCTTGAACAGTTGTTTTGAAGGTCTTTTATAGTTGTAATCATAGATGTATTAGGTGTTCCCTTTTCTATGACTGCAATTATCAGTGAATATTTATTTTTTCTAAGTCATTTAAAATAAAATCTTTGAGGAAATAGGGTGTTCCTCAAATCTTAGATTTCATTTTAAAAGTTGTTTTGAAATCATTATTTTCTTAAAGGTGTGATTTGTAGAATTTATGGTTAGCCCTGTCTATCAAAGAACTCTTTATTGTTCAAATTATGCTTTCGAATTCCCTTTGTTGAGAATTAAACCTCTCTTTCCAAATCATTAATGTTCATCTCATTCCAAAAACAAAAGGATCCTGTGGCCAAGTTATATTTGCCCTTTGATATCCCATATCCATTGATGAGTTTGTTATGACCTTTTCTTGACTCCATTGCCCATTGAACCAAATATTTCTCTGTCCTATATATCTTTCCTAGGCCTTTCATGTTTTTTTGTATCATTCCAACCAAACAAACAAACAAACAAACACTTACACTTAATAACTAGTCTAAAATCCATATACTAAGCACACAAGATAAACCTTTGCAAACAAATATTTGCGAGATCCCTCTCTGAGAACAGGAGGACTAGATCCTGTAACTCTAAAGATTGGTTCTGAT
Organism: Pinus albicaulis; assembly: GCA_034641835.2. Lineage (NCBI taxonomy): Eukaryota > Viridiplantae > Streptophyta > Pinopsida > Pinales > Pinaceae > Pinus > Pinus albicaulis. The sequence goes on along the minus strand of CM076569.1, from coordinate 134,110,467 downwards.
GTTGCCTTGTATTTTGATTTTCCAAACTATCAAAACACGGGACACCAACATAATGGCGATCACGGTGGGACATACTAAGAATATAATGGTTTGAAAACTTTTCTTCAAACTTTTTAGGCCTAGTATAACACAAGTAACCTTCTTCAAGCACTACCAAGCAATGGTAATCATGATAGGACTTAATTGAATCAGTGACAAACTAAGTAACCCTTAGGATTCTCATTAAACCTTATCAAACCTTGAAGGAAGCAGTTACCAAGCCATAAGAGTGAACTATGTATGTTTTGACACCCTAGCTAAGTGTTAAGTCAGATTTAGGACACTCTCATAACCTATAAGATCAAGAAACTCATAAAAACCCAAAAATATTTCAGTTTGGCTTCATAATAAACATGGTGGTGGAACCATAAAATATTTTACCTTCACAAAAGCTAAAAATTTTCCACCTGGTGAGTCCACTGGCCCCCAGTAGGCATATTACTTCATTAGTCCTTATAGACTCTCTTGGGAATGCATTGAGCAAACCCAATGATGTTGTTGGTGGACAAAAAATTTTGAAATCTTCCACCTAGCGACTCCACAATCCCAAAAGACCTAATGACTCCACTAATAGAAGACTCTGAACAAATTACAGAAATGCAACCAAGTCCCATAGCAGAGTTTCGTTGTGGAATATCAAGTATACTGGTAGAACTTAAATGTGAGGACCTTCCAAAGGTTATCCTTCTCAGCTCAAAATTCAATGATAAACCTGAGCTTAAGAAAAAATTTCTAGGATTGATAGTTGAAAGGTATGAAACTGAAATTAAAATTTTAAACTCACAAGAACAATCTTATCAGTTCAGAGACCCTACAACATTTTTTGAAAGTCTCCTTCCCCCAAAACAAAGAGAAATTTCACTGCCTTTTGATTTGTAGGAAAAGGATGATGATGCTTCCAAACAACTTTCTGAAGATATGCTCCTCAAAGCTGAAGTCTTGGAAGCAGACAATATACCAGACATGGAGGGCCCAAAAGAAGAGAATCTTCATATTTTCTTTATTGATCCTATGGAAGAGTGTGTAGAAATCCCAACTGGCTCAAATTATAAAGCAGTGATCCTTTGCAAGAGCCAGAGACATGAAAAGCTATCACCTTCTGTGATAGCCTTGATATTGAAGGTTAATCTTCAATATGTTCTATGGATACCTCTGACAAGCAGCCAAAGTTTCTACTTCTTCTTGACAATACTCAGCTGGCTGCATTGGCATTTTTGTATCATATGATAAATGTAAATACTCCATGTTTAGAATAGGTTAGATAGGAATGTCAATAAAGCTCAGTTTTGAGCATGTAGTTAGTTGTTGTTTTCTGCTTTGAAGAAAAATCAAAGAATCAAAAATACAAAAACAAAGAAAGAAAGAAAAGAGGGAAAATTGTGAAAACAAGAAAGGTATAGCCCCATACCAAAAAGAGAAAAAAATTCTGAAAGTGTGCAAGCTTAAATGCCACTCCTGAATAACACACTTCTAGTTAGTCAAACAGCCTAAACTTGAATAATTAGCTTTAAATTTTCTGCTGATATGATAGTGAATTCGATTTGACAAACTGTTTAATCTTGGCTTATCAGTAGATAGTTTAGGATATAAATTAAAGGTTGAAACATGTTCAAAATCTGAACCTAAGTTTCCAAAAAGAGATGACTCAAATCTGTTTCAAATTCTGAGTCAAAAAGAAGAAAATACAGTTCCAATTAGCTCAAAATCTGAACCAGAGAAAAAGGAAGAAACAGCTCAAACAAGAGCCAAAACAGAGTTGTAAAAAGAGAAGGCCATGATGAGAAATTTTCAGATCTTAAGCCTTCCATTTTGATTTAATTTTCTATAAAATAAATGTCTGTGTGCAACTTGTTTTCATGCCATGGACCAGCATCAAGTTAGACTGTTCAATCCTGACTTGAATTCTTTTCAATTTCTGTTGTAGAATTTAGAGAATAAAAATTTGTTAGACTGTTTAATCCTAACAGATTAGTAGATAGGTAGAGAATCATCTGAACTCAACTGTTTAATCTGAGTTCAGGGAGAAATAAGGAGTATAAATAGATTAGATTTTATGCTTTCAAAAGAATAAAATGTTGTAAAAGAGTTTGCCAATCCAAGTGCACTCTAATGAAGAAAAAATGTTAGATCAGTAGGATTGGGTAGGTAGAAGCTTGTATTTATAAAAGATCCATTTTGTTTGGTTGCTTATATGTTTTTAGAGAAAGTCATCTCAGCAAAGGAAGGGCAGCCCAATGGATGAGGCAACTGATCAGCCTCCTAGAGAATCCAAGTCTGAAATTTCTTGATGCCTTCAAGTTGGCATCATCCCCAAGTGGAGCCACTGTTAGACAGCTATAAAATTTGTTATACCAAATGCTGGCTAAAAAACTCTTTGGAGCCTTCAAGGAACAAATTTTATGACTAAAAAGTGTTGGCTCTTGAAGACTCTTGAAGGCCTCCTGCCTCTGTCCCAATCTTCACTACTGTGCCTATTTTCCCATTCAGAAATCTTGTTGTTTCCCAAGAAAGAATACTGCTGTAAGCACCATTTCCCTTTCTCCCCTCTTCCAAAACTAACCTCAGTTTTTATCCCTCCATTTCCCATGAAGATCCCTCATTTTCATATTTTTCCCTTTTCCCTTCTTCAGAATCCCCTTGATAAGGTTTAAAGACTCCTTCTTTGCCTTATCGGAACCCCTCTAAACCTTTGAAAATCATCAAAAATCCATAAAAATCATATTTTTTATGTATTATGGACTTAAGCCCCCTCGGGCTAAGTCTTTAGCCTTTCCCCTCCATGCGTCTTGGTGTTAGAACCAAGCGCTAACCTTCCGGGCACTTATCCATTTTTTAATTAATTATCTCTGCCCAGTGTTCAAAACCTTAGTTTTATTTAAAATTTTCGGATTTATTATTTTCTAAAGTCTTCCGCCAGCCCGACTTGTAAATTATTCTCCGTCGTCGATCTGATCTGCAGATCAACGGCGCGGAGTCCGTCTCCCCGGTGGTCCCCGCATTCCACTCACCATTCCGAAAACCACGCGGTATTCATCGCACCGCCTTTAGGCGACGGCGGTTTTTTCCCGATCAGCAGCGATTCCATACGCTGGCCGACACGTGTCCTGGGCACTGTTCATAAAACCGTCGTTCATCATGTGTTAACGTTCAGACGTGGACCCCGCGCGATATCGTTGTACATCGTCCGATCTGAGGCTGCCCATCCGACATCTATCGCTCTCCAAAGATGCCTGACAGTTAACCGGGCTACGACACAGCATTCAATAGATCTCCGTCGTCGATCTGATCTGCAGATCGACGGCCCATATTCCATCGCCCTGATTCATCGCCCGGTCAACATTTTCCTCTTTGACCTTCCGCCTCCTCTCCCGACCGTCGATCTCTACGCGATCAACGGCTCTGATTTAACAGATTCTACTGACCTCCCATTGATTCCTCTAATCAAAATCCCGACCGTTGGATGATTCCATCCAACGGCCACACTCCCTCCACGTGCCTTCTGAAGTAGTAAACCTACATATGCATGGATTTTATAATTTTTGTTTGTATTTTGTAGGGTTTTCAATGGTTTTTCCGCCATGACCGAAGAAAATTCATAAGCAGAGGGTGATGATTCTCCCGCCTCTGATCCATCAAATAAAATCATTTGCAGGTTTTAAATTCACGTATCATCAATCGTTCAAGAGGCATTGATGCTATATCGCCTCTGCGCAGCCCTGCACACTAGAAGAACACAGCAAGTCAATCACAAATCAAAGAATATCAGTGAAAAAGGCCAAAATTTATCAGAACAGAGGATTAAAGACAAATTTTGCGGGGATCACGGCTAAGAATGTTTATCAAAAGCCTAATCCACGATTTAAAACACAGTTTAAAGAAAATCTAAAGTGTTTTATCGACAGGGAAACCTCCACCACCACAATTGAGGCAAATTGATCCCTCTAGCTACCACGATGCCACCTGTGCCTCAAAGTATTCAATCAGAGGCTAAATTTATTGATCAGGACTAGATATCTGCCTCACAACACAGCCAAAAGATAAATTCTACACACAAATTAATGACAAACATCTGCAGAGTTACTTCGACACCACACAGAGCCTCAAAGGTCAACAAAAGCTCCCACCGAGCTTAAATCTTTGTGTAAATCATTTAATACAGAGGATATGTATGAAAGTTTCTTCATTGAGCCCCCCAAAGGCCAGGAATCCATTAAGTCTGTATTAATTGTAATTGGAGATCTTTTATCAGATCTCACCTCCTCATTCTTCTATATATACTTCTGTAGAAGATGAGTGAGGGGTTGGTTGTTGTTTGATCACCAGTTGTAATACTGAAACTCTCTTAAATAAACACATATTTCGTTGAAGTTGAAGAACAAATTGAAGTCTTGGAAGCCTTGATGATATTGTTGCATGCTTGTTACTGTGAAGGCTCTATCATTGGATCCATGAGCTTGGCTGTTGGTGAAGTATTCTGAACTGTTTATTATTTTCTCTTGCTTTCATTCTGTTCCAAAATTTCTTACTACAGTAGGATAGAAAGTATTAGGCTAAGAAATGACTCCTGGAAGCACCTTAGACCTATTCATCCTTCATTGTTTTATGTTTTCTTCTGCTAAGGTATTTTAGAGTCTTCAATCTCTCTCTTTAGTCCTCATGCTTGTTTATTTCTATAATAGCTCAAATATTTGATTTCAGCATGATTTATGGTTCTCCCTGCTTGCCTGCTATCACTTGAAAGCTCTTATTGAAGTCTCCCTTTGAAGTACCATTGTTTTAAGTTAGTCAAAGAGGTCTGTTTCGATCTTTCCCTTTGTCATTGCTTGAACAGTTGTTTTGAAGGTCTTTTATAGTTGTAATCATAGATGTATTAGGTGTTCTCTTTCTATGACTACAATTGTCGTTGAATCTTTATGTTTTCTAAGTCATTTAAAATAAAACTTTGAGGAAATAGGGTGTTCCCCAAATCTTAGATTTCATTTTAAAAGTTGTTTTGAAATCATTATTTGCTTAAAGGTGTGATTTGTAGAATTTATGGTTAGCCCTGTCTATCAAAGAGCTCTTTACTGTTCAAATTATGCTTTCGAATTCCCTTTGTTGAAAATTAAACCTCTCTTTCCAAATCATTAATGTTCATCTCATTCCAAAAACAAAAGGATCATGTGGCCAACTTAGATTTTCCCTTTGATATCCCATATCCATTGATGAGTTTGTTATGACCTTTTCTTGAATCCATTCCCCAATGAACCAGATATTTCTTTGTCCTATATATATTTCCTAGGCCTTTCATGTTTTGTTGTATCATTCCAACCAAAAAAACAAACAAATAAACACCTGGACTTAATAACTAGTCTATGGTCCTGCTATGCTATACACAAACCCCCAAGATAAACCTTGCAAACAAATATTTGAGAGGATCTCTCTCCGAGAACAAGAGGACTAGGAATCTCGTAACTCTAAAGATTGGTTCTGATGTTGCTTCCTGTCTTTGATTTTTCCAAATATCAAAACATCGGACACCAACAGTCCCATGAAGGGAAATATTCTCTGGAATGCGTTTAAAAGTAGTTGGGAGTATTGTCTGTGATTTGGTTGACTTACATAAACTTTTACCGGCAAAGTTGACATCGCATAAAATCACATCTTTGGCTTTCAATTGAACCTGAATGTCATCTCTAACTTGTCTGAGTTGTGGTCCTATGGATGAAACCAGTAAAAGTTCTACTTGTATTATAAATGGATATCCAGTGACCATTTATGTGGGAAGAAAAGCATAGATACCTGCAACTACCATATTTCCACCTACAAATCAGTTTCCCATTGGAAAAACTAATGTAATAGCCTATTTTGCAATTTCTTTCCTCTGCTAAACCCTATACTCATTTTCTATGGGAAACCATTACCTCCACATGTAATAAATACATCATCTAGTCGAAAATTGGTCTTCTTCTTCTAACAAATGCAGAATGAAGGAATAGTTGTCATTGCTGCCAGAACATTACCCTTTTGCAGATTATATGCACTAATTGCTGGCAGGCCATCTATTTATCTGCAGATTATATTCTAAAACATATTGGTTGCAAATAGTTAAGTGCTAATTATAACAGGTTCACATGCCACAATTTCCCACATAGGCCCTGTAGTATTGCATTTTCACACGCCCCAAATTGCATTCTCTCCACATAATCAGTGGGGACCTCCTGTAATAAACAAAATGCATTGGAAGAATAGTTATTTCCATCAAGAATTTATCCAATTCCAATTCTCAATTTTAATTCTAATTCTAATTCTCAAGAATAAACAAAATTATAATTCTCAATTTCTATGGTTGGAGTTCACTAAATTTTGGTGTACACGCCTAAAAGTAATTTCGGTGCCTTAACCGCAAATCCGTGCTACTATACATATAACCGCATCGGTTCTGATGTTACAAAAAGACACACCGATGATGAATAAACACAAATAAAAAAAGCGTAACTCTATTTTTTTTAAGTGAAAAAAAAAAAAAGTCGTAATTTGAAAAATGGGCGGAAAAATATTTTCGAAAATATAATTTCATAAAACAATTCTTTAAATACTAAAGGCTTTTCATTATTTCACTATTTTCGCTAAAATTTTAAGCCAGATATTTGCAGGAGACGTACCTGGAGCAAGAGAGCATGAGGGCACTGTGGAGCAGCGAAATACATTCGAAGAGAAGTATTCAGACAATCAAAAACCAAACCTCTAGTGATTCAAACCCTGTATCATAGAATTTCAAACCATCTCGTGATTAAATTTGATTTTTTTTTTTACTTTTTCTGCAGCTTTATCCATTTTTACCCTAAACCCTTCATTTTTTTTTTCCCTTTCTTCTCCATGTTTCTGTGATTTTAGAATTAGGGCTTTTCATTTTAGATTCACATCCAACCCACGTGACGACTTCAATAGTCAGATCCCAATCCATTCGTCCATTGCGTGAATTTTTGGAAAAAATGGATTTTTTTTTATTGGTGCACCCTGTGTAACCTAGCACTCCAGTGCGTTGTATTATAAAGGACACCGCGCAAGTACTTTGTAATAAAAAATTTGAAAAAAAAAAATTAAATCAGTGCACCATATCTGAAATAGGGCACCGGTGATCCATGTTATGAGGATAGCACTGTACGTTCTATTACACTATTTGTGCGGTGCGTTTATAATACCCCACGCATCGTACTGTCTATTATATTGTTTTGGGGTGCATTGGTAATACCCCCACACACCGGCAGCGGTGCGTACATCAAGAAAGGCACACCGGTGTCTTGAGATTTATTTTTTTACCTGAAAAGTTGACAATTTATTTATAAATATATTAATGAATGATATGGTACAAGTTTTAGATTGATAAAGAAATTACTGACAAGAGATCAAGTAACAAAAATACTGATAACACATCAAGAAAAGCAAAAAAGGAAAGTTCTTTGTAAATTATTTATAAAAAATATTATTTTTGAACTATATGTAAGTTTAACTAATATGTATTGTTTACTTGGTATCATGCAGAGCCACAAAATGACGAAGCTCAATAAGATTATTTTTGATCTAGGACCAGAAGAGCGTAAAGTCTTGCTGGAAAAATTGCAAAAGGATGAATCAGGTGAATGAAAAAATACTATCGATCCAATATGAGTTTCTTTTTTTAATTATCACTAATAATATACTTAAATTTTTTAGATAAAATGTGTCAAACAGTCTATTAATTCACATTTGTTTAATGTTCTACAGGGACCAAAAACTCAGAAAAAGGAATGTTTTTTCTAAGAAAAGAAAAAAAATAGAACATGCAAATGAAAATTAATTGCTCCTTAGCTCATCTGGAGTGGTGCTGGAAGTTAACGAAAGGGGGAAAAACTTTTACAAAAGTTTGAGGGATCTAGTGGAACGAATGTATAGAATTTTTTTCCACTTACAATACAAAAATCAATCCAATGATTCCAAGAACCAAATTTTATCTAAACTATAGGAAGATTTTCCAGAGAATTTGTCAATGAGACATATCAGACTTTTACTAGCAAAAACGTACAATAACAAAAAAGAAGGAATGAAAAAGTAATTTTCCTTTAAATGTTTGTCTAGAATTATTTATAAATATCACTTTTGTTATATTTACTTTCAGAAATCAATATAAAAATTAAATATTTTATTGTCATGTCACATTTTCAGGAAGATTATGAAAATCTCAAAAGATGAAAGCGCTGATATCAGAAATATGCCAGTAGGAATGTCCAAAAAGGTGTACAAGGAGATGGTTAAAGAAATGGACAAAATTGCATCGCAGGAGGAACCATCTCAACAACAACGTGCTTCAAATGTAATATGTAATCATTGAATTTTTCGATCATTAGGTACAATAAATAAACAATTTAGCATTAAATATTAATTCTCAAGAATTTTCTTGCAGAAAAGAAAATAAAATGGAACCCATTCAGCACATAAAACAGGACGACAAGGAAGAAAATGGTTGATATCTAAGTTTGTGAGTAATTGTTACTTCCTTATAACAACTTAACTAGATCTCATTTTTGTATATTTTAAGTTGTTTTAAAAAAATCATCATTGAATGTCTTCAAACAAGTGCTAACATACAAAGAAGAACCATCAGACGAATTGATTGAAATTGGGTTAAATATGGGTTGTGAGTATATGTTGGCATATCAGAAATTAATTGTGGAATTTGTGAGAATCTATCGATCTTGTTTTACTTAGCTTCGTCTATAATTAATAGAACAAAAACATCTTTTACATTAAATATATGATTTGTTATGGGGTATAAAAATTGCAGAAAACAAAGTATGGAATTGCGCCAACAGATGAATTTTTGAAAGATGGCATGGTACATGGTTTTGAAAGAATGTGTATAGTTTATGAGTCAATTGTTGCTATGGTACGTCTTTTTTATTTTCAATTTACATTGATGTATCTTATTTAATATTGCAATTTTCAACCAATGTATATACACTCATTTCATTTTATTTTTATGTTTGTAGATGGGAGGTGAAGAAGAAGAAAACAATCAACACCATGAACAAAACATTCCTAAAAATAACCCAAGTCATGGAAGTAGCTCTAGCAGTGACAATAGTTCAAGCAAAGAATGATGATCACTATGTTTGGATATAAAAGCAAGGCGTTGTATTTTTTGAAATATGTCTGTGAAATCAGAAATTTTGTTTAATGTAATGGACATAGTGTCCCAATTGAAAGACAAAGGGATACCAATAATTGTCCCATTTTGTATGATAAAGATTGTCTTATTCATATATATTATATATCATAAAATATGTTTTAATTTATTCTATTGCATTCTCCATTGTCGCTATTCCGTTCTCCATTGTTGTTCTCAAATGCACTAATAAAAATTTAATTCATATGAATATTATTATAAGATATATATGTGTCGACTTTTGATGAATAATGAATTTTTAAAAACCACAATAATTATGATATGATATAACAAATTAATCCAAGCATCACATTCAAATGCATTAATAAAAATTTAACTAATATGAATATTGTTACAAGATGTGTCGACTTCTGAGTAATAATGAATTTAAAACAATCACAATAATTGCAATGTCACAGGTCGATGTTTCTAAAAAATACAAAATGAAAACCGGTGCATGCCAGTAACTGTACACCGATGCGTTTGTATTAAGAAGCGCACCGGTGCGTTTCTACAACCTATGAGAACCGAAAAAGCACCAAAACCAATTAAAAATATCGGTGTGTTTGTGCGGTACGATGCACCGGTGCATTTATGTGTCTATACGCACCAGTGTTGTTATACGATCTATGGGCACTGCAAAAATACCTATACAAATTATAAATCTCGATGCATTTTTGTGATACTGTGCACCAAGGTGTTTATCTGTCTATAAGAATCGGTGCATTTGTACGACCTATGGGCACCACACGAATACCGATACCAATTATAAATCTCGGTGCCTTTCTGTGATACTGCACACCGGTGCGTTTCTATATGTCTACGCACCAATGCGTTGATACAACCTATGGGCACCACATAAATCCCAAGACCAATTAGAACGGCCCCATGCGTTGTATCACCAACATTATGCCCGAAGTAGTTTTATACCTTAACAGCCCAGTGCATTCTCCTTCGACCACCTCGGGGTGCCTTCTACATGTACGCACCGGTGCGTTAAAGCCAGAGCAGCACACCGATGAAAAAAACATCCGTAATAACCTCTAGTCGCCCATTTTTTTATAGTTGTGTTGAATTTCTGTTAAAAGCTCCGCCAAAGCCTCCGTAACTATAAACGGATGTTGTAGCAAATGTTTTTTTGACAATTTTGGCCAATTTTATAACACTAAAAACCTCCTTTATAACCTCCACTAGAGGGTATTTTCCTTGTAGTGTGTCAAAGAGAGGGGTTTTAGTGTTGTTTTTTGGCTGAGAGCTGGGATTTTATGGTTATGATGCAGTCTTTCCTTTCTATACGCTGACAATCATGATGGTTTTGTGCAGGTATGGCAGAGTTAAGGATCAACTGGAGAGAGAGAGAGAATTGGAAACATTACATTCTGAGATCCGAGAGGATCATGTATTCCACGCTGCATTGGCCAGGTTTGGGGTCCTGAAATTTGTGGAGAACCCATTGATGAGGGTAGGAGAGCCCTTGTTGTCCCGGATCGTCAGCTATTGGGACCCGGATCATGAGATATTTATATTGCAGGGGCACCAAATCGAGCTGAAAGTCCAAGATATATATTTCCTGACCAGTCTCCCGCCACTGGGGATGGTGGGAAACACACAGCCAGTGTTACCGCGAGGGCGGAACATCATGGAGTTTGTAGAGTGCCATTGTCGATCGGGTATCCATGTGAAAGGCACATGGATACCGATTGGAGATCTAGAGAGGCTAGAGACTCGTGTTGTCGCTACAGCGGTGCTACTGATCCTGGGCAACCAGGCACTCCACCACATCACCGGAGGGTAGTTGATGTTGGTTGAGAGTGTATTAAGTGGGACCTACTATGGGTGGGCCTAGATGATGTTGTCATCGTTGAAACGACAGTTGTCATTGTGCAAGCGACAGGTGAACCATGATTGTGCATATGGAACAGTGCTTTGCTCGCTCTTCTTTGAGAAGATCCTGACACTTTGACCTCATATACAGATCCAGGATGGGGGCCGCGAGAGTGCAGGATGTGCCACTGGGAGCGACTGCTATGTAAAGGAGGAGGTGGGGCAGTCGGACGGGTGTTCCAACCCAATTTTTTTGCGCATTGGGGTCATATGCCACTGTACATAGACGACTATCCCTATATTGGGATGAACTATCGTGTGGACCTAGACTTGCCACTTCCGCCAAGTCGACCATTGGGGCCAAACGGTAAGTGAAAATTTGCTTATCTTTTATGGTTCATTTTAAAGTTTCATAATATTGTATATGCTATTGATTCATTGACTTTTGGTATGCAGATATAGCACCAATGAAACCATCCAGGTATATGGTATGGCCCGCAGTGTCAGGATCTGCAGAACCTAGTGAATTGAGGGGAACACAAAATGAGGATGTTGTGGCCCTCCTGGAGGATATCCCCCGTAGATGTGGGAGGCTACTAACTGGAGTTTATGAGCGCAGCTAGCAGGACATAGATGACCAGTACATAGATCCATGTATTGGTCTACCCTCAGAGCGGTGAGGAGTCATGCGGCGCATGGTGATGGCCGGATAAAGGATGCACAATCTATGGGCTGCAGAAGCCGAGCCATTAGCCCGGGACCCTCTAGATAGTGATTATATGTAGGGGCATGGGGTGCCCCCAGTTTTGGTTTTTTGTAACATGCTATGGGCATGTCATATGTATCATAGTTAATGGACTCTAAAACATTGTATATTTTGGATGACATATATTATGGATATGCATCGTTTTATGGTTTATGGTTATTGTCTTGTCTTAAATGCGTGTGATAAATTCCAATCTAGAATATTGTTTTCAATGTTATCTATAAAGTGATTTTGGGCTCTATGTATGACTAAATGTAATGATTTCAAATTCACGCATTAAGAGCTTCACTCGTAAATATCTTCTAAAAAGGACAGGATTATTCACGTGATAGACACCATTCAATTACATGACAAGAAGCATATAATCTAAATGAACATGAAGGTGAAGGATGCGACAGTCAAGTGCATCAGCTAACAAACCTATCACTGCATCATATTTGGCCTGGTTATTGGTGGTAGCACCAATGCATATGCCATTAGAGAGGAGAAGTGAATGCAAGCGGGTGAAAATGGCCCATGCTGCCGAGGCTAGATTCTGGGAATAGCGACTTGCACCATCGGCATAGCCGATATATGGTGTGGATGGGGGATCCATCTGAAAGGTGCCACAAGACAACATATAAGAGGATGACGAAAAATGTTGACAACCTGAGCGCAAGGCAGAAATCAAACAAGCACTGCTAGGGGGAATGGTATGGGTAGAATTTATGCCCCCCGCACACTAAATAGAGGATGGTGTGGGGGAATTGTCTTGGGGACAGCTTTTGCTCAGGTCACGAAAGTCACCATAGACACAAATGGTGCCATTTTTCTTATGGGTTGGATAGATAAATTCAGGGGTGGTAAATGCTTCCATAATGTCGTCATCACAGTAGAATATGGGGTGACTAGTGGAAGGATGACCACATGATGCGGTGAAACTACCTGACTCGTCATCATGAGAAGAGATTTTCACATGCGCATCATCACAGGGGGTGACAAAAGAACAAGTAGATGAAGAGTCTACTGATGTTTAGCCCAAGGTGATCGCTGAAGGGAAGTCAGGCGAAATAAGGCAAAATAGAAGGGGATGCCCCAGAGGGGTCTTCTGTTGTGGATCTCATAGATGATGACAAGTAGAGGATAGTGGCCGAAGGCTCCGTCATCTCGAGATCGGGAGGGGGTATTTCAATGGGAGTGGATGTGTCCTCTAGTTTTGCCGAAGCATAACGCACAAGTAAGGGAGAGGCGGACTCATTGTGCTCGGCCTCGTATTGGCGAACCACTTCCAAGGAGGTACGGTAATCTGCGAGGCAGGGACAGAGGTGAGTATAGTGGCCATGGAGATCACACAAAGCACAAGGGTGGTTTGTGTGGATATTCTTGAGTTTCTTTGCTGAATTTGGTAAAGTAATATGGACTTATGGGACATTAGACTCAGGAAACGTGACATTGACCATGGGTTTGATACAAGGAAGTTCAGGTCAATGATGGGTGGCATGATCATTAACATCACACAAAGCGCACAGAGGTGTACGCTTTGGAGGCTTAGGAGGAGCAGGTTTTGTTTGGGAAGCCTTGTCCTTAGGTGCCTTCTTGTGGGCTTTGGCCCCCTCACCCGAGGCTTTCGTCACATGAGTAGATTCCTGTTGAGGTGGCTGAGGCACAGAAGCAAAGGGAGGGGTCATGGCGACCGGTTGGACCGGGATCAAAGCAGCGTAAGGTTTGGGCTGACCATACAAGGTATTGGCTAGGGGATCAATGTACCAGACTGGGATCCCCAAGGTCATGTTGGGAAGGGTCAAGGTAGCCATGACAGGGGGAGCAAGAAATAATATGTGACTAGAGTGGTAATGGCCAGGCGGAACAGCTCTGAGATGGTTAAGGCCAGGGGGAACCATTCCAGGAGGATAGATAGGATCATGGACACCAGCTATAGATGAGGGGCTTGAGGAGTAGGTCTTGAAGGCTGAGTCGAAGTATTAGGAGCAGGTTGCAAAGGGTGGGGCTGCTGACTAGTCGAACTAGACCGTTTGAGGTCGGACCAAGACGATTGCATCAAGCAAACATTTGATGAGCTAGGGTCAAATATAGGAGGGGGGAGACCAGGGAATGAACCAAGCAAAGAGGAATATTTAAACACTCTGGGTGAGACACTGGTCGAAGGTTCAACTACTTGTTTATTGGCCACCGAAGAAATAATGGACTTTGGAGAGGTCTGAGACTTCGGTTTGTAATATGTCAACTGATCTATAGTGACGATCTTTCCATTGTGAGGAAATCACATCTTACAGTGAACCATAGATGGGACAGCAGGCATTTCATAAGTGTATATATGACCCAATAGAATGTTCTAGTTTAAGGGGGCATCAATGACTTCAACGTCAACACAAATAGTTTTTTCCGCAAGAGTAATAGGACATTGCTGAACATGCCAAGGGGCTGGGAAGAGTGGCCATCCCACACATGGAGGGTGATAGTGGAAGGGGATAACTCAAAGGATCTTAGCTACTTCCAAACATAAGCGAAAATCACGCAGGTGGATGCCCCCTCATCAATGATACATCAAGAGACGTTGGCATTCTGGATCTTGACAGGTATTTGGAAGGCGATGGATGCAGGAAGGGGGGAATGCTCTAACTTGTCAACATCGAAGAAAATCAAACGATCATATGAAGGATCCATAGTAGTTAGTAGATATTTTCATTGTGAAGGGCACGACTAGAGGACTTCCAGCATTGACATGGGGGAAGGGGAATGCGCCAAGTCATCAACTATGTTGTAGGTGTGGGCAGCTTTACCAGAAGCAGCGTTTTGGTGTAACAGTCCTTTGGGGATCTTGGTGTGTACCTCTGGCTTAGGCCGAGGGATCTGTAAAGGACCATTGGGTGTCGAAATTGGCTCTATGGGACCTGAAGACAGTGGCTCAGTTGCAAACGTAGCAGGAGGCTTGGTGTACTGGCGGGACCGAGTCTGAAGGTTGAGGTCAGCGGTATTGGTCTGGTCATAGTTCATCATGAGGATATGGTAATCCGAGGTACTAGATGGAGGAGGTTGAGTGGCCGCCTGACTTTCTGGGGGTTGGGCAGCCACATATCCTTGTTGGGGGAAATGATTGGTAAACATAATTGGTTGGATGGGTAGAGCATTAGGAGGAACTGAAGAAGAGGCTTGCAATCCTCGAGACACTACTTGAATGCATCTGAGGTAAAATGGGACAATCATGGGTATAGTGACCATATACACCGCAACAAGAACAATGTTTACTCGTGCAAATAGGCATGTACTGCTTGGGCTGAGCGCCCTGTTGCTGGGTTGTAGTGTTAGATGTATTCCCTTGGGGATTTCCTCCTAGATTACCAGGAGTGGGTTGGTTTTGGTTTCCTTTCCTCTTATTTTTGGAAGTGGGAGGATTAGCCGCACTTTGTTGTGCATACAATTGACCTTTGGGGGGGGGGTTGCTGTTGTGGAGCTTGAGAAGGCAAGGGAGGCTGAGGTGCTTGTGTTGGAGGAGCTGGAACACCAGGCTGCGGATATGGATAATAAGGAGGTTGTTAAACATTGGGGTAAACAGGCTGGGAAAAATCAGGCACTGGCATCGGAGGATGCAGTTGGGCAAAAGCGCGAGGCATGTCGTATCTTGGATACATGCTGTCGGGAGGGGGAAAGGTGCTAGAGGAGCTTGCCCCTCCCTGAGGAAAACCATAACCCATGGGAGGATGAGTGTACAGATTTGAAAGGGATCCAACAATATCGTTGGCAGCATGGGATGCCCCTGATGCGTTGGCACCACCAGGTCTAGGGATATGAGGTAAGACGGTATAAGCATAACCGGATTTCACGTAGATCAAGTCATATTTCAACCCAATCTGGAGGGATACTTCCTCGGTTTGAGGAAAGTGATATGCGACATCTTTACCAGTAGCGGGCAAAAGGGATCTAAGAAACCAGTCCATGTAGACACGGTCTTCGAAAACAGGGGCTCGACATAGGCTCTTCCTTCTGCATCATTCTTGAATATGGTCGTATAGGCGTGTTGTAGAAGTTTGACGGAAAGAGGTCAAGAGTTTGGTACCGGTGTCATAACAAAGGGGAAGCTAGAAGTAAGACAGAAACACCTTGGCAAGGGTCGCAAAAGTATTATGAGAGGAGGAGACCTGGTCAACATACCACTTGGAAGCTTCTCCAGTAAGCGTACGTTGGAATAACCAAAGATGGACAGTCATCGGTGATAGAGTTAGATGAACACCACATGTGGAAAGAATGGACATGGTTGGTAGGATCCTCTCCAACATTTCCTTCAAACTTGGGGATGTCTAAAGGAAGCTTGGTTGGCATATCAGGCCAACTTGGATCATGGTGTATGGGGTCATTAATCAACTGGATAAAATCGGGAAGGCTTAGGCCTACCATATAAGAAAGAAAGGGAGCAGTCGGAATAGTTCATGTTGCGGCACCACTAGTTGAATTTCCAGCATTAGGGCGGGGGACACCACCAGCGTTAGGTCCTGAACCAAACATGATGAAGGTGAAAGGTGGAGGACAACGGGGGATAGAAACAAAAGGGGAACCTAATGAACCAGAATCAGAGTCGGAATGGGGACTCGATGGAGGACGAACTCGAACCCTACGCGGTGGAGTAAGTCTTCCTAAAGGAAACTGAAGATGAATTCCTTAGAGTATCCAAGATAGACACCCTGGCGACGCAATGATGGGAAAGAGACACATAACCTAATAAGGAAGAGAGGTAAACAAGGGCAGGGAGGTGCAGATCAATTGATTACAAGGTTTAAGTCTTAGCCTGGCGGTGTAAACCAAACTCTCTTCGCTTTAGGTGTGCATGTATGTGATAAGTGTGTTAATTTTAATTAAGCCTAGACGTGTGTAGAGAAAAAATAAAAAATATTTTTTATAACTGTAAATAAAATTGAAAGCAGCAATAAAGGAAACTGAAAGCGACAGTAAAATAAATAGCTAAAGATGCATAAATTTAAACCCAAGGAGGAGGGCTTCTCAACAACTATTCTATGGGTGGGATGAATATACTCAAAACACACAAAATGGAAAATGGATCTAAGGTCAAGAGGGACAAGGATCTAAAGATCAGATCTGCTGGAAAGAGGTGCAGAAAATAGCAAAAAACCAGAGGGAAAAATGCTGCAAAAAAGGTGGCGAAAGGCTGCAACCTGAAGGGAAACAAAGGGGACCCTAAAGGAGGACCAAAAAAAACTGAAAAGAGGTGTTTTGGATGGATAAATAACCTATCTGAAATGGATATGAAGTACAAGTTCAAATCTGAAAAATGGCTGAAAAACACTGAAATCTCAGAAGACCTGCTTCAACTAAACTCCTCCAAAAAAGGTGGAAGTGTACTGAAGCCCTAAGGGACTTGGTTCCTACTTCGACGAGTAAAAATAAGCAGGTACAGGTCCAATACAGGTGAAGAGGGAGGTGAAACAACCCTGAACAGTGCCCATACAAACCCAGAAAAATCACAGAAAAAATCCTGCATAAAGTACAGGTCGCAGGTTCTGACCTGTTTTCTGCTCAGGCCACAGTTTTTGGGAATTTATCCGCTACCTAAGAGCTGAGGTCGCAGGTTTTGGGCCAAAAAGTGCGACCTACACTTCTGGCTGTCTCGGGAGCAGGTTCTAGAAAAAAGTGTCGTCTTTGTTGCGGTTGATACCCGTTATCTACACAAAGGTCCCAAAGACACACAGAAGTTAGAATTTTTATTGTTTTAGGGTTAAAAGGGTTAAAACAACATCACGAAATGAAAAATAAGAAGCTAAAGAAAAATCCTAGGGGTTGAAGCAGCTAGTCATGCAGGGATATGAAAAATGACAGTGGTCATAATTATAAACCCTTATGGATTCGTGAGTAGTTAGTGTGAATTCTAATCGCAAGCATACGAAAAAAAAAAAAAAAAATCTCACTTTAGCTGTGCATAACAAACAAACCTAACATCAAATGTGGTTGTCAATTTCCTTAGATCTGCAGTTAGTAATCAGAATAAATGCTACATAAATATAGATCTATGAAGTTAAAGACATTAAACAGCAAGAAATAAGAAAGAGTTTCTCCATGCATCCAATGGAAAAGACAAGAATTTTTAAAGAATTTTTTGTATCATGACACCTGGGAAGCGAACGTAGAAAGATGTTACCAATCCCCCTCAATGGGATGGGTTCTTGTATGTCCTAAGTGCTTCAGATTTAATATCTCTCTCTCTCTCTCTTGATGGTGTAGAAAACCCAGACAAAATGGAACTCAAAGGGAGCTCACAAGCAAAAAGCAGAAAAATATGAAAATGATGGAGGATCAAAGTCAGACCAAAAATATAGATCAAAATGTGATCTCTACGCAACAAAAGGTAGTGAATGAATGGAAAACCCATCTACTTATAACAAAATATTAAGTTAGTCTAGATATTGATGCATAGTTAAAATATTATTAAGCAAATCTAGGTCCAACTTTTATGAAATATTTTATTATTTTTGTTCGAGGGAAAAGGAATTTGAATTGGTCAAATCCCTTTATTTAGAAATAATAAATAAATAAATGATTTATTTATTATTTTAAGAAAGTGGTTAAGTAATAATTAAATAAATAATGATTTATTCAATTATTTATAAATGATTTAGTCAAATTTAACAAGGAATATTATTAAATAATGATTTAAATAATTATTCCTAGAAAATAATAAGATAAATAATTATTTATCTAACTAATTCATGTTTTGGGTTAAATATGACTAGGAATAGTAATTAAACAGTGGTTTAATTAATTATCCCTACAGGAAAATGTTGGACATTGTGTTCAACGCTCCTTGTGTGTTTCGTGACATGGACTAACCACCTCTCGTGTATCCTAACTCTGGTGATTTTAGTGGAGACTAATGCCTGCGGATTTTGGTCTAACAGAAATCGTGATTCCAACAAGTGGTTTCAGAGCAACAAGTCTCGAGTTCGAAACTCACCCGGGGGGGGGGGGATTGTTGGACATTGGGTTCAATGCTCCCCGTGTGTTTCACGACATGTACTAACCGCCTCTCGTGGATCCTAACTCTGGCGATTGTAGCGGAGACTAACACCTGCAGGTTTTGGTCTAACGGAAATCATGATTCCAACAGAAAATCAAACAAATAAGGATTTATTTAATTATTCCTTATGGGGTTTCTTGTTTAGACCATAAACGAATTAATAAACTATGGGTTATTAAAATATTTTTCATGGTGAAAGCAATTTTGCTATGGTAAAATTGGTCTTACATGGTGTACTTTAGTCCATCTAATAGTAACAGGTTAGATGACCAAAAATTGGTGTAACACAAAGAGCGTGGACTCCATAAAACTAACACCAAATAGAGTAGGAGCAAAGAGAATAGGAGGTTGACAGGGAGAACCATGAAGAGAATGGGGTCAGAAAGGAATTCCATTGTGGAGAAGGAAATAAGCCATCTAGGAGATATAACGATGAGGAACATCGTAATACTGTAAGCCACCATGAAATGTCCCCCATCATATTCTTTGGAGGCTTGATCTTATCGTGTGAGATATGGTGCAAATACACGCAACTTTATGTGAGAATTGGATGAGGCAGAATAATTAAACCCTCTGGGAAGGTTGGCATGTTGGGCTTAGTTATTTCCCATGGAAATAACTGTCTGGCCCTCCGCCACCTCTGAGCCTGCATTAATCACCCCCATCGGGGATGGTTGTTTCATTGTTTACATCAAATAATTTTTCAAATTATAAGATATAATCAATTGATTACAAATGATTTTTATTATCTAAATAATTAAGCACTTTGCTTATAAAATAGTTCAAAATTAAAACATATTAATATATAGTTTATTAGTCTAAGGAGCTAGTTTAGTTGGTTGTTATTAATTTTTTTACATATTTGTAGTAATTCAAAGGGTTAGCTCAATTCATTTTTATTACTTTGCTAATTTAATTTTATTCATCTAAGGGATTAGCTTGGTTAATTGTTGTTAACTTTGTTGAATTTTTCACTAATTTTATATCCATAAGAATTTAATTTAAATTCCTTTAGATAAAATACACTAATTGTGACCCCAAGGAAACTAAAGTTCTAGAGTCTTCATGGGATTTAGGAAATTTGATGACCAACCAAGCAAAAGCCTATGGTCTCTTCCAAGAACTTCAATTGGCTAAATAAAATCAAGTCCATTAACTCATAGTGTTACAAGATTCTCTTCTCGTGCTTCAACATATGGTCAAGGGGTCCACTCGAAAGGAGAAATATTTAGAGATCCTTATGAAAAGAATAAGAAAAGTGGCAGAAGCAATACCTTCCAAATCATATTTTCATGTTCTTCACAACTTGAATAGAGAAGCTTATTATTTTACCAATGAAGGTTGTAAACTAGGGATGGGGGAGTTGAGAGTTAATGGAATTTTCAAGCGTTCTATAATCCCATAATTATACTTGAAATCAATATCCCTTGATAAATCAAGAATGGTAATAAAACTTCAACATGCTATTTGACGAGATGATGTGGCAGCAACCACTGGACTACGAGGGTGTGCCCTTTCGATGTAGGAAGTGTCATGAAGTTGGACACTTGTACAAAGAATGTCCAAAGAAGGGTTTTGGCAAGCAGGCTTTAAAGAAAACTGGTTCGATTGGAACACAGACTGAGCCGGTGAACAGAACTGGGCTGGGCTTTGCAGATGCGCCGTTGCCGACCCCGGATTCCCCGAGAGATGCTGGGTTGGTGCAGACTGTTCTCCCATCGTGGACTACCTCGCATCCCAGATCTCGCCCTCAGGTTATGTCGGAGACTACTAAGTTGGCCTCATCTATCCCGGGTACTTCTCCTTCCATTGCCTCCTTTTTTTCTAATGATAATCTAGACTTACCTTCTAGCACTCTTCTTGCTTCCACATCTGGTATTGTAGTTATCAATCAGTCCTACTCTACTACTAATACTTGCATACCATCGACTCTGTCTGGCCATTCACTGAATCTCCCCTCGGTATGTTGCACCATTGCTATGGCTCAACCGTCATCCTCTCCCATTATTCATCACTCCACTTCTTAGCCCTCACACTGCCTATCATCCTCCTCTTCTAAGACTCCCTCATCGAGTCATGACTACTATCTTAGATCTCTCTCACTTTCACAATCTGGTGAGAATTTTGGTATTGGGCCGAGTCTGGACTGTTTACCCTATAAAACTCGTGGTCGACCTTCTGCATTGGCGAAGGCTATCAAAAGAGCCAATCTCGAAGTGGAGGCTGGCACTCAATCCTCTCTTATGCGGGTCCTTAGAGCTAGAAGACCCTTGTTGACTGTTTCATCATGATTTTCCTCTCTTTCAATTTCAGGGGTCTGGCCAAACCCGATAAGAGATTGGCCCTCAGAGAATTGATTGCTCAAAGACCCATTGACATCCTATTTCTTCAGGAAACGCTTGGTGTTGGCCCTGCTGTGCAGGCTTCCTTGACTTCTCTTCTACCTAGTTGGACCTTCATTACCATTGATTCTTTTGGGAGATCTGGGGGCTGTGCATTGGGTATAAATGACAGGACCACCCGGATGACAAACTGTTGGGGCTGGTCTGGAGTACTGACTATGCATGTCCTTTTTGGCAACTCGGAGGTGGAATTTACCTTGATCAACATTTATGGGCCCTGCACGAACAGAGAGAAATTCTGGACCTCCTTATTGTCTTGTTCTCTACTAAATGCACCTCATCTTATTTTGGGTGGTGATCTAAATTTTTCTTTAGGTATCTCTGAATCTTGGGGTCCCCAAACCACCCCGGATCCTTTGGCTGAGTTTTTCAACTCATTGTTGGGCAACTCAAATCTCATTGACATTCAATCTACCAAGATCCAACCCACCTGGAGGAACAGAAGGACTGGCAATGCCGCCTTGGCTCGCAGATTAGACAGATTTCTCATTAAGCAGTCTCTCCTACCTATTATGACTCGTGCTCGTCAGTGGGTGGGGATGGGTGGCAAATCTGACCACTCTCCAATTTATCTGGAATTTGAGTGTGGCCCTAACAGGGCTTGTACCCCATTTAAATTCAATTCTTGTTGGTTGAGAGATCTTGATTACCACCTGTTGGTCACTCGGGCTTGGCAGCACTGTGGCCCTTTGAATAATAGTGATCCGGGTCGGATCATAAATGAAAATCTTAACCGCATTAAGCACCTTACCATTCAGTGGGTTCGGAACAAAAAGAGATCGGAGAAGGAGGCTCTGCATAATATTTAAAACAAGAATGCCCGTCTCAACAGTGCAGATTTGCTGGGGTATAGAACTGATGATACCAGGGAACAATTAATTGCTCTTGAATCTGAAAAAGCTAAACTTCTGAGACATAAGGAGGAAGACTGGAGGCTTAAAAGCCGGGCTATATGGTTACATGCGGGTGATGAAAATACCAAGTTCTTTCAGCAACATGAAAATGGCCGTAGGGCTGCAAATTCAATATGGGAACTGTCTGATAACAATGGGTTTACTGCGAGAACGCAGTCTCAATTATTTGACCTGGGCACCAGACATTTCACAAACCTTTATAGGGCGTCTAGTTTCATTGATCTTCCGGATATCATGTGCATTACTCAACATTTCAAAATTTTTGTGGAACAGGATCAGATGGATGACCTTAATGCACCGGTTACATTGGGTGAACTTGAAGGAGTATTGAAATGGTTCAAGCGGGATAAAAGCCCTGGGCCTGATGGCTGGTCCATTGAGTTTTTCATCCATTTTTATGAACTCATATCTTCTGATCTGTTGAATATGATTGAAGACAGCAGAGTGCGTGGCAGGATATATGATGGGTTCAATACCACTTTCATTGCACTTATACCAAAATCGGACAATCCAACTTGTTTCAATGATTACAGGCCTATATCTCTATGTAATTGCATTTATAAGATCATATCCAAAATTATTGCAAATCGCATCAAGCCTTTTCTGTCTACACATATTGAAAAGGAACAATTTGTTTTTCTGAATCATAGGCAAATTCATGAAGCTATTGGTACCGCCCAGGAAGCCCTTCACTCCATTAAGACCCTACGCCAGAAATCCACCATTCTCAAAATCGATCTCACTAAGGCATTTGATCAGGTCAACTGGAGCTGCCTTCATCTCATAATAATCCACTCTGGCTTCCCTCATTTTTTTATAAACTGGATTATGGGATGTATCAGACATGCCACCTTTAGCATTCTGATCAATGGCACCACATCTGATTTCTTTCATGCGGGGAGGGGACTTCGAAAGGGATGTCCTCTCTCTCCATTATCATTTTTCTTGGTGATGGAGGGACTCTCGGTTCTCATTAAGAATGAAAAAGACAGGGGAGAACTACAAGGAATCTGGATCAATGATATTCTTCATCTCACCCATCTTTTATTTGTGGACGATGTACTCATTTTCCTTAATGGTACTAGACAAGACTCCGTCCACTTTGATCTGCTCCTGAAGTGCTTTTGCAGGGCCACAGGTATGGCACCTAATAGCACCAAATCCACTATTATCATGACTGGCTGCTCGGGATTGGAACAAGGCACCTCACTGAACCTATTTGACTTTATCTGCACTGATATTAAGGATGGGCTCAAATATCTGGGGTATCATATCAAACCAAACAACTACAAGATTAAAGACTGGAACTGGATCATTGCCAAAATTGAACACAGAATTAATGTCTGGTATAACATATGGTTATCTCGGGCTGTCCGACTGATCCTCATCAAATCTGTGTTGGAAGCTATTTAGGTCTATTGGATGACCCTGGCTTGGATACCTATTGGCATTACCAACAGAATCAAAAGGATTTGCAGAAAATTTCTCTGGCGCAACCAGGGGAAGGCCTCCTCATTCGCTTGGACTGCCTGGGACCACATCAACATCCCTAAACAATGGGGGGGCTGGGGGTTAAAAGATTTGCACCTTTTTTCGAAGGCTCTGGCTGAAAAAATGTGCTGGCACCTAATCATGGGTCAGAGCCTCTAGAAAGATGTTATTGTGGCTAAATATATCTCACCTCGAAACCCCCTCGATTGGATCCGAGGCAGCACTGGACAAGCACCTGGTGCGTCTATTATTTGGAAGGCAATCAACAAGGCGGCTCACATCATACAGCTTGGATTATCATGGCAGATTGGCTCGGGTGCTATGGTCCGCATAGGTATGGATTCTTGGTCTGGCAGTGGAGAGTATTACAAATTACCTGTTTTTATCACCGAACACCTCGCCCACAGGAACACTTTCTATCTAGCACAGATAGCGGACTTGGCACATTCCTCTTGGCGGGGCCAAGCCTGGTTAAATGCTGATGACCTCGAGATCCCATAGGCTGGTTCCCGGATTTGGCAGAAATACATTTGGGCTCTTAATGCTACAAACATTCGGATCACTGAGCAGGCTGACAGATTAATATGGGCGGTTTCTCCGCATGGTCACTATGTTCCTAAACTTGGATACCTCGCCCTAATTCGGACCAAGGAACCCCCTATCAAAGCTTGATGGTGGCGTATTTTGTGGAAACTAAAGGCCCCGCATAAACACAGAACCCTTTTCTGGTGCATTCTTAATCAATGTATACCCACTATGGACTTTCTCCACAAACAGGCATACCAGGGCGCATCGCAATGCTGCTACTGCCTTGCAAGCTGTGAGGACATGACCCATCTATTCCTTCTGTGCACCGGCATCAATGTAATCTAGTCACGAGTCACCACAGGCCTGGGCTGTATTCATAATTGGTAGGGGGGCACTCTTATTGAAGCCTGGACGAATTGGTGGTAGCACTTTGTTAACAGCCTGAGAATGAGAAATCTCCCACTGATTGTGGCTTGGGAGATTTGGATCGGTCGAAACAAACAGATCTTCAGGGATATACCTATTGACTATGACCGCATTTGCGCTGCCTCAATAGCTACTTTCAATCTCTTGCCCGTGGACAGTAATCTCAGCAAGACTCCTCTCGGAACACCTGAAATAATTGATCACAATCGGGAATGGGCCTATTTCAATGGTGCGTCCAATGCAACTGGTTGTGGTGGAGGCGCAATACTCTATTTAAATGATCATCACCACTACCATATCATAATGGGATTGGGACCGGGCTCAAACAACTATGCTGAACTGCAATGCCTTAGACTTCTTCTGACATTTGCCCAGGAAATTCCTTGCAACTCCATCCAGATTTTTGGTGACTCTCAGCTTGTTATCAATTGGTTTAACAATCTTGCACTATGTCACTCGCACACACTGTCTGCACTGTTGCGTGAGGTTCATCATCTCAAATTCCTATTTGACTCTATCTCAGTGACTCATATTTACAGGTCTCGGAACAAAGTGGCTGACAAATTATCCAAAGAAGCATCGGAGCTGATCTGGGGCACCTGGCACTTCACTGAGCACTTTGGTGGACAGTTTTACAGATATTTTCATCAGCCTTTTATAAAGGAGGCACCTGCATAGATGGCTGGCTTGCTGTACAGTTTTTATGGGGAGAATTTTGTGTATAACTCCCTGATTATTTACTTATCGGCATGTATTTACTTTTATATGGTTTTTTGTTTTTGATAGTAAGTTAAGCACCGAGCTTACTATGTGAATTTTGGAATTTTTCTGAAAATATGTCACAGCACTTTGGGACTGTTTTTTTTACTGCCTGCTTGAAGGCAAGTGACAGATAGCAACAGTCTTTGGACTGATCAGCAGCACTTCCAGCTTTATGTAACATGTAACCTATCTTAATGAAAAGTTACGATTTTTTTCTCTTTGAGAAGAATGGTAATAAAATAATAATAATAATAATAAAGTGTTTCCTAAAAAAATTGGGGGATCTGTGGGTAACACGACAACCCAAATGATTAATAAGAATGCAGACAAGCCAAGAACTTATATCTGACTCACTAAACAAATTGTGCAGTACAGGATGATAATCCTTCTCTACCATTGAAGTACAAAGTTCCCTTCATTTCAAATCCAAAAAAGGTGGGTTGATATCATTCTCCAACAAGGGATAATTATGAAGAGCAATGTTGCTCGGTGGTCCCTCAGATGTGGGATTCATGCAAAGGGTTGGCTCGAGATATCTTGATGTCGCCCTTCACTAGATATCAGGAAAAAAAGGTAATCAATTTGCAACTAAGGTGACAATATTGGCAATTATTTCATCCTTGGAAAGTTTCCTTGAGTATTAGTGAATTTTGGTTAATGGGGGGACAATATCCCTTCGAATTGGACTCATGCTACCATAACAACAAGGAAAAATTGATTTGTATTTCTCTGTTGATTCCTCCTCCTCTTGGTGCAAGTAATGCACAAGTTAGTTATAAAATTAATCACTTAATTGTTCAATTTCATGTCTACAATGTGGAGATAGTAATTTGGAATGAGAAAAACCTCAAAAATAGGGTGGAAAGAGTCTCATGTGCCTATTTGGAATTATGGAATAATTATATGTATTTAGTTGCAGGTGTTCCTTTGTCAAACTAGGGAGATTCTCGTGGATATATTTTTTTCGTGGAAAATGATTAGTATAGGGAGATGGCTATTGACCTGCTAATTGGTTGGTGGTGAGATTATAAGGAATTTAGTGAGGTTCCAACTAACTGCATGTTAGTTTTGGTGAGAGGCCCCGGGATCTCTTGGATTTGGAATGCTCCCTGGTTCATTTAGAGACATTCATTTAGAAAAATTACGTTTCTAGCAAATTTTCAGTCTGGCAGCCGATAATGTTCCTAGAAATTTGGTGATTGAGGGATTGTGGCAAACATGAGGTGTTTCCACCAGTTTTCTCGTTGGGTTCAGTGAGTGGCTGATTCGGATATATGTAGGAACGCAATAAAATATAGAAATAAACATAATCGCAGAGCAACAAGAATAAAACTTCATTTCATTAATATCAAATAACTGAAATATGCTTAGAGACAGAATGGACATAAACTAGCTAGGGTGATGGTAGCTTATCTCTGAGAAGAGATGTGGTGGCTACATGCCTCCAAACTGTATTAAAATTAGGCTCGAATTCCTATTTATTATTTAGAAACAATGAAAAACCCTAAACATCCAAAAATATAACTCTAGGAGATGAAATGCCAAACTATGGGCCTCGTTGGGGTAAATTGGTACATCAATTTCATGGTGTCGTAACTTTGGCATACAATTTCTGTTTGATGCACACAATACCTTGTTAGAAAGATCTATCTGAAGACTACAACTACTAACAAAAAATGCCGAAAAAATACACCAATTTTTCATCGGTCATTTTCCAAAAACGTCATTTAGGGCCTCAAAATGGCTTTGGAAGTTCAAAAGTGTTAAAACTAGTAAATTGTGCTACAATTAAGGAAAATAAAAAATTGTAAGAAACAATGGTGGGGGTCCAAGTGGAATAGGTGGGTGGCCACCAATATCCACCTGGATCATTCCTCCCCCCTTAGGAATCAATGGTCCCCATTGCGTTGATTTCCTCCATGAGATGAGGAAACTTCTGCTGAACTAGGTCCCTGGTGAGCCACTTGCCCTGGTGAAGGAGTTGGACTGCCTTGACAACTCGACATAGTTGGATCCTTTTTTTCAGGAATTCTTCATCTGTGTGTCCATGATCCGATCAGTTGTGGCTTATTCCATGCAATCTGGGTTTCACTCTGTTGGTGTGAGTTCTTCTGCAATGTCGGATGTGTCCAGTAATTGTGGAAAGTATGGTTGAAAGCAATCCACATTGAACACTGGGTTTTGGCCAAGGAATGGGGGAATGTTGAGCTCAAATTTATTGTCTCCCACAGCCTTAATAATAGTGTAAGGCCCATATCAGAGTGGTATGAGCTTCCGATGATCTCTATTTAGGCACCTATAACTTGTGTGGCACCCGATGTTGATCATGTCGTTGCTTGTACTTGACATTGGATTTCTCCAAGATATCTTGGACCTGTTGGTGGACCTGCTGGATGTGTTCAATCAATTTGGTTGCTTTATTAGCTTTAGACTGTTTATGTGAGGAGCTTGGCTTGATGTTCCCTTTCTATAACTACTCTTGGATCTGCCTCTTGATTTCATCATTCTCCATAATAGAACGTCGATAAATCAGCCCATTAGGCAGCACCGCACTTGGGGTCAGATCAGTGGAGTGCTTGACCTGACAGTGTAGAGAAACCCCTATGGATGAGGAGAAAATGTCCTTGCATTCCTCCACCACTTTTTCCATCTGCTATTGTCGCGCAGGGGAGCCCTGTTTGGAGGTTGCGGCCACAATCTTCTTCTTGCCCTGTGGGAAAATCGTAATGAAAATAAATTTCCTGGTTTTGGAAATACTCTTACTGCATTTCTTTGCAGTATTCAAAGAGATGGCAGAAGGCAGTACTACCTCGGGTATCCTATACAACTTATTTCCCAAAGTAATAATAACAGAATGAGGCCTAAACTCATACACATCATGTCGCTTCCACAAGTATGGTTGGCCTAATAATACATCAAACACGTCAAGAGGAGAAACATCACACAATACCTCATCCGTGAAGGGCTTGATATTGTGCGAAAGGTGGCACTACTGGTTGACGCAGAGATATATTCCTTGGTGAAGCCACCTGATGGTATATGGATGCGGGTGTTTTGTGGTCAGTAGGCCAAGCCGCTTGACGAACTCAGCTAAAATGAGGTTCTTTTAGCTTCCTCTATCGATAAGGAATTGCAGTAGAGAGCCCTTCAACCACATCTGGGAATGGAAGAGGCACTCCCCCTCCTCTGGATCCTCGGGCTCCTCACTCTAGATCTTGGTGGAGGCAACGGTGATACTGGGTTATGCATCAATGATATGCTTCCCTTTATCATTCCCCTTTTCTAGTTCTAACTCAGAATCAGAAAGTGCATCCGATTCGGATGCCTTCAGTTCGGCCACCAGTGACTGTTTAGCTCGACACTCACTTGTGTTGTGATTGGAGTTGTTATGAAATTCACACCACTTCCCCTTGTCCTTATTTGGATTTCTGGTGTTGTTCTAAGTCGCCTTTCTTTGGCTTTTCCCCTTGTTCTTCAGTTTGGGGGTGCCTTTCCCTAGCTTCGAATTCACGGATCCAAAGTATCGCTTCTTCTACTTAAATTTATGCTCGATATTGGCGGCATATTGATATTTCATGCCATGAGAGGTGTTGTCGAGGAACTCAATTTCCTCCTTAATGTATGTGTGCAAACAGTTCCAGTACTTGAGTGCCAAATTTTTCTCTAAATCTTTAATACCCAACTTTGTGAACAAGGTACGGAACAAATTCGTCAACTCGTGCACATCTTGATCTCTTTGATGTCGCAGCATGGTCCATTGGATGTGCTTTTCCTCATAGCTCCCCACGGGGTAATATTATTCCTTGATGCCATCTCGGAACGAATTCCAAGTGGGTGCGGCCGAGAACAGAGAGGGTTCCCTCTTGTCCCTTTTCTCACAGTAGGTTTCCGACCAATATTTGAAATGGGGGGCAGCTTTGATGAGTGAAAAAGTAATGTTTTCTCGATTGGATAAATCATGGACCGATAAATACCCTTCCAAAAAATTCAACCATCTATCTACGACAAATGCATCTATATGGCCTTCAAATATAGGAATGTTGAAGTTGACTTGTACCTTGAAAGAAGTGGTGCCTCCAGAGTGGTTGTTGGATGCAGATGTGCCTGGTGGGCAGTCATTGAAGGATATGGGAAAAGTTATCCATCATCATGTTCCTCGAGGGCCTCCTTGAGCAATATTTTGATAGGATCTCCTGCTCCTCCGTATTTCTTTTCTTCCCCCATGGGTGGTCATTGTTGATCAGCGGTTGTCATTGATGTCAACCCAAGCAGCACCAAGGGCTACCCCAATATTGCATGGGAATTTTTACATACCAAATTAATATATTCTAGGTCAATAATTATTTTTATGGTTTCTTCTTGTCGAGATGTTTCCATTGATATATGGCATGCCACGTAATTCTTCACGGTTTGAGAGATATTCATGTTTGAAGTTTGTAACCACAGTTAGTGGGCTAAAACCCCATGGGGTTGTTGCATGGGTCATTGAAAAGTCATAATTAAAATTTTTTAAGCTCCTAAAATCCCTCTCACATTCACTTGTTGAAGCCCCTCTCAACCTAAGAATTTATATAAATTGTGATCCTCATATCCTCCTTATGCAAAGGATTTCTCCATCTGGAACAGGTCATCGTGGAATTTTCGCTCTAAATTTTTTTCTACGAAGGTTCAGAAACTGAAATTTTTATGAGGCAAAACCGAAATCCTGAGGAAGCTCCTATGAAAATTTCAGATCAAGGTGCGCAATATTTTCAGAGATATGATCTTTGGAAGTCATTGTTTTTGAAGGCTCCTAAAATTCATCTCAAAGAAGTGACCTTGGAAAAATCGTCATACCTCTCCCTCTAAGTATCTAATTGGAATTCTATAAAAATTGGCAGACAGTGCATAGACTTTGGTTTGCGCTCTATAAATTTCAGAGACAAATGAATAAACAGTCACACGTGGCATGTTGCACAAGTTCGCTCTACTGAAACAGTCCATAATTAGGGCATTGTGAGAGATTGGGCACAACTCTCTCTTGAAGAATCAAAATTTGTTCAGATCTGTGGCATTGGAAAGACGACTTAGAGGAATACTACAGGACCGAAAAAAAGATATTAGGGATCTGAAATAACAGAGATACATCAGATTCAATATCGAGCTCCTAGAAGGCAAGAAAAAGCTATATCATGTGTTGTCAAAGGCTGCAAAGGACCAAACTTTCTAGGGCATCAAAGCAAAGAAAGGTGCAACAGAGGGTAGCATGACAAGAGTAGAAACCAAGGTGCAGAACAGCGGCAATAAGTTCATCACATGAAGTCTTCAAGTGGGCAGCACTGCATACAGTCACTGTAAAGGTATCATTGTACTAAGTCATTGTAAATACATTATTGTAAAAAATGTTCTAGTGTCTATTTGCCAAGATTTGAAGAGGCAGTGTCAAGAGGTCTAGGATCATCATTAGGTGGTTATGTCATAGTTAGGGTTGTTAGCCACCTATGAATTTTTGACAGAAAACAGGTGGCTAAATTGTTTGTGAGCCTTCAATAAATGCATTTCCTCTTAAAACACATCATTCTTGAAGCCTCCTTATGTCTTTGCCCTTTGAACAATCTTCACTGCTATTTCCATTTAAAATGCCCTATTGTTTTGTGAAGAAGAATGCTCAGAAGGTCACCATCTGCCCATTTTGTCCCCTCAAAACCCCACTTTTCATCACCTTTTCCCCTCACAAATTTCCTCTCAAAATCATCCTAACTTCCCTTTAAACCTTACAAGTGCCCTTTGTTTGGTCTAATAACCCCTTATTCCCTCTACCAAATCCCTCCTTTGGCCTTAAAAGACATTAAAGTTAAGCCAAAACCCACTTTTTATCATATAATAGACTTAAGCCCCTTTCGGCCAGCCCCTTAACCACTTCCCAATGTGACTCGCGCCTAGAACCAAGCGCTAAGGCCCCAGGCACTTATCGCAATCAGAGCTTTCATGTTGGCGCATTTCCTTTGTTAATGCATTTTTTCCAATGCGATGAGTTTCGTTCTGCCGATACTCCACCGCAATCTCCACTATCGATCTCTATAGGAGATCCGACAACTAGCACTAACCCACCGCCATCGCAATCGAAACTTTCAGTTTGCGCATTTCCTTTGTTAAGTCGAAAATTTCCAATGCGATGAGGTTTGGTCATTTTCCCTCCGCTTTGATCTGAGCCGTCAATCTTTGCAAGATCCGATGGCCAACGCTTGTTCCGCAACATGCCTGTCATCGCTCTTCATTCAGCCCTCCGATAACATGTGGACCATTGATCTGTTTCCAGATTGGACGGCGGTCGCATAATCGCACTGTTGCAGCGCCAAATCCCATTGCTGTCGACCTCTGCCGATTGGCGAGTCCCAATCCGATCTCCGTCGTTGATCTCTTGAGATCCAACGATCCAGATTTCGTCGCTCCCCGCTCGTTGCCCCCATCCATCTCCCTGTCGATTGAATCTCCACCGTTGATCCCCTACGCAATCCAACGGCTGGTGCTCAATCGCACCATCGCCGATCGAAAGTTCTTAAAGTGTCACCCTCCGCCTCCCACGATTGCGACCCTTCGATTTGATCGCGACGATCTGTTTGATCCAAGATCGACGGCCCACATTTCATCGCATCTATGCCATATTTCATTCATCAGACCTTTCCAAAAATTTGATTAGTTAATCTCTGTTGTTGATCTCCTTCTAATATCCACGGTTCACAGTCAATCGCCCTCCGCCCATGACCGGGTCCCACCATCTAAAATCCATTTCATATGTTTTCCATGCATTCCTTTGTATTTCGTTCAAAGGTCCAAACCTTATGTTTGCATTAAAAAATTTGTTTCTCCGCTCACATTAGAACTTTAATGTTTTACATTAAAGTTTATTTCATTTCGCCCAACCTTCTAAAAGTCATTCCATTGGTTAATCTCCATCGTCGATCATCACCTCCAGATCTGATCGAACGATCCACGTCCATTTTTCCACCAAACCTTCATCTAATCATTTTTTCACCATTTCACTGCATTTCTCAGCCATTTTTCATTGCGTCCACCACATACATCATTGCTGCGCTACCATTTCCACGATCCTCCACAGCATTCAACCCCCTTCCTGCATGGATTTCTTAACATTTTTGTGTATTTTGCATGGAATATAGACGGTGAAAATCGTTCTATCCTACACAGTCACTATTAGTGACACAGTAACGCAGAGGAAGCATTTCAAAGCCTGATATTGCAGAGAAATGTTTGGGAAGGTTTCTAAATGAAATATTTTCATCAAAAGACCAGTGTTTTACTCTGTGAAACTTCCTACGCCATTAAAACTCCATTTTCATAGACAGAGACAGTCACAGAAGCGGCAAAGAGTATCAGTACAGGATTAAAGAGTTTGAAATCCTCTAATTGAATATTTTAAGCTTTAATTAATTGTTCAAAGGGCGAATGTACCAGATTGAATAACTTTTGAATTACACAGAAGGCCTAATGAGACCTAAAGCACAGAAAACAATACTATCAGTGTTCACATCAGCAGAATTTTCCCTCCCGAGAAAGGACAAAGTACCCATACTGTTTTTTATTCTATACCGTGTTCCTGAGAAGATTTCCACCCTGACAGAATGGTCCTAATGCTACCAGAGCATTTTTTATGTAGAATGGCAGACCTAAAATTCATTTATCTGCCTTGGTTCCTGTCACCAGAGTACTACATCCAAAGTACATCAAAGAACATACCTAGAGTAAATTTCAGCGTGTCGAAGACCACTCTTTCACCCAAAAAGTACTGAAAATCAATGCATGGATATTAAGACAGAATGGGCCTCGAGCCATTCTTCTACTCCTGTTTAATGTTTCATTTAGTGTTTCATCTACCTCCTCTACCTCTCTTTCAGCTATAAGAACTCAACAAAAACACCTTGTAAGGGTTGTTGTTGATTAGTTGTAGGGATTCTTTAGCTGTTAGAATAGTTATTGGAGGGAGATTAGCTGAGTAGTTTGTAATTTAGTAGGCTGGGAGGAGAAAGTTTGGGCTGTATCAGCTATTGAGCTCAGTGTATGTGACTGGTTTTGCACATCAATTTATCAAGCAATTTCACAGGATCCTGGTCTATATTATGGGTGATGTTTCCTGTCTTATTTCATTTTAATCATGTTGTTCATATTTCTCTAATAAGAATCAGTAAATCGGGCTTAGGATATACCCCTGCATGGTACCCTAACGCCCCCTGTTCTTCTTATCTTTGATTTTTTCTGCTAAATGTGTATCTGAGAACAAATCCATGTAATTTAACCAGTCAAAGATGTTGGTCCAGCCCATGCTTATTGATGTGTGAATTCGGGGTTTGTTGTTTAGATGTTCTTGTTGGGTTTAATGCTGGAAGAATTGGGATATCGGGGATTTAGAGTGAGCCCTGCCCACTGGGGTCCTTTTCCAACAGATTGGTCTTTCAAATATCCCTTGAGCCGGTGTCAAAGAATTGAAGGATAAAAGCCCTTCTCTGATCTTAGGCCCGGTTCTGTGTTAAATCTTAACTCTGTTTTTCTCTTGGAGTGTGCTGAAGCAGATCTGGAGTTAGATGACCTCTGGTCTGATCTTAAGCTGCCCTTTGTGTCTTCATTGAGAGTTTCCTTTGAGTATGTCAAAGAAAGTCTGGATTTAAATGATATCTGACCTGATCTCCATATTACAATTGGGTTTCTTTCCTTCTTTCAACTTCACTCCTTATTGTTTCGTTCCACGATCTATCTAAAAATATTATTTAGTATAGATGACTTGCCCTATGGAAATCCTTGGCTAGTTTTTATGCAAGTAATCCCCTTTCATGACTCCATAGCCCAATGGTGACACTTTCTTGACTTATCCCCTTTTGCTGAAACATCCTGCTGCTTCGTTCCTTTCATTCCATAACCTTCTCAGTTAATGATCTCCAACCCAACAACCAACCAAATCATTTAAAACAACCTTTGTGCTTCATATCTAGCCTAATACCTCATTTTTTAGCTTCAAAGATATATATCATTCTTTGTATTTATAGAGAGATCCCTCTCCGGGTCCAGGAGGGCTAGATCCTAGGGCCCAAAAGTGGTTATGATGTTGTCTTATCTTTTGGTATTGCCAAATCTGCCAAAACATAGGGACCCCAACATAATGGCGACTCCACTGGGGAAAATCTGAGTGCCTAAATTGCTATACTTGGTCATGTGTCCCATTGTCGTCTCCAAACATAATGGCGACTCCACTGGGGAACAAGGACCAATCAGCATTGATTTGGTAGTAAATCACTGTGGTGGACAGTAAATCTCTTTAAACATATTAAATCCTCCACCTGGCGACTCCACAGTTCCTAAATGATTAAAAGACTCGACTGGTGATCAGTAGGCCATTGATTATCTTTGTTTTCACAAGACTCCGCTGGGAGACCAGCCGCATTACAACATCATCCACACTAAAGACCAAGTCACTTCACTAATGGAAGACTCTGAGTAGTTTGCAGAAATGCATCCAAGTTTCATAGCAGAGTGTCATGATATAATGTCAAGCGACTTGGCAGAACTAGAAGTGGAGGACCTTCCAAGGGCTATTCTTCTCAGCTCAAAATTCAAACCCGTGCTCCGGAAAATTTTCTTATAATTGATGGGTGAAAGATATGAAGCTGAGATCAAAATTTTGAACTCACAAGAAAAATCATATCAATTCAAAGACCCCAGAGCATTTTTGGAAAGTCTCCCGCCCCCTAAAAAAGAAGAAATTCCACTGCCTTTCGATGTGCAAGAAGAAGATGATCGGGCTTTCGAGAGCCACACTGAAGACGCAGTGGAAGATATGGTAATCAAAGCTGCCCAGGATGAAGACAGCCTACCAGTCATGGGAGGCCTGAAGGAAGAAAGTGTACATCATGTGTTCTTTGATCCTGTGGCAGAGTATATGGAGGCCCTGTTTAGCTCGAATTCTCCAGCATTGATCCTTAGCACGGGCCAGATTCATCAGGAGTGGTCACCACTGATGGTGACCTCATTTTTGAAGAACCACGTGCAGAACACCCTATGGTTGTCTCTGAAGAGCATTCAGTGCTTCTATCCTTTTTTGTTACTGCTTGACTGGTTGCACTGGCATTATTGTATCACCTAAAAGAATCAGAGATTTCCAAGTAGAGTAGGGTAGGTAGGAAATCTAATTAAAGCTCAGTCTGTGAGAATTTAGATAGTTGTTTTTAATTTTCCGCAAAGTTTCAGTCCATGAGCAGTTTTGTCTTTATGCCATGGCCCATAGCTAGCCAGACAGTCTAATCATGGCTTGATTGTTTTTCAATTTATGTCCTATAATGTAGAGAAGAAATCTGCTAGACAGTTTAATCCTAGCAGATATAGTTTAGGTAGAGAAACTATGAGGCCAACAGTTTAATCTGGTCTCATGGAGTAATAAGGGTAGAAACAGAATAGGTTTATTTTCCTGTTTGTAAAAAATTGATGATGTAAAGGGTTTGCAAGTCCAAATGCACCCAGAAGAAAAAATGTTAGGAAAATCGTATGGGTAGGTATTTGTTTGGGAGAATGTTTTTTGCTGATATGATGTCTTCATGATTGTGGCAGCTGATCCAAGAAAAGAAAAGGATGTGTCGAGTACCAGGCATCTAGCCTACTCCAATATTATTTTCTGAATTCTTGACACCATCAAGAAGATGTCATCCCCATGTGGAGCCACTGTTAGCCACCTATGAATTTTTGACAAGCAAACAGGTGGCTAAATTTTTTGTGAGCCTTCAAGAAATGCATTTCCTCTGAAAACACATCATTCTTGAAGCCTCCTTGTGTCTTTGCCCTTTGAACAATCTTCACTGTTGTTTCCATTTAAAAATCCCTTCCATTTTGTGAAGAAGAATGCTCAGAAGGTCTCCATCTGCCCATTTTGTCCCCTCAAAACCCCACTTTTCATCACCTTTTCCCCTCACAAATTTCCTCTCAAAATCATCCTAACTTCCCTTTAAACCTTACAAGTGCCCTTTGTTTGGTCTAATAACCCCTTATTCCCTCTACTGAATCCCTCCTTTGGCCTTAAAAGACATTAAAGTTAAGCCAAAACCCACTTTTTATCATATAATAGGCTTAAGCCCCTTTCAGCCAGCCCCTTAACCACTTCCCCACGTGACCCACGCCCAGAACCAAGCGCTAAGCCCCGGGCACTTATCGCAATCGAAGCTTTCACGTTGGTGCATTTCCTTTGTTAACGCATTTTTTCCGATGCGATGAGTTCTGTTCTACCGATACTCTGCCGCAATCTCCACTGTCTATCTCTTTAAGAGATCCAATAGCCAGCACTAACCCACCGCCATCGCAATCAGAACTTTTAGTTTGCGCATGTCCTTTGTTAAGTCAGAAAGTTCCGATGCGATGAGGTTTGGTCATTTTCCCTCCGCTTTGATCTGAGCTATCAATCTTTGCAAGATTCGACGGCCAGCGCTTGTTCCGCAGCGCACCTGTCGTCGCTCTTCATTCAGCCCTCTGATAACATGTGGACCATCGATCTATTTCCAGATTAGAGGGCAGTCGCATAATCACACCTTCGCAGCGCCCAATCCCATCGTTGTCGACCTCCGCCGATTGGCGAGTCTCGATCCAATCTCCACTGTTGATCTCTTGAGATCCAATGGTCCAAATTTCGTCACTCCCTGCTCCTTGCCCCCATCCGTCTCCCTGCCGATTGAATCTCCACCATTGATCCCCTACGTGATCCAACGGCTGGCACTCAATTGCACCATCGCCGATCGGAATTTCTTAAAGTGTCACCCTCTGCCTCCCCCATTGCGACCCTCTGATTTGATCACGACCATCTGTTTGATCCAAGATCGACGGCCCACATTTCATCGCATCTATGCCATATTTCATTCATCGGACCTTTCCAAAAAGCTCATTATTTAATATCCACCGTTGATCTCCTCCTAAGATCCACGGCTCACAGTCAATCGCCCTCTACCCATGACCGGGTCCCACCATCTAAAGTCCATTTCATATGTTTTCCATGCATTCCTTTGTATTTAGTTCAAAGGTCCAAACCTTACGTTTGCATTAAAAAATTTGTTTCTCCGCTCACATTAGAACTTTAATGTTTTACGTTAAAGTTTCTTTCATTTCACCCAACCTTCTAAAATTCATTCCATTGGTTAATCTCCACCATCGATCATCGCCTCCAGATCTGATCGAACGGTCCACGTCCATTTTTCCACCAAACCTTCATCTGATCATTTTTTCACTATTTCACTGTATTTCTCAGCCATTTTTCACTGCATCCACTGCATACATCATTGCTATGCTGCCATTTCCACGATCCTACGCAGCATTCAACCCCCTTCGTACATGGATTTCTTAACATTTTTGTGTATTTTGCAGGGAATATAGACGGTGAAAACCGTTCTGTCCTACACAGTCACTATTAGTGACACAGTAACGCAGAGGAAGCATTTCAAAGCCTGATATTGCAGAGAAATGTTTGGGAAGGTTTATAAATGAAATATTTTCATCAAAAGACCAGTGTTTTACTCTGTGAAACTTCCTGTGCCATTAAAACTCCATTTTCACAGACATAGACAGTCACAGAAGCGGCAAAGAGTATCAGTACAGGATTAAAGAGTTTTAAAGCCTCTAATTGAATATTTTAATCTTTAATTAACTGTTCAAAGGGTGAATGTACCATATTTAATACCTTGTGAATTACACAGAAGGCTTAATGAGGCCTAAAGCACAGAAGACAATACTATCAGTGTTCACATCAGTAGAATTTTCCCTCCCGATAAAGGACAAAGTACCCATACTGTTTTTTATTCTATACCGTGTTCCTGAGAAGATTTACACCCTGACAGAACGTTCCTAATGCTACCAGAGCATTTGTTATGCAGTATGGCAGACCTGAAAGTCATTTATCTACCTTGGTTCCTATCACCAGAGTACTACAGAGTACTACAGCCAAAGTACATCAAAGAACATACCTGGAGTAAATTTCAGCCTGTCGAAGACAACTCTTTCACCCAAAAAGTACTGAAAATCAATGCATGGATATTAAGACAGAATGGGCCTCGAGCCATTTTTCTACTCTTGTTTTAATGTTTCATTTAGTGTTTCATCTACCTCCTCTACCTCTCTTTCAACTATAAGAACTCAAGAAAAACACATTGTAAGGGTTGTTGTTGATTAGTTGTAGGGATTCTTTAGCTGTTAGAACAGTTATTGGAGGGAGAGTAGCTGAGTAGTTTGTAATTCAGTAGGCTGGGAGGAGAAAGTTTGGGTTGTATCAGCTATTGATCTCAGTGTATGTGACTAGTTTTTAACATCAATTTATCAAGCAATTTCACAGGATCCTGGTCTATATTACTAGTGATGTTTCCTGTCTTATTTCATTTTAATCATGTTGTTCATATTTCGCTGATAAGAATCAGTAAATCAGGCTTAGGATATACCCATGCATGGTACCCTAACACCCATTGTTCTTCTTATCTTTGATGTTTTCTGCTGAATTTGTATCTGAGAACAAATCCATGTAATTTAACCAGTCAAAGATGTTGGTCCAGCCCATGCTTACTGATGTGTGAATTCAGGGTTTTTTGTTTAGA
The DNA here is from genome assembly GCA_034641835.2 of Pinus albicaulis. Lineage (NCBI taxonomy): Eukaryota > Viridiplantae > Streptophyta > Pinopsida > Pinales > Pinaceae > Pinus > Pinus albicaulis. The sequence goes on along the minus strand of CM076569.1, from coordinate 134,071,506 downwards.
TGTTCTTGTTGGGTTTAATGCTGGAAAAATTGGGATATCAGGGATTTAGTGTGAGCCCTGCCCACTAGGGTCCTTTTCCAACAGATTGGCCTTTCAAAGATCCCTTGAGCTGGTGTCAAAGCATTGAAGGATAAAAGCCCTTCTCTGATCTTAGGCCTGGTTCTGTGTTAAATCCTAACTCTGTTTTTCTCTTGGAGTATGTTGAAGCAGATCTGGAGTTAGATGACCTCTGGTCTGATCTTAAGCTGCCCTTTGTGTCTTCATTGAGAGTTTCCTTTTGAGTATGTCAAAGCAGGTCTAGATTTAAATGATATATGACCTGATCTCCAGACTGCAATTGGGTTTCTTTCCTTCTTTCACCTTCACTCCTTATTGTTCCGTTCCACCATCTATCTAAAATATCCTTTAGTATAGATGACTTTCCCTATGGAAAGCCTTGGCTAGTTGTTATGCAAGTAATCCCCTTTCATGACTCCATAGCCTAATGGTGACACTTTCTTGACTTATCCTCTTTTTCCAAAACATCCTGCTGCTTCATTCCTTTCATTCCATAACCTTCTCAATTAATGATCTCCAACCCAAAAACCAACCAAATCATTTAAAACAACCTTTTTTCTTCATACCTAGCCTAATACCTCATTTTTTAGCTTCAAAGATATATATCATTCTTTGTATTTATGGAGAGATCCCTCTCCGGGTCCAGGAGGGCTAGATCCTAGGGCCCCAAAGTGGTTATGATGTTGTCTTATCTTTTGGTATTGCCAAATCTGCCAAAACATAGGAACCCCAACAGGTGTTATGGTCTAGTGTGTCTTCTTCTTCTACGTCATTCTATATCATTGTAAAGTGGACCATTTTCCCTGGTACGGGAGTCCATTCTTCTTTTATTCTTCTATAGGGTGGTAGGGTGGTGCTAGGGTGAGTTGTAGCTCATTGGGTGTTGGGGCATCCATTCAGTTGACTACTGAAGAATCTCGGGCGTTGGAGTGTCCATCCAGTGGGAGCTGGAGAAGAATGCTTTTCTAGATTCTAGGAAGTTGGAGCTTTATTTTCAATTGGAGTTGAATATTAAAGAATTATTAGAAAAGCATTAGGTGGTTTTTGTCCCGGAGTGGGTTTCCACCTTAAAAACTTTGTGCATTTGTGTTCCTCTTGTTTGTTGCTATCATTGTACAAACACTGATAATAATTGAAGATTAACTAATGCTCTAATTGAAAGAAATATTGATTCACCCCCCCTCTCAGTATTTCCAACAATTGGTATCAGAGCTTGGTTCCTTCAATAGCAGTTTAACAGCTGGAAGGAGGTCATGGAGCATACCAAGAATGGTGTACCTCGATTCAATGAAAATAATTATGCACTCTAGAAAGGAAGAATGGAGGTCTATCTCTTGGCGCAAGGTTACGAAGTATGGGACACTGTTCAAAATGGATTTACATCAACCGCGGATGAACAAGGTAAGAAGAATTTGGTAAATGATGCAAAAGCAAAGAATATTATTATCGGTGGACTTATTGAATCTGCTTATCATAAGGTGTTGGGTTGTAAAACTGCCAAAAATGTATGGGACAAGCTTGAGAATATATATGCAGGTGACTCAAATGTCAAAGAAGCAAAGCTTCAAATCTATAGAGCAAAATTTGAGCAACTTAGAATGAAAGAAGATTGCAACATTGTTGCATACTTTCAATACGTTGATGAAATAACCAATACTCTGGAAGGATTGGGAGAGCCAGTTGATGAGAAGACTATTATACAGAAGATTCTTAGAACGTTACTAGGGAGATTCAACCCAAAGGTATTGGTCTTAGAATACAGTGAAAATCTGGACAAACTTAGCAAAGAGGAATTACATGGAGTTCTCATAGCATATGAAATGAGACTTGATGAAGAAGAGGGTACTTCGCATCTAGACACTACGTTCGTTGCATCTAAGAAAACCAATAAGGACAAACAACCTTCAATTGAAAAGACATGCACCTGCAAGTGTGAAGAAAAGGGAGATGATGGAGAAGGTCTTTCAGATGAAGAATATGCTTACTTTACAAGAAAACTAAAAATTGGTAAGAGAAAATTCAAAGGTAAACTTCCATTGATATGTTTCGGCTATGGTGAGGTTGGGCATTTCGCAGCAAAATGTCTGAACAGAAGTGATGGCAACTCAAAAGGAAAGAAAGGCTTTAAGAAATTCAAAAATCAAAGATCCAAAAGGAACTTTCTCTCTAAAGAAGATATATCATCATCTAATGAAGACAATGACAGCGAAGAAGAAGCAAATGAGAGAGTGTTTTTTATGACCAGGCACAATAAACAAGAGGTATCAAACAACGAAGAATAAGGATTGACCATAGAAGAATTTTCTAAGGAAGAAATCAAGCTTATAAAAGAGCTCAAGGCAGAGAAGATCTGTTCGAATACTCATGAAGAACAAGTTCAAGGTCTCAAAATTGAAGTTGAAGAACACAAATGTATTGAAGAGTCACTTCAAAATAATTTGGAAGAAAGCAACCAAGAAAGGGAAGCATTAGAAGCCAAATTAGTCTCGTTGTGTAAGGAAGTGAAGAAGGGAAAAACTATCCAAAACTATACTAACAACTCAAGGGCATTGGAAGAAATCATCAACAATCAACGATCTTACAACGACAGAACTGGCCTCGGTTACAAAGAAGAAGAAGCATGACCTTCTACAAAAAAATACAATGAACCTATGAGATCTGACATGCATGTAGACTTCATTGGACAAGATTCGCAAGCACATCCTTGGAAGACGATTCCTCAACAAAGATTTCCATCCAGATACCAACATATTTTTCATGGTTATTTTTATTCACGTGGAAAATTTGGTCATAAAGCTGTAGAATGTCGCATGTACCCTAGGAACCAATACAATTCTAGGAGATCCTTCAAATATGAACCTCCCAGGGCTCAATGAAACATCAATAGATTTGAACATTTAAGAAATAATATGGAATTTTACAAATGTCAGAACTTTGGACACATAGCCAGAGACCGTAGACTTGAAAATCCTCCAGAAGAATCTTCGAAGCCACAGAATGAACGAACATGGAAGAATAAGAAGACTGATAATTGTGCTCTCGCTCTCAAGGCTCAAAACAACAAAGATGTGTGGTATGTTGAAAGCGGTTGCTCAACGCATATGACTGGAGATAGAAGGAAATTTGTATCTCTGAAAGAGAAGAAGGATGGAACAGTATCCTTTGGAAATGATGGATCTTCAAATGTTATAGGATCAGGTACCGTCACTCTCGGAAAAACCAAGATGTTATAGCCAAGAATGTTCTATTGGTTGAAAACATGAATCACAATCTACTCAGTGTTGGAAAAATGTGTGATCAAGGACACACAATGCTATTCAACTCCACAAAATGTGAAATCAGGAAAGGCAGGTATGGTAAAATTGTGGCTACAGCAAGTCAAGCTCCAAACGACATATATGTTCTAGATGAAGCAAGTAAAGCATGTCTACTAGCTAAAGAAGATGAAAGTTGGTTATGGCACAAATGAATGGGTCACACTTTAACAATCTTGTCAGGATAATAAAAAAGGAAGCAGTACGAGAAATGTTGAAAATCTCAAAACCTTCCAACACACTATGTAAGGCCTGTCGACACGGCAAGAAAACAAAAAGTCCAATTTAAAACAAAATAACACTTTGCATCACATCCATTGTAATTGATACATACTGATCTATGTGGTCCTATGAGAACAAAAGGCTTAGATGGAGAATTATATTTCATCTTAATGATAGATGACTATACCAGGATGACAGCCGTCAATTTCCTAAAGAAAAAATCTGAAGCATTTGAGTGCTTTAAGATCTACAAGGAGTTGGTCGAAAATGAAACTGATTTGAAAATAAAGTGTCTAAGATCAGATAATGGTGGAGAATTCACTTCCAAATTATTTTAGCAATACTGTGATGAAAATGGAATAAAAAGACAATTTTCAACAGCACGAACACCTCAGCAAAATGGAGTTGCTGAAAGAAAGAACAGAACCGTATAGGAAATGGGTAGAACAATGTTGAAGGACTCAAAATTGGATGAAAAATTCTGGGTTCAAGCAATGATACGGCAGTCTTCATTATCAACCGAAGTCTTCTCATAAATAATTGCAACAAGACCCCATATGAATTATGGAAAAGAAAACCAGCTAATGTAGAATATTTCAGAATCTTCGGAAGCAAATGTTATATCAAAAGAGAAGATCAAAATTTGGGTAACTTTGAATAATGTGTTGATGAAGGTATCTTTGTTGGTTACTCACGCAAAAAAAATGCTATAAATGTTATAATATAAGATGAAAACAGATAGTGTAGAGCATAAATGTTACATTTGACGAAGATGGTGTTCTAGCGAATAATGAGGAGGATCTAGAATCTTTGAAACTTGAGACAGAGGCTGAAAAAGACACAGATAAAATTCTAGACTAAGAAGCAACTATCAACCAGGAAGAAGTAAATAATGATCATCAAGATATCCCAGAACAACAACAAGAAGTTCCTCCAAGGAGAACAAAAGATTGGATTCAAAAGAACCATCCATCAAATCAAATCATTGGTGACATAAATGAAGGTCGACAACTTCGCTCATCACAACAAGCTCACATTGATTTTCTAGCAACCTTTGAGCCTAGTAGTTTTGAGAAAGCCAACCAGAATGAACATTGGATAGGAGCTATGAATGAAGAATTGAATCAAATCGAGAAGAATAACACCTGGGAATTAGTTCCACGACCAAAAGATAAAAATTTCATTGGGACTAAATGGGTGTTCAGGAACAAATTGAATGAATATGGACAGGTTACCAGAAACAAAGCAAGGTTGGTTTGCAAAGGCTATGCATAAGTGGAAGGAATTTATTTCAATGAAAAAATTTCACCAGTTTCCAAAATGGAAGCCATCCGAATGTTTCTCGCCTACGCATGTTCAAGAAAAATCAAAGTCTACCAAATGGATGTTAAGTCAGCATTTCTGAATGGAGAATTAGAAGTAGAAGTTTACATCGAACAATCAGAAGGTTTTCTACTATCAGAAAAAGAAGACTATGTTTGCAAGTTAAAGAAGGTTCTATATGGTCTCAAGCAGGCTCCCAGAGCATGGTATGCTCATCTTGATGGATATCTATGTCAACAAGGGTTCAAGAAAGGTACTGTTGATAGCAATCTTTATGTACAAATAGATAAAGATAATTTAACAATCATTGAGGTATATGTGGGTGATATAATATTTGGTAGCAATGATGATCGACTAAGTAAGAACTTTTCTAAAAATATGCAAAGTGAATTCGAGATGTATTTACTTCGTGAGCTAACATACTTCTTAGGGCTTCAAATATCTTAGCAAGAGAAAGGAATATTTATATGTCAAGCCAAGTACATCAAGGAAATGCTCAAGAAATTCAAAATGGAAGATTGCAAAACTATCCTTACTCCGATGGTAACAGGTTGCAAATTGAGCATAGACGACTCATCTAAGGATGTGGATCAGAGGTTGTATAGATCTATGATTGGTAGTCTTCTATATGTAACAACCTCCCGGCCATACGTTATGCAAGCAGTTGGACAAGTAGCAAGATTCCAAGCAGCACCAAAAGAATCACATATTATTACCGTCAAAAGAATTCTTCGATATCTAAATGGCATAGAAGAATATGCCTTGTGGTATCCCAAGGGTAAAAATATCATTATTCAAGCCTTTACAGATGTAGAATGGGCAGGAAACATTGATGATCGTAAGAGTACTAGTGGAGCAGCATTCTATCTAGGTGGGTTGTCTCGTATCATGGTTGAGAAAAAAGCAAACCTCAATCTCGTTATCTACAGCGGAAGCAAAATACATTGCAGCGGCATCATGTTGTACTCAAGTCCTTTGGATGAAACAAACTTTGCAAGATCTTCAAGTACAATTCAGTGAGCCTATTCCCATATTATGTGACAACACTAGTGCCATCAGCATCTCCAAGAATCCTGTCATGCATTCAAAAAAAAAAACACATTCCAATCAAATATCATTTTGTTAAATAAAAAGTCGTTGAAAAGAATATCAAAATTGAGTATGTTGGTACAAAAGAACAAATCATTGATATCTTCACTAAACCTTTACCTTGTGAAGCATTTGAATATCTTCGCTAGAAGCTTGGGATTCTCCCAAGTTCTCATTAGATTTTCCTTATTCATAATATAAAGGGGGAGTGGAAGTGTGTACAGGTATGCAGGATGGTTGTGTGTAAGGGGGAGTTACCCTTTGCCATTGATGTCAAAGGGGGAGAGAATGTTGTAGGAATAGGTGTCATGATCACAGGGGGAGTACTTGTGTTGCCATCAATGCCAAAGGGGGATATTTTTTATCAGCGGTTTTCATTGATGTCAACCCAAGCAGCACCAGGGGCTACCCCAATATTGCATGGGAATTTTTACCTACCAAATTACTATATTCTGGGTCAAGAATGCTTTTTATGGTTTCTTCTTGTCGAGATGTTTCCGTTGATATATGGCACGCCACATAATTCTTCACGGTTTGAGAGATATTCATGTTTGAAGTTTGTAACCCCGGGTAGTGGGCTAAAACCCCATGGGGTTGTGGCATGGGTCATTGAAAAGTCATAATTAATATTTTTTAAGCTCCTAAAATCCCTCTCACATTCACTTGTTGAAGCCCCTCTCAACCTAATCATTTATATAAATTGTGATCTTCATATCCTCCTTATGCAAAGGATTTCGCCATCTGGAACAGATCATCGTGGAATTTTCGCTCTAACTTTTTTTATACGAAGGTTCAAAAGTTGATATTTTTATGAGGTGAAGCCGAAATCCTTAGGAAGCTCCTGTGAAAATTTCAGATCAAGGTGCACAATATTTTCGGAGATATGATCTGTGGAAGTCAGTGTCTTTGCAAGCTCCTGAAATTCATCTTAAAGAAGTGACCTTGGGAAAATCGTCATAACTCTCTCTCTCTGAGTATCGGATTGGAATTCTATAATAAGTGGTAGATAGTGCACAGAATGTAGTTTGCGCTCTATCAATTTTAGAGCCAAATTATAAACAGTCACACGTGGCATGCCGTACAAGTTGCTCTACTGAAATAGTCCATAATTAAGGCATTGTGAGAGATTGGGCATAACTCTCCCTTGAAGAATCCAAATTGGGTCAGATCTGTGGCATTGGAAAGACGACTCAGAGGACTACTACAGGACTGAAAATCAGATATTAGGGATCTGAAATAACAGAGATACACCAGATTCAATATCGAGCTCCTAGAAGTCAAGAAAAAGCTAGATCATGTGTTGTCAAAGGCTGCAAAGGACCAGACTTTATAGGGCAGCAAAGCAAAGCAAGGTGCAGCAGAGGGTAGCATGACAAGAGAAGCAACCAAGGTGCAGAAAAACAACAAGAATTTCATCACATGAAGTCTTCAAGTGGGCAGCACTGCATACAGTCACTGTAAAGGTATCATTGTACTAAGTCGTTGTAAATACATTATTGTAAAAAATGTTATAGTGTCTATCTGCCAAGATTTGAAGAGGTAGTGTCGGGAGGTCTAGTATCATCATTATGTGGTTGTGTCATAGTTGGGGTTATGGTCTAGTGTGTCCTCTTCTTCTACATCATTCTATATCATTGTAAAGTGGACCATTTTCCCTGGTACGGGAGTCCATTCTTCTTTTATTCTTCTATAAGGTGGTAGGGTGGTGCTAGGGTGAGTTGTAGCTCATTGGGTGTTGGGGCATCCATTCAGTTGACTACTGAATGATATCGAGCGTTGGAGCGTCCATCTAGTGGGAGCTAGAGAAGAATGCTTTTCTAGATTCTAGGAATTTGGAGCTTTATTTTTAATTGGAGTTGAATATTAAAGAATTATTAGAAAAGCATTAGGTGGTTTTTGTCCCGAAGTGGGTTTCCACCTTAAAAACTGTGTGCATTTTTGTTCCTTTTGTTTGCTGTTATCATGGTACAAACACTGATAATAATTGAATATTAACTAATGCTCTAATTGAAAGGAATATTGATTCACCCCCCCCCCCCCTCTCAGTATTTCCAATAGTCATCAAGGTTTGTGAGGTTGATCTTGCAAAGGTTCAGCCAGATCGAGCCCTAACTCCTTACACCCCGACCTCGTTGGGGATAGCAAAGAAGGATCAAGAAATAGCAGACCGCTCTGATACCACTGATCTAGATTTATGCAAGAATGCAATAAAATACATAAATAAACATAAACGTAGAGATGCAGCAAAATTAAAACTTCATTTCATTACTATCAAATAACTAAAATATGCTTACAGACAGAATGGACATAAATTATCTAGGGAGATGGTAGCTTATCTTTGAGAAGAGATGTGGCAGCCATATGCCTCTGAATTGTGTTACAATGAGGATCAAAAGAAAACCCTAAACAAACAAAAAACATAACCCTAGGAGATGAAACACCAAACTATGAGCCCCATTGGGGTAAATTGGTACATCAATTTCCCGAGGTCGTAACTTTGACATATGAACTTCGTTTGACGCACACGATACCTCGTTATAAATATCTATCTGAGGAATACAACTAGAAAAAGTAACTATTGAGCTGAACACTCGCATTTTCAATCTGTGATTTTCCAAAAAAATGTCATTTAGGGCCTCAAAACGGCTCTGGAAGTTCAGGACCCCAAAAACTGCCAAAAATAGTAAATTGCGATACAATTAAGGAAATTGAAAAACTAAAAGAAATAATGGTGGGGGTCCAAGTGGAATAAGCGGGTGGCCACCAATATCCACCTGGATCAGAGGCCCTAGGGGCTCTTGTATGATACAGTTTCAATATAGGTACTATGGGCAATGTGTCACTCCATAACATTATTCAAAAATTTGAATCAATGCATCTGAATGATGGGTAGAATAAAATTGTATTATGGACCATGAGAACAACTAGAAATATCGTCATGGGAGGAATGTTACTACGATGGTATGTGCTCAACATGATTTGATATCGATACATGACCTACGAGCTTCATTACTTTCATAGATGTATTTATTTCCTTATAGATACCATTCTAGTGGCAAAGGCATAGGTTGGAACAGGTAAGATGAAAATAGAGCTCGCCTCACGTTCTCACCTCACAGGTCTAGCATCCAAGGAAATCCCCATCAAGTTTTTCATTGTTGTCAGGTAGAAATCGTCGAGATTGATCAGGTCGAAGGCAGTCAACATTCAGGTTCGTAGGTCGAGTTTGTTGAGCGAAGCATCATCATTCTTTGTCAGAGGCACTCATCAATCATGTAAAGGCTACTTTTCCTAGCAGCGAGCATAGGTCAAGAGATATTCTTTACCTAATCCACTCGAATGTATGGTGGACCCAGGAGTTGAGTTTTTGTATAAGGTAATATTTATTATGTTTCCTTTTTTGATGGAAGGACATCGAACAAACATCAATATGGAATAAAATAACATAAATGACCTCATCCTTAGTTTCATATTGGATCGGGTCATTCTTGAGAAGGGTGCCTTCCTTTTGAGTTATATCTCTGCTTTTTTAGGGCGGACGTTTATATGCGTGTTTATTTCAAGTTAGAGATATAGGTGCCTTTATTGGTTGGAATCCTCTTTAGGCACTTCTTATTTCTATTATTTAGATGAGTGGCCCCCTTCCTTTTGATGACATCGATCGAATTCAAGTGCCCACAAGGTTTATGGATTACGGTCTCAGAATCTTAGAAACATCAGATGAAGATGGAAGGAGAGATAAGGGAGGGATCACCTTAACTCCCACTTGGATAAAACCATAATAGACTGTAACACTTGTATTACTTATGAAAATACTTCTAATTGGTTCAACTTGTATGATATGGATATAACTATACCTGTCTAAGCTTAGCTTACATGATCACTCAATGGTTACGTTATCTATAAGAAAGTTGTGGTTATAACAAGTCACCATTAGGTCTTGTTGTTCTGAAAATCGATCGAGTATAGAGATCAGCGCTATCAATCCCCCTAAATCGATCAAATCTATTTTCTACTTGGTGAAAGTTATTGTTTTTGGACATGGTGTCAGTGTATTCATGGGGTGCAACCATAAGCAGGTGATAGCCTAACTTATGGAGAAGATAGATTCTCTGCAATTGGATGTCTTGACTCTTAAATTAAAACAAAATGAACACATTGCATCAACTTCTTCGGTGATGGAGGATTTACAAGAAGAGAAAACAAAAGTAGCTGAATATGAAGAGGAAGTGGATGCTTTGCATAGGCAGACTGAGGAGCTTCAAGTGTAATTCAATAGTTTAACTCTTAGTCTGAATGATACTACTAGTTCAAGGAATCCAAAATTTGTCAACTTCTTAGACTTAAATGAACTTGTTCAGGACTGTAGCAGGTTTATAATGGTAAAGCACCATATAATTAATCAATAGTGAAATGTTTGTAAGTTTTGTTTTTTGTTGGGGAAATTTTGTAAGGTGTACACCTCCACCCCCCTTTGATGTTCAAAATAGTGATCATCTAGATGAGGTTGTGGTACTCTTAGATCAGAGGAATCTGTATGAAATTTTGTCAACTCAAATATGGACACCTGGATCAGAGAAATCTATATGAAATTTTATCAACTCAAATATATACTTTTTGATATATTTGCAGTAATCCAAATGCAAATTAAATATAATACAAAATTCTTATTCTAATTTACAACAACAAAAATAATCTATATTTACAAATTTATTAAAAATATCATTTATCATTAATAATGTGAAAAAACATCTTTTAACATTTTTCACAATAATTTTTCTTTTCTTTTTTATTATATTTCTCTTTTTTGTTTTGTTTATATAGTGAAAACCATTATAATTCACTTGTCAAATATATTAACACAATTCGATAAATTAAACATACAATTATTAAAAAAAAAAAATCAAATAATCATTCCACATAAAAACTCAAAATAACATAACCATACATTAAAAACTCAAAATAACATACACATACATTAAAACATCATGAACATAAGCTCAAAATAACATATGCATACATTAAAACATCACGAACATAAGCGCAACTTCCTTCATGAGGGGGAGGAATATCTTTCTTGACCAAAGAGAAAAGAGTTTATTTTTGGCGGTGAACAACTCTAAAGTGGATTCTCCATTGTCACTTTAGGTCAGATAAACCTTAACAGCGACAATGTAGAATCTGTATTATTTTTAACCTAAATTTATCACTTTCATGATTTAACGAATTTAACGAATTGTCACTTTCATGAAATTTTAACGAATTTTTAAATTCGTTGACCCACCCTTGAATAATTTTGGGAAAAAATTTAACATTATGTTCTAAGGAATATAACTCCTTTTTTATTATATAAAATATAAATTTAATTGTAAATGAATGAATATAACTAATTTTTTATTATATAAAATATAAATTGATTGTAAATGTAAAAAATATATAATTGATTGTAAATGAAGGTAAATATTTAAATGTGGATTTAATAGGGGAGATATTATAGTGTGTAAAATAAAATATTAAATTTGAAAATAATAATAAAACATGATGTCGATTTAGTTAATAAATTAATAATTATTATTATTATTATAATCTAGTTTCGAGATTGAGAAATTAGCCTGCAACAAATTCAAAAAAAATCAATTTATTATATTGATTTTGTTTTTGTTAATAAAATTATAAACAATTTGTTTGAGGAAAAAAATATAATATGCATATCACATTTAAAATAAATTTAAATAATAATTATTCACGTTCACAACTATGGTTAAGAGCATGAGTTTCCTCCTAAAAAGTCACAGGTTCAAAACAAGAGGGGGTAGGGTATGTATGTCTTCCTTTAGAGCATGTGTTTCCTCCTTAAAGGTCATAGGTTCAAAACAAGAGGGGGGTAGAGTATGTATGCCTTCCTAAACTTAGCAGCCAAATCGTTGCGCGGAGTTGGGTCTCTTGTCCCACAAACAAGGGGGTCTCATACACCAATTTTCCCTTGTCCCACAAACAAGGAGGTCTCATACACCAATTTAGTGTTTGGCTTGGCCGTGACCTTAAAATTGAATCATAATAATAATAATAATAATTCCCAAGATACAATTAATAAATATATAAAAACTATATATAATAAAAATAATAATTTCTTTGAGAGATACTCATATGAAAGAAACGTTGTAATGTGAACATAAACGTTTTGACTTGCTCAAACAAAAATTAAATTAAATTAATAATTCACAGGTTTTAACCACCCATTGTTTTGTCCATGGAATTTGTTATGATGGAGTTTTTTTGAAGGCTTGGGGAAATCCATTATGAAATGGGATCCATCTTAACTCAGAATTTGATCCTTGTAGTCCCTTGGTAGATCCAATTTAACATGGATCTAAGTTAATAGTATTTGTACATTATTGACCATATAAATTAAAATAATAATGTGTAACCATTATATTTTAAAACTTCGTATTTAAATTTAATTTTTTTTTTTGTAAGTAACACTAATTCTATTGATAATTAACATAATAATATAGAGCTGCCACTGTCCAAGCTAAGGTAGCCTGGGCACAGGGCTTGATTGCCAGAAACGTTCATGGTCTGGACCGCCCATCGTGGGGAAACCGGTCCCAAAAGATTAGCATTCACCGCCCTTGTGAGGGAAACCAGCATTACATCCCAATAGTTTGTCAAAAAAATCAAAATTATAACAAGCCGCTCTGCAAGCAGAGGATAAAACCACAAGAAAACCGGAAAGAGCATGAAGACATTGAACCTGGAAAACCAAAACCACTGAGGTATCTTCTGACTACTGAGCATTGGTGTCGGAGGGCGGTTCTTCAACGATTCTGCAGCCCCATTCATCTCTGCTCCCTTCGTCGTCCGCGGAAGGTGGCAATGTGTCTTTGTCCGCGTGTTCCACATTCTGAACCTTCATTGAAACGTTTGGGACAGGATTAAACTGGGCCATGTCTGCAGGGACAAGGTTGGGATCAGAGGGGCCCTGGAAAGAGACGGGGGGACTAGGAGCGGAGGCCTGAGGAAGCCCAAGATTAGAGGATTCTTCGCATACTGAAACCGTAACAAAGGCTTTGAGAACCGGACGATCAAAAGTGCAATTGAAGGTGAACTCAGCACATTGGGAAGTCTAGCGGAAGAAAGAAGAGGAATGCGGATGAGGGGCGGAGGGAGCTTTAGGAGGGCGAACCGGAGGCACAGAGGGAGGAGCGGAGGGAGGGCCACGAGGTCTACCTCTGCGGCCTCTGGAATCTGAAGAAAATTCCGAGAAAGATTCAGAGGCAAGGGGCAACGGAGAATGATGGACTCGGCCCCGACTGGAGCCTCGTCGACAGCGCATGCGCTGGCGTAAACGAGGCATGGCAGAGGGAGGCCAATGAAGCAAGCAAGAAGGCTGAGGATGCATAGCACCACTGGAGCAATACAACGAATTGGAAAAACAGAAATGACTGTGCGAATAATGAAAATCTGGAGTGGTTTCCAAACAGCATACCAGTTCACACCTTCTTCCAGTCTGGGTTCGAGCACTAGGCGACGAGCAGGCAGGCGGGCAAGAAACACCGTGAAACACAGCGGCAGAGCAAATAGGGCACGCGCTATGCATATAATCCCTATCCATGCTAAGAGCCAAAATGAAGCAGATGAAGAGCCTCCTACGAAGACGTTTCCAGAGACTACAGTGGAAATGGCGTGGGGTGGCGAATTGAATGCCATAGTAATTGTGAATGTGGGAGTTCAGGTGGCCTGCCCAAAGGTTCTGCCTCGGGAGGCGACGAGGGACATGAGTCCCATCACGATGAACTGGAGGCAACCGCATCCGGTACGTATTTAAATTTAATTAATAAACATATAAAAAACAAATATTTACAATAATTTTGTTACGTAAGTTATATATCTATATCATCAATACTATGCATATCACATTAAAAAAAAATTATATTAATTATAAAACATATAAAAGAAAATTGTTATAATATTGTTACATCTAAGACTTTTGTAATCCATAATGTAGATAAAAGTATTTTCGGATTAATCACATCATTAGGATTAGGTCGACGTTTCAAACAAGCTAATGTGGTTCATCCTCGGGACAAGGTGGAGAGACTAATTGATCCCAATGAATAAATAGTGGAGATGCATCATTGCCTAGAAATAACCGTTGAGAACTAGTTGTTAAGAACTAGCCATTAAGACTAGTTGTTAAGAACCAGTTGTTAGAAAGTTAGTTAGTTAGTTAGTTAAAAATATAAATTAATTAATTAAATAGAAGTTATTTAATTAAATAAAATTTTATTAGAATGGGTTTATAAATTATTATGAATAGGTAACAGGGAGGGGTAAATTTTTTAATTTAATAAATTAAATTAAATTAAATTATTTATTTATTTAGATAAAAATAAAATAAATCAATAAATTAATTAAATAATATATAACTAAAATATAAAAATAATAAATAAACAGAGTTACCTAAGAAGGAACTAAGGAGGGGCAAAAATTATCATAAATAAATAAATAAATAACTAAATAAATAAGTAAATTAAAATTAATTAATTAAATAAGATTTTATTAAAAAATTTGTAATTAAAATAAATATAATAGGTAATAAGGGGTAAAAAAAAAATTAATTTAATAAATAAAATAAAATTAATTAATTAATTAGATAAAAATAAATCAATAAATTAATTAAATAATATATAACTAAATATAAATATAAATATTAAATAAATAAAGAAACCTAAGAAGGTACTAGGGAGGGGCAAAATTTAATAAATAAATAAATAAAGTAAAATAAAATTAATTAATTAATTAATGAGTTTCGATATTGTGGGCGGAAAAATGAAAATGTGCTCTACAGCGTTCTCTATGTCAGCTAGGGTTTTATGCTCTGATTACCAGGGAAGCCCATCGACGGCCATTTGTGTCCACACCCCAGATGGAATGCGGCTCGGTGAATCCCCCCCAGAAGGATGGTTGATGTTGGTCTGGATCGGCGGCCCTACGATACCTAGCGTGGACTCTATTTGACTCCCCTACAGCCTCTCTCAGCCTTTATCCGCCTCACATGCGCACACTCACGGCCTCATTCCATTGCTGGATGTGACTGAATGCACCAGAAGGGTGTTGATATTGGTTTCTCAAGACCTCTTCATTGGGTGGACGATGGCCACTTGGCTGGGTCGGACACACCGTTTCCACCCGTGGACTCGATGTCTTCGATATTTACTGGGAGACTGCTCTGCACAGCACTTACAGAGTGATGGCATGGCTCTGTCTCCCACATATTCATTTGGTGGAGCTATGATACCAGATTTTCCCAAGAACTGGACTCAGCGTATAGTGCCGCCCCCCAAGGAAACTGCAAATACCATCAATCAAAAGGTATGCTCTACACATTATCATATTTTTATTAAGCCCCCTGTGGGGAACAGTTTTTTATTATGGGCTAAGGAAAATGATAGGGTGGCTGATCTAAAACACTTTATCAGTCATGAATCTGGCTACCCTGGCTATCTACAATCCTTGATACACTGTGGTAAAGCCCTCCAATATTCTGGCTCATTAAAAGACTACTCTATCAGTTCTGGCTCCACTATCATTCTCAATCTAAGACTGAGGGGTGGAACTGTTGGAACACACAGAGCTCAAGGAACAGCAAGGGATACCAGTACTACAAAACCAGACACCCCAAATGGTCCCTCATACAGGAACATTTTACAGGGGAAAAAAAAAGTTGCAGCTCCTACAACACCGGCAGACAATGCACCCAAAACATATATTGTGGAGCAACTGAATACTGTTCCAGAACTGAACATAGTACTTCCTAAGATATATGAATACCGAACTTCTTTTGAATCCCAAGCGATAATGTTAGGTCCCTATATTACTAGTATAGTCCCTATTTGTTGTTAGTGTAACCCTCTTATTTTTATTATTGTACCCCTATAACCCCCATATTGTTATTATTGTGCCCTTAAATTATTATTGTTAGGTCGGCTAGGATTACATTGCGGCCCCACTAGGATTACATTGTGGCCCCTTGGACTCCTATATATAGAAACGAGGATTTGTAATTTGTATCACCCAAGAATTTTTCATTCATGTAATGTATTGGAGGTTTCCACCTCGAAGTGTCTTATTTCTAAGGCGTTGATATCTCTTTTCTTCTATTTTTGGAGCTGGTTTCACAACATTTGGTATCAGAGCTTTGGATTCTAGGGTTTCGTTGCTCCAAACAGGTCATCGTGGTATTTTCTCTATAACTATTTTTCTACGAAGGTTCAGAAACTGAAATTTTTAGAGTGCGAAGCTAAAATCCTGAGGAACATCCTCACAAAATTTCAGAGCTTGGCTCACAATATTTTCAGAGATATGATCTGTGGAAATTAGGGCTTTTTGCAGGCTCCTAAATTTCACTTAAAAAGGTCATCGCGGAATTTTCGCTATAAATTTTTTTCTACGAAGGTTCTGAAGCAGAAATGTTTAAAGCGCAAAGCCAAAATCTGGAGGAACATTGTCGCAAAATTCAGAGTTTCGTTCGCAATATTTTCGGAGATATGATCTGTGGAAGTTAGATCTTTTTCAGGCTACCGAATTTCATCTCAAAGAGGTGATCGTGGGAAAATCTTCATAACTCTCTCTATGAGCATCAGATTGGAATTCTGTAAAAAGTAACTGGAATTACACGGATTGTAGTTTCCTGTCTATAAATTTCAGAGCCAAAGGAGCAAACAGTGACACGTGGCAAGTCGTACAAGTTTGCTCTACTGAACTAGTCGATAAGTAGGTCATTGTGGGAGATTGGACATAAATTTGTCTTGAAGAATCCAAATCAAGTCAGACCTATGGCATTTGAAAGAAGCTTCAGAGGACTACTACAGGGCCAAATTTCAGATATTGAGGATCGGCAGGTATAGACATAAGTCAATTTCAATATCGAGCTCCTCAAAAGCAAGTAAAAGGTGTGTAATTTTTTTCCCGAATTGCATAAGTCTTGTTTGAAGAATCAAGTGAATTGATTCCAAGGGCATATTGTAGAATAGATATTAGTATTGGATTCTAAAATGACCCCTAAAAATAATTTAACACCCATTAAGCCTTTAGAAGGCTCTACTATGTCTCATGAAGATGAAGAATGGCAACATGACATATCAAAATTACAAGAGCAAGTGCAACAAATTTCGCTCTCGCAAAGAGCAACAAAAAATGACATGTAAGTTTTGAAGAAAGGCATGGAATCTAATATGGATGGTTTGAAGAATGGCATGGAAGCTAAGATGGATGGCATGGAAGCTGGCATGGAATCTAAGATGGATGACATGGAAGCTAAGATGGAAAACATGAAGAATGATCTAAAAGAAGACATGGAAGGTTTGACAAAATTGATACAAGAAATGTTTCCTAATGGTGAAAAGATAGTAGAGAAAACTCATGATGAGAACAAAATAAATGTTAATCGTGTTTTCAAAAACCCTAATGTTGGAGAGAAGAACCACCATATTCCAAAAATGGATATGAGTAAGTTTGATGGAAAGGATCCTGTAACATGGATACTATAGATGGAGCAATATTTTGATCTCAATAATGTGCAAAACACACAAAAGGAACGCATTGCAACTTTAAATTTAGAACAAAATACATTTGTATGGTATCAATAGCTTTGCTCCCGTAAAAAAATTGTCACTTGGTAAATTTTTACAAAGAAAATGATAGCACATTATGAGGATACAAAGAGAAATGCTTTCTTTAGCC
The DNA here is from genome assembly GCA_034641835.2 of Pinus albicaulis. NCBI lineage: Eukaryota > Viridiplantae > Streptophyta > Pinopsida > Pinales > Pinaceae > Pinus > Pinus albicaulis. The sequence goes on along the minus strand of CM076569.1, from coordinate 134,053,756 downwards.
AATTGATAAATCTCAAACAAAAGTGTTCAGTGGGGGAGCACATTGAGGACTTCCAAAAATTGAATATAAGGGTAACTGATATTCCAGAGGAACACAGGATTGATCTCTTCATAGGTACTTTAAAGGATAACATCCAACATGAAGTTCATGTTTTGGAACCTGATTCATTTGAGAAGGCATTCAGGTTGGCAAGAAAAATTGAATGTAAAATTATGGCGACAAGGAAGCCTACCACTCACTTCTATAAAGAAGGAAGTGTTGCTACGCCTAGATTTCCACAACCTACAAGGTTGACACCACAACAATTGGAAGAAAAAAGAGCAAAAGGGCTTTGCTACAGTTGTGATAGCAAATAAACTAAAGGTCATAAGTGTGCTGAGAAGAAATTATTTTACATAGATTGTGAAGAGGAAGAAGAAAATGAACAAGAAGAGGATATACACCAGGAACCAGCCCTAGAAGAGGAAGAAATGAGTCCTACCATATCGTGTAATGCATTGGCAGGAATTACCACTCCTCAAACTCTCAAGATAAAAGGACATATCAAGAAGAAAAAGGTAATAGTGTTGATTGATTCAGGTAGTACCCATAATTTTATTCATTGTAAGGTAGCCAAGGAATTGAATTGTTCCTATACCCAGCACCATAATGTCAAGTGATAGTTGCAAATGGAGGAACTATAAATTTCTCTGGAAAATGCCATAATATCAAGCTAACCATGGGGGAATATGTATTTAATTTTCCAATGCTTTCTATTCCTATGGGAGGTGCTGATGTTGTACTAGGAGTACAATGGTTACAATCTTTGGGGACGATAGCTTTTAATTTTAAAGAACTTTTCTTGAAATTTTTTTCAGAGGGAAAGGAAGTCAAATTACGGGGTATTGCAGGGAAGTCAGGAAAGATACTAAGCTCTAATGTTAAGACAAAGCTTCTAAAGAAAGAACAACGAGGCGTAATTTCACAATTATGCTCACTGGAAGTTCCAACATCAAAATCATCTATTTCTGTAGATCTCCAAAAAGTCTTGGACAATCATTCCAAGGTGTTTGAAACTCCCAAAGGACTCCCACCTATTCGTGATCATGATCATGCTATTCATTTGATTCCAGGAAGTGTTCCTCCAAACATCAGGCCTTATAGATATTCTTATGTCCAAAAGAGCGAAATTGAACGTATGATTGCAGAAATGTTAGAGGCAGGTATAATTCAACCTAGTCAAAGTTCTTTCTCTGCTCCTGTAGTATTGGTACACAAGAAGGATGGATCATGGCGAATGTGTCCGGATTATAGGAAGCTCAATAAGCTCACCATTAAAGACAAATTTCTCATTCCTGTGATTGATGAATTATTGGATGAATTACATGGAGCAATTTATTTTACCAAGTTGGATCTTCGTTCAGGATATCATCAAATTAGAATGAAGACCGAAGATATTCCAAAAACAGCATTTCGAACTCATGAGGGTCATTATGAATTTTTGGTCATGCCTTTTGGCCTTACCAATGCACCTTCTACATTTCAAGGGTTTATGAATTCCATTTTCAAACCCTTCCTTAGAAAATTTGTGCTAGTGTTTTTTGATGATATACTAATCTATAGCAGGTCTTGGAAGGATCATGTTCAACATGTTGACAGGGTGCTCAAACTATTGCAGGAGAAACAATTATATGCAAAAACATCCAAATGTTTCTTTGGAGTACAAGAGGTGGAAAATCTGGGTCATATTGTATCTCACGAGGGTGTTAAGGTAGACCCTAACAAAATTAAAGCCATTAAGGAATGGAAAGTCCCCACAACCATAAAGAAGTTGCGAGGATTTCTCGGGTTAACAGGGTATTATCGCAAATTTGTTAAGAATTATGGGAGAATAGCAGCACCTCTAACAACATTATTGAAGAAAGATGCATTTTCATGGACTCCTGAAGCAACTAAGGCCTTTCAACATCTTAAAGAGGCAATGTGCCTAGCATTGGTCTTAGCTACGCCAGACTTCACAAAAACCTTTATTGTGGAATGTGATGCCTCAGGAAATGGAATTGGTGCAGTTTTAATGCAGGAAGGAAGACCCATTGCTTTTGAAAGTCGTCCAATCAAAGGAAAGTATTTACAGAAACCTATTTATGAGAAGGAAATGTTAGCAATACTGCATGCACTAACGAAATGGCGAACTTACCTAATGGGAAGACACTTCAAGGTAAAAACTGATCATGATAGTCTTAAACACTTTTTGGAACAAAGACTATCTTCAGAAGAGCAGCAAAAATGGGTCACAAAGATGTTGGGTTATGACTTTGAAATAATCTACAAAAAAGGGAAGCTAAATGTTGTTGCATATGCACTCTCAAGAAAGAATGAAGAGGTGGAAGCATTGCTTTGTGCCATTTCTATTATCCAACCAGATTGGATAACTGAAGCAAGAGATGAATGGAAGAAGGACGAAGAAGTGTGGACACTCATTCAAAATTTGCAGCAATATCCTAGTACATCTGATACATTTAGTTGGAAAAATGATTCCTTATGGTACAAAAATTGCTTATATCTTTGTAATAATTCCCAACTAAAACAAAAGATTCTTTTGGAATTGCACACTTCTCCTTTAGGAGGACACTCAAGATTTTTAAAAACTTACCACAGGTTGAAGAAAGAATTTTTTTGGGATGACCTTAAATCTGATATTCAAAATTTTGTGGCGGAAAATTTGGTTTTCCAACAGAATAAAGTTGAGACAATTAAGACCCTGGATCTTCTACAATCTTTATCCATTCCAAGTCAACGCTGGGAGGAGATTTCAATGGATTTTATCACAAGTTTACCTAAGTCCAAAGGAAAGAGTGTCATCATGGTGGTAGTTGATAGACTTACCAAGTATGCACACTTTTGTGCATTATCTCATCCATTTAAACCAAGTACAGTTGCTACTACATTTATGGATAGAATTCAAAAGCTACATGGAAGCCCAAGGGTTATTGTGAGCGACAGAGATCCCATTTTTACTGGAAATTTCTGGACGGAGTTATTTTCTTGTTTGGGTACTCAATTAGCTCATAGCTCATCTTATCATCCTCAATCTGATGGTCAAACTGAGATAGTAAATAAATGTTTGGAAGGATGTCTTCGTTGTTTTGTATCTGATAAACAAACACAATGGGTCAAGTGGTTACCTCTTGCTGAATGGTGGTATAACACTTCCTTCCATACTGCAGCGAAAATGACCCCATTTATGGCACTTTATGGATATCATCCACCATCCATCACATCATCTTTAAGGGAAAATTCGAAGGTTCAAGCAGTGGAAGATCACATCGAGCATCAGCAAGAAGTTCTCCAACTCTTAAAGGATAACCCGAATTTGGCACAAAATCGAATGAAACAACAGGCAGATCAACATCGCAGCGAGAGAAGTTTTGGTATAGGAGATTGGGTATTTTTACGGCTACAACCATATAAACAAATGTCCCTCAAGCAAGCTAAGAAGGATAATAAATTATCGCTAAAGTACTATGGTCCTTACAAGGTGTTGCAAAAGATTGGTACTATGGCATACAAATTGGAGCTTCCTGCTTCTTCGCGAGTGCATCCAGTTTTCCATGTTTCATGCTTAAAGAAGGTTATAGGTGAAAATATTCTAGTTCAAAAAATATTGCCAGAACTTGATGAGGAAGGAAAAATCATATTGGAACCTAAAGCGGTCATGGAAACAAGAACTCGACAACTACGGAATCGATCAATTTCAGAGTATCTCATCAAGTGGAAGAACTTACCCACTGAAGATTCTACATGGGAGGATGAGAATTTTATACAGAAGCACCTAGAGCTACTCAAGCGTTGAGGACAATACTTTTTTGAAGGAGAGGGGCATGTTAGGTCCCTATATTACTAGTATAGTCCCTTATTGTTGTTAGTGTAACCCCCTTATTGTTATTATTGTACCCTTGTAACCCCCATATTGTTATTATTGTGCCCTTAAATTATTATTGTTAGGTTGGCTAGGATTACATTGTGGCCCCACTAGAATTACATTGTGGCCCCATGGACTCCTATATATAGAAAGGAGGTTTTGTAATTTGAATCATCCAAGAATTGGTCATTCATGTAATGTATTGGAGGTTGCCCCCTCGAAGTGTCTTATTTCTAAGGCATTGATATCTCTTTTCTTCTGTTTTTGGAGCTGGTTTCACAACAAGGTGCTTGGCGGAAGGTCGAAAAGAAGAAAGGGAGAAAAACTTAGTTTTTCTCCCCATTGTATATTAGTTTACTTTAATTGATGTTTTTGTACACCAATCTCAGCTGGTTGGTGCCCTTTACTTGCTGATGCAACATGTGATTTTGTTACTTTTAATAAAATTACGATTTTTCCTTGGAAAAAAAAATATTTAATTAATTAATTAATTAAAAATAAAAATAAATAAATAATTTAAAAATGAAAATAGAATAAAACATAAAAATTTTAAACAGAATTTACATGGCGAGATCTAGGGTCCAACTCTTACTTAATTTCCAACCATCATCACGTTTGTGATTCTTATAATGTCGTTCTATTTCGATCGCATCCCTTAATTTCCTATGGTGGAAGTGATCTACCCTAGCAACGAATTTAGAGTCTTCAATACAAACATGGTTGTTAACACTGGAAAATCGTACAGCAGAAGACGACATCAATTAATGTCGAGCCCAAGGATTTGCATGACAGGAATACATCATGGAATCAAGAAGTATTTAAAATCTCTAAGGTTTTGAGAAAATTAGATTTGAACTAGTCATAAATGCTCAAATGTGCACTTTATCCTTCGAGAAGAGTGCCTTCTGTGCGCCTTTTTGCCAGATAAGCGCGCATTGCTGGAAATGGAAAAAAAGTAACTTTCTGGGACCACAACAAGAAAAGGACAGTTACTCCTTATGTGAAAGCCACCAAAGGACAGCCACCATCACCTCCTTAGATATTAAGTGAGGACACAAAAGAATATTTGAGCGCACAATGGAATCACACCTCTCCCTTGGGTCACCATCCATCATGTACCAAGGGAGGGAAGGAGGATTTGAAGCTCACCTATATAAACCCAACAAGAGATGAAGAAATGGTGATCATAGTGTTATGCTAGCCAAAGTTTCCCAAGCAACACCAGCATTGTGTGTGACCCAGAGCTGGAGCTAAAGAGGACTCGATAGTTGGCCACCCAACATCTTAGTCCACCACAGTAGAGAGAGAGAGTGAGACTGCATCAGAGGTAGAGCTTGGAAGGCAACATCCTTGCATCGGTACCTAGAGCCACTGCCTAGGGGCCCTTTGGCAAGTGGGTAAAATTTATTCTCCATTTCGAACGTTTAATAAGAAGAGGCCATTGAGCCATCGTTTGCATTATTATAGTTTGGAACTCTCTATATAGCTTTTGTATATTTGTGTCTTTTTAGTTTTAGTTTAACCAGAGCATACTTCAGCATATTATTTCCATTAAGTTTTATGCTTTTGAGCTCCCCCCACTTTCTTCCTATTACCAATAGTTTAGAGAGTAGACCACACTCTCTAAGCACGTGTGATTTCGTACACTCATGCGACTAATCCACAACAACAAGATTGGCGACTCCACTGACGTGTTTCAAGTTTATGTGGTTATGCCATCTTTTGCAGGAGACCCTTTGTCTATGCTGGAGTGGAGCTGACAGTCCTCTGACCCATCTTCCAGTCCCTAGACTCACTGAGGTGACAGACTGAAGAAGGCAGCTCCTAATCTTTTTAATTGTAGGATTTTTGCGCGCAATTTTCCACACAGAGGCACATTGTGCGCATTCAAGACTGACTTGTGTGCAGGAAGGCGCACCTGTCAAGGGATTTTGCGCGCAAATTGCAAAGAGATTTTTTCTCCCTATTTTCTACATTTTTTCTGCTTGTAAGTGTGTTGGGAAGCCCTTAATGTATCTTCCAACACCTGTGTTGATACCCCACAGCTTCTGAGAACTCATTTTTTGTTTCTTTCTGTAGGCATTTAGTTAGTTTTCATTTAAGTTGGTTTTTGCAAAAAGTGTTCACATAGTTTAAGTAGGGGGTGAATTAACCATTTCTTTCCAAACAATTTATGTTTTTTTCACATTCTAGTATGCACACTTAGTTTAACTAGTCCAAGTAAGTGGCTCATGACCATACATGCATAAGCTAGTGTAGAAATCGTTTAGTTTAAATTCAATTTTTGCATCTAGGAAATTGCGGGACTAGGATTGAATCACCAATTAGAGCAAGTAATCTTTGTTGTCTTTGCACCATTTGGTGACCCTAGAAAAGCATATGAACACTCTACATTCGTGATTCACCATCTCCCTTTAGTCACTCACATAGACTAATTAGGAAGATTTGGAAACATCCCATTATCCGCAAATGCTTTCCATTTGAGCAAGGAATAACGTCACATAGTTTAACTAGGGGACTTTTTTAAAGGGTCACCGATATCCATATGTTAAAATTATGAGATTTTTCACCATACGCTCACACACATTCACCCACTAAGAAAAGAAAGCCACCTAAAAATAACTTAAACCAACTCACTAAATTCTCCCCACAGGGGCCACAAGAGAATTTATAGATTAAGTTAGGATCAAGGGGGTGGGCATCCAATAAGCCGCCTTGATCACACTTCACATTGAAACATAGAAGTTGTGTATTTAGGGAGCTTTAAAATCCACCTATCAGCCCATGGAAAAAAAAAACCTGAGCACGGCAGAGACCCGATTCAGAGGGGATTAGGCTTAGGCGCAATGCGTGTGGTATCAGTTGGGGCTACCTGACCCAGCTGATACTCGATACTGTTAGCTGACTACAAAGAAGCCCAAAAATCGAATGCTCATGTGGGATGGTGGTTCTTAGTGGCCAAAACTAGGGCATCCTTTACCCTATAGGTGACGGTGCAGGCAAGCGCCAGACCCTCTACCCTTACCTTGGTTGATTCTCTTCGGCTGACCGGGGGCGTTGCCAACTCTTACGGGACGTTGTGCCAGTACTCGCAAGAAATCCTCTCAAGGCCCAGTTACTTTTGAGTGTGTGAGGACGTACTATGTCTTCTAGGATTTTAAGTATCACGCGCAAACAAACAAAACCATTTTTTACTTGATTGATCACATAGATTAAGTTAAAGGGAAAATTCATTTCATTTTCACTTTGTTTTATGTATGCGGCCATAAAAAATTTGTGATCACAGACTCAATCCCCTCAAAATTTTTCCAAAACCTAACCTGGTCGACACTCAAACAGTTCCAACAAAACCTCATCAATCCAAGCATCTTTTGGACCTCCCCCCATTACCAAGAGGGGTTCCAGGTCTTTCACCATTTAGGCGTCAAAGACGGAACATTGCCACAGTAGTTGGTTCCTCATTTCTTGGAGCAACCTTAGTTGGGAACCCTAATCGGTCTCCCAATACCACACCGCACACCACTCCCCCCTCATCCCCTGGGGGGCAGAGGAGCGCATCCCATACGGGAAGCCAGCTGAATTCACAACAAGGTACGTCACAGACTAACCCTCGTTCTAACCAGAACTTCGTGTCTTCACACGTTGCCATGGCGTCAACCTCCCAGTCACCCTTCTTAGTGGCGTTAAATCTACCATATTTAACCAAGCTCACCAACGACCCCATCACACATGACCCCAATTGACCTCCCATGCCCATAAAGCTCCCTTCGGACATACCAAAGTTTGAAGGCAAGCAAGCAGAAGACCCAAAAAATCATATAATGACCTTTCACCTGTGGTGCTCATGGAATAGCATCATTGACGATACTATTCAGTTTAGGATATTTCAACGCACTCTTATGGGAGTGGCCACGAAATGGTACATGGAGCAACCCCCTGCTTCACATGGAACCTTTAGCACCCTCGCTACCACGTTCCTCACATACTTTCAGTTGCCCATTCACCACGATTCGGGAATGGAGTTACTGACTCATTTCAGACAATCCCCCTCTACCCATATTTCAGAGCATCTCCATGAGTGGAGGCGACGTCGCAATTTATGCAAAGAAAAACTCGACGACCGATTCCTTTTATATTTATTCTTGAAAACTCTGACGGCGGATATTTCAAAGGATGTGGCGCAACGTAACCCCACATCTTAAGAGGACGCAATCAGTAAAGCCCAGCAGCTTGAACTGATCTACACACAGTCAGGATACATATACAATATCCTGCCCAACGCCCCGCGCCTGCAATATTACCAAGAATTTCCAGGCGTGTCTAACTCTAGAGATGGAATTATTGGGTCAGTGACCCAAGGGTACCTAGGCAGCAGCAGTCAGAATCCTAGTTACACACATGGGTCTACCCAGAACATGTCTCAATCTGGATTTCAAAGTCATCGTATGTAGCAGCAAAATTTGACTAATAGGGCACCAGCGTATCACCAAGGAGGACCTTATCCTCTGGCTAAGGGGACACAGTACGCAGGAAGAAAAATTGACGGAAGAACTCCCCCCAACGGCCAAAGGCAAACATGGGATAGCAATATGCTCAGTCCCAAGCACACAACCCACCTACGAAAAACAATGCACAGGTGAACTTTGTGCAGTCATCCCAAAATCAACCACACCAGTATGATCAGGAGAATTACCCTCCTAACGTGGTTAAGAAAAAGGTAAAAATCAAGCCTAAAGGGAACCTTGGACAGTGGGGCAGCAACCAACAGCGCCCACCACAATCCCAGGCTAGAGGTAACTCCAACAGGAAGCAGAACCAAGAGCCAAGCAATGCCCAAAGGCAAATCAAAAGGCCACCTCTACGAACAAACCATTCTTGTTCAATATGTGGTGAGTACGGGCACTATACTCACCACTGTCCTGAAATACCTGAGCTTAAAAAGCTTCAGAGTAACCGAGGACAAGGAGGATCTTCCCAGACAATTGCAGTGATACAAGAACCCTTCCCCCATCAAGGAATGGTCAACACTCAACAGCAAAACCCCGACGATTCCGAGAAAAACAACCATGAAATTTACATGGCTAGGGAACAAATGTTTTTCCAAACTCGGAATCACAACTACGACACCCCACTAGACACCAGTATGTCAGGGGCTAGTACGAGCGCACTGACTACACCTTTAACCATTCCAAATATTCCTCTGGAACCATTGCCAAAAATGGTAAAAGGGCCTAATAGGTGAGTAGGTAACTACTCCAAAGTGGCCCACAATTATAGCATCGTAGACGATTTAGCTCAATCACCTGCTGCTATGTCCGCATTGGAAGTGTTGCAGTCGTGCCTGAAACAACAAAAAGCCCTACTTTCCGCATTAGGTGTTTTCAACCCTGCCGACACGTGCATGATGGGTTTTGACTTAGACAAAACCACCCCTAGGCTTCCCTCCATGGTCACCTTCCAGATACCAGTATCGGTACAAAATATCACTATTCACTGATGTGTCATTGACGAGGGTGCATCCACATGCATCATGTCAAATAATGTATGGCAGAAGTTAGGAGCCCCTGAACTCAAACCTTCCATCATCACACTCAGAGCATACGACGGTCGTCCCTCGACCCCCGTTGGTCTCTTCCAAAATGTACCGGTCTGTTTAGCCGACAAGACGGTCCACATAGAGATCGAAGTCTTGGACGCTCACTTGGATTACAATATACTCCTTGGGTGGAGTTACATGTATGCCATGTCTTCCATAGCATCCTCTATCTTCTGCATCATGATGTTCCCCCATGAGGATCGAATCATCACAGTAAACCAGCTGACACACATTAAAAATCGTCCCATGAGCAACACGGATATGGTTCTACCCTATGTAGATACAGCCACAAATGGTCTTTCACAGTATCAAGAATATGGCCCTAGCCAATTCAAACCGTCATCCGTCCTAGGGTTATTCCTAGGAGATCCTCCCATTATCCCTGAGGTATCTCCCGATGCCAAAGGGGCCCCAGTATGCATGATGTCCACATCAAGAACTGAGGTTAGTCAGGACATAGACTCAAGCAATAATGACACTGAGGCATCAGCCACGGCAGCCTCCCTAGTCTACGCCACCTCCCAAACTCATTTCCTCTAACCACCTCCTGGATTCACCTCCCAGCAGGTTTTGGAAACACTGGTATTACCCAACATATCGTTGACATTCCTAGTGTTTTACCTCGTTCCCCCTTTAGGAACAGCAACTACCAACGTTACTGCATTTGGGTTAAAGCCCCCCGGTCCGGAGGAGCCCCAACCTACCCAAGCAGTGGTCGAAACCGCCCCCGCAAGGGATATGCCCATTGCGAAACCAGCAACCACGACCAAGAAAATAGCCAAGAAAGGAAAGAAAGCGGTGACCCCCACCACGCAAAGGGAGTCATCAGCCTACGTTATATGTGATTTCACAGGACACCCTACCCACATATGCCTGGAGTTGGACAAATTAAAACCACTCCTCGGCTGCGAGGCAGGCACCTCGACACGGTGTTCCCATAAAAAGGAACTTACCACAAAAAGCACAAACAAACCACTGCGTACCAATCATGTATGCGCTCTCTGTGACACCTATGGGCATTATACCCACCATTGTCCAAAAATACCACGGTATAGGGATGCCTTACATGCGATCTAGCGATCCTATCAAGAGGATCCTTCCATCCAGTCTATCAATGGCAAGCCGTGTACCATCCTATACTTACAAGATGAGTACCGGTTTGTAGAGTGCCCCCCAGTAATGCCCATTATACGTTGCACGTTATGCGATGAACGTGGCCACTACCTCAAAGAGTGTGCCGCATTTTAACTCATTCACAGATGGTATCCAATCGAAAGGGTTTACTACGTGGAGCTACGAGTAGCACAGTTCACATGCCCATTATGCGCCGACAATCACCTATTGGAGGATTGTCACTACATACCTCGCTTCCGGCTAGCCCTTGTTGGCCTTCACTCTGCCATAGTTCGCCTTTCCCAAGAAGACGATATGGATGCCGAGTCCACAGGCAGCTCCATGACCCAAGCAGAGGAGATGAGCGGGTCTATCATGTTCTTGTTAGCCGAAGAACAGCCGAGTGGGGAACCCCTAGTTACCCCTAAAGGCACTTTACGAAACCCACCAGCATGCACGTTATGCAAAAAGACGGACCATATAGTAGTACACTGCCCTGACATAGCAACATTGCAATGTTGGTACCCCGCCTAGCCTCAGACGACACACGATGGGACCCCCATATCACGGATATTTTTCCTGATATGTTAGAGGAATCATTACGACCGACATTGTACTTATGTCTCACAGATCTGTCCCACTATCGACAGATTAATGCTGTAGAAAATAGAACGAAAAATCTCCAGAAATGGCATAAAATATATATCGTCGGCTCAACGTCCCCGCCACCGCAATGGTGTGTCAAGCCTGATAAGACCACACACCAGCCACGTGCACCCCAGGAAAAGCCTAGGATAACATGTGGCCTATGTGATCTGAACGATCACCGAGTCAACCAATGCAGAGAACTCAAACCCCTTGCAAACAATCTTTGCATAATCTCGCCTCCCCCTCAAAAACTTCTCTCTAATAAAGAGAAGATCTCACGCACTTATTGTCGAATTTTCTCACACTTTCATCATACGTTTAAGTGCCCACATCTCCCCAAGCTGAGAGAAGCTAGAGCAACATTAAGTCAACAACCCACCAAAAATGGAGGCAAGCCTCAACCTACGACGCGAAAATGGAAGAAAAAGACGACCTGGTCCACAACCAACCATTTCCAAGCGTCCACATCAAGAACATCGAGTAGCGTAGAATCTCACACTATCTACTCTATCAGTGTTGTCATACCATGCACCATTTTCACCAGTCATGATCACGCGCCAGAGGCATGCCTGCTGATAAAAGAATTCAGGAACCTCTATGATAAAAACAACTTCCACCTACCAGAAATTGACTATCCTAGCGGGAAAGCCGACGTGAGGCTCACACAGGACTCCATTACCGAGATCCTTCCCTCACCGCATGCTAGTGACACAATTCACCACATACGACTTGTATCATCGCACGCCCAAGACAGGATTTCAACCATCCCCTCGTCACAGGAATTTTTCTTTATTCCTGTCGCAAAATACCAAGGTACCTTACGCTTTTTCATTGATTTCTGCAAGATCCCAAACTTACATGCCACCATCAAACTCCTTGATAACACCCAGCCTCTAGAACAATGCTTAGTACAACTAGAGCTAGTTGACGAAAGCCGGTGACAATCACTGCGACACAATGAGGCCCATAAGAAAAGGGTAAAAGCATCATTCGACCGCCACATCACCCCTTGCTCATTTACCAAGGGAGATTTAGTCCTTCGCTATGATGTCGCAAAAGAGGCCTTAGGGCCAGGAAAGTTCGAAACCTTGTGGAAAGGACCCTATATCATCAAACATTGTCTCTGACAAGGGGCATATATCTTGACGGAACCAGACGGGACCTACCTTACTAACCCCGTCAACGGCATTTACCTCAAGAATTTTTACCCATAAGGTCCCCAGTAGCCCTTATCCCCTAGAGTTAGGGTACAAAAAAATTCTAACACCAAAATATTTTTGACCCAAGGACCTAAACGCGCTCAAAGTGCCCCCATGGATCACCAACTTGAACCCTATTTCGGATTTGCTGATGGAGCATCGCAATGCTCTCAAAACTTAGTTGCAGCCGCCTAGGTCATCTACCACCCTGACCGATCACCACTATGTTCAAACGGTGTGTGCATCAGATCAGCGACCAACAATCAGGCAGAATATGACTTCGTTATCGGACTTATGTGCGAGGCCCTCCATCAGGGCATCCGCCATATGCATATCTACCTCGATTCCCAGTTAGTGGTATCACAGTTAAACCAAACATTTGAAACCAAAGACGCAAACCTGTTTAGAAAATATTTGTGTGCCAAAAGATTAAGTAGACAATTTGATTACATTACATTTTCACATGTATCAAGGAAACAAAACCAAGCATTTGATCGCATAGCTAACAATATCCTAGACTGGAATGCATCAAAAATAAACCACCATACATGAAAAACCAAAAACATAGATATCCATCAGCATAACACAAAATACATAAACCAAAATAGATAGCACACCATGTAGAGCCGCAAAAGATCTCTCATATATATATCAAAAAATATGTGTATCTAAGTACAAAAATAGTATCACTAACCCATTGGCTAGCCCAAAAATACAACGGTCGTCAAAAATAAGGGAAGCATCCTCATAACGAGTGCTTTCTTTGTGTACAAAACTACTCTAGGGGGGTGCCCCCTCAAGAGGAGCACCTAGGCCCACCACTGCTCCTGGTGCCACCACCTGAGCTGCTATCGCCACTGCAATAGCTACCTGTCGTAGAGTGGGCCGATAATCCCTCTCACGGGCCATCAACGTCTCTAGCCAAGCCTCCTCAAAGTCGTCCATGAAACCACATGCAGGCATCCCTTGGGGCAAGCGGTCCACTCAACCCCAGAAGTCCTATAGAGTGGCCACATGAGCCGTAAGTACTGCGATGTGCGCCTCAGCCGCATCGGCACGAGCTCGATCAGTCACTATCTCAGCGGCAACCGAGCTGCTACCCTCACCAGAAGGGCCAGCACCATCCCCGCCAGGTCCACCGGCACCACCACCCGGTCCACCTGCGGCACCTCCTCCCAGATCACCCTGCGGTCGTGGCAAAGGATCATGACTCGCCAGTCGAGCCACTGGGCATCCCACCTCGCCAAAATCTGCACGAGTAACTAAAATAATTTCAGTGTCAATAAAAAACACACAAGTACATAAAAACTCAAACAAATGAAAAAATATAGCACATACCTGCAGGACCCCAAACATAACCAAAAGGGACACCGATATCTGGATCACCCTGAAATTCCATCCCCGCGTACGAGTATGGAAAAAACATTTCTGGATTGGCCTCGGACCAGGCCTTCGTCGTGTCGTTCCAATAATGACCCAAAATGCCACCACCGCCGTGTGGCATCACCGAAGCCCACCTCCTCATACGTGGCTCCCTCGTCCCCCCAATAGGCACTTTCACATTGGGCCTTAGCAACACGACCCTCTCGTACATAATGCTGCATAAGATGCTAGCGTACACAAATGATTTGGATCCACATTGGACCCTGTTCAGTTATGACACCATACCATCAAAGCAGAAGTGGTCAAAATCGAAAAAATGGCCATTCCTCAAGCGGCGTAAAACTCCCACCTGTGGGCCCGATGCCCGATGTGGGGAAAATGACCCCACCAATCGCACAATGATGGCAAGAGCACAACGCTCGGCCACATCTTTCATTAATGAAATATTGATGCACCCCTCAGTAAGAGGCGCACCGTCACAATGCCTACTCCGGAACCTGTCCATGTTCACTCTCCCAGTAGGGGGTGGATACCTCAGTGCCTCACCCTGAGGCAGTAATCCGGTCACAAAGTATATATCCGTCTCTGGATGGATAATCAATTTCATCCTCCTCAGAATGAACATATTGCACCTCCTGCACCAATGTTGTATGATATAACGTAACAATCGGTCCTGTGACCGAAGGAACTCGTTCTCAGCAAATTTCAGAAGGCCCCATGCAGCCAACTGACGGCGTGCCCTAGCATTAGCAGCCAAAGCAGTCCGGATCTCAGGCCAGTCTCGCTCTCTCCACACCAACCTGCCAAGAAACATGCACCCATCAGTACAGAGAAAAACATCAAAAGGGACAAAAAACCCAGGTTTTTACAAAAACCTTTCCCTTGCACGCATGTCTCTCAGACAGGCGTGCCCCTGCGCGCCTGTTTCGTTCACAGGTGCTCCCTTGCGCGCAAAAAGGAGGGAACAGTGCGCCTTCGCGCGGATGTCACTCAAAAATAAGCACAAGGGGGGGCGCCTCTTTGCCTAGATCGCCCGCACAATCTAGGACAAAAAGTCCCTTTGAGGCCATACAAACCCAATTTGTATTGCCCCCGGCATCATCAAACTGAAAAAAAAAATTAAAATGCAGGATGTCATGGAAGTTACCTCGGCATAATATTGCTAATCCCCGGTACACAGGCTGACTGCAACGGCAAGAAAGGCTCTGCAATCACCTCTGATCTCCCAACACTCAACAAGTACAAATGAATAGGATTAGGGCCATAATCCCATATTTATCAACCTTTTCCAGAACTTTGGAGGTCCATAACAGGAGATCAGAAGGTCCATTCCGCAAACCATAAGTTGCACCATCATCAGTATGCCATGATGAACGAAAGCGATGCCCCACATTCACTTTCTAGAAAAAAAAAAATTCAGCGCTGGCAGGTATGCACCCTTCCATATTCCTTTCCAAAATTCATGTTTTTCAATAATATTGGATGAAAAGAAGATGCTTTCACTTGAGGTAGTTGTTTTTGCAGGAAGAACCCGCAAACCGTTCACAGCACCATTCACTGAAAGTTCTGGAGCAGGTATCATCCTACCCTTAGCATTAGAAATAAACCATAGGGTCCTCATACCCGACCACGTTTATCATCACCTCACCCTATGTTACACCATTTTTTTGGTCATATAACCTATTATTATTAGATGAACCCAAGTACACCATGTAAGACCAATTTTACCCTACGTAAAATTGCTTTCACCATATAAAATAACTTATTTGGTCATATTTAACCCAAAATAAAGAAATTAATTAAATAAATCCTTATTTATTTAATTATTTCCTAAAAACAAGTTATTTAAATCATTATTTAAATAATATTCTTAGTTAAATTTGACTAAATCATCCATAAATAATTAAGTAAACCATTATTTATTTAATTATATTCCCATCATTCCCCTAAAATGATAAATAAATCATTTATTTATTTATTATTTATAAATAAAGGAATTGACCCAAGTCAAGAATCCTTTTCCCTCCAACAAATATAATGAAATATTCCTAAAAGGTGCTTCTAGAATTCGATTAATAATATTTTATTCATGCACCGAGTTCTAGACCGCCCCAATATTTTGTTATAAATAGGGGGGTTTTCCCCATTCATTAGTCACCTTCATTGCATTAGATCACTCTAGATCTACTCTTGGTCACCATTTTCCATTTTTCTTTGTGAACTCCCATTGAGTTCTATGTCTGTTTTTCTACACCACTAAGAGAGAGGAATGTTAGATCTGAAACACTGAGGACTTCCAAGAACCCATCCCACTGAGGAGAACCGGAAAACACCTTTCTTGTTTTCCTCTCAGGTGCCCCATTCTTTAATATAATATAAAATTATTTTATAAACATTATTTCTTGTCTTGTCCATTGAATGCATGGAGCCATGTTATATTTTATCTGCTTAATATCTTTTATACTTAGATCTGAATTTGTGCAGCAAACTTAAAGATATTTTGCAGCCATAATCGATGTTAGGGCTATTTTTTATGCGTAGCTAAAGTGATCTTTTACGACGAAAGATTCATAATAACAATTGGCGACTCCACACGGGTTTTCTTTTGCGACCGCTGTCGTTTTATATATGCCTGCATATCTAGTTGTTTCAGACCCTAGGGTTTCTCTTCCATTTTCTGTTTTTCCTATTTTTATGGTGTTTTTCACCCCTAAAACCCTCAAATAGTCAAATTTTTAACTTCCATGTGTTTCTGGCCTTATTGCACAGGTGACGGACATCAGCCGCAGCTGAGACGACACATCTTTATGAAATCTGCCGCCGAGAGAGCCGAATCTGCAGGTCACACTTATCGGCCCAAAAAGTGCGACCTGGCCTTGAGGTCGCACTTTTCTGCCCAAAAACTGCGTCCTGGACTGCAAACAGGTCAGAACCTGCGACCTGCCCTTTTTCTGCAAATTTTCCAGCACTTTTTCTGGGTTTGTCTGAAGCTTCTGTCAGGGTTTTCCAGCCTCTGTCTCTGCCCGTTTAGACCTGTTTCTGATCTTATTTACTCAACTAAGAGGGAATCTTTCCCCTTAGGGCTCTAGTACCCTCCACTTTGTGTGGGAGAGTCTTTGTTGTTTCAGAAGTCTGAATTTTCAGAGTTTCAACCTTATTTTTCTCAGATTTGATACCTCTGTTTCAGATCCTTTTAGATCAACTCTTCTCCCTCTCAAATCACCTCATATTGTTTTGTTTGGGTTCATTTCTAAGGTCACTGCCTTGTCTCTCCTAGTTTTAGATGATCTCCTCCTTTTAGCAGCAACCTTGCCTCTGCCTCTTTGCTGTTCTCTGCACCACTTTTCAGCAAATTTCTCCTTTAGATCCCAGTATCCCGACATTTGATCTATTGGCCTCTTTTTAGAGTGCACTGCTTAGTTTTTTCCCTCTTATCGACTAGCTTTGAGAGACCCGCCTTCTTGGGATAGATTGATGCATTGGTAGATGTTCATTTGATATTATTTTAGTCTTATTTACTGCAGATTTATTTTCAGTTACACAGCACACTTTTTATTTTACTCTCAAAACGTCTGGGTTTAAACAATTAAAATTAATGCACGCCACACACTGACCCTAAGTGAAGAAGCACCTGGTTAACACCACCTGGAAAAGACTTTAAAATCAATTGTCACTGCACCTTTCTGCCCTTGACCTCACTTTATTTTGTCCCTCCCTGCCCTTGTCGGTTTTTCTTCTTCCCGTCATCATTGCGCCCCCAAGGCGCCTTTCTCGGAGACTTCTTGGTCGTCACCCTCAGTTTCCGCTTGGTCGACTTCCTCCTTCCCGTCGTCATCAAGTAAGTCCTCCCCCGAGTCCGCACTCCGACTCTTCCTCTGATTGCTCGGGTTCTCCCCCTACTCCTGGTTCTCCCCCTGTCACTTTTACCATGTCTACTTCAGGGCCTACTACCAGCAGCAACCCCAGTACTACTGCTGGGTCTGTTTCCAGTGGAACCACCTCGGGACCTACCTCGACTGCCCCGTTGCTCCCTTATATGGCCAGCCTTATTCTCCCCGACTTCAATCAGCTAATCAATGATCCTATCTGCCACGATGTTAGTTGGCCTGCTATGCCAACAAAGCTCCCTTCCGACATTCCCAAGTTCGAAGGCCTTGCTAGTGAATATCCCTCCAACCATATTCCATCCTTCCATATGTGGTGTTCCTCCAATTCCATTACCGACGACTCCATTCGTCTTAGATTGTTCCAAAGAACGCTTACAGGCGAAGCTTCTAAATGGTATGTTGAACAGGCCACCTCCTCCCATACCACTTTTGCGACCATTGCCCAAGCCTTTTTATCTTATTTCCAGCTCCCCCTCTGATATGACACTGGTACCGAGCTTTTAAGCTCTTTCCATATATCCTCTTCGACCCGCCTTTCTGCTCATGTCCAGGAATGGCGGTGCAGACGGAGCTTGTGCCGCGCTCCCCCCTTTGAAGATCGGGTTTACATGGACTGGTTCCTTCGCTCTCTCTTACCTCCCATTGGCAAGGATGTCGCATCCCATTTTTCCCAAACCGAAGAAGCCGCCCTCCAAATCGCCTTGAAGTATGACCTTATCTACGCCCAATCTGGTTATGTTTATACCGTCCTCCCTGACCTTCCCAAACCTGATGGCCCTAATGCCTCGAGGGCATCTCACTCTGCCAACGGTATCGTTGGAGCCCTGTCACATACCTCTGCCCAACCTCTTCTGGGCCATGGTTTTCCTCCAGGGGCCAGCCCCTCCGGCATTTTTTCCCCTCCAGGTAGCATGTATTCAAGCTACGGCATGCCTCCTCCTTTTGCCCACCCTCCTGCTTACCTTACTGTTGCCCACCCTATTCCTTATCCATATCCGCAACCTGGTGTCCCAGCTCCTCCAGCATTTGGACCACCCTCTCCCTTGCCTTCTCCACCCCCACAACCGCACTTACTACCCCCTCCAAGGCAAGTATTTTCACAACAAGGGGCACCTAATTTTCCTCCTTCTCAAAGAAGGAGAAGAGGCAATCTATCTGCTTCTGGTAATCGTGGATCCACTCCTTCCAGTATTGACTCTACCACTGCCAATCAGTCACAGGGCCCTCAACCTAAGCCGGACAGGCCGCTTCGTACCAATAAGCCTTGTTCTTGTTGCGGTGTTTATGGTCACTACACTCGTGATTGTCCTTTATTACCTCAAATGTGGCAGATGTGGGAATCTCAGGCCACTGTGAGGGGGAAACACTCCTCCCCTACTATCCCTCCCGCTCCAACTACTTCCCAACCCGCTGTGTTTACCGATCCTTTCCCTCAACAAGGATTCGTGGCCACTCAACCTCCTCATGCCCCGGTACCCACTCAACCTTCCCCTTCTAGTTCCAATGATTACCAGATTCTCATGATGGCCTCTGACCCTCCTCTCACTGTCGACCTCAACCTTCAAACTCGGTCCCATCAGTATTCCACACCTCTCGTTCCATCTGTCTCTGAGTCTCCACCGTCAGGTCCTACAGAGCCTCTATCGACACCCAATGGTCCCTTACAACTCCCTCTGCCCAAAGCCGAGGTTCATCCCAAGCCTCCTAAGGGACCATTACGCCGAAATTTTACCTCTGGTCGAGCTTCTCATTCATATAGCATAGTAGATGATTTGGCCCAATCCCCTGCTTCCATTTCAACACTGGAGCTCCTCCAGTCATGTCCTTCTCAAAAGAAGGCTCTACTACCTGTCGTGGGTGCTATAGATCCTGCTGATGACCAATTGATTGTTTTCGATGCCTGTCAGTTAGACCATCCCCCTATTCCCCCTTCGATTTCTTTCCAAATCCTAGTCAAGATCCGCAACACCAATGTTGCTCGGTGTATTATTGATGAGGGGGCATCTACCTGCGTAATGTCCGCTTCGGTTTGGAAACAACTCAGATCCCTTGATGTTTTGTAGATTAATCCGTCTTGCGGACAAGACCGATCTCTCTAGTACTAAAAGTAACTAGCAACAAACAGCCAATTATACTAATCTCTCTCTAAGCATACAAGATTCATGAGAATACTATATAGGTGTAAGGCCTACCTTATGTCCAACGCTTGCTTGATCTCGTTGAATTCCTTCCCGTGCACTTGAAATAACATTCCTTGTGAATCTGCAGTCACAAACAAGCAAAAAGATTACACAGCACCTGTATAGACATTATTATAAACCATACTCATCATAATGATCAAGGAATTTATGAAATAAACCATGAATAGACATTTTAATGAGAGAAATGAGCATATTTGTATTAACTTCAAATAAAGAAAACCTTTACAACATGTGCCTTGATGTTGTGCAGGTCCTCCTGGGGTCCGAAGCAGGAATCTCTTCTAATTTGACAAGCATTGCACTCTTTGAACCAAGACAGATAGAGATGAGTGATTTAACCTCACAGAAAGTCTTAGTTAACTGAGTCTGAATCTCAACAGCATTTAACTTCAAATATCTTAAGCTTGAACTCCCTTTGAGGCTACCCAAGGCCTCTTTTTATAGTGGAAAAGAGGAGGTTTATGGTTCCAAATATGAAGGGATAGAATCCTCCTTCAAAGGGATTAGCTCCTTACATCAAGGGGTTAGCTCCATCAAGTGAGGGATGCATGAACCTTCTCAAAGCGTATCCATTCCCGAAAATTCCCATCTAGATTCTTCTAGAATTCATCTGAAATTAACTTTTTATCTTTACTTTCTCGCCTTTTTGAGTTTTAAATAGGTCTGCACCCATAACACAAAGAACGTGCGGTATGGTTCCGCAGGCAAGCTGAACTTTAGGTGCGGGACCGCAGGTAATGAATAGAGAAAGTGCGATACCAATGTTTAGGGGATTTTTAGGATTTTTTCTCTGATTTTGAAAGCTTGACATGAGGAGCTGATATGTTAGACTTGCAAAAGGAGGAAGTATGACTAATAATGAGCTCATACTCATAGTAAAATGTCAGGATGACAGATTTTAGTGTAACAAATTGCCCCCTAAAGTGCAAAGTCTAGAATAGATGAAGCTGTAGTCCGTCATATATGAAGAGTGCAGTACTTTATCATTTCAAAGATCATCCTGTGGACACCCCAGTCGGAACCTGTAAAAACATTCAATGCAAAATATATACATATATATGTCATCACTGAGGTAGGCATTCCCATACTCAGATTAAAACTAACTAGAAACTAACTCAAATCGTTCTGATACAGGAATGATTTTGAATACATCATAGTACAGATATATGTAGACACGGTATGGACGCAGCCATCTGTTTATAAATAGTCTACCGTATAGATGATAACAAAATTCCTCGCAGCCTGGATGGTGGAAACTAGATCCAGGGTCTTGATTTCCGCATCTCGAACTGGTACGATTCTATCCATGGGAATAAATGTGTTGAAGTCGAACATGGTTGAAACCACTTGATTACCAGTCAATGATGTGAACTGTTAACAAGTGTGAGAGAAACCACCAGTAATGTCAATGGCTCTCAAAGTACTCAGTACAATCCATGAAATGTGAATGAATGAGCTGAAGTCGAACATGTCACGGAATCATTCGATCAAAGGTCAATGATGCAACCTGTCGTCGAAGGCGAGAAACCTGCCATTGAGGCATGCAGATTCCAAGGTACTGACAATTTCTGGATCAACTTCCTAGATAATGAGTTGTCGTCGATAGAAAGTGATCCGTCGTAGGAAAGCCCACAACACGAAATCATAGATCAAGTTTTGAAAATATATTGGCAAGGACTGACTCAGGGATGGTCAAAATGGATGACAGATATTTTGCAGATGAATGGTTTATTTGAACTATTCTCTTGAACACATAACGACACTGCAGATGGCTTGGTAACAATTGACCCAAAGCTAATACCCAGAAACCGGCTAAATACTTTCAATGTGGTTTGATTAACTGTTAGGCAAATGATTTCCCAACCCAGGCAAATGAAAGTGTCGTGTTCAAGAGTGGTTGACTGAATTTTCGAAAAATTTAAAATACAAAAAACACGCCCATTTTTCTCTCTTTTTCCCCCACCATTTCTAGCAAGTACCTCTTTATTTTTGACAAGCTTGAGGAGGATAACATTTGCTTGGTTATAAGCTCATCCTTCGGATGAGTCCAACTTAGTTTAAAATTCGAACCCTAAGAAGGAGTGGTTCGTTCCTTTTGAAAATTAAACAGGTCCTTTACTGTTAAGTTTTAACGAGTCCAGTATAGGAGAAACTCGGTGTTTTTCAGTTTTAGGGAGTCAGAAGAAAAACTTAAGAAAACTTCGTGGGTGTATTTTTTCATAAATTTAGTCTCTCAAGCCCGAAAAAGGATAAAATAATGCGGGAGAGAACTCTATTGACCGTAATTAGTCAACATATACCTTTTTCGTAAATAGTCCATTTCAGTCCGTAAAAGGGGTAAACTTATACTGAAAGGACGATCATTCATTTACTTTAACGAGTTCGAATAATCAAGTACTCGGCAATCTTTTCATATTTAGAGAGTCTGAAAAGGGCTTAAAAGAGGACTCCAAGGTTTCTCTTTTTCGTAAATTTTTTGAAAGAGTCCGAAAAAGTGATAAAAGTATGCTCTTTGTTGAAAAACGATCAGTTCACCTGAAAAATCTAGTTTCTGCACAAAAACTTGAAACATTACACATACATGTTTAAGATAAGTAAAAATGCTTTCAAAAATACCCTTTTTAAAGTGAAAAATAAATAAATTAAAAATTCATCCATTCGAAAAAACTTATAAAAAGGACTTTTTCAACTTCATTTTTACCGTTCAGTTTCAGAGTTAAAAGTAAAAAGCTTTTGGGTAAGAAATTTCCTGTGAAGATTCTGGAAAATTCGTTCGTTGGAATCGAGAACTGTCAGTCCCAGGTAATCCACAACCTCTCAATCTTGTTTTTCATCCGTTTCAAATTTGTTTTTAGGCTTTAGTTTGAATTTTTGGGGCAAAAAATGGTTAAAAAAATTCGCCCGCGGGGTCCGCAGGTGGGACACACGTTACCTGCGGACCCCGAATTTTTCTTATAAGGAAAAATTCGTGGGTCCCGCACCCGGCACACACTACGCGTGCGGATCTACGCTCTGTTTACAAAGAGTGGGTGCGGTACCCGCGCGGTTGGATTTAAAACATTGATTTCTCATTTGTTTGCCAAAAAATTTCAAATAAGATTATTCTAACTTGCCTTTTTATGTATTGTAGGATTAACAAGATGCTTATCTGGCGAGAACGTGAGCACGAGGAAGTGGATGAAGCCGTAATACTTCATTTTCCCACACAACAGGCATTAAAAGCATGTGGCTTATACAAATTTTGGGCCATCTCAGGCATGAGGGCACAAGTAGAACTCTTGACATGGTTGGTGAACAGATGGAATGTGCAGGACCAGTGCTTCTTCATTGGTGGCCACCGGCTCGAAATTGAGCTGGAGGATATATATTTCTTGACTGGTTTTTCCAAGAGGGGCGAACAAGTTTCTTTGTTTGGGACTAGGCCAGGTGGCCAGTCTGTCGCTAGTCTCCAACTAGAATTCTGCAATGACCAGGCAAATCCTCGGGACAAACGGATTGACATAAAACACATCATCCGTCCTGAATTGAAAGTTATTGCCTTTACTGTTACCAAACTATGTGGGAGTGTTGCGCTTCATGTAGCTACCGGTTCCCAAATGCGTATTTCCGTGGACTGTTTTCGCGGCACCATCTTTAACTGGTGTGAAGCTGTGTTGGCTAATGTAAAAGGCCAACTAACCAGAGCAAAAAATGGGAAACTGAATAACTTTGGATACGGATCCATTGTTGTTTCTTTTTCTCTGGAGAGGATCCCCATGTTAGCTCCACAGAGTATTGCTGTTGATGCCGGTCGACCTCGAGAACCGAGAATGGTTCGTTGGTCCGCGTTGATGGCCCGTCATGCTATTGAGGGTACTGAGATTGTGCGATTTCCTTCTTCATATTTTCGTTGGCTGGATCGCCAAATTTTTGTGATAGAGGATTTTCCATATGCCGGGATAGATTTCCGTGGCGACAGAGAGATGGCTCTCCCAGCAGGGGAACAGTGGGATGAGTCAGGTACAATCATTTTTCAACGTTTGCTAAATTCTAATTTTTTTTAATTTTTTATCGTCTTGAAAACTAATAACCAAAAGTTTTTTGAAAACAGATGTGGGTCCACAAAGACCAGTCCATCTCCATCCTTCCGAAAGAAGACAACCAGTTGCGCCCGCACCAGCCCCAACAGGCCAATCAGTGGAGATTTTGACTGATTTGGAGCATCATCTAGAGCGTTTGACTCTAGATATTCCAGAGACCAGCATAGATGACATTCCTCTCAGGCTGCAAAGATATGTGATTGGAGTTCCAAGACCTTTCAGGAGGTTCCTATGCAGGGTAGCTCGGACAGTGGTTTGTTATCGTGATCACCATCAGTGATGGGATGATCGTGTAGACTCATATTTTTTACTTTTGTATTATCATTTTTGCTGATCATAAGGTGTTTCCAACCTATGATCGAAGACGATGTATATTTTTTGAAAACACTCCTATACTATGATATATCACTATTTGTCGGCTATCTGTGTACATATGTGAATGTTGTTTGTTTTACTGCTTTTGATTATTGCAAATGTCTATTTATCATACTAGAAGCAATTGAATCTGCTAATGTATTTAAATGTCTTGGAATATGCTAATATTCAATGTAATCAAATTCACGTTCCAAGAGACGAACTCTCAAAAACAACCGTAATAACACTGGATTTCTAATGGTATAAACCCTGTTAAGCTGTAATACAACAAGTTCAGAATCCAACCTTACAATCAAACTTCGAATTCCAAATGATATGGATTCAGACAATAACTCAATCACTGCACTATACTCGGCAATGTTATTTGTTGTTTGACCAAGGCTTACCCCATGCATGGATAATAACTCGTCAGAGGGTGAACAGATAACCCAAGCTGTGGAAGAAATGTTCCGTGTACTACGACAAGCACCATCAGCAAAACCAATGTAGGTTTGAAGAGACGTCGACATCTGCAATATCAAGAGTAAAACTCAGATAAGCAGGAATAGTGACAAAAACACACTTCTAAACTAGGCACACTTTTCTAATCTAAAACACACCAGCAGTAAAGAAATCTAAACTAACAAAAATCTCCACACCTCATTTAAGCATAATATCGCTTTAGATAGAGCCCATTTCTAGGTTTATCCAAAGGAACACCGTCAAAATCTATCAACTCATAGGCCCCTTTTGCTAACTTTCGTTTAACAATATAAGGACCTGCCACATAGGCACAAATTTCCCAGCTCCTAGCTTGTCGTTAGCTTGATCATAAAGTAAAACTAGGTCTCCTTCTAAAAAAATTCGAGGGGTCACACTTCTATCATACTAAGCTTTTATCCTTTTAACATGAGCCTCGTTTGCTATTGCAACATTTCGTCGATTCTCATCTAATTGAGCTAAGTACAAGAAACGTTTCTCCTCTTCAGACGTAGCTGGAAGTAATTCTACGGCTAATTTTAGTGACGGTATTTCGCATTCAATCGGCAACACAACTTCCAAACCGTAAACCAGTTGAAAATGAGTGAAACCCGTTGATGTTTTGACTGAGGTTCGATATGCCCAAAGCGTTGAAAATAACATGGAATGCCAATTCGTCTTGTGAATACCAATGATTTGTTTGATCATGGTGACTAAAAATTTGTTAATGGCTTCAACCAGACCATTGGCTTGCGGATAATACAGAGTGGAACTATCGTGGCGCAAGCCAAGTTGGTCTGTCAGTTCAGTCATCATGACATTCCGAAAATGACTTCCATGATCTGTAATAATAGCTTGAGGAACACCGAACCTAGCAATTATGTGATTAAATACGAATGTTGCAGCAGTCTTGCCGTCAGCTGAAAATGTAGGCATCGCCTCGGCCCATTTTGTAAAATAATCTACTGCTAAGATAATATAGGCATGCCCCCCAGCCGAGTGAGGGTTACATGTAATAAAATCGATACCCCATTTTGTGAAAGGACCAACAACAATTATAGGGTGAAGAGGAGCGGGTGGCGCGCGCATTTTCCGATAAAAAATTTGACAGTTGTGGGCATTTCCGAACCGCATAAATGCAATCTTTAAACAATGTTGGCCAGAAATAACCTGCACGCAATATATTTTGGGCTATGGCATACCCAGAAATATGACCGCCACATGCTCCAGAATGACAGTCATTTAACAGCTTTTCAGCTTCTTCATGAGTTAGACAACGTCGGAAAACAGAATCCGCTCCACGTCGATAAAGTGTATCACCAATGATATTATACTGTTGGGATTGGAAGCGTATTTTCCGTCGTTGAGTTCGTGAAATTTCAGGCCGAAAAGATTGGGTTTGGAGATAAACAATAATATCTCCATACCAAGGATCAAGTGTACTGATGAGAAACAAAGATTCGTCCGCAATGGACTCTTCTGCCACTGTTTCAGTATCAGTAGAGGGGAAATCGCACATCAGTTCCGAAAATACCAAAGATTTCTTTGCCTTGGATTTTTCAAATTCCAAGTCAAATTCCTGCAGGATAACTATCCATTTGGAATATTTTCCCCCCTAGCAATTACTTGGTCAAAATATACATCATGGGGTTGCAATTAGAAATTACTGTGGTTTTACGTAACAAGATGTAATGTCTAAAACGTTGAACAGCTTGAACAGCTGCCAAGGCCAATTTCTCCACATGTGTGTATTTGATTTCAGTCGGATGCATATTTCGACTAAGATAATAAATCACATTTTCATTGTGAGATTCATCTTCCTGAACTAGTACCATCCCAATGGTGGAATGAGAAGCAGCGAGGTACAAAATGTAATCTTGGTTGTAGTTGGGAGGATGCAATAACGGTGCATGGGTCAACGCGTGTTTAAGTGCATCAAAAGATCGATCAGCGATCTCGTCCCAAAAGAATGGAATGTTCTGTTTCAACAACCGGGTAAAACGCTTTGTAAGCTCGGCATAGTTAGGAATAAACCTACGTAGAAAGTTTGCTTTCCCCTGCAAACTTTGGAGTTGGCGCAAAGTCGAAGGAGGAGGCAATTTAACAATGGCTTCGACCTTTGATGGATCGACGCGAATGCCTGCTTTCGAGACAACAAATCCCAGTAATCGACCCGATTCTACGCAGAAAACACATTTATGCGGATTCAGCCTTATTCGATAATGCCTACATCTCATAAAAATTGCTCGTAAATGAGTGGGATGATCGGCCCTACGTAATGAATGAGCAGGTAAATCATCGAGATATGGCTGGACAATGTGCTTAATATCATGAAATGCATAAGACATAGCCCGTTGAAAAGTTGCTCCAGCATTCTTTAATCCAAAAGGTAGTTTACAATAAGCAAACGTTCCCCATGGACAAATAAAAGTTGTTTTGGGTTGATCAGCAGGGAGTATGTTTATTTGATTGTAGCCGGAAAAGCCATCCATGAAGGAAAACAATTCACTGCCAGCACAATCATCGATTATTTGATCGATATAGGGAGTTGGATAATTATCTTTCGGACACGCTCGATTAATATCCCTATAATCGATACATACTCTTATCGTTCCTTGTTTTTTAGTCACAGGAACAATATTCGATACCCAATCCGTTAAGGGGATTGGATAAATGAATCCTGCTCGAAGTAATTTTTCAACTTCTATTTTTATAGCAGCAACTTTTCTAGGATGAATTTGACGTAATCGTTGACGAACAGGTCTAGCATCCGGGTAAGTCTTAATTTCATGAACGACGATTGATGGATCAATTCCTGGCATTTCTTCATAAGACCAGGCAAACACGTCACGGAATTCTTGAAATAGGGCTTTATAAGTCTGAATTTCTTCATCCGTACAACAAGCACCTATATGAATGTTTTCAATTATTCCTGGTTTTACTGAAATGTCAATTGGAACTGTTCTAGATATATTTTCCAAATTTAACTCAGAATCAGGATTTTGCAATGGATTCTGAGGTTCCTTGGCATATTCAGCAGTAAAAATTGAAGCGAAATCATCTTCAAAATGATCTAATTCAGGTAAAAATGAAGATCGGTGATGTAGATATTCCCATGGTAAATCATCAACAGACAAAAACTCACGAATTTGCTCATCTGTATGAACAAGTTCAGGAAATGTCATTGTAACTGAACTAGATATAGAAAGTGATTCCTCTTGGATCCCATTCATTGGATCAACTTCGGTTGAAAAAGGGTCGGAAAAAGACTGTACAGCCTGGTACGCAATTTCAAATGGACTCAAAGGCATCACGCCATTAAATGAATCTATCTCGGATTCTGAAGGTATAATCCAAGGATCATCAAACATAAGAGTGTCTGACGAAATCATATGAATACTTGCAGTAGAAGATGATACGTTAGGAGGAGGAAAGGAAAAAGTTCCTAGTAAACCAGAATCTTTAATCAAACCTACTCAAACATCCTTATAAGGGATAGCCGTTTTACCAACATGCTGGATTGTTTCTGTAGAGGCTGGGTCAGATGAGAAATAAGTTAACTGATCTATTGTCACGATCTTTCCTTGATATGGAAATTTTATGAGTCGAAAGACCGAAGAGACAACAGCAGTCATAGCATAGGACCAACTACGACCCAGAAGAAGGTTGTAATCTAGAGGGGCATCAACCACTTCCACATCTAGATTAACGATTTTACCTTCGACCCCTATGGGTAAATCCTGCAAAATACCATAAGGTTGAAAACCTCGACCATCAAAATCTTTTAGAATCGTCGAGGATTGGTTGAGTGTAGGAGAACCAAGCGATTTCCAACACCGAATCGACATAATACACGTTGAAGCTCCCTCATCAATCACAGTCCGAAAAATAGGTCTGTTTTTTACTAACACTGGAATCTGGAAAGCCATTTGGTGAGGAAGACGTGGTGTACTATTTTCTAAATCGAAGATTATAAGGTTAGAATCCTGAACATCAACAGCTCCTATGGCAGACAATAATAATTTACGTTGTGCCGGACACGATTGCAGCACTTCCAAAGCCGACATTGCTGAAGGAGAAACAGCTAAGTCTTCAACAATGTTGTAATTCCGAGCAGCTCTCGCATGTGGATTGAAAGCTGATTTACGAAGAACACCTTTAGCAGGCGGTTTGATTATTAAGTCTAGATTTTGTTTCTCGATCTGTAGCGGACCGGAAACAGGAGGAGGTGTATTTGATGTATTCGCATTAGAAGACTCTGCTTCTTTGCCATCAACAGGATTCTTAGAACCGTAATCTTGCGATCGCGTCGCAATCCTTACATGAGACATCATCATAATAGGCTCTTCTAAAGTAGTCGAGGAAGAACCAATCATTTTACTATCTTGAATTGGAAAAGGATCCTTCAAGACAACAGGTTGTTGCAATCCTTTAACGAATTTCGTAACTTCGTCTCGATATGGAAATTCTTTCGTGAAATGATCTTGTTCACAAATGAAACAAGGATAGCGAGGTTTACGTTTTTCGTCATTGGATTCATCTTTATCTATTTTCTCTTTCGAATTCTTTTTGTTTTTATTCCTCCCCTTCTTTTTACCACCGGATTTTGATTTTGTCATAGATGTTTCAACGACATGAATGTCGACGGAAACTTCGGGAGAAGATTCTCCTTTCGGGGAATCAGGTAAAGTTATAATTGGAGAAGAATTATTTGAGGATTTCTTCTTGCTTTTAGAATTAACTGTACCAATCATACCGTCAGCGGCATGAGACCCTGAAGGAGCAGCAACTATTTGACCTTGTTTTGGAAGGTCTGGGATTTTTTCATGTAGAGTACCTGACTGCATATAAACAAGGTCAAGGTACTGAGCTTGAGCAATTACTTTCTCTTCAGTAACAACACCAGCCTTAGCTACATCCTCAATGATCTTAGGTAACAATGATTTAACAAACCATTCTGCCAAAATTTGATCCGGAATATAAAATTTCACCAAACGTCTTCTACGTCGACATTCATGAATATGATCAGAAATATACGTGGACGTAGATTGTTTTAGCGAAGTTAATAATTCTGTGCCATTGTCGTATCTGACAGGAAACTGAAAATGAGTCAAGAAAGCTGTTGCTAACTGACTGAAATTATGAAACGAGCTGCGTGGTAACTCAATGTACCATTTGGCAGCAAAACCTATAAGGGTTCTTTGGAAAAGTCGTAAGCGAATTGAATCATCAATAATTGAATTAGATGCACACCAAAGGTGATAAGTCATAACATGATTCGACGGATCCTCTCCTGACTTACCTTCAAATTTTGGTATATCACTGGGCAACTTATGAGGCATTGGCGGCCAGTTCTGATAATAGAAAATGGGATCATTTGTAAGGCGCGTCAAATCAGGTAAGTCCAAAGTTGCGATAAACGGTAATTGACGGTTAGGGTCACAAAAACCTTGAGAAGCCAAAGCAGATCCAGGAGGCGGATACCCAGGATAACTAGGAATCAGATTTGCATTAGGTATTGTGTAACCTCCCGGAAAACTAGGATGAACCGGACCATACTGAGGTTGTTGATAAGTATAACCAGGGTACGGTTGATACTGATAGCTTGGATTCTGTACATAGGGACCGAATTGCGGTTGTCCCTGGTACGGTTGATACATAAATTGAGGTTGGCTTGTAACAACTGTACTTGTACCGGTTTGTCCTATAGGTATCTGAACCGAAGTTTGAACTGAAGGTCCTGACTGAGGTACAGAGACTTGAGGGATTTGCACAGATACAGGGGTGGCCGAACTCGGGGCTACAGATACTCCAGAAACAGGTGTGACAGGTTGAACAGACGTTGCAGCAGTTGTAGCAGTTTGAGGCGGAGTCTGAGGTGTACTAGGCCTAGTCTACTGAACTGAACTAGGTGCAGGAGTTTGAATAGCTGGCTGAATAGGTTGTTGGGTTGAACCAGAAACCAATGGCTGGCCAGGTTGATAAGGAAACTGCACATTAGGCTGTAAAGGCTGTTGATATTGGGACGGATCCCACACCATCATTCTGGGGTATTGTCCCGTAGAAGGTTGAACATAAGGACCATAACCTGGTTGAACGTAGGGTTGATAATTAAAAGGTAAATTTTCGGCTCCTTGAACAGATGGTTGACCAGAAGGCTGTTGGTAACCTTGAATTGGGTACTGCCCTTGAGGTTGATAACCCTGAGGCACGTACTGAGGCTGGGGTTGATAAGGAACCTGAGGAACATATTGAGTTTGGGGTTGACCTTGAGGAATGTACTGTCCTTGGGGTTGCCCCCCAAAATAATATGATTCCACAGTTTGTCCTGGGAAAAAGCTACCTTGAGGTTGTGCCCCAGGTGGTAACTGACTACCTTGAGGTTGCCCCCCAGGTGGTAACTGACTACCTTGAGGTTTCCCCCCAGGTGGTAACTGACTACCCTGAGGTTGCCCCCCAGGCGGTAACTGAGTTCCCTGAGGTTGGCCCCCAGAAGGAAACTGACTGCCTTGAGTTTGAGGATTGGGAATATTACCAGACATCATAAAAATTTGTTCTGCGTTCTACGTTTCAATTTTAAGTCCATCAAGACCAGATGATAACACATTTTCGATGGATTGAGGAGTTTCTCCCGAGAAAGTACCAGACAAAGAATGATATCCCGAAGGAACAAAAGGACCACCATGTAAAAATGATTCCGGCGTTTGAAAAAACATGGATGACTCTCCAGCCATAAAAGATGACGGATAATAACCTCTGGGTGTAGGATGAAATGGAATTCGAGGTGGATAAAAAGCAAGACCCGGATTCTCTAAAAATTTTGTTAAAGAGACACTAAGCATTATTTTCGACGTAGAAAATAGATTCACGCTCCCTAAGATTTAACGATTGAGGGGAGTTGGGAAGAGATATGTCTTCGTCTGGATTAGTAAGTTCTTCAATATAAATAAGCCTAGAAGGAAGATTTTCTGTAATGATATTTCTTACCCTAGGTGAACCCGGATCGCTAGAAGTTGGTGTGATAAATCCTGAGGATGTTTCTAACACAGAAGATTCAGTTTCAGGTTCAGAGATTTCAGGTTCGTCAGATAATTCACCAGAAGGAGAAATATTTTCAGTAACTTCAGAAACTGAAATCAATTCTTGAATGTATTCTGTTGTAGGTATTTGATGATCAGGATTTATAACTATAGCTAAAATTTCAACTTCTGTTGACCTAAGTCTACGGCTACTGTGTGGTATCAGAGCTCGAAGCCCTTCAAGTTGACTTGGTGAATATTCAGGGGGTTTCCCTTGTATTCTCCGAGATTGTCTTGGCAATTCCGCCACGATTAAAAATTATCTAATCACACGCAAACAAAGAAAAATTTCAATGAAAACACCTAAAGTCTCTAAGAAACAAACAATTGAATCATTCGCTTAAAAAATCTAAGAGTTCAAACCACACACAAACAGGTAACTTTCCGTACTAAAAACACTAGTTGGTGATGAAATCCAACTTAGTAGAATTTTAACACGAAAAGGGCGGTTGGAACAGTTACCCCGACAACTTGCTTAATGAAACATACCGGTGCAAATTTCTCCACTATACCATCTCGAGTGAAGATAACCCTCCGGAGAGTCCAAGTGAGTCTAGCCGACGTCTGTTCCAGGTACAGTGGGATCTTCCCTCCACCGTCACCTTAGGAAAGAATCCTAAAGATTATGGCCACTAAGGTTACCAATAGAAACAAATATACCTGGGGGAACAGTCTACGATCCGACACACACGCAAGGGCAGAGTAACAAAGCTCAATCCCCTTGAAGGCTCCTTGAAATAATCCAAGGTTTACTGACAAGTGACCCCAGGCTCCTCGAAAATGGTCTATCCGAGGTTTACCGTTTTCAATACGTGTATATCTTCTATTGTTCCCAATGAGGAAGGATTGATTACCTCACTGGTTTAGATATGATCTCGTGCTTAACTCCTTTAAGAGGAGCTTCCCAGAGCATACATGCAACAATTGGAATTCTTCCTACCGCAAGATTCGTCTACTTGTTTGTTTTAGCTATCTTGGAGAGTTAATTACTCCCTACTCCAAGATACTAGCCTAAGCTATGTTGGTGATAAGAGCCCTAGAAATAAAAATATTACTAAATGAATTTTAATTAAGCGTTACTTTTAGGAGCTGTTTGTAGAAATTAGCTGAATAAATCACTTATTCAATGGAGATTAACCCGATTACACATCAATTTCGAATTGCATGCATAATACATAATCTCATCTACAATTAATTGTCACATGCGGAAATAATAGAAGCGATCGCACATCAAATCAATCACACATTAACTCAGTATGTATGGGGAAAGCCTATAGCTGAAAAACCCGCAGCTATTGTGTATATTATAATGGAGAAATCATGTAACAAAACAAGTACAATACTCCTCACAAGTACTCAGTACTTTCTCATAAAGTCACACACAATCTAGCTTAGTTTTGAACAGGTTACTGGTTCAAAACTCCCCGCCAATTGCCTTGCCTCTATTGCGCAATCATGGCTTGTATATGAAGAGATCCAAGGTTCGAATCCCCTTGGCTTGACTGCGCAATTGTCATGGACAATTCCTCCAAGTGTAATGCAAATCCCATGCAAAACTAATCCTCCAACTGATAGCTTTACTCACCCTTTCATCTACCTCTTCCACTGGTCTCCACTGAACTGATCATGCACTGTAGTGAACTGAAGTGTTCTTGAGTTGACTAATGAGTTATTAATTAGTGAATTAAATAATATTTAATTCACTCCACTCATATCTAGTTGATTAGCTAGTTAACTAATCTCAACTAGTTCAACTAAAACAAACAGAACACAACTCCACTATCTGTCCCGTTAACTCCTCCAAAACTTCTGCCACTGAAGTCTAACTGAAGCCAACCATGCAAGATGCCATCAAACCCTAGAAACCACGTGATTCCTTGTGTCAGTTGCATGAGTCACCTCCATGACTCAAACTGAAGTGCGCCAAGAGAGTAAACTGCTGTTTATAGTCAAAATATTATTATGGGTAAATAATATTTGACTTCCATATTTTTAGGAGATCAGTCTAAAAATAGTCTGGGTCCTAAAAAATAGGGTCTCATCTATTTTTACCGACATGTCGCATACTTCAAGAATATCCAAGTAGAATTCCCAAATTATGCTCCGTATGTCTAAAAATAGACATAGTCTAAAAATAGACTTTGCGCCAGAATTTGCCTGCGGGCCCACTTAGTGAAGGCGACTTCATTTCACTAAGCTCCATCATCTTGCTGCATTCTCAACACTGTTTCTTAAGTCAATGGGTGCGGAAATGAAACTTTGGATGATGTGAAGACTCGACTTCCAAAAAAAACACTAAAATGCACCTATGATGATATTCAATTCTTTTTCTTTCAATGAACTTCCTATCTAAAGAAAGAGTTGGAGAATGCGATCCTTTTAATTCCTTCTTTAAACATGAAAAATAATTGAAAGAAACTACTTTGTCTCTTCAATAATGAGATAAATGATCAAAGCTCATAAGAAAAATCCTTTTCCTTTCCAAACTAAAAGCTACAAAACAATTTTCCTTCGAAAGAAAGCTACAAAAATTAAAACTACTCAAAACTACAAAATCTAATCTTGAGATCTAAAATCTAAATTGAGTAAAAGCTTTTAAGATTTTTTTTTTAAAGAATGTTTTCCTTAGTTGTTCAGCAAACTAAGAATCTATTCGTTCAGAATAACAAACAGATCAAAAACACTCAAAATATGTTTTTATAAAAATGAAATTCAAAACTTTCAACCAAGTTTTTCGAAGATTTGCAAAGAAACAAAAGGCTCAATTTCTCAATATAGGATGTTTTCACAATCAGGTTGGATTCAAAAGACAAAAAGAGATCAATGTAATCTGAGATACTGCAAATTGTCAAAAATTCGAATCGCTACAAAGACCAAGCGGAAAAACAATCCAAACTGCAAAATCTTCTAGAAAATCATCAAAACATCAACACTGTTGGAGTTCATTCACAAAAAATTCTTGACAGAAACAATAATCAGTCTGGGCAGAAACCAAAGATCTAAAAATAAACTAGAGAAAGAAATCTAGAGATTTTCTAAAATTTTTACAGGGTCCGCAGGCAACCAGTATTGACAAGTGCGGTCCCGCACTGTATTCTTTACAGAAAGTGCGAACCTGCCCGCACTGTCAAAGTAAGCCAGAGTGCGGTCCTAGGAAAAATTATAGAAAAACTTAAAATACTTCTAAATTTTCAAAAACAGGGAAAATCTAAATTACCCATACAGATATGTATCAATCAAAAACCAGGAAAAAATGTTTCCTCAAATCAAAAATAAAAGAGAACCAAAAACAACAAGTTCTTTCCCCAGTGGAGTCGCCATTTTGTTGTGTAGATTAATCCGTCTTGCGGACAAGACCGATCTCTCTAGTACTAAAAGTAACTAGCAACAAACAGCCAATTATACTAATCTCTCTCTAAGCATACAAGATTCATGAGAATACTATATAGGTGTAAGGCCTACCTTATGTCCAACGCTTGCTTGATCTCATTGAAGTCCTTCCCGTGCACTTGAAAGAACGTTCCTCGTGAATCTGCAGTCACAAACAAGCAAAAAGATTACACAGCACCTGTATAGACATTATTATAAACCATACTCATCATAATGATCAAGCAATTTATGAAATAAACCATGAATAGACAGTTTAATGAGAGAAATGAGCATATTTGTATTAACTTCAAATAAAGAAAACCTTTACAACCTATGCCTTGATGTTGTGCAGGTCCTCCTGGGGTCCGAAGCAGGAATCTCTTCTAATTTGACAAGCATTGCACTCTTTGAACCAAGACAGATAGAGATGAGTGATTTAACCTCACAGAAAGTCTTAGTTAACTGAGTCTGAATCTCAACAACATTTAACCTCAAATATCTTAAGCTTGAACTCCTTTTGAGGCTACCCAAGGCCTCTTTTTATAGTGGAAAAGAGGAGGTTTCTTGTTCCAAATATGAAGGGATAGAATCCTCCTTCAAAGGGATTAGCTCCTTACATCAAGGGGTTAGCTCCATCAAGTGAGGGATGCATGAACCTTCTCAAAGCGCATCCATTCCCGAAAATTCCCATCTAGAATCTTCTAGAATTCATCTGAAATCAAATTTTTATCTTTACTTTCTCGCCTTTTTGAGTTTTACAGAGGTCCGCACCCATAACACAAAGAACGTGCGGTATGGTTCCGCAGGAGGGCTGAACTTTAGGTGCGGGACCGCAGGAAATGAATAGAGAAAGTGCGATACCAATGTTTAGGGGATTTTTAGGAATTTTTCTCTGATTTTGAAAGCTTGACATGAGGAGCTGATATGTTAGACTTGCAAAAGGAGGAAGTATGAGTAATAATGAGCTCATACTCATAGTAAAATTTCAGGATGACAGATTTTAGTGTAACACCTGAACTCGCCCCTTCCACCATCACCCTTCGTGCATGGGATGGCCATGCCTCCCAACCCATTGGCCTATTCCGTAACTGTCCTATTACCCTTGCTGACAAGACTGTTTGTGTCGACGTTGAAGTTATCGACGCCCCTCTTGACTACAACATCCTTTTGGGGCGTAGTTACACCTATGCCATGTCTGTCGTCCCATCTGCAGTCCAACGCAAGATTTTCTTCCCTCATAATGGAAAGATTGTCGCCATTGACCAATTAACCTACCATGAACCAAAATCTCAAACCTCCCCTGAGTCCACCATCTCTACTGTCACCAATAAACCAACTGTTGATTCCTTGACCAGTGTTTCCCCTGGCGTCTAAAAAGACTCATCTTTGCTTGGAACTTTTCCTGGTCCTCCCCCTCCTCCTGTCTCTGACCCCAGCTCAGCGAATGTTTGCATGATGCAATCGTCTCAAGCTGGTCTTCCACAGCCTGCTACGGCTAGTCAGCAACCTCAATCTCGCCCACCGCCTCCTGCTCCTAGCCCTTCGCTTCAGTCAACCGACCCTTCTTCACCTAACCCTTCCCATCACACTCTGGCACCTCCCCACCCCCCTGAGTCAGTTCCCTCAAGTCTCCACCATATGGGAGCCGTTCCCCCTGGTCATTACCCTGCCGATCAAATATCGTTCCTTGGCCCTCCCCCAGCGTCTATTCGGTCCCCGTCATGGCCACCCTTTCCCTACCTAATTTAACCTTGGGAATTCCAGTATGGTATCTTACTCCTCCAGTCGAGACCCCACCAGGCCACCCCAAACCATACATAGCCGTGACACCAGTGCAACTGATTCCCTTCGCTCCTTCCACCACCACAGTGCCCCTAGCCCCTCCGCAGAACCCTCCTCATGCTGTGACAGCTACAGGCAAGAAACGAAAAACTCGCAAGGGGGCATCCAATGACAAGGCCATCGCACCTGACCCTACCCCACCCCCGCCTGCCAAGCCTTGTGCCTTGTGTGATGGTATCGGTCATCCCACCCATACTTGTCCTGAGTTGCCCCATATCCAACCCATGGTTAAAGTCGTGTTCCCTGAATCTACAACCCCTGAAACCTCTGTTTCTTCCTCCTCTGTAGCCAAGAACCCAAAGACTCTTCGCACCAACAAACCCTGTGCTCTGTGTGGTGTCCATGGCCATTATTCTCACCATTTTCCTCACCTCACACATTACCGAGCCTCTTTAGAGGTCATCCGTGAGTATGAATTTGAACATAATCAATCCGCCTCTCCCATCCTTGCTCAATATGCATCCAGTCTACTCGAGGATCCCCCTGCTACCATTGATATTCCTCCCCCTGATGTTGAGATGTCGGACCCTGTTGCTTCCCTTCTCTACCTATCATCATCTGCACGCTCCCCGGAGTCCATTCCTTCTGAACCCACTCCACCTATTCTTCTTGATTCCCCTCCAGACACGGGTTCTTCATATTTTTACCATCTTTTTACCTGTTCTTCTGTCATTCCCCATGATGACCCGTATCTACGCATCTCTTCCCATACTGATGATTTCGGTACCTTTGCAGCGCCGTCTGGTCTCCTTGACCCTTCCATTCCCCCTCCTAATCACGATCATACCATCCGTATCTTCGATGTTCTTCGCAGCCTGAGCACCCGCCCTTCATCCCATAGTTCTCATTCATCTCCCTCTCGTCGATCCATGATTCCTAGACTTCCTACCCGAACTGCTCCCTCCCATATCCGTCATTGGAGGTCTATCCTTTACTCACGCTGCCATCCTTTTTCTCATCCTTCCCGTTTCTTGTTTTATGAGACTATTACATCGGCCCTTTCGTCCATACCTTATCTAGGCTACGTCGATGGGGAAATTCGCTATTCCCACCATCTCGCTTCAGTAGCATGGGCCATCTTTACCCCCTTGCATACCCTGGTTCTTGCAAATGGATTCTGCATTGGTCAAGCCACCAATAATCAGGCCGAATATGATGCAGTTCGTGGTCTCTTAGCCGATGCCCTCTCTCATCACATCCTCCATCTGCATGTTCATTTAGATTCCCTGATTCTTGTCTTACAACTTAATGGTGTCTATCGTGTGCATAACCCTCTCTTGTTTAGACAATATTTACGAGTACAACTTTTGATCCGCCAATTTAGATTCATTACATTTAGCCATATACCTAGAGATCAAAATCACTACGTAGATCAAATCGCAAACCATGTTCTATACTGGCATTTATCACACACAACCCAATAACATTTAACACCATCAATCAAATCCATAAATCATATATATCATATAACATGTGTTTTTAGATTCCATCTGCTCTGAAACATATCACATGCCCATCGCATGGTACAAAAAACAAAACTACAAAATGGGGGGCACCACTTGCCCCTACAACAAACACTAGGGGGCACCATCTACCCTACATCTAATCACTCTCTCGAGGATCCCAAGCCAATGGCTCTGATCCCGCAGCTCGTAGATCACGCACAGTCTGACCAACCATCGCCATGTGTCGCATGATACCTCGCCATTCCGAGGGTAGCCCAATACATAACTCTATGTACTGGTCGTCTAGATCCTGCCAACCACGCTCGGACATGCCGGCCAGCAACCCCTCACATCTACGATGGATGTCCCCCACCAGAGTGTCCATCTCCTCGTTTTGTGTTGTCCTTGATCCACTTGCACCAGTAGCTCCTGTCGCTGCCGGTCGTCCCATATATCCGACCGATTTCACCGGAGCTATATCTGCATTCCAAAACATATAACGATTAGTACCATGCATACTAGTCACAAACTCTAACATGCACATAACATATTAGTTGCTTGTCACTTACCATCGGGCCCCCACACTCGACCAGGCGGAAGCGACAAGTCCGGATCTCCCCAATAACTCATCCCACTATAGGGATAGTTGTCTATGTATAGTGGCATATGATCCCAATGGGCGAAGAACTCTGGTCGGAACACTTGTCCGACTACCCCTCCTCCTCCTCTACACAGTAATCATCCCCACCGATGCATCCGAGGCTCTCTCAGACCTCCATCAGGTAAGTGTATACGAGGTCGCAAGGTCGGGATCTTCTCGAAGAAGAAAGAACACAAAACAGTCCCATAGGCACAATCATGATTCACTTGTCGCTTGCATAGCGACAGCTGTCGTTTCACCGACACCAACATCATCTGGGCCCACCCATAGTAAGTCCCACTTAGCACACTCTCCACAATCATCATCTTCCCTCCAGTGATGTGATGGAACGCCTGGCTACCCAAGATCCACAACACTGCTGCGGTCACTGCCCGGGTCTCCAACCTCTCCAGATCACCAATGGATATCTGAGTCCCCTTGACTTGGACACCTGGTCGAAAATGTCGCTCAACAAACTCCATAATGTTACGCCCCCGCGGTAACACTGGCTGCATATTTCCCACCATCCCTAATGGAGGGAGACCAGTCAAGAAATACAAATCATGGACCGTCAGCTCGATCCTGTGCCCCTGCAC
Source organism: Pinus albicaulis (assembly GCA_034641835.2). Taxonomy (NCBI): domain Eukaryota; kingdom Viridiplantae; phylum Streptophyta; class Pinopsida; order Pinales; family Pinaceae; genus Pinus; species Pinus albicaulis. The sequence goes on along the minus strand of CM076569.1, from coordinate 134,013,944 downwards.
TACAAATGCCTCATGATCTGGATCCCAATAACTGATAATCCGGGCCAACAAGGGCTCTCCAGGCCCCATCAAAGGGTTCTCCAAAAATTTCAGAACCCCATACCTAGCCAGTGCACGACAGACACCCTGATCCGCTTGGATTTTCGTCCGTAATGTACCTAAGTCTCTCTCTCTCCACTTGATCTGTATATCTGCCATATCTGCACACAAAAATCATTTTTGTCAGCCTCCAGATCAACAAAACTGCATTCACTTACACCAAAACAAAATCTCAGCCCATAACAGCACTTAAACCCCCCACATCCACCAGGTCGCACTTTCTGGGAAAAACCTGGGCCAGGTCGCACCTTTCAGGCCAAAACCTGCGTCCCAGGTCGCAGCTTTTGCCCCAAAAAGTGCGACCCGACCGTAATGATGGAATAGGGGCAGTTACTGAGATTTAAAGCCCTAATCTGCAATTTGAATCCATCAAAAACAAAGCTTAGGATTAGGCCTCTTACTTGCAACTAACGGATCACAATTCCAACGGTCGGTTTGTTCGCTACGATCGCCGCAATATTTAGGGCCTTCTCTCCTCTCCACATTCACCACAGCTACACAAGCAAATGAATGATTTTGGAGGAAAAATGCCTTATTAGAAGAAAACCCATGTTTTTTCTTTCGCCCGCTACGACCAAACCGTAGCCCCATTTGACACACCGTTCGCATCGTTGGAAAGCTCTCACTGAGCACTCACATGGGTATCTGTTAGTTTTTCATGTTTTGATACTTCACCAGGACACCTTTTGTCCATGAAGGGTCTATTTACCTCTTCTTCAAATCGAATTTTTTCACTTACGACACTTGTACTTGAGGCACCACTTTGCCTACTTACTCGTCTTTGTTCGTGTTGATTTTCGTCATGAGTTACCCTATTGTTCTCATGCTTTTATGGTCCCCCATTGGACCCTTACTATGTGGAAGCACCATCAAGTCGCCCTTGTTTAGAGCATCCGAATCGAGTCACCCTCACATTCATGGAGTCCATTCCACGTTCCTTTATACCCCGCCATTGTCCTCCATCCTTTCTTGCTCGGTCTCTCTCTCATGTCGCACATTATGACCTTCAGTACCCTTGTCCCCTATTCCCCCTGATATTTTGTTAGTCGCTGCCGAGCCATTCATGCCCTTTATGCTCTAACAAAGGGAAGTCATTCAACCACTCCTCCGTATCCCCCATTCCATCATCATCATTGGTGTCTATCTGTCCGTTGCTCTCCTACTTTCCCTTGGGCCTTACTTGGGTTTCCCTTATTACCTCACCTATGGCGGACCTACTTCTGTCGACATCCGCTCATTTATTCCAGAAGCCAGGTCTAGGGGGCAGTGTACCTTGGTTCGAGCTCCTATCAGCATGATCGTGACCTATACACTTGATGATCCAGTGATGCAGCAGCAGCTATTGGTGATTCCCGAGCATGTGTGAGATGTCTCAACCCTCATGAGGGGGTGGCCCTACAGGTAGCCCCCCACATGCCCAGATGACTTCATTTCCGCCCCTTATGCAGCTCCTCCCATTTGATGATATCAGCCTCCACCGCTTGCGGCGCCTCTTCGATTTGCACGTATCAGTCAAATGTTGTGAGCCCTTCCCCGCATGTAGGGGGCATTTGGGTGTATTTGTATCTCATGTACTACCATATTATTGTATAAGTCCTGACGATTATTCCAGACATCACATGTATGTGGGATTCATCATGTTATTTATATGGCTCATGTTTAGGCCAGCACATGCTTCATTATCGCGTTCCGTGGTTTTCCAGGCGCTTTATTCTTTGTACTTTGTCTCGGCGGGCATAGGTATGCCTCCCCTGCTGCCTTTAGCATAGGTACCACTTCATACACTAGAGACTTGTTGCACCTGTAAGTCTCATCTCTTCAGGGTCTAGTCCTTTAACACATCAGACAACATTACACTTCTCTCTCTCACTTCCCTTTTGATATCCAGTGATTGAGTTCTTACAACGTACTTTGGTCATACGATTTGCTCCTAACACTCGTACGTTGGGGGGCAATCTGTTACACCATTTTTTTGGTCATCTAACCTATTATTATTAGATGAACCCAAGTACACCATGTAAGACCAATTTTACCCTACGTAAAATTGCTTTCACCATATAAAATAACTTATTTGGTCATATTTAACCCAAAAATAAAGAAATTAATTAAATAAATACTTATTTATTTAATTATTTCCTAAGAACAAGTTATTTAAATCATTATTTAAATAATATTCTTAGTTAAATTTGACTAAATCATCCATAAATAATTAAGTAAACCATTATTTATTTAATTATATTCCCATCATTCCCCTAAAATGATAAATAAATCATTTATTTATTTGTGATTTATAAATAAAGGAATTGACCCAAGTCAAGAATCCTTTTCCCTCCAACAAATATAATAAAATATTCCTAAAAGGTGCTTCTAGAATTCGATTAATAATATTTTATTCATGCACCGAGTTCTAGACTGCCCCAATATTTTGTTATAAATAGGGGGTTTTCCCCATTCATTAGTCACCTTCATTGCATTAGATCACTCTGGATCTACTCTTGGTCACCATTTTCCATTTTTCTTTGTGAACTCCCATTGAGTTCTATGTCTGTTTTTCTACACCACTAAGAGAGAGGAATGTTAGATCTGAAACACTAAGGACTTCCAAGAACCCATCCCACTGAGGAGAGTCGGAAAACACCTTTCTTGTTTTCCTCTCAGGTGCCACATTCTTTAATATAATATAAAATTCTTTTATAAACATTATTTCTTGTCTTGTCCATTGAATGCATGGAGCCATGTTATATTTTATCTGCTTAATATCTTTTATCTATAGATCTGAATTTGTGCAGCAAACTTAAAGATATTTTGCAGCCATAATCGATGTTAGGGCTATTTGTTATGCATAGCTAAAGTGATCTTTTACGACGAAAGATTCATACTAACACCCTACATATGATAAACGCCTGCGTTGGTCAGTAGAGCCTCCCCCCCCATGGCGATTGTCATCCAAAGTAGACCATAAATCACCCCACAAATGACGCCATGGCCATACCATTTTAGTCCGGGAAGCACCTCATGCCCATCCATATATCATGCATAAGGTCAAGTTCACCATTCAAGCTCAACCCCCTTCCCGGACGATCAGGTTGTACAAGCAGATTGAAAGTGCACCTCCGCGCATTGCATTTGGCCTGCCATACCTCCATCAGCATAATCCCATCTGCGACATCTTCCGCTTCATCAACCCCGCACATGATACCAACCAATGGGACCCCTACCCCAGCAAAACATCGTCCTCACACCTTCAGTGAGTGACCCTCTTTCATTTTTTGGGTACCCATCTCTATGTTTTGTACAAACCAAACCCCATTATTTTATTATTTTGGTAAGTATACAAAGACCGCAAACGATGCCCTTCGCCACTTCACCCTCACATTTCATCTTTTCCACATGGCAGCAGTCCCCCATTTCCCTTGGTCGAATTATTTTACCCCCATGCACGCACCATCACGACATTCATAGCCGGTTCACACCCACCCTGGAAGTCCTACCGACTCCAGGGATTTTCCCTCCAAAAATAACTATGACTTTCGCCAAGCTGCTACAGTATACTTCGACCTCGGGCCACTGAATTCCCATCATCCGTTTTTAGTCACCGCTCACCAACATGCCTATGTTAAACCTATCATATCTCGATCCCCGACCCCTCAGGTCAGTGACTCATGGTTTGGTGAAGGCTTCCTTTTTTTCGACCTCAACACCTCTTTTCCAAAAAGGAAGCGGTACCTTGGATAATCCTTCCCCATGCAAAGAGGTATCCTCGGGTGGCATTGTGGGAGACATCATTGTCTACATATGTCATCGATCCTCCTGAAATTCGACCACAGCAAAAGCTTTCATGTCACAATGGTATCGTACCTTACAACCATTGCACTTTGATCAGATTTGTCGAAGACCCGTGCCTCCATAAGCATCTCTGACAAACAATGCTTACATGGGAAGGTCCCATCCAGTACATATGCGTACACTATGCAATGATATGCCATACCAATACTATGCATATGGGTACCACATTCCACCTATCGTCAAAGAAAAAACGCCCCTAAGGGCGTCAGCAGACATTGTCAACAACCACTAGCATCACTACCACAGTAGTGGCACAGAGAGCACATGTATCTGTCAATTTTGTTTAACTAGCCATAGCATCACGAGCATGGGACATGCCCGCCTCGTTGAAATTTTGTAAATATGTTGTATATTTTGTCTGCTTGCAGGGGGTCCCTTAGGTCATGGTTATCTCGGAAACAGTGCAAGGTGTTGTCAATTCCAAAATACACGCAGACCCCTCTCTCTCTCTCTCTCTCTCTCTCTCTCTCTCTCTCTCTCTGCGTACGATACAGAAAAGAAACTATAATGTATTTCGGCTATACAGTTCTTCCTAGACCTCACACATTAGGGGGCAACTGTTAACAATGGAAAATCGTATAGCAGAAGACGACATCAATTAATGTCGAGCCCAAGGATTTACAGGACAGGAATACATTGTGGAATCAAGAAGTATTTAAAATCTCTAAGGTTTTGAGAAAATCATATTTGAACTAGTCATAAATGCTCAAATGCGCGCTTTATCCTTCAAGAAGAGTGCCTTCTGCACGCCTTTTTTCCCGATAACCGCGCATTCCTAGAAATGGAAAAAAGTCACTTTCCGGGACCACAACAAGCAAAGGACAGATACTCCTTATGTGAAAGTCACCTAAGGACAGCCTCCAGCGCCTCCTTAGACATTATGTGAGCACACAAAAGAATATTTGAGCACACAATGGAATCACACCTCTCCCTTGGGTCACCATCCATCATGTACCAAGGGAGGGAAGGAGGATTTTAAGCTCACCTAATATAAACCCACCAAGAGATGAAGAAATGGTGATCACAATGTCATGCTGGCTAAAGTTTCCCAAGCAACACCAGCATTATGTGTGACCCGGAGCTGGAGCTAAAGAGGACTCGATAGTTGGCCACCCAACATCTTAGTCCACCACAGCAGAGAGAGAGAGTGAGACTGCATCAGAGGCAAAGCTTGGAAGGCAACATCCTTGCATCAGGACCTAGAGCCACTACCTAGGGGCCCTTTGGCAAGTGGGTAAAATTTCTTCTCCATTTCGAACGTTTAATAAGAAGAGGCCATCGAACCATCGTTTGCATTATTATAGTTTGGAACTCTCTATATAGCTTCTGTATATTTGTGTCTTTTTAGTTTTAGTTTAACCAGAGCATACTTCAGCGTATTATGTCCATTAATTTTTATGCTTTTTAGCTCCCCCCACTTTTTGCATGTTACCAATAGTTTAGAGAGTAGACCACACTCTCTAAGCTCGTGTGATTTCGTACACCCGTGCGACTAATCCACAACAACAATGGTGGCAGGATTTTTCCACATGTTCAGCAAGAGCTGACGTACGGGACCGATTATGTCTAATATCCGCAGCATGCTCCCGGATTCTCTACCTAATGGATCGACATGTTTCTCCTATATAGGGAGTTCCACAAGAACAAGGAATCATGTAAACCCCTTTCATGTCCTTAGGGTCGATAGGGTAGAGAGGTTTGAAATATGTAGAGATATTATTTCTCCTAAGGACATGGGAAATTTTTTCCGTTGTCCCCTGGATAAATGGGAGATGGACCTTGGAAATAGGATCCACCCGAGTAGATTTTCCACTCAATCCTTTATATGCCTTTTGAAATTCTTTAAGACCTTTAGATCTACTGTAACCATTATTTTCAAAAATGTCAATAAGATGGGATTTCTCTGATTCCAAGGAGTTGTCGTCAAAGATTCTAAGAGCACGAGTTGCCAGAGTACATACGACCCCAAATTTTTGAGTAGGAAAATGATGGGACCCAGCATGAAGATATTGTTCCGTGTGAGTCTTCTTGCGACAAACCCAGTGATAGATGGAATCATCCTCATTCATTGAGAGCATGATATCAAGGAAAGGGAGGCAACCATCTATCTCCACATCCATCATGAAATTGATGGAATCAGAAAGAGAGTTCAGGTGCCCAAGGAACAGATCTAATTTCTCCCTACCATGGGGCCAGATGACACAAGTATCATCCATAAACCTATTCCACTTCCTAAGGCGGAATTTAGCAAAGGCGAGGGGCTTATATTCAAAATCCTCCATAAACAAGTTAGCAACAATGGGGAAAAGAGGGAAGCCCATCACAACACCATAGGTTTTCTCATAAAACTCAACTTGAAAACTAAGGAAAGTCTAGGTGAGGCATAGGTTAACCGATTTAGAGGTGTCCTCACCGGAGATCCGTTTAATGACATCAACGAATTCTTGGATGGGGATCTTGGTGAAAAGCGAGACAACATCAAAGCTAACTAGAAGCTCACTAGGCTGCAACTTGATGTTTTTCCACTCCTTGATAAAGGAAGCCGAGTCCTTCATAAAGGAATCGGTTTGGCCTACAAGGGGCTTAAGCTTATGGGCTAAGAATCTAGCCAGATGATAAGAGGGACCACCTATTGTGTTAACAATAGGTCTTAAGGGGAGGCCCGACTTATGAATCTTTGGGAGACCATAGATCCGAGGGGTAAGGGGATTGCTTTCAATAAGCTTCCTAGAGAGAGGATTAAGAGAAGAATCAGATTTAATGGCAAGGGAAACATCCTTACACACTGATTTGAGGGGATTATTTTTAAGCTTAATATAACTACCTCTATTGGATAGATGGTCAACCATCTTGTTGACATAGTCAGATTTATCCATAATGGCAATGATCCCACCCTTGTTTTCCCTAAGGATGACAATGTCAGGGTTGTCCCTTAGGGTTTTGAGGGCGAGAAACTCAGGCTTACTCAAGTTTCTTTTAGGTGGCTTAGCCTTCCTAAGAATAATGGAGAAATCATGCTTAATGGTATCCTTAACAATATCCGGGAGATCCTTGATGCCATATTTGAGGCTACAAATAATGTCATTAGAAAGGATCTTCTTCGAGGCAAGGGCAAAATTAAGCCCTTTATTAAGAAGATTGAAAATAGAAGGATCAAAAGATAAACTAGAAAGATTAACAATATTTTTATTAGAATCCTTATTAATTTCATAATTTTTTCCCCTCCTTAGTTCCCTCTTAGGTAACTCTATTTATTTATTATTTTTATATTTTTAGTTATATATTATTTAATTAATTTTTTATTTTATTTTATTTTTATCTAAATAATTAATTATTTTATTTTATTTTATTTTATTTATTAAATTAAAAAATCTACCCCTCCCTATTACTTATTCATAATAATTTATAAACCCATTTTAATAAAATTTTATTTAATTAAATAAATTCTATTTAATTAACTCATTTATATTTTTAACTAACTAACTAAATTTCTAATGGCTAGTTCTTAACAGCTAGTTCTCAACGGCTATTTCCGGGCAATGATGCATCTCCACTATTTATTCATTGAGATCGATTAGTCTCTCCACCTTGTCCTGAGGATGAAACACAAATGTTGACCTAATCCTAATGATGTGATTAATCCAAAAGTACTTTTATCTATGTTATAATATTTTTATATACATAGATGTGAAATTTATATAAATATAAATAATATTATTATGAACTAGTACATAGTATACATTCATTTTAACTCCAAATCTACCAAATGTCTAAAAGAATCAAATATATGTAAACATTTTCTCAATATTTACACTTGAAAGAAAAACAGAGATCTCAAATTAAAATAGATCTATATTGATTTGTTTATTTATATATTAAATGCTTAAAGCTACTTTTTTTAAATAATAATAATAATAATAATAATAATAATATTTTGTGAATTTTTCTCCATAATTTTAAATAGAAAATACTATATCACAAATTATAATTACGTTAATAACTGTGTAAAATTTAATGGAAATCAATCTAATAACCTCATTACACTTTAAATTAAAAAAAAAACAATAATTACAAAAATAATGAATAATATTAGTTTAGTAACTCATGAAAGTTACTATTAAAAGATATACTTGTTAAGTCGATAGGCTTTTTAATTATGAGGTTCTTCTTAGTGACACTGTAGATATTCGTTGTCCGCCACTATAGAGATTGAGATGACATAATTTTGTCAGCGAGCGAGAGTTGGTTTGTTTGCTTCTGTGTTTCTATAGTCTTGCCTGTTTCTATGTCTTTATAGTCCAATTATCAACAGCAAATGATCAACTTGAAGACCTCAGGTGATCACATGTTCAATCCAAACACTCCATTCACTGGTCTCTCTTACAATCTGTTAGTAGACATTTATGTTGCTCAATATCTTCGGCTTTGCCCTCTACAAAGAGAAATCAATGATTCATTCATTGATCTATGTGTTTTGGTACTAATTCACAACAAAGATGCCATCCACATCCACAATATGTGAGCCAATAATTCAAGCACTCACACAAATCCATTACTAATTTACTGAAAAATCATTGTTTCCCCTCCAAGTCTTGTTCTTTAAATCTACTGAGTTGAAAATTAGTTTTTGTAAATCAAGTTGAATAAATCTAAAACTCCAATTACCTGAAGGAAAGGTTGATACTCTCCCATAGTCATTTACATATAGCTACATTGTATCATAATGCTTTTAAGTGCATCATGATTTCCTGGCACAGACAACTCTTAATGTTATTCACCTCCATGCTCTCATGATTACCCATGGTGTCCTTTACACAACCCAACAAATGCAACTTTGTTACAATCATGCAAGAGACTGCAGTCTGCACATGTTCATGAAAACAAAATTAATACCAGGCACACATTCAAGAAATATTTGGTTATATTTTCTAGCTTTAGAATTTGAGACCATGGAAAAAAACACATATTTCCAGGTACATAGAAGCTTCAAATGGAAACCAAGAAGTGACATGATTGTACTTCTGTTATGAGTGGGCATCCTCGGGCATATTCTCAGAACGAGACTAGCCATCGCCATTTGAGAAATTACAGGGAGAACACATTACTTGATCAAATCCATTAAGCCACAAACCATAATCAGTAAAGGAGGTACACTCCTATCCATCCTCACTCCACGGCTTGAATCCTCACTTCTCCTCTACATCTCCTTATGATCCCCATCTTGCATAGGACCAGCCACTTGCTATACATCTCCTTATGATCCCCATTTTGCATATAACCAGCCACTTGCTCTGCATCTCCTTATGATCCCCATCTTGCATAGGACAAGCCACTTGCTGCCTGAAAATGCACCTTAGAGTACGCCGAGATCATCTAGTATCTCTTCGCCAACTAATTGTCCACAGGGTAGGAAAATAGAGTCGGCATTGCTATAGGACAAAAAAGCAGGCTCGTTGCTATCCTAAATCTATAGGGCTAGCACAAAAATCCGCATATGGACAGTTTAAATTTAAATAACAGATGTCTCTCAAGGGGTTAAACCTCATGGAGAAAGGACAAAATCACAATGCAAAGTTGGATATGGTTTTAGCCTGACAACCACGGGATAAAATTTGACAGACGGTGCTCATACAGGTTAAGACGGATCCATGTTCTGGTTGTGCAATAGTTACTGGTATTTGTTTTTGTGCTCGCTAACACTGGATATACTTTTTAGGCATATGTTACAACCTCGAAAGGTCGTGTAAGAAGCTTGTGGAACATATATTTCAGTGGAGGAATTGAGAGCATATTTAAACATGTTAAGCTTTGGGTTTTTTCTGGCCATCGGTTTTTTCCAATCATCTTTTCCTTTTAAACATGATTTTGGCAATCAACAACTTTAAAATAATACCAGATTTTTTTTTCAAGCATATGTTACAACCTGGAAAGGTCGTTTAAGAAGCCTGTGAAACATAGATTACAGTGGAGGAATTGAGAGCATATTTAAACATGTTAGAATTTAGGTCTGTTTTTGGGAATCGTTTTTTTTCTAGTCATCTTTTTCTTGTAAACATGATTTTGGCAATGAACTTTACCTATGTGAACATGTCCACTCTATTTTTACCATGATTTCACTGCTCACCTCGCAGGATTTCTTTGTTACTCAATCTTTATATTTTTTTTCTTTTAGCCCGAGACTAGAGATATCTAAGACTGTGATGTTGTGACATGTGAGTTATCTTCGCATTCCTCTAGGACTTCAACTTTTTCAAACTATGGTAATAATTCTTGAGTGGAATTTTGCATATTTGGTAAGGGATTTTAAGAAGATGTGGTTGTCAATAGCAACGATCTTTCATTCAAATGTTGAATACATGAATCTTTGCTTTGATCATCGTCTTATTTCTCCTTACTTTTTTCCACAATTATAATTTACCATTAAAAATTAGAGTGAAGTTTACAACTGCAACTTGGCATTAATATTATTTTCAATGGTCACATAAAATCTCATTTGCACCTTTTTTTTGCGTTCTAGAGCATTCTTCCAACTGTATGTGGCATCATTTCTTATTTGTATATGAAGTTTCTTAAGGTTTGTGAAATTTTGCAAGTGATTCAATTAGGTTTTAAACCATTTTTGTGAAATTATTAAACACATATACATGAAATTTAAACTGAGTTTTTGCATAAAATATGATACAATATCACCATAACAGTAAACACATAACAACAGTTGATGAAGGAGTTCACCCCTCTTGGGCTACGTTTCCTGGTCCAACTTCCAATGGTTGGGCCTCTTTCATTATGCTCAAAATAATATGTTTTCATATAATTAGAGAGCTCAAATGGCTCTACTAATAGCTCCAATGGCTTCAGAGCACTCAAAAAACCCTTGTCTAGCATTTTCATAAAAATTGAAGAAGTTATGATCTCCACAATTTTTCCAGAAATTTGTCCTACAAATTCGCCATGCCTGCAAACTGCCCTACAATTTTTCCCCAAAAATCGATAACGGAGAGACATTTTTGCGAACGGGCGGCACAAATTGTGGGACACTTAATTTTCCCTCTAACAGCTAAAGGTTGAATATTTAATTAATATTTACAAAGAGAGCCATATTCAAACTTAAATATACATTTTAAACAATATGTATTTTTTTTCTTTTAAACAATATGTGCGCGGTCTTTAAAACCTTATCCGCCAGCAACAAACAGTTTCCGGATTTTCAGCATGTGAACGCGCCCTCTAACTGGCAGTTCAAATTAAATGTTATCCCTAAATTAGCGCGTGGTTCCGCCAATTCCAACAATTCCGCCTTTTTGGTGAGTTTAACTGGAGTTCCTCTAGTTTTGGAGGAGGTTTTCTAGTGCCACTGGGCAAAATCTTGTTTGGGTCATAACTTTCTCAATTTTCGACCAAATGAGATGAAATTTTAGTCAATTTTGGCTTTCTTCAGCATTCTGGAGAATTTGGGACAGGTAGCAGAGCGAAAAAGGGTGTTATTCAGCCATTTTTTTCAATGAAGAGGAAAGAGCCATCAGGGCCATCAGGGAGATGGAGCTGCATTGGGTCAGGGAGATGGAGCTGCATTGGGTTGTACTTCACTATTTGAGGTGAAAAAAAAGTCATTTTTAGCTCATTTATGTCTTCTGAAGTCAAGTTCATAGTTTGTTTTGCCTTTTTAGGCATATTTTTCACTGTGTAACCATTTTGAGCAAATTAATAGAGCAAGGACATGCCATTGGGGAGCCTTGGACCAGAAAATGTAGCCCAGGAAGGGTGAACTGCCTAATCAGTTTGTTGTGTTATGCTATGGTGAATTTTTCTTGTTGTATATTTCTGTTGTGTTATATTAAACAGTAAATTTAAATAACAAATCCTCACACATAAAACTCAGAAATATTACCAAAACCACTTTGTTTAACCTGCAAAACATGGAGAATACTTTAAACACTTAATTTAATGGAAATGGATACTTTGCATAGCATTTACAAATAGTTCCATTTTTAGATCAGATGGTATCAGAGCTAGAGTTTTACTCTGCATTTGTTCTTGTGCAAATATATAGTTGATTGTTTGCAAGTTTTTATGCTTACTAGGCTTAAACTCAAGAGAGGGGAAGGACCCTTGGTTAGAGCAAAAAGTAATCCTCAACCAAGAAGGGCTGGAGAGCCAACTCCAAGAGCCATTGAAGAAGCCTCAAGCATGTCTTCAAGAGAAGGATAAGTCCCTGAAGACATTCATCCCAAATAAGAGGAACGGGTGTTCCGAAAGGCTTTCCTAGACATGACAGAGATGGTGAGGATACTCTACCAAGAAAGGAATGACAGGCTTGTAGGAGAAGGGTCTAGACACCAGAAAGAAGGAGAGGGTTCTTCAGGAGGAAAGAAAAGTGATTACAATTCAAAGAAAGGACATGGAGGTAATGGTGATCCACCATCCCCATCTTCATCCTCTTCCTCTACATTGTCATCCTCTACTTTGGTGAATCAATATCACAAGTCTAAAACCACTGGTAAAAGTTCATTTTTAAAGCTTGATGTTAAGTTTGAGTTGCCTATATTTAATGGTGAGGTCAATGCAGAGAAACTTGAAAATTGGATAAGACAGTTGGAATTTTACTTGAGGATACAAAACCTTCATGAAGATGACACCAAGATTCAGTTAGCCTCTTTGAGAATGGAGGGAGCAACATTGGTATGGTGGGAAGCAAATACCAAGGATGAAATTAAAAAACATGGTAAGATCACTTTATTATGGGCTGAATTTATTTCTGCAGTTAAACAAAAAATTTATCCATTAGCTCATTTACAAAAGGCTATCATTTATTGGTAAAGTTTTAGACAACTTAAGGGACAAAGTGTTCAAGATTACACTCAAGAGTTTAGAAGAAGGGCTTTATTACTTGGGATTGATTTGCATAGCCAAGAGAATTTGCTGAAATATATAGGTGGTTTACACAGCTATCTTATACATACTACCCTTATGTTCAATCCTACTAGTCTAGACGAGGTTTGTGTCTAAGCCACGCATTTAGAGGCTAGAGGTAAACAATATTTTGATGGGAATGAGGATAGTGAATTTAAAGGAAAAGGAATAAAAAGAAATGGAAACTCTAGGAAAGAAAAAGGAAAAATATTTTGTAAAAATTGTTCGAAAACAAGCCATGATGAAGACCATTGCTGGAAACTTCATCCGGAATTGAAGCCAGAAAAAATTAAAACCAAAGATAAGGCCAAAGAAAAAGGCAAAATGGTTGCAATAGTTGAACAAGACTTAAGGTCTAAATCAGGAGATGAAACGAAAAGCATAGCTTTGGGTTGTCAAACCAGATCCAAAAATAGAAGAATAGAGATATCAACGCCTTAGAAATAAGCCACTTCGAGGGGGAAACCTCCAATACATTACATGAATGAACAATTCTTGGATTATTCAAATTACAAAACCTCCTTTCTATATATAGGAGTCCATGGGGCCACAATGTAATCCTAGTGGGGCCACAATGTAATCTTAGCTGACCTAACAATAATAATTTAAGGGCACAATAATAACAATATGGGGGTTACAAGTGTACAATAATAACAATAAGGGGGTTACACTAACAACAATAAGGGACTATACTAGTAATACAGGGACCTAACATGCCCCTCTCCTTCCAAAAAGTGTTGTCCTCAACGCTTGAGTAGCTCTGGGTGCTTCTGTATAAAATTCTCATCCTCCCATGTAGAATCTTCAGTGGGTAAGTTCTTCCACTTGATGAGATACTCTGAAATTGATCGATTTCGTAGCTGTCGAGTTCTTTTTTCCGTGACCGCTTCAGGTTCCAATATGATTTTTCCTTCCTCATCAAGTTCTGGAAAGATTGTTTGAACTGGAATATTTTCACCTATAACCTTCTTTAAGCATGAAACATGGAAAATTGGATGCACTCGTGAAGAAGCAGGAAGCTCCAATTTGTATGCCATAGTACCAATCTTTTGCAACACCTTGTAAGGACCATAATACTTTGGCAATAATTTATTATCCTTCTTAGCTTGCTTGAGGGACATTTGTTTGTATGGTTTTAGCCGTAAAAATACCCAGTCTCCTACATCAAAACTTCTCTCGCTGCAATGTTGATCTGCCTGTTGTTTCATTCGATTTTGTGCCAAATTCAGGTTGTCCTTTAAGGGTTGGAGAACTTCTTGTTGATGCTCGATGTGATCTTCCACTACTTGAACCTTCAAATTTTCTCTTAAAGATGATGTGATGGATAGTGGATGATATCCATAATGTGCCATAAATGGGGTCATTTTTGCTGCAGTATGGAAAGAAGTGTTATACCACCATTCAGCGAGAGGTAACCACTTGACCCATTGTGTTTGTTTATCAGATACAAAACAACGAAGATATCCTTCCAAACATTTATTTACTATCTCAATTTGACCATCGGATTGAGGATGATAAGATGAGCTATGAGCTAATTGAGTACCCAAACAAGAAAACAACTTCGTCCAAAAATTTCCAATAAAAATGGGATCTCTGTCGCTCACAATAATCCTTGGTTTTCCATGTAGCTTTTGATTTGTGTCCATAAATGTAGTAGCAATTTTACTTGCTTTAAATGGATGAGATAATGCACAAAAGTGTGCATACTTGGTAAGTCTATCAACTACCACCATGATGACACTCCTTCCTTCAGACTTAGGTAAACTTGTGATAAAATCCATTGAAATTTCCTCCCAACGTTGACTTGGAATGGATAAAGGTTGTAGAAGACCCGGGGTCTTAATTGTCTCAACTTTATTCTGCTAGCAAACCCAACATTCTGCCACAAACGTTTGAATATCAGATTTAAGGCCATCCCAAAAAAAAAAATTTCTTCACCCTGTGGTAAGTTTTTAAAAATCCTGAGTGTCCTCCTAAAGGAGAAGTGTGAAATTCCAAAAGAATATTTCGTTTTAGTTGGGAATTCTTACAAAGATATAAGCGATATTTGTACCATAAGGAATCATTTTTCCAATTAAATGTATCAGATGTACTAGGATCTTGCTGCAACTTTTGAATGAGTGTCCACACTTCTTCGTCCTTCTTGTGTTCATCTCTTGGTTCAGTTATCCAATCTGGTTGGATAATATAAATGGCACAAAGCAATGCTTCCACCTCTTCATTATTTCTTGAGAGTGCATCTGCAACAACATTTAGCTTCCCTTTTTTGTAGATTATTTCAAAGTTATAACCCAACATCTTTGTGACCCATTTTTGCTGCTCTTCTGAAGATAGTCTTTGTTCCAAAAAGTGTCTAAGACTATCATGATCAGTTTTTACCTTGAAGTGTCTTCCCATTAGGTAAGTTCTCCATTTCTTTAGTGCACGCAGTATTGCTAACATTTCCTTCTCGTAAATAGGTTTCTGTAAATACTTTCCTTTGATTGGACGGCTTTCAAAAGCAATGGGTCTTCCTTCTTGCATTAAAACAGCACCAATTCCATTTCCTGAGGCATCACATTCCACAATAAAGGTTTTTGTGAAGTCTGGCGTAGCTAAGACTGGTGCTAGGCACATTGCCTCTTTAAGATGTTCAAAGGCCTTAGTTGCTTCAGGAGTCCATGAAAATGCATCTTTCTTAAATAATGTTGTTAGAGGTGCTGCTATTCTCCCATAATTCTTAACAAACTTGCGATAATACCCTGTTAACCCGAGAAATCCTCGCAAATTCTTTATGGTTGTGGGGACTTTCCATTCCTTAATGGCTTTAATTTTGTTAGGGTCTACCTTAACACCCTCGTGAGATACAATATGACCCAGATATTCCACCTCTTGTACTCCAAAGAAACATTTGGATTTTTTGCATATAATTGTTTCTCCTGCAATAGTTTGAGCACTCTGTCAACATGTGGAACATGATCCTTCCAAGACCTGCTGTAGATTAGCATATCATCAAAAAATACTAGCACAAATTTTCTAAGGAAGGGTTTGAAAATGGAATTCATCAACCCTTGAAATGTAGAAGGTGCATTGGTAAGGCCAAAAGGCATGACCAAAAATTCATAATGACACTCATGAGTTCGAAATGTTGTTTTCGGAATATCTTCAGTCTTCATTCTAATTTGATGATATCCTAAACGAGGATCCAACTTGGTAAAATAAATTGCTCCATGTAATTCATCCAATAATTCATCAATCATAGGAATGGGAAATTTATCTTTAATGGTGAGCTTATTGAGCTCCCTATAATCGGGACACATGCACCATGATCCATCCTTCTTGTGTACCAATACTATAGGAGCAAAGAAAGAACTTTGACTAGGTTGAATTATACCTACCTCTAACATTTCTGCAATCATACGTTCAATTTCGCTCTTTTGGACATAAGGATATCTATAAGGCCTGATGTTTGGAGGAACACTTCCTGGAATCAAATGAATAGCATGATCATGATCACAAATAGGTTGGAGTCCTTTGGGAGTTTCAAAAACCTTGGAATGATTGTCCAAGACTTTTTGGAGATCTGCAGAAATAGATGATTTTGATGTTGGAACTTCTAGTGAGCATAATTGTGAAATTATGCCTCGTTGTTCTTTCTTTAGAAGCTTTTTCATGACATTAGAGCTTATTATCCTTCCTGGCTTCCCCGCAATACCCCGTAATTCGACTTCCTTTCCTTCTGAAAAAAATTTCAAGAAAAGTTCTTGAAAATTAAAAGCTACCGTCCCCAAGATTGTAACCATTGTACTCCTAGTACAACGTCAGCACCTCCCATAGGAATGGCAAGCATTGGACTAGTCAATACATATTCCCCTATGGTTAGCTTGATATTATGGCATTTTCCAGAGCAATTTATAGTTCCTCCATTTGCAACCATCACTTGACATTCTGGTGCTGGGTATAGAAAACAATTCAATTCCTTGGCTACCTTACAATGAATAAAATTATGGGTACTACCTGAATCAATCAACACTATTACCTTTTTCTTCTTGATATGTCCTTCTATCTTGAGAGTTTGAGGAGTGGTAATTCCTACCAATGCATTACACGATATGGTCGGACTCATTTCTTCCTCTTCTAGGATTGGTTCCTGGTGTATATCCTCTTCTTGTTCATTTTCTTCTTCCTCTTCACAATATATGTAAAATAATTTCTTCTCAACACACTTATGACCTTTAGTGTATATAATATCACAACTGTAGCAAAGCCCTTTTTCTTTTTTTTCTACCAATTGTTGTGGTGTCAACCTTGTAGGTTGTTGAAATCTAGGAGTAGCAACACTTCCCTCTTTATAGAAGTGAGTGGTAGGCTTCCTTGTCGCCATAATTTTACATTCAATTTTTCTTGCCAACCTGAATGCCTTCTCCAATGAATCAGGTTCCACAACGAGAACTTCATGTTGGATGTTATCCCTTAAAGTACCTATGAAGAGATCAATCCTGTGTTCCTCTGTAATATCAATTACCCTTATATTCAATTTTTGGAAGTCCTCAATGTGCTCCCCCACTAAACCCTTTTGTTTGAGATTTATCAATTGGCTAAAGAAGGTGTTGCTCTTTGTATCCTCATAATGTGCTATCATTTCCTCCGTAAAAATTGACCAAGTGACAATTTTTTTTACGGGAGCAAAGCCATCGATACCATACAAATGTATTTTGTTCTAAATGTAAAGTTGCAATGTGTACATTTTGTGTGTTTTGCAAATTATTGAGATCAAAATATTGCTCCATCTATAGTATCCATGTTACAGGATCCTTTCCCTCAAACTTCCTCATATCCATTTTTGGAATATGGTGGTTCTTCCCGCCAACATTACAGTTTATGAAATCACGATTAGCATTTATTTTGTTCTCATCATGAGTTTCCTCTACTATCTTTTCACCATTAGGAAACATTTGTTGTATCTACTTTGTCAAACCTTCCATGTCTGCTTTTAGATCGTTCTTCATGTTTTCCATCTTATTTTCCATGTCATCCATCTTAGATTCCATGCCATACATATTAGCTTCCATGTCATTCTTCAAACCATCAATCTTAGATTCCACGCCTTTCTTCAAAACTTCCATGTCATTTTTTGTTGCTATTTGCAAGAGAAAAATTTGTTGCACTTGCTCTTGTAATTTTGATTTGTCATATTGCCATTCTTCATCTTCATGATTCATAGTAAAGCATTCTAAGGGATTAATGGGTGTTGAATTCTTTTTAGGGGCCATTTGAGAATCCAGTACTAATATCTATTCTATAATATGCCCTTGGAATCAATTCAACTTGATTCTTCAAACGAGACTTACGCAATTCGGAAAAAAATACACACCTTTTACTTGCTTTTGAGGAGATCGATATTGAAATTGACTTATCTCTATAATTGCATATCCTCAATATCTGAAATTTGGCCCTGTAGTAGTCCTCTAAAACTTCTTTCAAATGCCATAGGTCTGACTTGATTTGGATTCTTCAAGACAAATTTATGTCCAATTTCCCACAATAAGCTAATTATGGAATGGTTTAGTAGAGCGAACTTGTACGACTTGCCACGTGTTACTGTTTGCTCCTTCGTATTTGAAATTTATAGACAGGAAACTACAGTCCGTGTACTTCCAGTCACTTTTTACAGAATTCCAATTTGATGCTCAGAGAGAGAGTTATGAATATTTTCCCACGATCACCTCTTGAGATGAAATTCGGGAGCCTGAAAAAGACCTAACTTCCACAGATCATATCTCCAAAAATATTGTGAACCAAGCTCTGCAATTTTTTTACGATGTTCCCTAGGATTTCAGCTTCACGCTATAAAAATATTAGCTTCTGAACCTTCGTAGAAAAAAATCTGTAGCTAAAATTCTGCGATGACTGTTTTAAGTGAAATTCAGGAGCCTGCAAAAAGACCTAACTTCCACAGATCATATCTCTGAAAATATTGCGAAAAAAAGCTCTGAAATTTTTTGACGATGTTTCTCAGGATTTCGAATTTGCACTCTAAAAATTTCAGCTTTTGAACCTTCGTAGAAAAAAATTTATAGCGAAAATTCCACAATGACCTGTTTGGAGTAGCGAAACCCTAAAATCCCAAGCTCTGATACCAAATGTTGTGAAACCAGCTCCAAAAATAGAAGAAAAGAGATATCAACGCCTTATAAATAAGCCACTTCGAGCGGGAAACCTCCAATACATTACATGAATGAACAATTCTTGGATGATTCAAATTACAAAACCTCCTTTCTATATATAGGAGTCCATGGGGCCACAATGTAATCCTACCCAACCTAACAATAATAATTTAAGGGCACAATAATAAAAATATGGGGGTTACAAAGGTACAATAATAACAATAAGGGGGTTACACTAACAACAATAAGGGACTATACTAGTAATATAGGGACCTAACACTTTGGCACTAAAGAACATAAAGGGGAAAGTGATTTTAAAGGAAACAAATCCTAGTTCTAGCATTTTAAATTGTCACATAGAAGCTCCAAATGAAGAGAGGAGGATAGAGTTGTTTCATGTGAGGATAATTTCCAAACAGACAAAGATAGACACGCTATTTGAGAGTGGTTCTCAAGAAAACCTCATCTCGGAAGACCTAGTCAAGAAGCTAAAACTTGAGACCATTCCACATCCAAAGCCATATCCACTTGGATGGATTTGCAAGGATGCTAATTTACAAGTTTCAAGGAAGTGCATGTTGCACTTCGCCATAACAGCTCATTATGTTGACTTTGTTGAATTAGATGTGGTACCTCTTGACATTACAGGTGTGGTGTTGGGTATTCCGTACTTATATGACAGTAAAGCGATCTTCCATCGCCATGAGAACAAGAATCATCTATTCAAGAATGGCAAGGAGTTTATTGTGAGAGCACATCGGAAGAAGTTAGAATCCTCTTTAGTGAATGCAGGGTAATTGAAAAGGCTTATCAATGCAAGTCAAAATCTGACTTTTTTGATGATTAAGAAAAAATATTTTGTACATAATCCTTTTCATGTTATTGTTGATGTAAATGATGAAATGTTTCAGTCTGAAAGCAGGTTGTCTTTGGAAGAAGATGACAAGATGTTGCACAAGGTGTCTTTGGTGTTGATCAGTGCAGAGAACAAAGTGTCAATGAAAAGTGGTGCAAAAATCCAAGAAAGGGAAAAGCATGCAAGAAAAGAGGGCACAAAGTTCAGCATGGGTCATTTCTAGTTTCAGAATGGCAGAATACTATGGCGAGAAAACTTGGTCGAGAATCGACACAAGTACATGGCTCATTCGGAAAAAAATTTCCATAAGGACAGTTGACAAGGTAAATCTTATTTTCAGTTTCCTTGGAAGGTAGACCATTTTAGGAACAGTATGATTTCTACAAATTTTAGTTTCTATTCTACAAATTTCAAAAATTTGCATCATGACACAGTCAAGGTTAGCAACAATCGGTCAGCAGATTCAAGGAAGAATTTATCTTTTTATGAGAAGCTCAATTTGATGAAATCAGGGAGATTTAAATAGTTCAAGGTTGGAATAGTGGAGAATTAGTCTCCTCATCTTCAGTTTCTTTAATCAGAGAGATTTTGGGGTCCAAAAGCTTCCCATTCGGGAGGTGTGATTAGGAGATCATGTCCAAGTGAAAAAAAATGCTCAAAAATGGAAATGCTCAGAAATGGTTGCAGTTTAAACGAATGGAAAGGCCTCGTCACTGTGATTATGGCACCGTGAATGGGACTCAAATCCGATGTCGTATGTGAAAGTTACTAAGGTTTGAATTCGTCCAGTGACCTCCAAAATAGGACTTTTTGACCAAAAGAATTTGTCATTTTCAAAAAATTATTATATGGAAAAAATTTAATTTTTATAAGGTTTATATGGGCCCATTAGAGGGTGCCATGTGGCCTTCCCAAAGGCTTCCATGTGGCCCAGGCCATTGGTTAAAAAAGGTTGTGAAAATTTGGAGGTCATGAGGGTCGAACCCTTGACCCGACTCCTCGGGCAGGGTCGACCCGACCAACACTACAGAGGAAACGATGTTGATAGTGGGCGAGTTGAGTTGTTGGTAAACAGAGTGTCGGGACGTATTTTATAACGGGCAGATAATTGGTTTAAGCCCTCTAGGCTAAAGGTTGCAGGCCTTGCGACCACGTGCGGTGACCTGGGGCCTAAACACTTTCAAACCGGCAGAACTAAAGCTTTAGCACCTTGGTGTTAGCTCCTCCCACATGTGACCTCGACCCGTGACCATGGGTGCGGCCTTTAAAACCTTATCCGCCAGCAACAAACAGTTTCCTCTGCCATGTTGGTCAGGTCGACCCTGCCTGAGGAGTCGGGTTGAGGGTTCGACCCTCATGACCTCCAACTTTTCACAACCTTTTTTAACCAATGGCCTGGGGCCACGTGGAAGCCTCCAGGTAGGCCACGTGGCACCCTCTAATAGGCCCATATAAACCTTATAAAAATGAAATTTTTTCCATATAAAAATTTTTTGAAAATGACAAATTCTTTTGGTCAAAAAGTCTTGTTTTGGAGGTCACTAGATGAATTCAAACCTTAGTAACTTTCACATACGACATCAGATTTGGGTCCTGTTCATGGTGCCAGAATCATAGCGACGAGGCCTTTCCGGTCGTTCAGACTGCAACCATTTCTAAGCATTTCCATTTTTGAGCATTTTTTTCACGTGGACATGATCTCCTGATCAACAACCATTAGCAAACTCAATGAAATCATAATTTTCATTTGATGCATCTCCTTGAAAGGCCTCATTCACAACATCTTCATGCTTGAACATTAACAAAGAAAATTTTTTACTAGCATTCACAATTCTCTTCATCTGTCTAGCATGCATAAGAGACAAACTCGTATTTTTACTATGCGCTCTAACAATGTACTCAATCCCATTCTTGAACAAGTGATACTTATTCTCATGGAAATGAAATATTTCTCTCCTATCATGAAGATATGGGCTACCCAAAATAATACCATAAATATCAAGTGGAACAACATCAAGTTCAACTTCATCAAGAAAGTGTTGAAATTGGCAACAAGAAACAGTGAAATTGGAAACCAGAAAGGACAAAAAATGCATACACATTGGTGTGGGATTCCAGTCACTCATTGGTGAGGAATTCAGTTACACATTAGTGCTAAATGTGGGCGTCTAATTTACTTTTCCCTTAAATAAATTGGACAATAAATATTAATTTCATCTCATAATTACTTGTATTAGTTAACTAAGTCGTGATGACTGAGTTAGCTTAAGAAATTCGAGTTGAGGGTCTAAGATGAGGCATGTAGAGTGATCCTAATATTGTTTTGGTCCATTTACAGTTGTAGCACTAGTGTGGTGTGAGTGTAATCAGTTAACTCAAATTAATTGAGTTAAAATCAGTTTAACTAGTTCTAACTCAGTCATGAATTAGTGAGAGGTCCAGTGAATTAAATTAGAATTAATTCACATGTAGTCATCAATCACATAATTGATGATTCGCTATTAATATTTGGATGCATGTTAGTTCTGATGAAGACCCAGCAGAAACAGAGGTTAAAGGGAACATAACTATCAGTTGTATTATTAGAAAATTACCCGGGTGCAATTATAAAGTCGTGAGAAGGCCATGATGGATTACGCAATCAAGGAAGGTTGAATTTCCTATTTAATAGGGACCTATTTCCCTAGGTATTGCGTGAGAAAGTTTGGGCTTAACAGAGGCTGAGAATTGGCTAAGTTTTTGTCAATTTTTCCTGAGCATTCCAAGCCAGTTTTGAGCAGGATCAGAGTGAGACGGTTAGGAGAGTGCAGGATTTTCTCGCTGTGAGAAAGCATTGTATTGTTTCATGATTCCTTGACTTTGTACAATATATGATAGCGGGGTTTTGAGAAATTATTTTCCAAAGAATATCTTGTGATGTGTGATTGGTTTACTTCTTTCTCTTACTTGCATGTGATTGAGCGATCATGTTTTGTATTCCGAAAAAATTGTAGAAGGATTCAGTATCTTGTTTTAGTACATCACAAGATCAGATTGAATCCATTGGTATAGAAATTATATATAATCTATACATTGGTATAGAATTTCTATAAATTTCTACATGGTATCGGAGCGCCAGGAATCACAATAGAAGAGAAGAAAGTGAGTTTGTCTTGAACAGGTTCAAATTTGCAGATTTATTCTTCAGGATCCAACAGCAGATCAAGATGTATTTCAATGGCTTGAGACTCGAATATTCACTTGAGGGAAATTCGAATTATATTTCATGGAAGGATAGGATGGAGGCAGTGTTGGAGGATAACAAGTTGAAGAAATTCATAGATATTGATATTCCCAAGCTTGCAGCAGAAGATGCCCAACTTCTTGATGCACGGCAGAAGAAGGTAGCAAAGGCGAGAAAGATATTGTTAGAGGGAGTTAAATATCATATTGTCTCGAGTATCCATGGGAAGGCAACTCCATATGCTATGTGGAATGCCTTGACAGATCTGTTTTAGAATAAAAGTGACCATGGGAAGTTGGCTTTGAAGTAAAAGCTCATAAATATTAAGATAGAGGAGGGCGAGACGGTACCAACATACTTGGCGAAGTTCATTCAATGTCGAGATGATCTTGGAAGTGTTGGTGTGACAGTAGCCTAGGATGATTTGGTGAGCCTAGCACTTTTAGGCCTTCCCAAGAGCTGGCATAGTTACCAGGACTATGTAAATGGGAGGGAGAAGTTACCAGACTGAGAGCGTTTGTGGTCCGACTTGGTAATAGAAGAGATAAGGCGGAGCACCAGAGATGGGACCTTCAGCACAAACAAAGAAGAAGATTGTGCATTAGTCAGAAAAGGAAAGAAAACAAAGGGAAATAAGTCTCTAGGCGAAGAGGGCAAGAGATACTTGTCCAAGATCAGGTGTTTTCATTGTCACAAGCATGGGCACTATACCTTGAATTGTCCACAGAAGAAGGCAAGCAAGAAGGAGCGTGCAGTTGGAGCGGGTGGAGCGTTAGCTTCACAGTTCGAGCTTGATTTTACTCTCATTGCATGCATGGCTAGCATTATAATGGGATGCAGGTGGTATCTATACATCAGTGCCTCATTCCATATGATAGGGAATATAGAACTCTTCAGTGACTTGGAGGAGAAGGACCTCCAACAGAACATAGAGTTTGGAGATGAAGGGAGGTATAGTGTGACCGACATAGGTACAACTACCTTTCAGAGGGAGTCTGGCTCCCCTCTCAGACTAGCAAATGTTTTGTATGTTCTAGGCCTAAGGAAAAATCTTGTCTCTGTAGCAGTATTGGAAGACCGTGGTTATGATGTGATGTTTAGAAAATGAAAGGTTTTCCTTAAACACATATCCACGAGACAAATGAAATAGATCGGTGTAATATTCAAGAACCTATATGCTCTCGAGGTTGAGGATGCATGCAATTATTTGAGGAGAAAATCAATGGTTAATGACTTGGTGGTTGAGAGGAAGAAATTATCTCTCAACATGCAAACTCAAAAGCAGTCTCAGAGGGTTGTGGAGTAGCCATAATTGGAGAAGCAAAGAGGAGATCGAGTGGAAGATTACACTCAAGCAGAGACCTCTAAGAGGGGGAAATTTTGAGCCATATGGGTAGAGGGAGTACATCCAGCTATACCTCCAAGTGTGAGGTGGGACGATGTGCAGATATAATCCCAAGAAGAAAATTAGGTAGGGTCCATTGAGATGGTGTGTCTCATGGATCGAACCTGGCTACGAGGAGCCCATAATACAACAGTAGCAGGAAGGATCGGTTAGATTGATGTAGTCAGATGTCAGGAAGATATAAATTAGAGTGACAGATGTCGAATACTAGAGTGCAAATCAGAGTTGGCAGCAGTGCAGAGGGCATGGATGCAGATGTCAGCAGTAGCGCGGAGATTTCAGTAGACAGTACAGTAACTAGTACCAATCAGAGACTCTAATGACAGATGCATCATACTGATTCAATTGTTCGAAAGCTATTTAGTTTCAGGAATTGCAGGTGCAAACAACACTAGAGAAGAGTTTCATGTAAAACATTCCAAAGGTGCCAGATTGAGATAGATTGAATTCCTTTCTTGTTGAGAGGGAGTGTTGAAATTTGCAACAAGAAATAGTGAAATTGGCAACTAGAAAGGACAAAAAATGCACACACACTCGTGTGGGATTCCAGTCACACATTGGTGAGGAATTCAGTTACACATTAGTGCTAAATGTGGGTGTCTAATTTATTTTTCCCTTAAATAAATTGTGATTTCATCTCATAACTACTTGTATCAGTTAACTAAGTCGTGATGATGGAGTTAGCTCAATAAATTCGAGTTGAGGGTCTAATATGAGGCATGTAGAGTGATCCTAATATTTTGGGGGTCCAGTTGCAGTTGTAGCACTAGTGTGGTGTGAGTGTAATCAATTAACTCAAATTAATTGAGTTAAAATCAGTTTAACTAGTTCTAACTGAGTGATGAATTAGTGAGAGGTCCAGTGAATTAAATTAGAATTAATTCACAAGTAGTGATCAATCAGATAACTGATGATTTAGTATTAATATTTGCATGCATGTCAGTTATGATGAAGACCCAGTTGAGACAGAGGTTAAGGGAACATAGATATTAGTTGTATTATTAGAAAATTTCCCGGGTGCAATTATAAAGTCCTGAGAAGGCCATGATGGATTGCACAATCAAGGAAAGTTGAATTTCCTATTTAATAGGGACCTATTTCCCTAGGGATTGCATGAGAGCTGAGAATTGGCTAAGTGTTTGTCAATTTTTCCTGAGCATTACAAGCCAGTTTTGAGCAGGATCAGAGTGACACAGTTAGGAGAGTGCAGGATTTTCATGGTGTGAGAAAGCATTCTATTGTTTCATGATTCCTTGACTTTTTACAATATATGGTAGCGGGGTTTTGAGCAGTTTATTTCGCAAGAATATCTTGTGTTGTGCGATTGATTTACTTCTTTCTCTTACTTGCATGTGATTGAGAAGTCATGTTTTATATTCCACAAATATTGTAGAAGGATTCAGTATCTTGTTTTAGTACATCACAAGATCAGATTGAATCCATTGGTATAGAAAGTCTATATAATTTTTACATTGGTATAGAATTTCTATAAATTTTTACAGAAAGTTTGCAGTGATTTCAAATATAAGTATGCACTTCCTCGTCACCTGCGAATTTGCATTCTTACATATCCAACCTAAAGGATAAGGTCTTGGATGAGGAATGGTATGTAAATTCAACTTATTGACTAAATCTTCAGAAATAAGGTTTCCTTATGAACCACTATCAAATAGGGTGTCAATATTGGTATGCTTTGAAGTAACTCTAACATAGAAAAGCTCAATTCTTGTTTCATCATCTTGAGTACTATTGAGACAACTTGAAGAATTAGTACTTGCAATGTCCTTACCTTTCAAACCCATTGCAGTGATCTTTGTTTCATCTCAAGAATCAGAACCTAAATCACATGTTATTGTTGCAGCTGTCTTTTCCTTCTCCTTGTTTTTAAGCTTGTTGGGTCTCATCTCTGGATGAAGTTTCCAGCAATGATATTCATCATGCCCATGTTTGGAACAATGTTTGCATGTGATTTTTTATTTCTCCATCTTGATGGAAGCATTCTTCTTACATTTACCCTTGAACTTACCTTTTCTCCTCTGAAACATGTTTCCCTCTTGCCTTTAGATGTGTGGCATGTACACACACTTCATCTATATTTGAAGGATTAAAAATTAGAATAGTATGTCTTAGGTAACTATGCAAACCTCCAATGTACTTCAACAAAGTTTCTTGAGATGTCAAATCTACACCCAAAATTAGTGCTCTTCTTCTAAACTCTTAAGTATAGTTTGAACACTTTGTCCTTTACTTTTCCAAAAGTTTTTCCAGTCCATTATATCCTTTTCATGTATGCTTGTTGGAGCAGGGTCTTCCACACTGATGAAAGCTAGTCCAACTTTGCATTATTTTGATTATATTTAGTCTAGCGCAGGGGTAATAGGGCGAATAAAAGCCCCAATATGTTGTAAGCAGGTAAATAGGTAAAACTAGGACTCCGCAAGCCACGGTTTGCGGACCATGGTAAGTCTAGGCTAAATTGGTATAAATAGTAAGTATTTTTGAGTCGATAGGTAGGAGATGAATAGAAGTGAATGCTAAGTGTGGATTGTTAGTTCTGGGTTTCGGGTATTTGGGTCAGACTCCTACTGGCTATGTGCACGGAGATCCTTTGTCCTGCTGTGTGCAGACCCTGTTGGCTGTGTGCGCAGGTGGGATTTGGGGTTATGTAAGAATCTGCTGATAATATATGAGAACTATTGCTGGTATTTGGTTATGGATCTATCTGTTATATGAATCTGTGCTCTATGTTAAATCTATGATAAGGTACGAATGATCTGTGTTATCTGCTATGTTTATCTATAATATCTGCTATCTGGTCTGCTGCGCGTACTGTAATTTATATCTTTGATGTTCGAACGCACGTGGATGCAGACCTAAGATCTAGATCTGTAATACTGTGTACACCGGTTATCTATTTAAGCCTACGAACTAGCTCTGTTTCCATAGATCTGTGCGTTTTGCATGGCTTGGCTTACCTGCTCTCTTTCTGGGTGCGGAAACCTGGTTCTAGCACCCTCCCATATTGCTTCGAGTGAGACTTTGACCTGCGCAAGCAGGTCACTGCCGAAAGGGCCAGTAGTATAGGGGTTTTTTGGAAAACCTTAACGTGCGAACCGAGGTCAGGACCCCTAAAGCCAAAAAATGCTTCTGTTGCCAGGACCAGGAGAATTTTGAAAGATCATGGAATGCCAAGGCCATATTGGAAACCCGAAAAGAAAGAGATTGATGAATGGTTTGAAAGACAAGTTTAGGAATTCGCGATAAAATAAAATCACAGTACAAAGATAACTACTAAAGAGTGGAAGAACAAATATATTTTCATATAGAGCTACGAAATATTCTTTGTAACAATCGTGATCGTACTTCAGGAGTGGTTAGCCAACTTAGTTGAATTCCAAATGTGTTGTAAGGACGATCGAGTTACGCAGTGGACCCCAGAACAACTTGCGCAGCTAGAGAAGATTGAAAATACTATCACCCGGACGGTAGATCACTGGGTGGACAGCATACTAGGAGGATTTGTGACAGAATTTGCGATTTATCAGTCAGTATCCTATTCTGAAGCAGAAAGGTGATTCTTTAAAGGGTTCTGTGGTAAGTTCCTGAAAACATTACCGTTGTTAATAAAGACCTTGTTGTGCGAGAAAAGTATCCTGTGTAGCCATACTCCGTGAATGAATTCCAACCAGAACGAAGGTACTAAGCGTAGTGGGAAGTACTATAGAACCAACCAGGAAGGAGATCGGGCTACGTATAGCCCGGTAAGGGATTTCGCCACATTCAACCCTCCATCAACTCCTCCATCAAGCTCTCATCAAGGAAAAAAATCCCCACCATCCCCGCCAACAGGTGACATGGCTATGCACTTGAAGCTCCCAACCTTTAAAGGTGCGGGAGATGAGAATATGGATCGGTTTTGGATTGTTGCCTTCGAGGAAAGGGCTCTGGATTGGTATATGGGGTAGATTGGGCAGAAGGCAAATGCAACTATTGATGAAATTAAGGCTGCACTAAAGCAACAATTCAAGAGACCTAAATCCTACTCGCTGACAGTAAATGAAATGAAGGATATCAAGCAAGGGCCGTATGAGTCTGTATGGGAAGCAAATCAGCAAATAAAGAAAGAAATCAGAGAAGGTGGATTCCATTATGATGATAGACAACACACATAATGGTTCATCGCTATGCTGCTACCTCACCTACGGATACGTATGGGGCAACAATCTATCAAAACACAGGAAAAAGCATTGGAGGTGGATATGAAACTAGAATTTGGCCCACGAGATGACACTTAGTTGGGAGTACATTAGATTCAATGTCAGCTAGAAGCAATGCATCTCGAGATTCAGAACCTGCGCAAGGAACGTGGACCAGCGGTCATCCCGGATAGATGGTGCATTCGGTGCCGAGTAAATGGTCATACCAAGGATAATTGCCTACTACTAACTGCATATACACCGACTGGAGCGCCTAGTCCCTTACGAATTAGGGAGGCTACGGGGTCAAGTGGAGCGCAGTAGTGGTGTCAATTTTTCATATCGGTTGGCCATGATGAACAGAATTATCGCACATGTGAGTTGTTGACGGAGCGAGGAAGCCTATTCCGGGTTCAGTCCGATCTAACGTCGCCCAGATCCCCCACAGGAGTAAGGGGATCCCCAGGTCTAGGAAGGGGAGGAGGCCAAGGAGGAAGCGTCAGTCGAGGGCGGGACCAACTCATCTTCTACAACTATGGGGAAATTGGTCATTTTTCAAGAGACTGCGTCAATCCAACTAGATAGACATGTCGGTACGGTAGACAGTTGGATCACTCGATCGAATTTTTCCCGGTTCTAATAGCTAAGGTTCAAGAAAAATAGCAGACTACCACAAAAAATGTGCAGAGAGTAAAGAAAGAGCCGCAAGAGACAGGGTCACCTAGTAAAGCACAGATGCAAGCAACAGCTGGCCTAGCAACACAAGTAAGAGCATAGACCCCACAGGAAATCAGCTTCGCGCTTGGAAGGGAGGACGATTGTGGCCCATTACTCGCACCTAATTATGAACATGGGAAACAAATCAAACCATTCCTACAAGTATGTATGCAGCTGCTATGCCACCAGCAGACCACGGAGAATATTCAAACTCTACTCAAGGGGTGCGATGGCCAGGCCTACCCAGCTGCGTAGGTACGAAAATTGCATAAACAAAAATGCACAGGTCGGGAGATGCGATTGACTGCACAGATTGGGGCTTTTAAGATGGATCAATTCATTCCTGAATTAGGATCTGAGGTGAACGTAATCCCTAAGCAGACTTGGCAGCAAATGGGCGAACCTACACTCAAGCGAACCACCACCCAGCTGCACATGGCTAATCAGCAGATGATAACACCTTTGGGGAAATTACCACAGGTTATTGTAAACATCGCTGGAGTCAAGGTATGGGCTTATTTTGAAGTTATCCACACCATGGTAGATACGGATCCCTATCTAGCACTCCTAGGCCTAGACTGGGCCATGATTGTAGGTGGTATCATTAATTTAAAGGATCGTAGTATGACATTTGAGAAAAGAGGAACACAAGTAACAATCCCACTAGACCCTATGGACGGAGCACGACATACAGACAAAGTGGGGCCATACCAGCTAACTACGAAGGATGAAACGGACGGTATGATCTGGCGGGAAGGGGACTCAAGTAGAGGGTCGGAATTCTAGTCACCACACTTACAGGATGCACCTACATTGCGTTGTATGACAAAGGACCTCGAAAGCATATCATCCGAAGTAAAAAGTCTACCCCAGTTCCACGAGTTTGGTCCCATTCAAGATTTTTTACAAGCATTCGAAGGAGAGGTTCCGCGAGAACGCCGATTGGAAGCCCTTGAACAGGCACTACGCAGTGCGATGGAACAATGGTGGGAGAAACATAAGGAGACCGTACATGAATGGGAAGAATGTCGGGATATGATGGGCTTGCGATTTGAAGCACTAAGGGATGTGCAAGACAAGAACTCCTTGGAGTCTGAAGGTCCCCATGAAGACAGGACCGCAGGGTATGTAGACAAGGGACTCCAGCAAAGCCCTTACAGGGATACACTGAAGGATGAATTTGTAGGGCCAGTTGGGCTACGCAACGGGGACTTAGAAACATACCCCACCACAACTTAGGATGAGGCCAAAAATAATACTACTATCCGATGGAAGGAACATATCAGTGCGACCATTGGATACACCCAGTATGTGCGAAAGCTTGTTTGGCAGTATGTATCATGTGCGACCAAGCTACGTGGATTCCTTTGGTAAAATCTAGGCCAGACTGCCATAAGTTAGCCCTCCCTATTTCAGCAGCTCCTACGAAACAAGATTGTGTTGGGGGGGCAGGGGTAGAACATGGAAAACACGACCACTACACAGAAGGTACGAAAAATAGTTGTTGGAACAATGAACTCTGGTAACAAGGACTATGTATCGTTAATGGGCACAACCAAATGGAAATTAATGAAGAGATTACAGAAGATTTTTTACCGTTCATCCAACGGCACACCCGAAGTGTTGAGAATGCAGCAAGATGATGGAGCTTAGTGAAATGAAGTCGCCTTCACTAAGTGGGCCCGCAGGCAAATTCTGGCGCAAAGTCTATTTTTAGACTATGTCTATTTTTAGACATACGGAGCATAATTTGGGAATTCTACTTGGAGATTCTGGAAGTATGCGACATGTCGGTAAAAATAGATGAGACCCTAATTTTTAGGACCCAGGCTATTTTTAGACTGATCTCCTAAAAATATGGAAGTCAAATATTTTTTACCCTTAATAATATTTTGACTATAAACAGCAGTTTACTCTCTTGGCGCACTTCAGTTTGAGTCATGGAGGTGGCTCATGCAACTGACACAAGGAATCACGTGGTTCCTAGGTTTTGATGGCATCTTGCATGGTTGGCTTCAGTTAGACTTCAGTGGCAGGAGTTTTGGAGGAGTTAACGGGACAAGTAGTGGAGTTGTGTTCTGTTTGTTTTAGTTGAACTAGTTGGGATTAGTTAACTAACCAATCAACTAGATATGAGTGGAGTAAATTAAATAATATTTAATTTACTAAATATTAACTCATTAGTCAACTCAAGAACACTTCAGTTCACTACAGTGCATGATCAGTTCAGTGGAGACCAGTGGAAGAGGTAGATGAAAGGGTGAGTAAAGCTATCAGTTGGTAGATTTGTTTTGCATGAGTTTTGCATTACACTTGGAGGAATTGTCCATGACAATTACGCAATCAAGGGACGGGGATTCGAACCTTGAACCTCTTCATATACAGGCCATGATTGCGCAATAGAGGCAAGGCAATTGGCGGGGAGTTTTGAACCTCAGACTTGTTCAAAACTGAGTCAGATTGTGAGTAACTTCATGAGAGAGTAATGAGTACTTGTGAGGAGTATTGTACTTGTTTGGTTACTTGATTTCTCCATTATAATATACACAATAGCTGCGGGGTTTTCAGCTATAGGCTTTCCCCATACATACTGAGTTAATGTGTGATTGAATTGATGTGAGATTGCTTCTGTTATTTCCGCATGTGACAATTAATTGTAGAAGAAGGTTATGTGTTATGTATGCAAGTCGAAATTGATATATGACCAGGTTAATCTTCAGTGAATAAGTGATTTATTCAGCTAATTTCTACACGAAGTGGGAACGCCATTACCGTTAGTTACCCACGGGATTTATCTGCAGGGACGGACCGGTAGCTCTGTTGGCCTGTATCATGTATATAAATTTCCTACCTATTTTGTATACTGCATAATCCTTTATACCATCTTAATCGTACTCTCCCACCTTTCTCCCCAACTCCTGACAGTAGGTGTCCGTTGTATACCAATCAGTAAACCTACAACAACTATGGAAATACCACCCAAGGATAAAGAAATTGACAAAAAACCGGAGTGATGGATTCCTTTATGGAAAAGCATCAGGGGGGCCACCACGCCAAACGTAGAACCACTTACCGAGAGATCCCACCGGCCAGCCCCACCACATTCGCGAAAGGCACTACGCAGCTACTAGAGACTGTTGAAACCGAAGATGCAACGCGGTCACAGCTTGTGCTCATTCCGGACAAAGGTAATACTCTTGATAGCCATGGCGCAAAGCGGCTGAGAGCATATGAAACAGGGACCCGAAAGAAGCCATGTGCTCCGCATAAGGCCCATGATACCGCGCTCACTCTCACTAGTAGTGACCTCACGCAAATTACAAGCGCCATCACTCTGAACGTTGAGGAAAACTGGTCCGTAATAGAGCACCAACATCAGGTCGCGCTCACCACTATTCAGACCAACATGTTGGGTGTGGAGCCTGATTATCTTTTTTATTTTGTATCACAGCATTGGACCCCTGTACCTTAAAAGGGGCGGAAACGCCGCCCGTAATTAATCGCTGCGCCCCCGAAGCTAAAAACAGATGCAAAATTGCCTTGTAAAAGTATAGTAGTTTCTAGTCAATCTGGGTCGTTCATTAGGCAAATGATTTGGCAGTAGAAGTTATATTTAGATTAGGGTTTTTTGCCCTAGAAGGCAACCCCTCGCTTTTATGAGGGCATTGTATTGTGGTTGTGCATTGTATGTGTATTCTCGGAGCGAGAAACAGAGAGGGAGACTGTGAGAGAGAACAGAGGATATTATAGCGGATCTGCTGTAGGTTTTGTCTCTTCATTTTTTTCTAGATAATAGAAAGGAAGGACTGGCTGTTCGGGGTGGACGTAGTCCAAACTGGGTGAACCACGTATATTTGTGTCTCTCTAGTTTTATGTGTTTTGTGTGCTTTTATTTTCTGCATATTTTATGTGTTTCATTGCTCTGTAATATTTAATTGTCTAACACAACATTCATGATCTGCAGCTGTGCACCACTGCAATTCAAGATAGCCTAATTCAAGAAGATACTCCTGCGGCAACTACCAGTACCTCTCTCACATCAGTAGAAGACCGGGTTTGTTCTGTACCTGGCAATTCCTTTTTAGGTATCCAAATCCCCATCAGCACAAGCATACAGTTGGACCTAGCCATGCTTCCCCACGAAGCCCTCTAAATATTTCACACCACGGTCTCACAAGAAATCCATCATCGAGACCAGCAGACGGACCAGCGACTCAGCCTCCTTGAACGAACAATGGAAAAACAACACATTTCCCTCACTCTCGCTATCCTACAGCAAACTGAGCTTGCAACAGCGATTCACCAAATCTGTGTAGAACTACTAGAGGAACTCCCCGCTACGACGTCAGCATAGGATAAGGTGGCAGGCCTAGTAGCAGCATTCAGGGCAGCCAAGAAAGAATTGTGAGACCTGAAAACAGTGTTGGCACAACAAATTACCATATTGCAGAATCAGTTACAACCTGACACAACCCCGGAGGTCTGTGAGCAACGCACCACCCTCGTCACCAACGCTATGGATACCATTACAGCACATATCTTCAAGGCAACTCAATTGATCGAGTCCACCACGCAGCTCTGTACCATGGTACAACATGCACCAAAACTTCACCAACTCAACCGGGACTTAAAACAAAAGGAAGAGGCAGTGGCCCGCATCAAAGCTACATTACCCACACTAGTGCCAACACAAATATTGTTAAGCATCTGGTTCAGTACTATACTCCAATAATAAATCGAAGAACTTCGCCGAAAAAGAGACACCCTCAGTCAACAACTGAAACCATGGGTCACTTCAGCCTTCCGTCTTTCACAGGATGCGGAGGTAGTAGTAACGCACCTCCATCAACTACGGGAAAATCTCACCTTAGTTGTGGAAGGACCAATGTCGCAAAATATTGTCTCACTTGCCCAAGGCACTGCCTGCCAGAGTCTCGACATCCTTCCCCCCCCTAATTGCAGATATTAATGAATTGCGTGCACAGGTGGAGGCTCTACCATTGCAGTGACTCGAGACGAGTCACAAGATTGTGTTGGGGGACTGTTGGAGCAGGGTCTCCCACACTGATGAAAGCTTGTCCAAATTTGTATTGTTTTGATTATATTTAGTCTAGCGCAGGGGTTATAGGGCGGATAAAATCCCCAATGCGTTGTAAGCGAGTAAATAGGTAAAACTAGGAGTCTGCAAACCACGGTTTGCGAACCATGGTAAGTCTAGGCTAAATTGGTATAAATAGTAAGTCTTTTTGAGTCGATAGGTAGGAGATGAATAGAAGTGAATGCTAAGTGCGGATTTTTAGTTCTAGGTTTCGGGTATTTGGGTCGGACCCCTGTTGGATGTGTGCATGGAGATCCTTTGTCTTGTTGTGTGCGGACCCTGCTGGCTGTGTGCGCAGGTGGGATTTGAGGTTATGTAAGAATCTGCTAATAATATATGAGAAGTATTACTGGTATTTGGTTCTTTATCTATCTGTTATATGAATTTGTGCTCTATGTTAAATCTGTGATAAGGTATGAATGATCTATGTTATCTGCTATGTTTATCTATAATATATGTTATCTGGTCTGTTGTGCGTACTGTAATTTATATCTTTGTTGGTCGAACGCACGTGGATGCGGACCTAAGATCTAGATCTGTAATACTGTGTACATCGGTTATCTATTTAAGCCTGCGAACTAGCTCTGTTTCCATATATCTATGCGTTGTGCATGGCTTGGCTTACCTGCTCTCTTTCTGGGTGCGGAAACCTGGTTCTAGCACCCTCCTATACTGCTTCGGGTGAGATCATTGCCGAAAGGGCCAGTAGTATAGGGGTTTGTTGGAAAACCTTAACATGCGAACCTGGGTCAGAACCC
This sequence comes from Pinus albicaulis, assembly GCA_034641835.2. Classification (NCBI taxonomy): domain Eukaryota; kingdom Viridiplantae; phylum Streptophyta; class Pinopsida; order Pinales; family Pinaceae; genus Pinus; species Pinus albicaulis. Next base: position 133,978,690 of record CM076569.1, on the reverse strand, counting down.
CTAAAGCCAACAATGCTAATGGATAAAATTATCTCCTTAAGGCAGCAACAAAATCATTCTAAGAGGTTAAGACCTTACCATGTTTCTTCATGTCCTCTTGAGTTTTGGCTTCCCACCAAATAAGAGTTGCACTTTCCAATCTCAATGAAGCAAGTTGAATCTTGGTCATCATCCTTGATTCTTTGTATCCTGAAACACACTTCAAGCTAACGTACCCAATTGTCTAATCTTTCAGCATCTACCTCTCCATCATATATAGGGAAATCAAACTTAATGTCAAGCTTCAAAAATGGATTTTTATCGTGACCTTTTGGAGAATGTGGAGGTGTTTGTGAAGGGCTTGTTATGGAAGAAGATGATGGTGAATATGGTGGTGAGGATGGTGGTGAGGATAATGATGGTTTAAAAGGTGGTTTGCCACCATTCCCATTACCTTTTGGAGGCTTGTCCCTGTTGAGCATTGGAAAAGGTATGAATTCACCATGTATTTCTTTATATTTTTCCTTTAAACATAACTCTTTTTATTCTAGAAAGATGATAAATTGAAGGATTATGATAGAATTACAAAGATTAATGTTTATTGTGAAATTGGCTAAATATTGTCTTTTATTCTAAACAGGAAACAAATGAAGTGGGAAACCACCATTCGAAAGGCAAAGCTAAAGCAGGAGTAACCATTGTTCCTCCAGCAAAGGGTCGTATCCAGACAAGAAGGATGAAATCAGAATGCATAGTTAAAGAAAGGCAAGGAACAGCACGGCTACAGCACAAGAAGACGAAGCATTAGCTAAAAGAGGAAAATAGAGGGAATCCCTCAGGATCTTTCGATCCTGAGGGATCGTTGTTCAAAGTTTATCTTTGTTTCTTGTATTTTCCGCCAAGTTGTTATAAAAGGAAAAGCCTGTAGAAATCGAGGGAGACGACTATCATTAAAACTTCTTTTGTAATTCTATACTTTTATTGACTCTCGTGATTCAAGCAGAGAGCGACTGTTTGTAAACACCGTTATGCATGATTAATACATGATTTAGTTGTCATTTCATCACTTGATTCTGGAGTAGCTCAGCGGTGTTTCCCTAGCGGCTAAGGGCCCGGCCCTGGTGGATCCACTTGCTCTTTTGTATCATTATATTTCGATTACAGTTGTGTGACGGTTTTCATTTATTTTCATTACAGTTTCAATTTTAATAGTTTACTATTTTATTGCTTTATAATCTTGGTGTGTTGCATTGTTGAATTGCGTTGCCATTCCTTTCCAATCTAACAATAATCTTGATCCCTGTATAACTTATCTTGTTAGGCTTTAACAGAGCTTCGTTGTTCAGCTTCTGTTGTTCCATTCCAGTTGTTGTTCCATTCCATTTGTTGTTTCATTCTGATTGTTGTTCATTTCGGATTACTGTTTAATAGAATTTTTTGTTCAAATCCATTAGATAGAGTTTGATGTTTAATAGAATTTGTTGTTCAAATCCGTTAGATAAAGTTGTTGTTCATTTCTATTGATGTTCAATTCCAATAAAATAGACCTGTTGTTCATTTCAGTTAATTAATTTACAGTTTATTTCATACCTGCAAAGAGTTTAGTTTTTCTTTTGAAAGCTTGCCTAGTTTACTTTCATTAGCAGAATTAGTGATTTAGTTTAGTTTCCATTTAATTTCTTTAGTGTGGAGTGTAAGATCATCAACTGTAAAGGACATTGTTTATTGCTACCTACATTCTTAGATTGATTGTCTTGTTCTTATTGGATTTAATTTACGTTAGTTGCCAAAGGAAATAGTTATTACCATTGCATACTTGACTGATGATTGCTGAGTGAATGATTGGATTTCAGAGTATTTAGTTTCATGTCATTGTAGTTAGATTTCATTTCCAAGCATCTGTTTACTCTTGTATTTATAACATTGTACTGCATATTGGAAAGCATTACTCTTAGATTGAGTTGCAGCCTCAGACTGAGTACACTCTTGAAATAAAAATTCGTACCTGGATTGATAATTAATGTGAGATAAATAGGAGTTAAAAAGACACCTTTTATACCTCAACATTTTGGCGTTGTTTCCGGGGAGAGTGTAGCTATTTAAGAAAGAGTAATGTACATTTGATTTTCTCTACTAGGGAAGAACTGGGTATTAAAAATGGAAGGTAAGAACCTGCATGCCGAGCGAGGAACATGCTCATTCATCGGCCCGCTTCACAACAGAATTGAGTAAAAGTTTTAGGTAGGAATGAATGCTTGTATGAATAGAAAATATAAACAGAACAAAATTCCTCCTAAACCCGAAAAAACCTAAGGGACTGGTGACCCTTGGGCGAACAACTTTCATCGACGAAATCCTAAAGAAAGTTGAATCTCAGCCATCAGTAGGACCTAGAAAAGTTACTTCTAGACAACCTACTAGCTCCCTTCGGGCCATAGAGTCACCATCTGTAGCCTTTGCTGAGGTGCATAGCCAAACAGAAGAAATTGAGCAAGATTCCCAAGAAATTGAGAATTCTCACCTAATTTCTCTACAAGAAGGGAACTCTAGTAATCTTCGCAAAGGAGGAGGAAAAACAGGGGAGACAGAAGAACCAAAATCTCCTCTTGAAGTAATCAAAACAGTGAGCAACCCAAATAAGGGAAGTGATGTCAACATCATTCAAAACAAAGCTAAAGGACCTGAATCTCCTTAGATAGTAGGTCAGCAAGGAACACTCATTATTCCAGACCAAGGAAGTGTTGTCAAGGTCATTCCTACCCCTTCTAGTCAGCCTCGGAATAATTCCCTAGAAATCCCAGAAGGATATTGGCATATATTTGATCAAATTGCCCACAACTAGCAACCACCTCGACAAACTTCCACACTGAAATATCCCATTGTGGACACTGCAGTTAATGCACCTATGAAGGATATTCCTCTTCAGCATATCCTACATTCCATGGCTTAACATCGGAAGATCCAGATGCATTTCTATTTGAATTCGATGTATTATGCAGAGGGTATGACTATACCACCATTCCCAAAAAGTTAAAATTATTTCCTTCCACATTAAAAGGAGAAACTCTACAATGGTTTATGGGGTTAGGTGGAGGTGTTATAAATGACTAGGATCGTATGAAAGTTGTTTTTCTAAAGAAACATCAAGATTATTGTAGGTCTAGGGAATTAAAAGATGAAATATTTCAGATGACAGCAAAACCTAATGAAACACTCGAGGAATATGTAGAACGCTTTCAATACAACCTCTAGAGATCACCCTATGCATCTTTACCCTTACCTGATAATGTGTTAAAAACTACATTACTTAAAGGGATGAAGGAACAATGGGTTGAAACATTAAACATCATGGGCAAAGGTGATATATATCAGGAAAATTTTGCTGACATTATTAATTTATTTATCAGGAGTTCAAGAGGCAGCACAAGACTAAAACCAGCAGAACGTGACATGACCACAAGGGATAGAAAGACCTCTGGTAGAGGTATAACCCGCACATAAATTGGAAATCTACTAGAAGATTTCAAAACTAATATTCTAGGGACTCTGACAACACAACTTGATGTCATGCAAGCTAAATAAAAGCAAGCAGAAGCAGAACAAAATTTGGCAATATTCTACCCTAGATGCAGAAAGAAACATAGCTAGAAAGAGTGCCCGTTGGATACAGTCCAAGTCTGTGCCATCTGCACGAAGGATCACTCAACAGAAAGTTGCCCCTCACTCCTGGGATTGAAAGCAGTTTATAAATAAGCGGAAGAAGAAACAAAAATGATATATCTACTCAATCAGCGCCGTCAATGGCAACCACGACAAATAGGTATGCCCATTGATCCATCCTCTTCTTTTCAGTCTCCTCAGTATAATGCTCAACAATATAATGGAATGTGGCAAAATCAACCACCCTTTCCCAGTTGTCCACAACAGCCATTTCCTACACCACCATGGACAAATTTTCCTTACTGTTCACCATTTTGGCAAAATAATGCATATCCAACACAATGGTCCCCCTCCACCTCGCAGAGTCAGACCTGGCATTCAAACTGGCAAAGATCTATGAATCAACCAGCCGGAACAATTCCCCTCCCTCCACCTACACTGATAGCACCATATACATTGCAACAAAATCCCCAGACCAACTTAAGACCACAACCCCCAGCCCAACCCAACCCAAACCCTAATAATAGACCAGTTCAATCTGTTCAAATAATCGAAGCACCAGAACTAGAAACCGAGTTAAGGGAGTGCAACGACCTTCAACTAAGGTCTGGGCGCATAATAGAATCAAAGGGAGACAAAAATGTTCAAATTTAAAATCCTTTATCTTCAGAACAAACACTCCAAAAGGAGAATGTGGTTATACAACAAACTCATGAACAGGCAACCACCTCTTCTCCACCATTCCCAGAACGATTAATCGTACCTCGTCCAATAGAACATCTTGATTTTGATCTTCTGGGAGAACTGAAAAATTTGTGTATAAAAATCCCACTCCTCCAAGCTATCCAAGACATTCCCATTTATGAAAAAACCATTAAATAACTATGTATAAAGAATCCAAAGAGGAGAACAACAACTAACCCAACTGTCCAAGTAGTCGGCACTCTATCTGACTTACTATCAGGAATGGAAGCACCTGTAAAGTATGAGGACCCAAGAAATCCTATAGTTTCGGTGCAAATAAATGGAAAATTATTTCCAAATTCCTTAGTTTATTTGGGAGCTGCAATTAATATCCTAACAACCACCACTTGTCAAAAACTTGGCATTACATCATTAGATCCAACAACAACCTTATCGGAACTAGCTGACTGATCAGTAGTCAAGCCAGAAGGCACACTACATGATGTAATGGTATCTGTAAACTCCTGGGAATATCCTGCTAACATCCTGATTATCAACCCCAAAAACTGGCTAGATGGACACCCTTTGATCTTAAGTAGACCTTGGTTAGCAACTGATGATTCCTATATTGGCTGTCGGCAAGGTAGCATGACTATAACTAGAGGGATTTATGTCAAGAACTTAGCTTTATACCCTCCAGCCCAGCCAAGCCTAACAATAATAAAAACAAAGAGAAAGCCTGTATCATATCTCATAGAAAACATTAGATCACCACTAACCATAGAAGATTCCCTCGACTTTAAAGATCAAACAGAGGATGACATCATTAACAGTTTTATCAACCAACCAAAAATTAGATCTCATTTGCAATGTCACATGATCAAGGCAGCATTTGATAATGAAGAAGATCCCCTGAAAGAAATCCAAGAACAATCAATACCTACCACTTTTTTTCACAATAGAAAAACTATAGAGATTGAGCCAGGAAAAAATTTGAACATTAACAAAAATCTGAGTGTTGAACAAGAAGAGGAGTTGGTCCAACTACTGAAAAAATATAAGGGAGCCTTTGCATGGAATTACCCAGACATGAAAGGAATTGATCCCTAGTTATGTACACACCACATTTATACAGAAAAAGATGCTAGACCCATTCGCCAACCCCAACGAATATTAAACCCTCACCTTAAAGATATTGTGAAAGCTAAATTACAAAAACTTTTGGATGTCAACTTTGTTTATCCAATATCTGATAGCAAGTGGGTCTCTCCACTAGTAGTGGGTCTCTCCACTAGTAGTGGTGCCAAAAAAGAATGGGAAGTGGAGGATATGTGTAGACTACAGAGAACTAAACAAAGCAACCCAGAAAGACCACTTTCCCCTTCCTTTCATTGACCAGGTATTAGATACATTAGCAGGGAAGAAATTCTTCTCTTTCCTAGATGGCTTCAGTGGGTACAATCAGATTCATATCGCCCCTGAAGACCAAGATAAGACTACTTTTACCTATCCTTGGAGGACATTTTCTTACATGGTTTTACCCTTTGGTATATGCAACACCCCTGCTACATTTTAGAGGGCCATTCTCAGCATCTTCTCAGATATAATAAATGAAGGGCACGAAGTATATATGGATGATTTTACGCCTTATGGAGATGAATTTTAGCGAGCATTAGAAATATTGGAAAAGGTGTTGCAAAGGTGTATTAACACCAGACTCTGCCTAAGCCATGAGAAGTGCCACATGATGATGACCGAGGGACTCATCTTGGGTCATTATATCTCAGCAGCTGGAATATAGGTAGATCCAACTAAAATTCAGATACTTTTGTTAATACCTACTCCCACCACACAAACAGAGGTACGTATCTTTCTCGTATTTTCTGGCTATTATAGAAGATTTATAGAGCATTATTCTCAAATAGCTGCACCTCTATACTCACTAACGGGGAATGTTGATTTTAATTGGACAGATAAATGTGACCATGCCTTTGAGGATCTGAAAAAGCTTCTATCAACAGCCCCAGTGCTAAGGGGCCCAAATTGGGATTTTCCATTCCAAATTTCATCTGATGCCTCAGACATAGCTATTGGAGCAGTCCTTGGGCAGGAAGAAGATAAGAAACCATATGCAATTTATTATATTAGAAAGAATCTATCTCCTGCTGAATTAAACTACACTATGACTGAGAAAGAATTTTTAGCTATAATACATGCTGTAAATAAATTTAGACATTATATAACTGGGTATCCTGTAGTTTTATATACAGATCACTCTGTCATAAAAATTTTAGCAAATAAACATCTTACAAATGGTAGAGTAACAAGATGGTTGATTCTATTGCAGGAATTTGACATCATAATAAAGGATCGACCAAGAAAAGAGAATCTTGTAGCTAATTTTCTCTCACGAATGCCAAAACCAACAGACACAGCAGCAGTCAAAGATCAGTTCCCAGATGAACATTTGTTTGTTGTTATTGCCAGAACCCCATGGTTTGTTGATGTTGAAAATTATTTAGTAGTAGGTAAATTACCTAAGCATCTAACGCCCAATGAACGAAAACAGATAGTCCAGCGCAGCACCCGATTCTCTTGGATTGGGGGTTACCTATTTCATACCGGAGCAGATATGCACATCAAAAGATGCATCCGAGAAGACGAAATATTTGACATCCTAAAAGCATGCCACGATGGGCCATGTGGCAGACATTTCGCAGATCGCAGGACTGGTCACAAGGTTTTACAAACAGGCTATTACTGGCCTACAATTTTTAAAGATGCTAAAAAGTTTGTACAAGCCTGTGATAGTTTCCAAAGGGAAGGATTCCCTGGACAGTCCGATGAAATGCCTTTGAACCCATAGTTAGTAATCGAGCCATCTGAGTGTTGGGCACTCGATTTTGTTGGTCCTATTAACTCACCATCAAATCAGAAAACATATATACTAGTTGCAACAAAGTATGTTACTAAATGGGTTGAAGCAGAAGCACTTCCAAGAGCTACAGAAGACTCTGTAATACAGTTCCTTTTCCAAATATTTGTGCGATATGGCCTCCCTAGGGACATAATTACAGATGAAGGACCGCAATTTGTAGGTAATAAAATCGCTGCAACATTAAAAAACTACCACATTCAGCACAAAATCACGACCCCATACCACCCACAGACAAATGGCCAGGTAGAGAGCATGAATAAGGTGATAGAATCTATACTGACAAAAACAGTTGCATCACATCGGCGTGACTGGGCTTTAAGATTGCCGAAAGCCTTGTGGGTGTACCGAACAACATGGAGAAATACCACTGGGTATTCACCATATCAATTATTATTTGGAAAAGAACCCATCTTTCCAATAGAATTTGAAATTCAAACATTAAGAACAGCCCAGGAGGTGGGTTTGGACTTAAATGAAGCCCAGGTCAGAATATTACAGCAAATCAACGAGTTAGATGAAATTAGGCTCTCTGCTCTCCAGCACACTGCATTAATTCAACAGCAGAGAGCAAAATGGCACGACACCCTTATTAAAGAGAAGATCTTCCACGAACGAGATTGGGCACTCCTATATGACTCCAGGTTTCAGGATTTCTCAGGAAAAATCCAGAAACGATGGCTTGGACCCTATGAGATACAGAAAGTGCATGACAATGGCACCATCACATTGACTACCATTGATGAATCGAGACATTCTTTCAAAGTAAACGGTCATCGAGTACGACTTTACCATAAACCGCTTAACCGGGAATCCTTTTACCAGCAATTACGGGAAGATTCTACCATGCAGATTCTTTCTGAGGGAGATAACTCCTCCTCAGCACCCATCCACTGAATAATTATTTTATTTTGAAACTTGTACATAAGCTTTTCTTTTTACTTTGCTTGTTTTTTGTATAGATTTTATTTCTCAATTTGTTCCTTTTAAGGAATAGTTGTTGTTCCCCTTAAGGAACAGTAGTCGTTCCTCTTAAGAAACAACGCGTTTGTGTGTTTCTTTTTGTTGTTCCTTTCAAAAGGAACAACATTTCCGTTAATTATTTTTGTTGTTCCTTTCAAAAGGAACAACACTTTTGCCGCGTGTTTTTGTTGTTCCTTTCCGAAGGAACAGCAGTTTTTGCCGCTTATTTTTGTTGTTCCTTTCAAAAGGAACATCAGTTTTTGCCGCATGTTTTTGCTGTTCCTTTCTAAAGGAACAGTAGTTTTTGTCGCCTGTTTTTTATGTTCCTTTCAAAAGGAACAGCATTTTTCCTGATTGTTTCTGTTGTTCCTTTCAAAAGGAACAGCATGTTTTTTTGCCGACTATTTTTGTCGTCCCTTTTCAAAGGAACAACATTTCCGTGGATTGTTTTCACTGTTCCTTTCAAAATGAACAACATTTTTTTCCAATTGTTTCTGTTGTTCCTTTCAAAAGGAACAGCATTTTCACAGATTGTTTTTTTTGTTCCTCTTAAGAAACAACAGTTGTTCCATCTAAGGAACAACACTTTTTGAGTGCATTTTTCTTGTTTTAGAACAACATTTTGAGGATTTTTGTGAATTCTTCATGACTCTTTTAAAGGAAAACATACAATTTATGCAAGGACACAAAAATTAGAGGTTACTGGAATTAGAAAATCAAGATAAATTGTAATTTTTAAGAAATTTTTTTGTAGTGATAAGAAAAGGAAAGGACACAACCATCTATATCACTTTGTTGTCTTTGTTTTCACTAAAATTAATATGATCGGTTATCTTTATCAGGTTGGTTCTTCCCTAAATCTTCATAACTCTCTTTGATTTTTATTTATTAAATAAGAATAAGGGCATACTTTCTCTATTGAGATGTTCAGACTTCTTCCAAAATCCTTACTCTTAAGGAATGTTGAGCCATCCTCTATACATAAATAGGGAAGTGTTACATGAAAGAAAGAAAAAAAATCTCTATATGATTACTAACAATTATATGATATGGCAGATGGAGGATAGGGGGTCTCATCAAGAGCCAGCCTACCATGATCATAAGGGAGCAATGAAGTGGCATTCCCATTATGGCCACCACACCAAGGATATGATCCAATGGACAACTCAAAGAAATAAAAAGTCCTTGGAACAGGAGGTCTCATCACGAGCCGGCCTGCCCACCTTTCACTCCTTCCTGGTGAATGGCATTGTGATTCATCTGGTTCCCAAGCTAGCGCAGTGGCCTCCATCATGACATCACACAACACTTCCCTAGGCATAAATAAAGGATAATGATTCCAAGGGTGAGAAAGCAACTTTATCAAGGTTATAGACACCTATGGGCAACAGAGCTCTGCTGATGGTATTGGAGTCATACTTTTCACAAATCAATAGTAATGATAAACCCTTTTCTTATATCTTTATCTAATATCAAATGAGAGTATGCTCCTAAACCCTTTGTTCGGAACCTCTTATGCATGAAATTTATTTATAAATCTATCATAATGGTTTATGTGGATAATGACCGCATAAGTACTTTTTTCACATCAGCTGTCATTTTCCCTTATTTTCGAATCATTACATAAACATTTCCATGTATACTCACGATTTCAAAATATGCATCGATTTCAGTAATGCGATAATTTGTTGATCATATCATAAGTATGTATGCCTTTCCATACTGTACAATTTCTATGCAGTACGCTGCTCTTCTATTTGTCGGTCAAAGGCGACCTATCATTTTTCCGGGGGGGCGCGCTTTTAAATATGCCTGCATATGGGTCAAATCCCTATATTCATCAAATTCTCGGAAACAGCAAGATTTTTACGGTATTGTGTCGATATACACAAGGTGTTGTTCCATTACAATTTCTGCGTATTTGTGAAGAATTAACAGTGTGCAGACAAAATGGGAGGACAAGCAGTACGTAGTGAGCCACGGGTGCTAGCAGTTTCCAACGTTGCACGGGAAATTCTAGAGAGAGTAGGATGGATTACCTACCTCACACGACTGCAGCAACCTCATGAAACGGCGGCCATTGAATTTTTTCAAAACTTGCAGGAAGGCTATTCCATGGTAAGAGGAAGGAAAATAGCAGTAACAAATGAAATAATTGCCAAGGTATCTGGTCTACCAGCAGAAGGACCCATATGGACTCATAAAAAAGTAAAACTTCAAGAAGCCATGAACATCTTTCGGGACGAAGGGCAGACCTTAGTCATCAAAGGAAAAGGAGTCCAGCCGGAAACTTTGGGAGAACCATGGACATAACTGGCGAAAGTAGTACAAAGCTACATTACATGTGATGGAAGAAAGGATGTGGTAAGACCACACCACCTTAAGTTATTAGCAGTATTAAAACAGAAATGTGCTATAAATTTGCCTGCATATTTAAATTTCTTATTGCATGATGCTGCCCGGAGCATAAGAAAATCCCGTCATATAGCGACAGTGGTAAGACACCATTGTTTAATCCGATTAATAGTGAGTTACAGCCTTGCCCAGCAGCAGACTAGTTAGGAAGAATTGATATTCTCAATTGACGGAGGAACAACCCTACCTGCCCCAAAACGTAAAAGAGTTACTAGCACAACAACAAAACCTTTAAAGTGCAGACAGTCCTCCAGGTTAAGGAGAAGTAGGGGAATTATAGGAAGTCTTCAGGGTAGCAATAGCCAACCCTTAGAATTGCCCAGTTCGGAAGATGAACAACCCCTGCAACTCGAAGAAGGAATTCATCACATTGGTGAAGAAGAAGGAAATCAGGAAGAAGAAGAAATTCATCACACCAGTGGAGAAGAAGGAAGTCACCATACCAGTGAAGAAGAAAGAAGTCACCACACAGGTGAAGAGAAAGAAAGTAATCACACCAGTGAAGATGAAGGGGAGGAAGCAGAACCTCCCGAAACCTCCATTACAAGCCCACCACAGATTCCATTGCAGGAGGACCAATTGGCCCAAATTTTGGCCAATATGAGTGAATATATACAACCTCACAGTCCGCTTAACCTCAACATTGAGATATACCAATTGCAAGAACAAGTTGTTATCAACAAAGATATGGCCGAGGAAATGCCTGATGAAGAAAACCCTTAGGGAACAGCAGAACCAACTAGGATTACTTCCCCCGAGGAATGTAGCCAGGAGCATGGGAACACTAAGGAAGTGTCCCAAACAGAAAACATAGAAGCAAGCCTGGGCAAAGGCATGGCCACTGGAGAGAAAAACCCTAGCCGAGCAACGAAGTACAGAAAAAGGAACAGTTTTTCCTTCCAAGAAAAAGAAGAAGAAGACAATGAACTTGAGAAGCTGTGGAGGGAATGGAAAAAGCTCCAAAACTAGGAAAACAACTCAGGCAGAGGATTAGGGTGCTAAAAAAAGGGAAATTCTCTAAAAGAACCCTGAAAACGAAGAATGCAGCCATCCAAACGGAACCCCATAATACAAGGGCCATGGAGACTCAAACCGAGCCCATATTCATGCAGGATAACAATGAATAGCAGGCAGTTGCTATGGACGCAGTTGCCCAAACTGAAAATGTACAGGTCTATGAAAAAGATGTTCAGACCGAGGCACTGTCCTCTAGCAGTATGGCCAACAAAGAGACACAGACTGTAGACACTCGACATTGTAATAAGGAAACCCAGATAGATCTTCAACCCAAAAACGTTTTGATAAAAGACCCTGGTATAGAAAAACTCCAAGAGGATCTCGCACAAGCTCAGAGGGCCAGAGAAAAGCTCGAAGAAGAGACTGTTCCAAAAATAAATACCAACAGTTACAGCAGCAATTAAAGGACATCAATGCATCAGAGGCAGAAGCTTTCGATAGATGTCGAAAGGCAGAAGAGAATTTTGAGAAGGTAAGGAATAGATTAAAAATGGTCAGAAATTAGATGGACACTCTCTATTCTTTATACACGGATGTCCTAGCATGTAGGTGCTCTGCCAAAAATTATGCTTTGTTTTTATTAGAAAGATATTTGCAGTTAAAAATTAAGGCTGTTAAGGCAGGAAAACCTATAGAATTAGAAACTGTAGGTGATTTTATAAGCTGCTGCAAACTCTATGGAGTAAAAGTCCAGCGTCTACTCTATGAATTTTATTTGCACAATTTTATTTTAGCTGAGGAAATGGAGACAAATCCCAGCCCTTTTGTGGGCGATATCAAATTTCAAGCATTCATTTCATTTGTTGTTAACCAGTTAAAATGGCTCAAGGCCTATAACACTTTTCAGAGCCAAGAAAATGGGTTAGACCTTTGGGTTAGGGGTGAACCGAGACACCCATTACAATTGTGGGCTAGGCAGAAAAGCTTAATGACAAAGGAGGGTGTGATCCAAACATTGGGACCTATACACAAAGAAATTATCCTGGATGGGGTAATCCATCAGAGACCAGGCCATAGTAGCAGCTAAACTCCGATGGAATATTTCCAATTGGAATATTCAAGACAGAGAGCCATTCAATTACAAAAATTTTGAGTTAGCTGCCAACCGCCTGATTATCTATAGTAACCTCATCTTGAGGGAAGGCCCGTATTGGCTAGGTTGTAGATATCGCAGCCCTATTAACTGGCATCCTGCAGCAGACTATAAGGCCAAATATGAATTACCTGAAGGAAAAACAAGGCATATATTTGAAGCTTTAGCTGCAAATCATGGTTTTAGACCTCTTAATGAAAAACCCTCTCCAGCCTATTCTCTAACTGCTTTACATGTAAACTATGGTTTTCATGAGGACATGAAAAAGGGTAAGCAGGGGGGGTGTTGAGCATTGGAAAAGGTATGAATTCACCATGTATTTCTTTATCTTTTTCCTTTAAACATAACTATTTTTATTCTAGAAAGACGATATATTGAAGGATTATGATAGAATTACAAATATTAATGTTTATTGTGAAATTGGCTAAAGATTGTCTTTTATTCTAAACAGGAAACAAATGAAGTGGGAAACCACCATTCGAAAGGAAAAGCTAAAGCAGGAGTAATCGTTGTTCCTCCAGAAAAGGGTCGTATCCAGACAAGAAGGATGAAATTAGAACGCATAGTTAAAGAAAGGAAAGGAACAACACGGCTACAGCACAAGAAGATGAAGCGTTAGCTAAAAGAGGAAAATAGAGCGAATCCCTAAGGATATTTCGATCCTAAGGGATCGTTGTTCAAAGTTTATCTTTGTTTCTTGTATTGTCCGCCGAGTTGTTATAAAAGGCAGAGCCTGTAGAAATCGAGGGAGACGATTATCATTAAAACTTCTTTTGTAATTCTATACTTTTATTGACTCTCGTGATTCAAGTAAAGAGCGAATGTTTGTAAATGTCGTTATGCATGATTAATACATGATTTAGTTGTCGTTCCATCACTTGATTCTGGAGTAGCTCAGCGGTGTTTCCCTAGCGGCTAAGGGCCCGGCCCTGGTGGATCCACTTGCTATTTTGTATCATTATCTTTTGATTACAGTTGTGTGATGGTTTGCATTTATTTTCATTACAGTTTCAAGTTTAATAGTTTAATGTTTTGTTGCTTTATAATCTTGGTGTGTTGCATTGTTGAATTGCGTTGCCATTCCTTTCCAATCTAACAAGAATCTTGATCCCTGTATAACTTATCTTGTTAGGCTTTAACAGAGCTTCGTTGTTCAGCATCTGCTGTTCCATTCCAGTTGTTGTTCCATTCCATTTGTTGTTCCATTCTGATTGTTATTCATTTCGGATTGTTGTTTAATAGAATTTGTTGTTCAAATCCATTAGATAGAGTTTTTTGTTTAATAGAATTTGTTGTTCAAATCCGTTAGATAAAGTTGATGTTCATTTCTATTGTTGTTCAATCCCAGTAAAATAGACTTGTTGTTCATTTTAGTTAATTAATTTACAATTTATTTCATACCTGCAAAGAGTTTGGTTTTGCTTTTGAAAGCTTGCCTAGTTTACTTTCATTAGCAGCATTAGTGATTTAGTTCAGTTTCCATTTAATTGCTTTAGTGTGGAGTGTAAGATCATCAACTGTAAAGGACATTGGTTATTGCTACCTACGTTATCAGATTGATTGTCTTGTTCTTATTTGATTCCATTTACATCAGTTTCCAAAGGAAAGAGTTATTACCATTGCATCCTTGACTGATGATTTCTAAGTGAATGATTGGATTTCATAGTATTTAGTTTCATGTCATTGTAGTTAGATTTCATTTCCAAGCATATGTTTACTCTTGTATTTATAACACTGTACTGCATATTGGAAAGCATTACTCTTAGATTGAATTGCAGCCTCAGACTGAGTACACTCTTGAAATAAAAAATCGTACTTGGATTGATAATTAATGTGATATAAATAGGAGTTAAAAAGACACCTTTTATACCTCAACAATCCCCATCTCCTCCTTCTCCTTTTGAAGACTTATCTCCCTTTGGAGAATTGGAGCTCTCACCTTGCAACCTTGTGCTTCTCTCCTCATAGAGAAGTTTCACCATTATTTTCATATCAAAGAATTCTTTCCTGAAGGATTTTTCATCCCCTGACATATTTTCAAGCTCTCCTTCATGTGACATTCTTATTGAAGCTTCAACTGCAATTTGAGGTAGAATTTGTGGTGGAGATTGTGGCAAACTTGCTCTCCTTGTCCTTGAACTAACTCGAGGACTCGCAATCGCAAGATTTCCTTCTCCTCTCTTAAGATTCAAACTTGTAAGCATCACATACAGTTGCAAATAGTTGTACCCTCACAGCAACAAAAAAAAACTAAGCTCTGATACCAACCTTATCTGTATATGAAGTTGCTTGAGGTTTGTGAAATTTTGCAAGTGATTCAATTAGGTTTGAAACCTCTTTTCTGAAATTATTAAACACATATACATGAAATTTAAACTGAGTTTTTGCAGAAAATACACGACAATATCACCATAGCAGTAAACACACAACAACAATTAATGAATGAGTTCACCCATCCTAGGCTATGTCTCCTGGTCCAGCTTCCAATGGTTGGGCCTATTTCATTATGCTCAAAAAATAGTGTTTTCATACAATTATAGTGCTCAAATGGCTCTACTAATAATCCAATGGATTTAGAGCACTCAAAAAATCCTTTTCTAGCCTCTTTCTGCTCCCTAAAAGGATAAAAATTGAAGAAGTTATGATCTCCACAAGTTTTCCAGCAATTCATCCTACAAATTCACCCTACCTGCAAACCGCCCTACAATTTCGCCCCAAAAATCACTAACGGGGCGATTTTTTTGCAAACGGGCAACATAAATCGTGGGACACTTAATTTTCCCTCTAACGGCTAAAGGCTGAATATTTAATTAATATTAACAAAGAGCGCCATATTCAAACTTAAATATACATTTTAAACAATATGTATTAAGAAACATTGGTGTGGCATGTTGGTAAGGCACTAGTTTTGGTGCTTAGAGGTCGTGGGTTCAATTCCGTTGGAGTGCATTCTGCCTATACCCAAAATTTAGTGGCCAATGAGGTGCCACATGGCAGCCTCTAACTGGGCAACGTGGCAGCCTCTGGTTGGTCCACATCATTACCCCACAAACCAATAAAAATTCTCCCAGTCAGCGCCAATCAGATCTTAACACTTGTCACGTGGAGATTGGCCCCTACAGTATAGTCATTTTTCCAAATCAGCATGCCTAGTCAACTTGCCACGTCATTAGTACGGACTGCTGACTGGGCAACCCTACACAAAATTTTGCCAAAATTCGCTTGTTTGACAAATCAATCAAAACTCGTTTCTGGGAGCATACGGTGTCGGTTTTGCGTGAAACGAATTGTGTTGGATTCAGAAGCACGAGATCTACGCATTCGTTCAAGTTCCACATCATTCCAAGAAATTTGAATTTTGAGCATAAATTTGATCCACCGAATCAATTTCACAACAACTTTCTTTGATATGTCACTATTTGATACGTCATTGTTCTCATCTACGAATTTGGTGATATCTTCAATGTGTTCGTGACAATATTTTATTTTTCTTGGGATGCTATCATTTCTAATTCAATGGTCCTTCTTCACTTTTTGAGACTTCCCATATGAGCTCGTGGCTTGTAGTTCCTTTTCTTAGCCTTGACACGACCTCCATAAGCTCAAAAAATTGTGACAACAAATTTTAATATGCCAGGTGTTCTATCTTGGAACCCTTTAGATCAAGCTAAGTAAAATAGGATAGTCGTAATAATTCATTTATAAATATGATATTTAAAACATATTATTAGTAAATATATACACATTTAATTAATAAACATTATAAAAAAACAATTCTTACAATAAATTAATTATATAGTTAAGAGAGCAATTGTTTATTTACAACCCGGAAACGCTCCCATTCGATTACTTAACTTTGAAGGGAAAGGAGTGTTATTTTCTTATTTACGTGATTGTATCGTGTCTTTAGGTTAATATCCATGGTTTTTTTGGATAGGTTTAGTGATAGGGGATAGGGTTAGTCTAAGTGGTAGCATTTGAGTGGTATTAGTCCGATTGTATGATGAAATGGTTTTTTCAGGCATTTTTTTGGTTAATTATAACCAAAATTCTTGTAGATTTTTTTAAAGATTGAGTTTAAGTTATTTAATCTAAGTTTTTCAAGTGTTGAATCTATTTATGCATTCAAAAATGTATTTTAAATAACAAAAATTCGATAAAAAAAAAAAAAAACCATTTCAACTCATAAATTAAACTAAAATATTGAAAATTGTTACTTCTTTATTACTATGAATCCACATTAATGATTCCTTAAGTAAAACTACAAACTAATACTACAATCTAATGGCAAAATAATCAATTGAAATTTGATAAGATTTAACCACGTTGCATTTTTTCATTCAAAGGTTTATAGCAATTCATTGTATTTTTTGGTGTACACTTCATTGAATAGCTATTTCTCTTCTAAGTTGTCACCTATCTTTCCACAATCTTAGGCACTTATTTCTTATCAGTTAAGACTTTATCCTTTGGTGTTGCATAGGTGCATGCGTCTATAAAAGCCACCTTTAATATTTTTTTGTTATTTTAAACATTACTAATAAAGAGATTTGTATTTATCATTTAAAGATAATAATTAATAAATAGGACAAAGAAAACTCCTAAAAAAACCAAATAAAACCAATCTATCATCTCTCTTAATCACCAAATAAAATAAATTTCTAATAACTACACAGAACTATTAGAATCCCCTATCCCCTACCACCCCTTACTAAACTTTACTTATCATGCATTATTAATAATCAAATTTAGAAAGAAAAAAATTATACCTAAGTTATAATTTATTATGACTATGCCTCAATATCATACTTATTTATATATTTCTATATTAATAAAATAAAATAAAATAAAACCATAATTTTACATCTAGTATTATTTCACATTACACATATATTTCGAAAGATATCACAACACTTGTAAAACCAAGAAGTAAAAAACGTATAAGTTGCACAGTGAGTCTCTAGAATTCAATCAAAGGTAAGGTGACTTGATTGAGGTTTTTTCCATGTCTTAAGAGCTATAAATCACTGAGCAAATAAATGAGCTAATGAAGCCTCTCTCGCACAAAGGCTAGGAAACTTCGGGTAAAAGGTCGGCTAACTTCATCATTTATCCCTTAATTATAGTTTACGATGTATAAACCAAAGTTTGTTATGCACACAATGTCCATTTTCAAGTGCCATTGTGAATTTAATATTTTAGAACGAGAAATAAGGCCGATTAATTCTTTAGTACGTTTCCACTCTCTAAATTTATAGTTTATAGTTTACTATGTATAACCCAAAGTTTGTTATGCATCAATGTCCATTTTCAACTAGCATTGTGAATTTCAATAGTCCATTTTCAACTAGCATTGTGAATTTAATATTGAAGGGCGAGAAATAAGACCGATTAATTCCTTAGTACGATTCCACACTCTAAGCTTGATATTGGGTAGTCGATATGCCATTTTGTGTATTGGTGATGGATATATGTGGGCAAATTCTGGAGGCAAACCTTGTTGCTTTGTTCCTCGGTTTGAATTATTCCTTGAATTGTGTAGTAGATCTCCTCTATGAGGGGTTATGGGATTGACGGAAGTTTAGGGGCTATGGAATAGATTTGGCAATTTAGGGAAGATTCACATTAGTGTTTATAAGGTTTATGAGGTAGGTTTATGGTATTCGGTAGAGAATTCAAAGGTACACATCTTTATGTGCATGGAACCAAAGGTTTTATTATGTGTTTCCAAGTTTTTAGAGATGTTTATTTAAGTTTGTAGGGGCCCAAAAGCATTTATAGGACATTTGCAAGGATTTAGTTATGAATAGAGTAAGATAGTTCGTGGTAACCTTGAAAGAGTTAGAATTTCTTCAATTATGTTTTCAAATCTCAAATTAGTGAGAATGAAAAGTTATAACCATGAGTTTGATTATTTGTTGTTTCCCATAATCCCAAAATAAAACCGACTTCTTAATGTCCACAAAATATATTATACTCCCCTTACCCTTGCCATCCTTTATTGAACTTTATTTGTTGTATGCAATTAATTATTAATTTTGTAAATGAAATTTCATCTAAATTATAGTTTATTCTTATTATAGCCCCCAGGGGTAGCTCAATTAGTGATGGCCATGGAAATGAAGTGTTATGTGTGAGGAGGTTCGAGGTTTAAACCCTCTCGATTCACATGTGCATGAGAAAGGAGCATACATAGGAACCTAGAGGTTATAGTGGTAGCGGTTGCAATCAAACCTTTGTCACGCAAGTAAGAGACCAACCCAAATGTTGATTCCTCTGGATAAAATTAATAATAATAATAATAAAACAACAACAACTTAATGTATTCCAATTACACTCAATATCACTTTAAATTCTATATTTATAATATTAATACCAAATTAAAAATTATAATTTTACACTTATTCTTATTTCAAATTAAGATATAAAACAACTCTTAAATCCAACCAAAAAAAAAAAACAAGAACAACAAATAAGTTGCATAATCAATTAAATAATATGTTAAAAAATGATATAGAACATTATGAATCATCTTTATTAGCATAAACTATGTGAAATGTAAGAAATTTTATATTTCACTAATTTCTTAAGTTATATGAAATATATGATTGTACAACTTTTTTTTAATCCCCATATGGGGTGAAGAGAGATTTGCTAAGTGGAGGGGCAACATGGTAGTTGTCCCACCCAACAATTATGGGAAGGGATGTGCCATGTCATCCCCCCCACACATAATAAGTCACAAGCCCCTTTTGGATTAATTATAGAGAACAAACATTTCTTTTTGCAACCACCACTAATTAGTCAATTTGGTTATGAATTGGTGTATGTGCTTCCCTTGTTAACATGAATGCAAGGACATTGGGTTGTAGGACTCTTTAATGGAGAATTATTTCATATGTCAGTATTTGCCAGGGGATAAGGCTCATTGGCTAAGTAGCGCAAGGACATTCTGTTCCTCTACACATTTTTTGAGCTATTTCCTCCATAATCTCTCTTTGATTCTGAGCATCGACTCTGAATTTCCTCCTCCAACATCAGTCCTTCAACTATGGGGATGTGCAAACAAGCCAACTTGTGCTCATTTGGTAATTCCACTAACTCTTACTTCTTTTTTTTCATTTAGCATTGTTTTGTTTCCCCGTAGTCCACTCCATCACTCTAAACATCCAATTTCTTAGCTTAGGATCTGCACTTGCTCCTTGTTGGTGCCTTCTCTACCCTATTAATATTCTTTTTATGGGAGAATTACCTAGTTCTCAGATTAAGCTTAGTGATTTGTCTCTAAGTATGCCTCGTTGGAGAGCTTGATACCCAAGGGATGCAATGTATGTGAGTCATGAAGTGGCTTGAGAATCGCTTCTCGGAAGATTCTTTGGCTCAATAGTATCGAGAACAAACTCTAGAATTCATCTACAAGATATTCAACGATCAAGTAATAAAGGAATAGCAGGAGAGAGGGGTTGCCTCTCAAACTTTGAGATTGTTGTTGACATTGCAACATAGAGCCCAAACATGAAAAACACACAGGGAATATAAAACCAATATCTTCAAACTATTGATCTGTATTGACATGTGAAATCATTGTTGGGGAGAGTGCTATTAGATAAAGATGATGTTAAGGATGAAATTCTACTTATGATGGATGAGTTGCAACTTCAGATGAAGTATTTTAGTTGCAGATTAGGGAAGATAGAGGCACATTTGGGCATGCCACCAAATATTGGGAGTCCACATTAACAGAACATGGAGCCCATAGAGGTGAATCCTTTCGATTCCACACCCTCTCCATGTTTTTCTAGTTATTTTCCTTAAAGCCACTAGTTTTTAGACATATTTATATGTTTAATTTGGTTGGTACTTTGTCTTTGTTATGATTGCAAAGGGGGCATTTTTTTATTAAACGTGTATGGTGTGACCACACAGGGGCACATATAGGGTTAAATGTACAAGTAATATGTAAATGTAATATATGGGGTCTGTACTTCTAGTTTTTCATCTATTTGGACCATAAAAATCTTAAAAAAATTGTTGGATAAAAGACTAAGGCATTGCTCTAGTTTGGTTTCTCGAGTGGCATACCGAGGTATGCTCAGAGTCTTAGACATGTGCACTCTTTTTGCATGACCAATAAAAAAAAAATGAATTTAATTTAAAGTTAGTATGATGTGAATGAATTAAAAATGGATAATTTTAAGTTTTTTGGAGAGTATATTTTTTTCAAAAATTATGGTCAGCATTCCCATCAATTAATAGGTAGAATTATAATTTATCAAAAAATTCTTATGAATTTCTATAAGAATTTTAATGAATTTGTACAAGAATTTTAATGGAAAAATTAATTGAATTTTTCCATTTTTAACTCCTTTAGTCTTTTCTTTTCTTTTCTTTTGTCTTTCCTCTTGTTGAAAATCAAATCAACTCATAAAAACAGAAAACACATATAATAAACCAGACACCAAATAATGGCGGAAAAGGCTTCAGCCTCACGGCTTCCTCACATATTTTCTCATTATTAAAAGAATGTAGTGTTACAGTTAAATAGATGAGGAGACAGTGTCTCAAGATAGTGTGTGCTATCTTGGACACCTTGGTTGAGATAATTTCTCAACCAAACACACACCAATATAGGAGCTACCTAAACTAACTCCTATCTTAGAGGAGCAACCCAATCTAAAGAGTTATGCATAAATTCCTAACTTTTAATATTTATTTTAATTATTTTATTTTTTGATTTATTATTGTTTTATGAGAGAGGCTAACATTCCCCCCCTTCAATGATAAATCCAAAATAAGAACGAGGAACCATCTTCCATGTTCTCATGTTGATCCTCAAAAACATTGCCTGAAAAAACGCCAAAGTTGGATGCTAAAAAACTGCAATCTGAAGAGACCATGAGTCAGCTGCATGTCTGATTCATCTCTGAATTTCGCTTGAAAACTCCATCACGTGCCAAGTTTCAAAAGGATCCATCTGTCCTTTGCGTGAAATCAACATCCTTTGTCCACTGACAAAATTTGTTCAACGCCCACTGGTTGATGATGTCAAAAAAAACTCACTGTTTCTTTTGTTGTGTTGAAAACTGCTCACTGCTTCTTTGTTTTCGACTACCCACTAGCGAATTTGTTGATTCCCACTGGCTATTGAAGATTCCCACTGGCTACGTAAGCTGCCCACTGGCTACGTAATCTGCCCACTGGCTTCTTTTTTTAGTTTTGTCGAGACTTTTAGTCTGACAACCATCGTCAATTTCATTGACATTTTCCCCCCTTTGTCGGTTGAAAGGAGAGACACTTCTTCGGAAAGTATTCCTGAACTCCCCCCCTTCAGGTGTAGGAGTGTTGCATTTGTGTACTCCCCCATTCAACTGCATGAGAGTACCATCTTCTTTTCACTGTCAGCTGCACTATGTGTGATTGTATTCAGTTGTAGAACTGAGAGAATCTTTTGACTATGGATAACCATTCCCAAGGATCGATCTATTCATAATATATCTTCAATCTGGCTGATTGTTGGTGGTTGCGACATTTCTCTGAGTAATTATTGGGCTTGCCACAATGGCGACAAGGATGGAGATCAAAACATTGATCTTCCATATGACCGGTTCTTTGACAATGAGAACATCTCGGTTTGACTGCAACTGCGGGTTGCGTGCATTTCTGTTTGTCTGCAACTTTCTCAGAACTTGTTGAGGTGATTTGTTCAAGAAATCTTGCACTAACAAACTTAATTGGCTTGGAATAATCTAGGATATGCAAGTTGGTGTCATCTTTGACATATCCTAAGCCTCGTCGATTCTTGTTATTTTGAATTTCTTCCCATGGCTTGATGATTGGCTTGGAAGAAAGTTGAATTGGAACAACTTCAACACTAGAAGTTGTTTGGATGAATGACTTAGAATCACGTTTAGTTGTATTATTCAAAGACTCTGAAGCATCACTCTTCTCTTGAAACTCATTTCGTTGTAGTTGCGACTCTATTTGAAGAAACTCAATGGTTTCATTTGTTTGTTGTAGATACCGTGAAAGATCAACAAGAGTTTCTTTGTTGATTTGCACCATGTATTCATCACTTGAGAGGATCAAATTGTGAAGAATTTTTAACAACTGGATGTGTTACACCATCTGAACTCGCTCTCTTGAATTCAGGCTCTCTTGTTGTAGATGTCATGCTTTGAACTGTTTCACTTGATTTTGTTACTTGAATGACAAGGTCGCTTGCTATGTGGCTTGAATGGCACGCTCGCTTGATTTGTTGCTTATTGCACTTGCTTGTAACACTTGCTAGAGTTGTAGAACTTTCTTGCTTGAACTCTTGAATTCATGCTCGATTGATGACGATCACTTTGCTTGAACACTCACTTGACTTGCTTGATTACTTCACGCTCACTTGAATGAATACTCACGCTCGCTTGCTTCAGAATTTGTTGGATCTCTTGCTTGGTGAAACTTGTTTCTCTTGTTTCAAGTTTACTGGAACTCACGCTCGCTTGCTATAGAGTTCAAATTGATTGATTGGTGTTAGAGTTGAACTTGTTTGGTTGTTTTGATGGTTGCTGCAATGAAATTCACCCTGGCTCGCTTGATGGTTTGAATTTTGTACTGACTTTATGCAAATTGCTTGAATGAATACTTACGCTCGCTTGCAGGAGATGTGAACTTGTTGCTTGTTTTCTTTAGAGTTAAAACTCGTGCACTCACTTGATTTTTCTTAAAGGAAGGGTGTCAAACACTGTCGAAAATGCACCCAAAAAATCTTACAATGATTTTAATGACTCACATAAAACAATGAATTCACTTGTCTTAATTTGACTAAGTTGAAGAGAATTGACGCGCTTGACTTCTGATCAAAGAAAAACTTGGGTGTCGGTTTCAACCAAGAGTGCACCCTTACGATCCAACTCAGATTGCAAGTTATTAAATTTATTTTCAAGAATGTTGATGTAGACTGTGCTTTGAAACGCTGAATTTTGAAAATTCATTAACTTGATTGTAGTGATGTAGACTTTGCTTTGAAATGCTGGAGTTTACAGGTTCACTAACTTGATTGCATTAAGTGAATTTGCTTGTTGAGGTAGAATGTTAATGTTGACAACTTTGATTATTTGTTGTAGTGGCGCAAATGCATGTGTTGAGTTTAATTATCCTTCCTTGCAGCTACTTCGTTACAGGTGTTGTGCTTGCTGGCATTGAATTTTATGTGTGCATTAAATGAGATCATTTATGTGTCAAAACTAGACACAAATCATAAGCAAAAAACATGAAGCATGCACCATCATCAACACACTCTTCATGTACCTACGATCCCCTTATTCAATTTCAGGCGGATCTAGGACACAATCACCAAAAAAATATATATGCTTTATTAAAATTTGGTGTACATAATCGTTCAACTTCACAACATCTTCATGGAATCAAAGTTCTAGAACTTTTTGGAAGAAAAATGTCTTCAAAAACTTACTCAACCTCCTAGAAAAGAAAAAAAGAAAAAATACAACAATGAGCTTCCCCTTTTAACAATATTCACTCTTCACTCCAAATTCACCTCAAAACTCTCATTTAAAACACACTCAAAAACTTATCACTCCAAATTACAAATTTTATTCCTCCATAAAATTACTTTGAACATTCAACTTATCACTCCAATAATCTCCTTATTACTTCAAAAAATTACAAAGAAGCAATCCTCTCACTGGACTTGGTCTTTGGAAAGCACTGGTTCTCTATTCTCTGGAACCTCTTTGAGCATCCTCTTTGATCCCTCTAGGCTTCAACTCATCTGCACTTTTTAAGAACACAAATGTCCTTTTATCCAATCTCCGTTGGAATTCTTCAGGGTTCTGCTCCACACTTTGCTTTCCTTCAGAAACTATTACTAGTCTATTTCATCACTACTTTTAAAACTGTGATCTTCGTTTGCTGAGATCTTCACCTATCTGCAACCTGAATTCTGCAAATATCATCTTCAAACCAGAGTTAAAATAAAACATATCAGCTCACCTTCAAGATCTCTGCGTGATCTTGTTCCATCTCTCATCTGCACTGTATCTCTATGTGTTATCATCTTTCAGATTCAAAGTTTGATCTTCTTTTAATTTCTTCATCAACCTGCATTCTCTGCAATTCTCTTTTAATTAAAAAATTGAATCTTCAAAAATAGCTATTGCCAACTACAAGCCTTATTTAAAATGACACAATCAAGACTGCTTAGAATCCACACTATGCATAATAAACCCTCTACAACAACTCCTGCTTTGGAAAATTATTTTCACATTTAATAAATTCTTTGGCTTGACTACTTCCAAATGCAGCCTTTTCCAATCTCACAAACTGCAATGTTGCCATTCAGCAATCTGAGCACCAGAATTGTTTAACGCTGGTTGCAACTCATTTCAGGATCCAAATGTAATGGATCTATTAATTGGACTTAGCATGCAATACCCAAAACAGGTTCCATTGTGTATGCAATCTTCATTGTTTTGATCATTTGCGTCTACAACGGACCATTACAGTCATATAACGAATTTGAGCCACAATTTAAATTCAACTCATTCGTTAACCTTCAAGTTTTGGCCATCCAAATTCAAACCAATAATAAACTTTAACACATTGATACCATTACCTTCCACTGGTCTCGGAAAACCGGTCATACCAATTTGAAATTATGCTTTATGGATTGGGCGATGTCTTACAACATTCATAGTCCAACGCTATGCAAAACTCAACGCATTGTTGTATCCTCCAATCACACAGCAGCGCCTTTGCATCATGGTGTCCCTTAGACACTCGAGCCACCTTCAACGCTTGGTAGAGCCTACACCCATAACCGTCTTCAACAATCATATTTCCCCTCCATATGTAGCAACACAAAGTCACGATCCAACATTGTATGCAGCATTACAGCTTCTAACAATTGCGTTCACGCTATGTGTGGAATTTCGACCTTTAACAGTTGGCTTCAATGCTGTAGTGGCAATACCACAGTCAGTTCAACTGTAATGTTCCCAATTTTAGCCTCAAGCTAAAATGGAACATTATAGTTGCACATTTTATTTTTGTTTAATAAAATGGGGAAGGAGACACCTTAGCCCATTTTTAATGAAGAAATAACACTCCTTATGTGAAAAGGAGGCAAATAAGCAGTTGAAATAAACACCTAAGGGTGTGAATGGAATCCAGCTCACTTGGATTAATCATCTTTGACTAAAGTCAACAGCGTTGCCCAAGGAGGAGAGGCTTCCTAGAGAAGCTGCGCAGTTTTGGAGGGAAGACACTCATGTGAGGGTGGAAACCCTAATTGGTGGGACCATGGTGGAGAAATAGTTCCCTTTCTTTATATGGAGGAGATGGCAGCACATTTTCAT
This sequence comes from Pinus albicaulis, assembly GCA_034641835.2. Lineage (NCBI taxonomy): Eukaryota > Viridiplantae > Streptophyta > Pinopsida > Pinales > Pinaceae > Pinus > Pinus albicaulis. The sequence goes on along the minus strand of CM076569.1, from coordinate 133,952,580 downwards.
TCATGTTTTGGAGTTTTAGACTTGGGTCTGCAAAGGCCTGCATCCCCGGGCTGTTTAGCAAGGTGATGGTGCCCTCGGGCACTAGGGTGTTCCCGGTCGGGAATCCCTACCTCTTCCTCAAGGAAGGATGAGGATTGAGCTAATTTTCCTCAATCCGGCATTGGCCACAGCTACAACCATCATCTACAGCGTTAGCTCTTCAGCAGAAAGGACATTGTGTTGTTGGGGGCAGCAAAGGAGGAACTCATGGAGTCATTCTTGTTTGTTTTATTCAGTGGAGGAGTGATCTATTCATTGGAGGAGTGGAAAGGAGGATTCCCGGGCTTTATTTCATATCTGTTGGCATGGGCCAACATTCCATCATCTCCCACTGCGTAGTCCATGGAGGAAAGTGCATTATTTTAGAGGAGGCAGTGAGAGAGGGGTTCTTGAGCTCATCAGGAGGATGTTTTTGAGACAAAGGGATCAGCCCTTTGTGTTGGAGACATTATCAGAGGAGGGAAATCATATTTCAGATCAGCCACAGCCTCATTCATATTTCAGTTCAGATGCAGTGACAACTCAGTTGTCACATTTTGTATTTTCCGGCATTTCTAGCAATCTCTCCTAGATTGGCTAGAAATCCTGTATTTCAGCCCATTTCTTTGTTATTGGGCTATTTATTTGTATCCTACAGCCACATTTTTATTTCATGTATATTCAGCAGCTGATACCTTCATATACACAGCGCAGTCACTGCTCTTCGACATTTTGTGGAGTTGCAGCAACTCATGTATTTCATTGTTCATTCATTGGAGGTTTTCTCTTAAAGCTTGAGTGGCTTGTCCCTCAACTATTTCTTGTATGTTATTGCTGATATAATCATATAATGTTGGCTGCATACATTTCCCTCTTATGGTGTATTCATATTTGCAGATTTTAATGGTTATGTTCACATATTGATGTAAGCTCTCTCATTGAGCATTGTTTTAGAGATCTAGTTTGGGGAGATGTGTATAACCCATCTAGATGTATTTCTTTGAGCTCATTTTATGCAAGGTAGTTGTATTAGATATTTTCTAGGGCATCCCAATAGTGGTTTGCCTTATTTTTGCAGAGGCTTCCTTATACGGCGTCCTCAAGGACCCTGTAGCAGAAATTCCTGAAGTGGAATATTGCATATCCATAGGTAGAGTTTGTGAAGGGCCAGCTAGCCTCAGGATCTCTCCCTTCTTTGGAAGGAGACATATCCTTTAAATTCCCCAACAGTCAATCTCTGAAATGGACTTTTGGTGTCTCACTGAAGAAGGAATTGGAATATCTCGAGATATTCCCAATGGAGCAGCAAGTTCCAGATTTGGAACATTACATCAACACCATATGTTCATCACGCCCTTTAAAAATTGTGTTCAATTGCCATATGCGCATCAACGCCCTTTAACAGTTTGTGTTCGATGCCATATGTGCATCACGCTTTTAACAATTTGTGTTCGATGCTAAAGTGGCAATCCCTTCAATAAACTTTTGACCCCTGTCCACTGCTCTGGTGTATGATATCACAGATGTTGAGCGCTCTACATGGTATTATCTCCTGATTCGAACGTGGCCTCTATCAATTCATTCAATGCAATCGTTGTCAATTGCTTTCTTCTGCTAATTCTTACGCATGTATCTTAACAAATTGCCTGTTGATTCAAGTCATCGGCAGATGATATGTCCATTGGCTCTAATTCCTGCATTCACAACTTCACACATATTCTATGCATATATAAATTTTCATATTCAAAACAAATATCTTTCCCGCTCGGATACCACATGTTGAAAATCAAATCAACTCATAAAATACAGAAAACACACATAATAAACCAAACACCAAATAATGGCGGAAAAGGCTTCAACCTCACAGCTTCCTCACATATTTTCTCATTATTAAAAGAATGTAGTGTTACAGTTAAATAGATGAGGAGATAGTGTCTCAAGATAGTGCGTGTTATCTTGGATACCTTGGTTGAGATAATTTCTCAACCAAACACACACCAATATCGGAGCTACCTAAACTAACACCTATCTTATAGGAACAACCCAAACTAAAGAGTTAGGCATAAATTCCTAGCTTTTAATATTTATTTTATTTATTTTATTTTTGGATTTATTATTGTTTTATGAGAGAGGCTAACACCTCTTTTTTTGGTAAAGCCTATTTTAACTTAGTTGACACTAAGTAGTGAGGATATCTATCATCAAGTGACATTTATATATTTGTATTGACTCGTCCCTATTATTCAAGGAAAAGCATGCCACCTAAAATGACTAATTGGTGGTTTGTAAGAGAGTAGTATTTATCTCCCACTAGATTCTTATAGGTCTTGGGCCATTGATCTATTTGCTTACGTCTGAGGAAGATGAGCCCTTACTGAATCAACAACAATTTAAAATCTTACTTCAAAACAAAAAATAGGTGTTTTGACCCTCTATTATTGATCTGGATTGTATAATGAATTAAAAGAAAGGTAGGAAAGGAAATGAAACATACACACAGAGAAATATAACACAGAGCACAATAATATGGTGAAAACCCGACATCTATTAATAAATGAAATAGCAGAATATTATAGAACAAAAATTGGCTAGAATGGTGGTAGTTATATTTGAGGAGAGAGAGACGACAGCTACACACTTTCGCAAAAGTTATTACAAGAGGCCAAAAGAATGGCCTTTTAACATAAAGAAAGAACCCTAGAGTTATAAAACCATAACCCTAGAAGCTGAGGTGCCAAAATGTTTTTGCGGGCCTTGAGGTGGTTAGTTGTACATCAAATTCTCGGGGGCACAACTTTTCCATACAATATATGTTTGGGGCACACAATAGCTTGTTGGAAATAACTATTCGAGTACTACAACTTTGTACTCAATAAGGGGTGTACTACAATAACCCTTGATCCCCTTTATTTCCAAAAAAAACTTCGTTTAGGGCATTAAAATATCCCCAAACGTTTGGGACCCAAAAAACCATAAAATAATTGCTAATAAGATGGAGAATCATTAAGTCAACGGAAAAGGTGGGTAGACACCAATATCCAACTGGGTTAGTCGTCCCCCCTTAGAAGTAATGGCTACCATTGCATCAAGTTGGCTCATAAGATGGGGAAAATTTTATTGAATTTGGCTCTTAGCCAGTCATTTTCCTTGGTGAAGAAGCTACCCTGATTTGACAACCTAATAGATCCATATGTGTTAGTAATGGGTATCCTTTATCTTGGCGTCCATGATTCGATCCATTGTATCTTTTTCAACGTATTCAGGATTGAGTTAAGTGGGGGGAAATTACTTGGTTGCACAGGAGGTGTCCAAAAAAGGTGGAAAATATGGGCGAAGCAGCTCCACATTAAATATTTTGTGTAAGCTAAGGAAAAGGGGAATACTTAATTCAAAATAATTTTCACCCACAACCTTTATGATTGTGCAAGTCTCATATTATAATTGTTTCAGCTTCCTATGGGGGGCTATGAGGTGTTCTTTTTGTAAATGCAACCACACCTTATCACCAACCTAAAACTTGTGTGGGACCCTGTGTTGGTCATGTCCCTACTTGTACTTTGAATTAATTTTTTGCAAGATATCATGAACTTGTTGTTGGGGGTGTTGAATATGTTCAACAAATTTTCTACTATGAAACCAACTCACAAAATAGAAGAAAATATAGATCAACGACTTAGAAATCAGACTCTTTGAGGGGGGAACCTCCTTTACATTACATAAATGAAAAATTCTTCGATGATACAAATTACAAAACCTCCTTTCTATATATATGGGTCCAAAGAGTCACAATATAATCCTAGCTGACATAACAATAACAATTTAAGGGCAAAAAAATAACAATAAGGGGGCTACACTAACAATAACAACAAGGGGATACACTAGTATTATAGGGACCTAGCATGCCCCTCTCCTTAAAAAAAGTGTTGTCCTCAACGCTTACGTAGTTTTGGATACTTCTGTGTAAAATTATCATCCTCCCATGTTGAATTTTTAGCCTATAAGTTCTTCCACTTGATGGGATACTCTGAAATTGATCGATTTTGTAGCATTCGAGTTCTTGTTTATGTGACTGCTTTAGGTTCCAATATGATTTTTCCTTCCTCATCAAGTTCTGGAAATATTGCTTGAACTGGGAGCTTGTCACTTGAAACCTTCTTTAAGAATGAAACATGGAAAACTGGGTGCACTCAAGAAGATGCAGGAAGCTCCAATTTGTATGCCATAGTACCAATCTTTTGCAACACCTTGCAAGGACCATAATTGATCTAAAATGACTGTATTATTTTTGTTGTGCTAAGTGTCTTTTCAGTTTATAAACATGTGCATAATCAGTTCATTAGTTTGCTTAAGGATTGAGGTGTTTTTCCATGAACTGTAGATGATTTTAGGTGAATTAGAAGCATGAAATAAGCACAAATAACACTGAATAGCAGTGTAAAATAGAGAAATAAGTCGCCAGATATAATTTACACAGTAGGCATGATGAAGCAGTTCACCCCTCCTGGTCTACATCTGTAGAAACTATACAAGAAGAATGTATATCACCGGACTCCCCTGATCTAAAAAATTAACTTATGTTAAATACAGAATCCTTCCACTTAATTCTTTGCGGAAATTAAATCGCCAATTGCAAAACACATATGAAGCAAAATCAATCGCACATAAACACAGTTGTTTAACGGGAAAGCTTAAAGTTAAAAACCCCAACTATAATATGTTATGTATATCAATTGATCATGTAATAATCTCATACAAAGCTTAGTACATCAAGCTCTCAGTACAAACAACAATCATTACACACTGTCATGCAGAAATTTGCGTATCTATGCACCAATTTCTTGCCTCTTGACAGCCTGCCTCCACTGCGCAATCCCTGCTAGAGAAGACCTCTGAATGAATTCAAATTGGCCTTACCTTGACTGCGCAATCCTCATTGGCATCTCTAATGTGTTTCAAATGCATTTAATGCATCAGTATAGTCACAAAAAATAGTCCATCTCACCCTTTCACCTATCTCTCCACTGGGTCTCCACTGGAACTGACATGCAAGTAGTTAACTATTGTATTTGTTCAGTTGCAAGTGTGTCTCTAGTAATGAATTAATTAAATAATTAATTCACTAAACTCTCACTAGTGTATCTTCAGTTAGAACTAGATACAACTAGCACAACTGAGTTTAACTCACTTAACTGAGTTAAACTAAATAACAACTCCCATAACTACTCTTCCAACTATGTCACAACTCTGCCACTTTAGTTCTAACTGAATCCTCCAAGCATGAGTCACCAACGACCCTAGGAATTGTATAATTCCTTCAGCCCACTGATTTTCCAAATCTGTTCACAGAAATAAAGTGCTCCAAGAGAATAAGTTGATATTTATTGTCGGATTATTATTAAGGGCTAATAATAATTGACATGCATCTATTTTTAGATTAGCGATCTACAAATAGACTTCACCCAATATTCTAAAAATAGAATCTCATCTATTTTTCCAACTTGATCAACCATATACAAATAGCATCCTGCAACTTCTAGAATATGCTCACCATGTCTAAAAATAGACACACACCTAAAAATAACCTGCGGGCCCCACTTAGTGAAGGTGCTTAATTTTCACTAAGCTCATCATCTTGTTGAATCTCAACACTCCCTCCCAACAAGATAGGGATTATCCTTCACCCCGATCCTGCCTCTATGGTATTCAAATTTTTTCTTGGTCAGTGCCTTCGTCAAAATATCTACATCCGGATCTTCCATAGGAATGTACTGAAGCAACATGATCTTCCGCTGCACACAATATTTGATATGATGATACCGGATATCTATATGCTTAGATCTATCATGAAACACAAGATTCATTGAGAGTTTAATGCAACTATGATCATCACAATGTATCACTGTAGGATCTAAATGAGAACCGAACAAAACGACCAGGATCTTCCTCATCCAGATAGCCTCACATGCAACTTGACTTGCTTCCATGTATTTTGCTTCTGTTGCACTGAGTGCCACAGATATTTTTTTCCTGTTGTACCAAGAAATTGTTGTACATCCGATACTGAAACCCCTCCTGATGTGCTCTTTCCGTCCTTTGGGCTGCCTACCCAATCTGCATCTGTGAAGCCATGCAACTTCACCTCATCCGTCTGTCTATACCATAAGCCATACTCAGATGTTCCCCTGAGATATCTCAGGACATGCTTGCTTGCCTTCCAAAAGAGCTTGGTAGGTTTAACCATCGCTTGACTAAGCTAGTTCACCGCATAGCATATGTCTGGTCTTGTATTAAATAAATACATGAGCGAACCCACCAACTATCGATAGACAGTAGCATCCACTACCTCTACCGATGTAGCATCCTCTTTCCTCAAATTTCCTGGAAGAGGAGTATCCATGGGCTTGTATTCCTGCATGTGAAACTTACCAAGTATCTCCCGAGCATACTTGCCTTAAGACACAAATAGTTCACCTTCTCGCTGCCATATTTCCAATCTAAGGAAATAGTGAAGGAGGCCCAAATCATCCTTCCTTGCATGAGTGTATCAACTGCTCATCACCCGTTAGTATTAAATCATCAACGTAAAGAACCATTATTAAAATCTTACCCTCCACCATAATTTGGTATAGGTTTGCATCCGCCTCACTCTTGGTGAAGCCAAGTCCAGTGAAATAGTTGTCGATCTGTGTGTACCAAGCACGGGGTGCTTGCTTCAACCCATACATCGCTCTTTTGAGTATGCACACATGCGACTCGCTGCTGAAGATCTCAAATCCTTCAAGCTACTCAATGTACACTTCTTCCTCAATGATCCCATTAAGGAACGCAGTCTTCACATCCATCTAATGAATGTGCCAACCCATATGCGATGAGAGAGAAAGGATGGTCCTTATAGAATAATACCGTGCGACAGGTGCAAAGGTTTCTTCATAATCAATCCCCTCGATCTGTGAGAAGCCCCGGGCAACAAATCTTGCCTTATACTTCTCGACGCTCCCATCAGCAGCTTGCTTTACCTTGTAGATCCAACTTGAACCTCCCACTGATTTACCAACTAGCCTTGGAACAATCTCCCAAGCATTGTTTCTGACAATGGAGTCATACTCCTCCACCATGGCATCTACCCATGTGGGCTCTTGCATTGCTTCCTCAAAGGAAGATGGCTCTATCATGATACACTTTCTCATGAGAGCCATGTATCCAGTGAATCGGTCAAGTGATTGTCTCTATCTGCGCTGTGATGTAGGGACTCCTACATTATGTGTCACATCAAGCTTCAGCCTCTCAGCTTTTGTGGTATGCCTTCTGCCTATTCTGATGTTTGGCTCTGCGTGAGTGGACTCCTCTACTCCATGATCCTCCTCCTTTGTTTGATCCACATCTTGAGGCTCATCTTTGGGAACAAGAAGTTCCTCCTCTGCATGCAATTGTAGCTCCCTCTCAAGCGAAAACTTCATGGCTTTCTCCTCATTGAATTTTATATCCCGTCGCACCACAGTCATCCGACTGTTTGAAAAATACACACAATAATTATGGGGTGTTTCTATGTACCCCACAAATATACCAACTTCTGCAGTCAGCTCCAACTTCTTCCTGGCATCTTTTGTCACATGAATGTAAATAGATGAGCCAAAAATCTTCAAATGAGAAATATTAGGCTACTTACAAGTAAAATCTTCTTCAGGTGTACTCATGCCAAGTACTCTATGAGGACAACAGTTTTGCACATAAACCGCAGCATTGCATGCTTCCGCCCACGAGTGCATTGGTAGGCCCTAGTCATGCAGCATAGCTCGTGCAACACCCACGATCGTTTTGTTCTTCCTCTCTGCGACCCCATTATGTTGTGGGTTATGAGGCGCTATGAGTTCTCTTTGAATTTCATCTTTGCTACATAAGTATTTGAATTCGTTCGAGATATATTCACCACCATTATCGCTCCACAGAGCCTTCACTTGCTTCCCCAACTCCTTCTCCACCAATGCTTTAAACTCACAGAACTTTGAGAATGTTTCACTCTTCTTCTGCATGAATAAGATCCAACATCTATGAGAACAGTCATCAAAAAATATAACATAATACCTTTGTTTTGTTGTTGAAGCAACCAAGAAAGGTCCACACACATCTGTGTGAATACTCTCCAGGATCACCGAAGCATGGTTCTCATTCTCATGAAAGGTGGTCTTCACAAACTTACCCATAGTACATCCCTTGCACTGATCTGACTACGCAAGAGTACCCTTGGGAAGTCTAGTAGAAATCTGCTGCAAAATCTTCAAGGTGCCATGGTGAAGATGGCCCAATCTCCTATGCCATAATTTTCCCTCAACCCAGCTCACCACTTCTTCTGCTTTTCCCATCATTGCAGCGCAGACATCTACCTCCAGCTTGTAGAGATTCTTAACTCGAATCCCTATCCTTTTGGTTTGACCCGTTGTTTTATGTCGCGGGAAAGATTTTCCCTCGTTGAAAACAATGTCATAACCTCTATCCTCCAACATCGCGACCGAGACCAAGTTCTTCTTCAGACCTGGAACATGCATAACATCTTTCAACAGAAATGGTTTACCTGACTCCCTCTCAAAGGTAATGGTTCCAATTCTAGTCGCACTGTATCTACCATTGTCGCCCATCTCTATATGCATTTGGAGATATTTCTCCTCCAAGTCACTAAACAACTCCTTGTCTCCCTTCATGTGGAAGGAAGCACCACTATCAAGGTACCACACCGATCCCATTGCGCTTGAAACCAAGCATGTGATCGAAGAGAAATCAAGTTCAAATTGCGAGGCTAAGGCCTCACCTACTGCAACTCCAGCAGCCTCCTTGTTCTTCTTTTTCTATGGGAAATTACTGGCGAGATGCCCATGTTCGTGATAGTGAAAACACTTCACTTTGAACAAATCCAGATTTTTTCCTTTAGCCTCGGATTTTGGATGGGATTTCTTCCCCTTCCATTTCCTTGCTTTGGAAGCCAAAGCGAAATTCTCTTCATCATAATTCTTCAATGAAGAGCCATCCCTGGTACTTCGCCTTATCTCCTCCTGCACTAGATCTGACCAAAGTCGCTCCCAATCTGGCAATTTCTCCCGTCCATTAACAGAGTCCTGATAACTGTTCCAACTCTTCGATAACCCAAGGAGAGCCAAGCTCACCAAGTCATCATCCGCAACTGTAATTCCCACACTCCCCAGCTCATCCCTACATTGGAAAAATTTCGTGAGATATTTTGGAATATTGTCGCCCTTCTCCATTTTGATTTTTCTGAGCATATCTTTCAGCGCCAACTTCCTATGGTCACTGCTACTTTGGAAAAGATCTGTCAAAGCCTTCCGCATTGCAAATGGAGTAGATTTCCCAAGAAGTCTTGACACAATATGGTCCTTCACACCTTCCAACAGAATCCTTCTTGTCTTCACTACCTTCTTTTTCCATGTGTCAAGTAATGTAGCATCGCTAGAAGTGGGCTTAGGAACATCGCTATCGATGAACTCCTTCAGACCATTATATTCAAGCACTACCTCCATCCATTCCTTCTAGGCTATGTAGTTCGATCTACCCTCAAGGGCATACTCCAACCGCAACCCATTGAAATCCATTTCAATGAATACTCAATTGTTGCACCAAGAAATTCTTGCAGCAAATTCGAATTGTGCACCAGCACAAAACTCAGCATCGCTTCAATATTGCAATCTTCAGTGATTAACACTACTCCGATACCATGTAGAAATTATACAAGATGCATGTATATTTCCAGACTCCCCTGATCTAACAAATTAACTTATATTAAATACAGAATCCTTCAACTTAATTCTTTACGGAAATTAAATCGCCAATTGCAAGACACATATGAAGCAAAATCAATCACACATAAACACAGTTGTTTAATGGGAAATATTAAAGCTAAAAACCCCAACTATCATATATTATGTATATCATTGTATCATGTAATAATCTCATACAAAGCTTAGTACATCAAGCTCTCAGTACAATCAACAATCATTACACACTTTCATGCAGAAATTTGCATATCTATGCACCAATTTCTTGCCTCCTAATAGCCTGTCTCCACTACACAATCCCTGCTGAAGAAGACCCCTGAATGAATTTGATATGGCCTTTCCTTGACTACGCAATCCTCATTAGCGTCTCTAATGTGTGTTAGATGCATTGAATGCATCACTATAGTCACAACAAATAGTCCATCTCACCCTTTCACCTATCTCTCCACTGGGTCTCCACTGGAACTGACATGCAAGTAGTTAACTGTTGTATTTGTTCAGTTGCAAGTGAGTCTCTAGTTATGAATTAATTAAATAATTAATTCAATAAACTCTCACTAGTGTATCTTTAGTTAGAACTAGATACAACTAGCACAACTGAGTTGAACTCACTTAACTGAGTTAAACTAAATAACAACTCCCAAAACTACTCTTCCAACTCTGCCACTTCAGTTCTAACTGAGTCCTCCATGCATGAGTCACCAACCACCCTAGGAATTGTGTAATTCCTTCAGCCCACTGATTTTCCAAATCTTTTCACTGAAATAAAGTGCTCCAAGAGAATAAGTTGATATTTATTTTTGGATTATTATTAAGGGCTAATAATAATCGACATGCATCTATTTTTAGATTAGCGATCTATAAATAGACTTCGCCCAATCTTCTAAAAATAGAATCTCATATATTTTTCCAACTTCATCAACCATCTACAAATAGCATCCTGCAACTTATATAATATGCTCACCATGTCTAAAAATAGACATACACCTAAAAATAGCCTACGAGCCCTACTTAGTGAAGGTGCTTAATTTTCACTAAGCTCATCATCTTGTTGAATCTCAACAAAATTTGTTGGTCCAACTCCCAATGTCATGTCCATATTTCATTATGCTCAAAATTTTGCAAATACATATAGTTGCAGTGCTCTAATGGTTGTTTTCTCTGCACCAATGGCTCCATAATGCTCCAATTAGTCAAAAAAATGACTCTTTAGTCACTCAAAATGGGCAAAACTTGAGTCTCCTACTCTTTTGCCTAGTTACACCTAGAAAAACTCCACTAAAAGTGGAGGACTCCACTTATTTAGAGTTAAATTAGCCAATTCCGCCTTTTTGGGCGTGTTGGCCAAACCTTCCATTGTTTTAAATTGTGGCATTTAATGGTTGCGGTTGGGGTGGCCACATGCCAACCCCAAACCCGCGGATTTGATAACCGTCAGATTTTACGCCTTAACCACAGAGTTTAATGTTTTAAAACATGGCCATGTGACAAGTCTCGAACTGTTGGCAGAGATTGTGGTAATATTGTTTGAGTTTGATTGTGGGTTCTTAACACATCGCCATGTGAACGCCTTGTGGGGACCACTGGCGGTTTGGGACCGTCGGCGGACCCTAATCCCCAAATGTTATTACAATGAAACTTAAATAGAACCCGCGAACAATAGTTGTTAAGAATCAACATGCAACTCGGGCGGTGGAGAATTGTGCGTGCTTATTGGAGGTCGCAGGGTCGAGCCCTACAGACCTCACCAAAATTTTATAATGTGGTTTAAGGGCCACGTGGCGGCCTTAGGGCTAGCCATGTGGCACGTCCTGATTGGCCCAAAAAACATAAATGTACAACCATTCGATCGATAAATAAGAGACGCTTGTCATCCTAGGGTTGGTTCTGAGGAAAGGAATATTCCTTAGAATATCCCCCTTTTGCTGATTGTACCTCCACCCTACTGACTGTGCATCCCAGTCAAACCTGTCGCAATTTTACCTGTTTGGCATTTCGATCAGAACGCAATATCTCCCTCATACGACATCGGTTTTTTGAACTGTTCGCGACGCCGGAATCAGGAAGACGAGATCTACGCAACCATCCTAGTTTCAACCCAATCCTGTAATTTAGAATTTTGAGAAAATTTTATGAACTCCTTATCACTCCTCCCCATTGGGAAGATTTTGGACCCTAAAATACTTGATTACCTGTTCAATAGATGAGGGTACAGCTCCCTCACCTTTCCAACCTCCATCCATTTTTCCTTTCTTGGCTTAGTGCCTTTGAGCTCAACTCGAAGGTAGTCAACACTTCCCCTCTTGGATGCTCTTGTCTTCCTGTCAAAAATTATATCTTCTTTGAGCTCATCCAGAAATTCTGGTGAGAAATATTCAATAGAAGGTAGTTGAACATCACTTCATTGATCATCGATAAAAGGTGGCTCATACAAACGTAAGTTTTCAAGATTAACTACTGAATACATTTGCATATAAGAAGGCAAGCCAAGTTGAAATGCATTATTACCAACTTGCTTTATGATCTTGAATGGACCATATCAAATGATTTTGAGATTTTTACCTTCCCCTTGCATCCTTTCTTTGCTAATGTGCAACCATACCTATTACACAGCATTTTATCACTGTCCCTGAAATCCCCATCTCCCCCATTGGAGGGTCATTTCTGTGATCAATAAGCAATGTCATGCCTTGCAAATACCATCATTACATCCCTTTCCATTAGGACAACATTCCTTATGTTGACCATTTCCTGAGCAGACCACTAAAAACACTTGTTTTTGCCTTAGCGCGAGTAGCCAGTTACACTCTCGCGCCGAGCTGGAAAATTAACACTAAGCCCACGCCACTTGGCTCTTTGTCCCAGTTAAGCACCCGCGCTAAGTTGTTTATGGAATGTTTTTTAAAAATATAGCCAGAGGTTCTTTTCCAACCACCTCGAGGATGAGTCATTGGGAGTGTTTGAACTGAAACAACCACGGAATCCCTCCTTTAGTTAGTAGTTTCCACCTCCCTTGGAACTCTCCTAAAGGATAGGACTCTCTCCCACCTTTGTAGGGATCCCAACCTCCTCCTCTTCTCTATAAATATAGCCATCTTCCATTGATGTGCTAGATGAACAAATAGCTGAAAAATTTAGCATAGGGAAGAAGCAATCATAGCTTCGGGAGAATAGTGCAGAGTGTGATTGTTTGTGTGTGTTGAGAACATAGTGATATCTTGGACCTTTGTTCATGAGGGTGTGACAAACGTGCTTGGATACAGACCTGCTGAAGGAGAGCCTCAACATCAAGGCTTGGTTGTAAACTCCCCTTGTCTTTATCATAATAAAATGCATCTGATGTTTATCTTCCACTCTTGTTTACATTTATAATGATATTTCTAACATTCCTTGATCAGTTAGATAGGTTGTAATTATTTTATATCTGTTGTGGTTTTACGCTTGTCGTGTTGTCTGTACAGGTAATCGAACGTTGGTAGCAGCATGTATCGAGCTGGAGAAGAGCAACACATCAAGAAGCTTCGATGGAAGATGACAACATATCATCAGAATGAGGTAGGACACCTTCCTTGCTCTGAATTTCATTTACAATCTAGGAAGGTAGATGTTAGTATGTTCCCGTAGTTGCTAGACCCACCCTAGGGCTAGAGGGATCGCCTCTGTCCGTAGAGGGGATTTACCTGGACAACAATACCTCATCTCCGTCTTGAAACTTGTGATCAACTCTATGTTTGTCATGCCTCTCTTTGTATTTTATTTGAATTTTCTCAAGTTGTTCTTGAACTTGTTGATGTATAATCTGAATTTTCTCAATGAAATTTTGAGCCTTGTTAATATCACTATGGCCATATATTGCAACATCCTTCCTAAAGATGAAGTCTAATGGCGATTTTGGAAAATACCCAAATAATACTTCAAAAGGTGATGTTTGAGTTCAAGAGTGCTTTGCCCGGTTGTAAGCGTGTTGAATGTAATGCAGTTGCTCATCCCACAACTAAGAATTTTTGCTGCAATATCCTCTCAATAGATGCACAAAAATTTTGTTCACCACCTTGGTTTTTCCATCTGTTTGTGGATGAAAAGCAGTAATATTTTTCAACTTTTTGTCCATCATCTTCCATAGATTTTACCAAAAATTCCTAATGATCCTGGAATCCCTGTCACTAAAAATAGAAGTTGGAAATCCAAAATGAACCCAAACATGTTGAAAATAAAGTTCAACAATCTGTTCAGCAGTAATGATTTTCTTACATGGCATAAGTATACACATTTTACTGAATCTATCCACAACTACATAAAGATAATCATGTTGCTTTCTTGACATAGGTAGACCTCCAACAAATTCCATGGAGACACTCTCCCACGGCCTTGATGGTACCGGTAGTGGCGTGTACAACCCAAGCTTCCTATTACTAGGCTTACTTGTTTCACACATAGAACAACCTCTTATAAAACGTGACACACTATCTACCATGCGAGGCCAATACCAATACCTCTGTAGATGCGCCACTATTTTTCTTACCCCAAAGTGTCCAGCAATAAGAGATGAATGAGCTTCTCTCATGACACGTAGCCTCTCTCCGTGTGGTATACACAGCTTTTCCAAATGAAATAGAAAATTGTTATGCATGTGATAATATTTTTCTTCAACTTGATTCCCTTCACTCAAACTAGCATACACATCTTGAAAATCAATGGCATGTGCATATTGTTCTATGTAACTCTCATGTACAATAGAATCATTTTTTAGTAAAGTAGATGCACTAATGATTGGTCTTGAAAGCATATGAGAAAATTTACTGAAAATGCCTTTCTTGTACCTTATAACCAAGTGAAACTATTGAAGAAATCCCATCCACCTAAAATGTCTTGATTGTTGCAATTTTTTTTGTGATTGCAAGTACTGTAATCGTTGGTGATCGGTATGCACAATAGTCTCTTTACCCATCAAGTAGTGTTTGCACTTCTTAACACTTTGTACTAACGCATATAGTTCTTTTTCGTATGTAGGATAATTTTTCACAGCACCATTAAATGTTTCAGAATGAAAAGCGATAGGCTTACCATGCTGCAAAAGTACTGCGCCCATGGCATAATCACAAGCATCGGTTTGAATCTCGAATGGCTATCTCAAATTTGGTAATGCAAGGATTGGATTTGAACTAATATTTTATTTTAAAGCGTCAAAATCTTGTTTTTTTTTTCCTCCCTATTGGAAGCCTTTCTTCACACTTGTCACTGCATGCATAGGAGCTGCATTGGAAGAAAAGTTAGCGATAAAATTTCTACAATATTGAGATGCACCGAAGAAAATTCTTACCTCGATTACTGTTTTGGGTGGGGGCAAATTCACAATGGATTCCACTTTAGAATGATCAATTCTCAACTCTCCTCGTCCTACAATATGTACCAAATAGACCAAATAAGTCTTTCCAAACTCACACTTTGACATCTTAAGAAACAATTTCCCTTTCTTCAAAATCAAGCACTCATTCACATGCAAGACATGTTCTTCTCTTGTTTTTTTGAAAATCAATATGTCATCTAAGTACACAATCACAAAGTCATCAAGGAATGGATGGAAAACACTATCCATAACACGCATGAAAGTTGTTCGTGCATTACACAAACCAAATGGCATAACTAGCCACTCAAAGAGTCCTTGTTTGGTTTTGAATGCAGTTTTCCATATATCACTTTCTGAAATTCTTACTTGATGATATCCACTTCATAAATCTAACTTAGTGAAAAACTTTTCTTCTTTCAGCTGATCAAGCAAATCATCTATTCTTGGGAGTGGGTAACAATTTTTTACCATAATCTTGTTCAAAGCTCGAAAATCTACACACATGCGCCAAGTCCCATCTTTCTTTGGTATCAAGACTATGGGTGAACCGCATGGTGAGGTGCTTGGCCTTATGATTTCTTTGTCCAACATCTCTTTGATTTTCCTCTTTATTTCAACATTCTCCATTATCTACATGCGATACATACTGATGTTTGGAAGAGGACAATCTTGCTGCAATTGAATTCTCATGTTGAATCTTCCTTTCTGGAGGCAATCATGTTGGCTCCTGAAACATCTCATGATGTGCATGTTGAGATCGCAACAAGATGATGAGCTTAGTGAAAAGAGTCGCCTTCACTAAGTGGGCCCGCAGGCTATTTTTGGCGCAAGTCTATTTTTAGACTATGTCTATTTTTAGACATGTCGATCATATTCTATGAGTTGCAAGATGCTATTTATGGATGGTTGGTCAAGTTGGAAAAATAGATGGACTTCTATTTTTAGACATACTGGGCGGAATCTATTTTTAGATTGCCAGTCTAAAAATAGATATGTCGAATATTATTGGCTCTTAATAATATTTGGACTATAAACATTATCTTATTCTCTTGGAGCACTTCAGTTAAGTGCACAAATGTGGCATAGGAGCTGATAGAAGGAATTACGCTATTCCAGAGGGTTTACTGGAGCTAATGCATGAGGACTTCAGTTAGAACTCATGTGACAGAGTTTGGTGGAGTTATAGAAGTAGTTGGTGGAGTTGTATTTAGTTTAACTCAGTTAGACTCAGTTGAGCTAGTTGTATCTAGTCTAACTGATTGATACACTAGTGAGAGTGGTGTGAATTAATTATTAATTAATTCACTAAATATTAACTCATTAATCAACTGAAGAATACATCATTTAACTACAGTGCATGGACAGTTTTAATGTAGACCAGTGGAGAGGTAGGTGAAAGAGCAGGTTGACTATCAGTTGTGAATATAGTGTTGCATGAATTGCAACACACAGTGGTTGGAGATTCCAATGAGGATTGCGTGAGCAAGGTTGGAAAAATTTGAGTTCATTTAGAGCCATTCTTCAAAGAAATATTGCAAGAGAGGTAAAGAAGCAAAGTGTAGATCGGTGCATGGGATTTGCTGGATCTGACTGAGCTAGGGTATAAATTGAGGATTTAATTTAAGAGCTTGTGAGGAGCTTTGTATGATGATTGTTACATGATCTATATGACATATAATATACAGATAGTTGGGGGTTTTCAGCTTTAATGTTTCCCATAAATTACTATGTTCATATGTGTGAATGTTTATGGTTTTAATGTGTGCATGCAATTTATTTTATTTCCGCAATTAATGATCAATGGTAGAAGAGATTTTATATTGTGCATGAAGTCAAATAGTGTGCGATCAGGAGAATCTCGGATGTATAACGCATTAGTTAGATAATTTCTACAGTGCATTAACTACATCATATAAATCTGATTTCAACTTAGGATCACATCCCTCAAATGATTCATGATTAACATCAATTTTAGGCTTAATCATAAGAAGAACAAAATTCTTACTTTAATTTACCAGCCTCTTTACCTATCCAGCATTTACCATAGCAATGTTTGTCTTCTTGCGATGTGCTCTAACAATGAACTCCTTGCCATCTTTGAATAAATGATATTTGTTCTCATGGCGATGGAAGATCGCTTTCCTGTCATACAATTAAGGACTCCCCAACACAATACCTGTTATGTCAAGCGGAACCACATCTAATTCAACTATGTCAACAAAATTTGCAGTGATTGTAAACCGCAATATACATTTCTTTGAAACTTGTAAATTTGCATCCTTACAAATCCAACCTAATGAATGTGGTTTTGGATGTGGTATGGTCTCAAGTTTAAGTTTCTTGACCAATTCTTCAGAGATTAATTTTTCTTGTGACCCACTGTGAACAATCTGTCAATATTGGTATGCTTTGATATGACCCTCACATGAAACAGTTCAATTCTTTCTTCTTCATCTGGAGCACGACATATTTGATAGTTTGATGTACTAGTACTGGGTTTAGTTTCAATTTCTTTCCCCTTCATGTTCTTCAATCCCATGGTTGGAATCTTAGATTCATCACCTAAATCATCTCCTAAATCATGTTGAGTTGTAGCAATAGTTTTTTGTTTCTCTTTGTTATTGGGTTTCTTTGGCCTCATTTCAGGATGTAATTTCCAACAATGAGTTTCATTATGGCTTTCTTTTGAACAATGTTTACAAACCAATTTTTCTCCCTCTTTCTTAACATATGCATTCTTTTTGCTTTTACCTTTTGAGGTCTTCTCTTTGTTTTTACCCTTAAAAGGTTTCTTTCTACCCTCTTAAGAAATGTTCTTCCCTCTAGCTTCTAGATGTGTGGCCTGAACACATACTTCACCTAGACTGGTGGGGTTAAACATGAGAATAGTATGTTTTAGGTAGCTATGAAAGCCTCCTATGTAATTGAGCAAAGTATCTTGGCTCTGCAAATCTACGCCTAATAAGAGAACTCTTCTCCTAAATTCTTGCGTGTATTCTTGCACATTTTGTCCCTTCAATTGCCTAAATTTTATCGAGTTCATTATGGCTTTCTGCATATGAGCTTATGGGTAGTACTGTTGTTTTATAGCAGTAATGAAATCTGACCATGATATAATAATCTTACCATGTTTTTCAATCTCCTCCTTTGTCTTGGCTTCCCACCAAACAAGTGTTGCACCTTCCATTCTCAATGAAGCTAATTGGATTTTGGTATCATCATATTGAAGGTTCTGGATTATCAAATAGACCTCCAATTTCCTAATCCAATTATCAATATTTTCTGCATTGACTTCACCATTAAACATTGGCAATTCAAACTTAACATCAAGTTTTAAAAAAGGACTTTTACCAGTGTTCTTTGACTTGTGTGGCTAATGTACTGAAGAAGAAGTAAAGGATGATGATGATGAGGGTGAGGATGATGGCTCTCCATTGCCTCCATTTCCTCCATTTCACTTCTTTGACTTGTCTTCATCATTGTGACCTCCTGAAGATCCTTCTCCTTCATTGTGAAGTTTGGATCCTTATCCTTCCAGTCTCTCATTCCTTTCTTGATAAAGGATTCTAAACATATCAGTCATGTCAAGAACTTCTTTCCTGAAAACTCTTTATTCCTCCTTGGGATCAACTTCTTCATGGATTTCTCCTTCCTCATGAGGCATGCTTAATGTAGCTTTTGCTTCCTTAAGAGGTGAACTAGGTGGTGGATATTGTGGCAATCTTTCTCTCCTTTTCCTTGGCTCTTCTTGAGACCCTTCTGCTTCCACCAATTTGCCTTCTCCTCTCTTGAGCTTGAGCCTAGTAACCATCTAAAAACTTGCAAACAGTTAAACAATTATTTGCACTAAATAACACCAAAGAATAAACTATAGCTCTAATACCAATCTAATCTGAAATGACTGTATTAGTTTTGTTGTGCTAAGTGTATTTTCAGTTTATAAACATATGCATAATCAGTTCATTAGTTTGCTTAAGGATTGACGTGTTTTTCCATTAATTGTAGATGATTTTAGGTGAATTAGAAGCATGAAATAAGCACAAATAACTCTGAACAACATTGTAAAATAGAGAAATAAGTCACCACATATAATTTACACAACAGGCATGATGAAGCAGTTCACCCCTCCTAGGCTACATCTGCTGGTCCAGCTCCCAATGGCATGTCCATCTTTCATTATGCTCAAACTTTTGCAAATAAATGTAGTTAAAGTGCTCTAATGACTGTTTTATCTGCACTAATGGCTCCAGAATGCTCCAATTAGTCAAAAAATTGACTCTTCATTCACTTAGAATGGGCGAAAATTGAGTCTCTTACTCTTTTTCCCAGTTACACCTAGAAAAAATCCACTAAAAGTGGAGGAATCTACTTATCTAGAGTTAAATTAGCCAATTCTGCCTTTTGGGGTGCGCTGGCCAAACCTTCCGTCGTTTTAAACTGTGGCATTTAATGGTTACAGTTAGGGTGGCCACATGCCAACCCAAAACCCACGAGTTTGATAACCGTCGGAGTTTACGCCTTAACTGCAGAGTTTAAATGTTTTGAAACATGGCCATGTGACAAGTCCGAAACCGTTGGCGGAGACTGCGGTAATAATGTTTGAGTTTGATTGCGAGTTGTTAACACATCGCCATGTGAACGCATTGTGGGGACCGCTGGCGGGTTGGGAACAATGGCGGTCCTCAACACCCAAATGTTTTTACAATGAAACTTAAATAGAAATCGCGATAAATAGTTGTTAAGAATCAACGTGAAACTTTGGCGGTGGATATTTGTGCATGCCTGCTGGAGGTCGCAGGGTCGAGCCCTGCGAACCTCACCAAAATTTTATAATGTGGTTCAAGGGCCACGTAGCGGCCTCAGGGCTAGCCACGTGGCACCTCTTGATTGGCCCAAAAAACATAAACGTACAACCATTCGACCAATAAAGAAGCGATACTTGTCATCTTGAGGTTGGTTATGAGGAAAGGAATATTCCTCAGAATATTCCCCTTTTGCTTAATGTACCTCCACCCTGCTGACTGTGCATCCTAGTCAAACCTGTCGTAATTTTACATGTTTGGCATTTTGATTAGAACGCGAAATCTCCCTCATACGACATCATTTTTTTGAACCGTTCGCGGCGCCGGAATCAGGAAGACGAGATCTACGCAACCATCATGGTTTCAACCCAATCCTGTAACTTTGAATTTTGAGCAAAATTTATGAACTCTTGATCAATAATACTTCACTGATAATTTATTATCCTTCTTAGCTTGCTTGAGGGACATTTGTTTGTATGGTTGTAGCCGTAAAAATACCCAGTCACCTACATAAAAACTTCTTTCGCTGTGATGTTGATCTCCCTGTTGTTTCATTCGATTCTGTGGAAAAGTGAGGTTATCCTTTAAGAGTTGGAGAACTTGTTGTTGATTCTCGATGTGATCTTCCACTTCTTAAACCTTATAATTTTCTCTTAAAGATGAGGTGATGGATGGTGGATGATGTTAGCCATTAGTAAATTTTTTACTGAGAAAATGATGGATAAGAATAAGTCCTAAGCCTTCAAGAGATTGTTTTCATGAAAAACTACTCATTCTTGAAGTCTTCTTGTGCTCTTTGAACTTTGCAAGTAATCTTCACTGCTGTTTCATTAAAAGAAAACCAAGTTACACCTGCTGCCCCCTTCAAAATTGTTCCCTGAACAACCCCTTTTTCATCATTTTATTCACTCATTTTGACCCTTTTTATCCTACATTTACCTCTGAAAATCCCCTTTTACCCTTCATTTTTCCCTTCAAAACTAATAAATTTCCTTTATCAGTTTTGAAGCCCCCTTTTCCCTCCTATCGGAACCCCCAAAAAAGCCTAAAAAAAACCCAAATTTTTAGGCTAAAAACCCATTCTTCAAACAAACAAGGCTTAAGCGCCTTTCGGCTTAGCCCTAGCCCCCTCATTTTTCACGAAACCATGCGCTATGACCAAGCGCTTAAGGCCTCATCGCATCACAAGCTCTCCTTGTCCACTTTCTCACATTATGTTTGTTTCCGCCGATGCGATGAGTCTGATCACATCTCATCCGTCCCTCTTCATGATCGGATGGTTAGCACCGAACCCCCATAAATTATCACATTGGAGTTTCCCTGGCGCCTTAAACCCCAGCGTCTCTCCTCACCAATCCCTGATTTCATCCCAGCCATCCGTTCGCGCAGATCCGACAGCCCTTCCATCATCGCATCCTCTGTGACCAAGTTCCCCCATCCTTCGCAACCTCCGATAACGATGCCCCAATGAAATCTCCGCCGTAGATCTTATAGATCTAACAATCCACATCCAACCCGATGAACCCACTCCACTGAGGCCTACCATCCATTTAAAAATGACTCCACCAGTTACAATCTTCCATATGACTCCCACTCGCTCTCCGCCCGCGCAGTTTCTCCATCGTGCCTGATCCGCACCATCGGATCTCATCCCCCTCATCCGACGGTTGTAACAACATATCGCATAATTTTTTCTCCCGGAGTTTAACACTCCAAAATAATGCGATATCGGCGGTTTTCCCAAAGACAGGTGTCGCATAGGGTATGGAATCGCACTCCCTCCGGGCAAAACCACTTACCGCCCAAGGGTCGTGCGAAAACCATTCACGATTTTCATAAAACCACTCTTTGCACTCTCGTGCCATATTTTGAATTCGAACCTGGTTCTGCCCTTCGCCATGGTTTCGACCCTCTTTCCACTGCAACCATGTTCTTCCTCACCTCTCCTCCACCATTCACCAAGCTTCCGAAGCAGTTGAAACCCCTATACGCGGGTTTTTTATAATATGTTTAGTGTTGATTGCAAGTTTTAATGGCGGTATTGATCAAGTTTCCCACAGTCACCAGGGTGACATAAACGGACAGGGTGACGATCCAGTAGCACAGATCAATTGCGAAAAGGGACATAGGAGAAGATGAATTCCATGTCTCGGTCTACGAAGCATTATTTGGCTAAATGAGCGAACCCTCTAGATCAATAAAACCCAGCAACCTGTACAATCAGCAATACAGAAGATCAGAGTTAAAGGATTAGAGCATAAGATTGAAGATTAATAGTTTTAATCCGCAGTTTAGAAGGATAAAGCATAGTCGAAGACAAAGATGATCGAAAGGGCTTAATGAAGCCTAAGGCACAGTAGACAGCCGAATCAGTGCTTCACGCGAAAAACAGTTAGATCAGCAGAGAAGTCTTTGCATGCCAAATCAGAGAGGCTAGTTACTTCCTCATCAACCTATTCTACCACCTGCAGTCCTAATTACATCAAAACAAGGCACAGTTAAGGCATAGTCAGAAATATTTTGGATAGATGGAGCTCAGAATTTATGATCATCCTACCAAAGCCCCCAAAGTCAACAATAGTAACTAAGGTTGATGGAATTTAATGTAAAATCATTAAAACAGAGACGAGCATTCAAAATATTCTCTCTTAGGCCTCCCAAAGGTCAACAAACCATTACTCTGTATTAATTAAACCAATGATCCCTTCTTACACTCCACCTCCTCAATCTCCTATAAATATTTCTGTGGAAGACATTATAGAGGTTGCTCTCTGGATATTTGTTGCATGTAAATAGCTTTTGAAGCTATTGTAGCTCTGTTTGTAATTGAAGACACATATGTTGAGATGAGAAGTTTGAAGCTGTAGAGGCCCATTAGACTTGAAGATTGTAACTGGTTTGAACATCAAATACAAATAGCTGATTTATGGGATCCTGGTCTATGTCAATGGTGATGTGTTTCTCACTGTAATTGTCATTTTTCTTTATGTTTTCATTTTGTCCAATTTTCTCTGATAAAGAACAGGAAACATAGATTAGGATTTACTTCTGAAGTACCCTAAATCTCACTGAAAATCTTTATCCTTTATGTTTTCTGTTGACTGTTATTTTGGAGGTAATTCAATAAAGTATAACCAGATAAGTGTCGGTAGGCCCCATATTTCCTGAGTACAACTTGAGATTTTATCTTTAAATTTTCTTGAGGAGTTTTCTAATTAAATCTAAGCTAGAAAATTTTATGGTTAGCCCTGTCCTCTGGTCTATCTCCAACAGTTGCTTTGAAAAGTTCCCTTAAGAGTATGTTGAAAGCAGGCTAGTTTCGAAGTACTTACCTGATCTTAGACTACTTTTGTGTTTATCATGAATGTTCTCCCTTTGAATATGCTGAAAGCAGGCTAAGTTAAAAGTCTTTACTTGATCTTAAGCTATTCTGTGTTTTTAAAAATTTTCTCTTGAAAGTACATCAAAAGCAGGCTAGTTTAAAAGTACTTACCTGATCTTAGATTACTTTTGTGTCTTTCTCTAAGTGCATGCCAAAAGCAGGATAGTTTCAAAGTACTTACTTGATTTTAGGTTTTTCTTTGTTTCTTCATGTGTTTTATTTCTTTCACTTCACTTCTTATTGTTTCATTCCATAATATCAACTTAAAGAGATCCTTTGACATAGATGACTTGCCCCATGGACCACTCTTGAACCTTGTTGTGCAATTAAATCCTATTATGACTCCATAGCCCAATGGATTGATGTTGCTCCTTGCCTATCTTCTCAACTGAACCATTCCTTCACCTACTCACACCTTCACCCTTCATAAAGACTTCCTTCATCTTCATAATATCCTTGCCCAACCAAAACAAACAAAGACTCTGTTCTTCATAACTAGCCTAATATCATATCATAAAACTTAAAGATCATATCCTTGAACTCATATATAGAGAGATCCCTCTCTGAATCTAGGATGGCTAGGTCCTCAGGTTCCAAAGCAGTTTTGATGTAGGCTCTGCAGCGTTTGTACTTGCCAATCTTGCAAACTACGGAGGCCCAACAGATGATATCCATAAAGTGCCATAAATGGGGTCATTTTTGTTGCAGTATGGAAGGAAGTGTTATACCACAATTCAACTAGAGGTAACCACTTGACCCATTGTGTTTGTTTATCAAATACAAAGCAATGAAGATATCATTCCAAACATTTGTTCACTATCTCAGTTTTCCCATCATATTGAGGATGATATGATGAGCTATGAGTTAATTGAGTACCCAAACATGAAAATAATTCCATCCGAAATTTTCTTGTAAAAATGGGATCTTTGTCACTTACAATAATCTTTGGGTTTCCATGTAGCTTTTGAATTGATTCCATAAATGCAGTAGAAAATGTATTGGCTTTAAATGGATGAGATAATGCATCAAAGTGTGCATACTTGGTAAGTCTATCAACTACCACCATGATGACAGTATTTCCTTCAGACTTGGGTAAACCTATGATAAAATCCATTGAAACCTCCTCCCAACGTTTACTTGGAATGGATAAAGGTTGTAACAGACCTGGGTTCTTAACTGTCTCAACTTTATTTTGTTGGAAAACCAAACATTCTGCCACAAACTTTTGAATATCATATTTAAGGCCATCCCCAAAAAATTCATTCTTGACCCTATGGTAAGTTTTTAAAAATTTTGAGTGCACTCTTAAGGGAGAGGTGTGCAATTCCAAAAGAATATTTTGTTTGAGTTGGGAATTCTTACAAATATATAAGTGATCTTTGTACCATAATGAATCATTTTTCTAGCTAAATGTTTCATATGTACTGGGATCTTGCTGCAACTTTTGAATGAGTGTCCATATCTCTTCATCATTCTTCCATTCATCCCTTGCTTCGTATATCCACTCAGGTTGGATAATATAAATGGCACAAAGCAATGCTTCCACATCCTCATCCTTTCTTAAGAGTGCATTTGCAACAACATTTTTCTTCCTTTCTTGTACATGAATTCAAAGTCATAACCCAACATCTTTGTGACCCATTTTTTATGCTCTTCTGAAGATAATATTTGTTCCAAAAATAATTTATGACTACCATGATTTGTTTTTACCTTGAAGTGTCTTCCAATTAGGTAAGGTTGCCATTGCATTAGTGCATGTAGTATTGCCAACATTTCCTTCTCATAAATATGTTTCAGTAAATACTTTCCTTTGATTGGATGACTTTCAAAAGTAATGGGTCTTCCTTCTTGCATTAAAACCGCACCAATTCCATTTCCTGAGGCATCACATTCCACAATAAAGGTTTTTGTGAAGTCTGGCGTAGGTAAGTCTGATGCTTGGTACCTCTTTAAGATGTTCAAAGGCCTTAATTGCTTCAGGAGACCAAGAAAATGCATCTTTCTTCACTAATGATGTTAGAGGTGCCAATTTTCTCCCATAATTCTTAACAAACTTGTGATAATAGCCTATTAACCCCATAAATCCTTGAAGATGATTTATGTTTGTAGGGATTTTCCATCCCTTAATGGATTTAATTTTGTTATGGTCTACCTTAACACCCTCATGAGATACAATATGACCCAAATATTCCACCTCTTGTACTCCAAAGAAACATTTGGAGGTTTTTCCATATATTTTTTTCTCCTCCAATAGTTTGAGAACCGTATCAACATGTTGAACATGATCCTTCCAACTTGTTGTAGACTAGTATATCATCAAAAAATACTAACAAAAATTTTCTAAGGAAGGGTTTGAAAATGGAATTCATCAAACCTTGAAATGTGTAAGGTGCATTAGTAAGGCCAAAAGGCATGACCAAAAATTCATAATTACCCTCATGAGTTTTAAATGTTGTTTTATGAATGTCTTCAACCTTCATTCTAATTTGACGATATCCAGAACAAAGCTCCAGCTTGGTGAAGTAAATTGCTCCATGTATCTCATCCAATAATTCATCAATGATGGGGATGGGAAATTTATGTTTAATATTGATCTTGTTGAGATCCCTATAATCCATACACATACACCATGATCCATCCTTCTTGTGCAACAATACTATTGGAGCAGAGAAAGAAATTTGACTAGGTTGAATTATACCAACTTCTAACATTTATGCAACCATATGTTCAATGTCACTCTTTTGGGTATAAGGATATATGTAAGGCCTTATGTTTGGAGAAACACTTCCTGGAATCAAATGAATAGCATTATCATGATCACGAATAGGTGGGAGTCCTTTGGGAGTTTCAAACACCTTGGAATGATTGTCCAAGACTTTCTGGAGATCTGGAGAAATAGATTATTTTGATGTTTGAACCTCTAGTGAGCATAATTGTGCAACTATGCCTTGTTTTTCTTTCTTCAGAAGCTTTGTCATGACATTAGAGTTTATTATCTTTCCTGACTTCCCTATGATACCCCATAATTCAACTTCCTTTCCTTCCCAAAAAAAATTCAAGAAATTTTTTTGAAAATTAAAAGCTATCATCCCCAAATATTGTAACCATTGGGCTCCTAATACAACATCAGCACCACCCATTGGAATTGAGAGAATTGGACTATTCAATACATATCCCCCTGTGGTTAGCTTGATATTATGGCACTTTCTAGAGCAATTTATAGTTCCTCCATTTGCAGCCATCACTTGACACTCTGGTGCTGGGTATAGGAAGCAATTCAATTCCTTGGCTACCTTACAATGAATAAAATTATGTGTACTACTCGAATCAATCAACACTATTACATTTTTCTTCTTGACATGTCCTTCTATCTTAAGAGCTTGAGGAGTGGTAATTTTTGCCAATGCATTACAATATATGGTCGGATTCATTTCTTATATCTCTAGGGTTGGTTCCTGGTGTATATCCTCTTTTTATGAAGTTTCTTGTTCATTTTCTTCCTCCTTATCATAATCTATGTAAAATAATTTCTTCTCATCACACTCATGACCTTTAGTGTATTTGTTATCACAATTGTCGCAAATCCCTTTTGCTTTTTTTTCTTCCAATTGTTGTGGTGTAAACCTTGTAGGTTGTGGAAGTCTAGGAGTAGAAATGCTTCCATCTTTATAATTGTGAGTGGTAGGCTTCCTTGTCACCATAATTTTTCTTTCAATTTTTCTTTCCAACCTGAATGCCTTCTCCAATGAATTAGGTTCTTAAAGGTGAACCTCATGTTGGATGTTATCCTTTAAAGTCCCTATGAAGACATCAATCATGTGTTCCTCTGGAATATGAGTTACCCTTATATTCAATTTTTAGAAGTCCTCAATGTGCTCCACCATTGAACCCTTTTGTTTGAGATCATTTCGCTAAAGAAGGTGTTTCTCTTTGTATCCTCATAATGTGTTATCATTTCCTCCATAAAAATTGACCAAGTGACAATTTTTTTACGAGAGAAAAGCCATCGATACCATACAAATATATTGGGTTCTAAATATAAAGTTGCAATGCGTAACTTTTGTGTGTTTTGCACATTACGGAGATCAAAATATTGCTCCATCTATAGTATCCATGTTACTATATCCTTGCCATCAAACTTCCTCACATCGACTTTGGAATATGGTGGGTCTTAAATCCAACATTAGAGTCTATGAAATCATGATTAACGTTTATTTTGTTCTCGTCGTGAATTTCATCTGCTACCATTTCGCCATTAGGAATCATTTCTTGTAGCAGCTTTGTCAAACCTTCCTTCAAACCTTTCATGTATGTTTTTAGACCATTCTTCATGTCTTCCACGTTGCCTTTCAGTTTTTCTTCTATATCATAAATCTTAGCTTCCATGCCATCCATCTTAGCTTCCATTTTATTTTTTGTTACTCTTTACGAGAGTGAAATTTGTTGCACTTGGTCTCGTAATTTTGATATATCATGTTGTACTTCTTCCTCTTCATGCATAATAGTAGAGATTTATGAGGGCTTAATGCATGTGGAATTCTTTCTGGGGGGATTTTAGAACCCATTACTGATATTTATGCTTCAATATGCCCTTGGAATCACTTCAAACTGATTTTTCAAACAAGACTTGTGCAATTTTAAAAAAAGATACACAAAATTTTTCTTGCTTTTGAGGAGCTCGATATTGAAATTGATGTATCTCTATAATTTTGGATCCCCAAGATTTGATATTCAGTCTTGCAGTAGCCATATGAGTCATTTCCAATGCCACAGTTCAAACCTAATTTGGATTCTTCAAGATAAAATTATGCCCGATCTCCCATAATGGCCTAATTATGGACTAGTTTAGTAGAGCTAACTTGTACAGTGTTCCACATGTCATTGTTTTGACCCTCGACTCTATAATCAATACACAGGAAACTAAAGTTCATGCACTTTCTGCCACTTCTTACATAATTCCAATCTGATTCCTGAAACAAAAGTTATGACGATTTTCCCACGATCGTTTGTTTGAGATGAAATTGTGGAGTTTACAAAAACCCTAACTTCCACAGATAATATCTCTGAAAATATAGTGAACCAAGGTCTGGAATTTTTACACTAAGTTAATTAAGATTTCGGATCCACATGATAAAAATTTCAGCATATGAAGCCTCCGAGAAATAAAGTTATAGCGAAAATTCCAAGATGACCTGTTTGAAGAAGCGAAACCCTAGAATTCCAAGCTCTGATTCCAAATGCTATGAAACCAACTCACAAAATAGAATAAAATATAGATCAATGACTTAGAAATATGCCTCTTTGAGGGGGAAACCTCATTTACATTACACAAATGAAAAATTATTTGATGATACAAATTACAAAACCTTTTTTCTATATATAGGGGTCCAAGGGGTCATAATATAATCCTAGTCGAAATAACAATAACATTGTGAGGGCACAACAATAACAACACTGGGCTTCTATGGGGCACAATAACAAAAATATGGGGACTACATGGGCACAAAAATAACAATAAGGGGGCTACACTTACAATAACAACAAGTGGATACACTAGTATTATAGGGACCCAGCATTTGCAATCCATAAATTGTCAAGGATATTCCACTAGATAGTTCCTCACAATAGATCTAATAAAATGATGTTTAAAAATCTGAAATCTACAATATGAGGGTTACTTTCTCCTTATATTTCATAATATGTTAATATTGTTTATTATGTATGCATTAAAATTATAATTATGCAAAAAATATAGTATGGTGAAATAAAGCTCAAAAACCACAGATTAATGCAAGATATAACCCTGGAAACCCTTTTGAGAGAAAACCTAGTTGGAAGGTGAGGTCGCTTTGCTCTCTTTCTCCGAATGGAAAATGAATGCAAGTAAAAATAAGTATGGCCTATGGCCAGTGGGTTATTACGGTGCACAAATCCTCTCATTTTTCACTCTTTGTATCCACGTTTGGCTACTCTACTCGTCTATGGAACAAAATGTACTTGAATAGAATGGAACCCCTTTTCCTCCTAGTGGCCTGGTTATAACACAACTCGATATTCTACTAGTAGTTAAGTTTTAATCCTTCAACTCTTAACTATAGTTACAATATCGAATATTCTATAATTTTATTCATCATTATCATGTGGCTATCCCCTTTTCCATGAATAATTGGGTTTGACATGGCATCCACTCAAATTATGGTGGTCAAAACAAGAAGGTCAACTTCCAAGTGGCGTAAATTTTGCTTATGAACTCCGATTGAGGCGATTATTACACCATTGGAAAGGTCTATGTGTGTCAAATAGTCTAAAAATGTGCCACACTTGAGCATCAATTTTTTACCCCCAAAAAATGCCATTTCGTGCCTCAAACTACTCCTAGAAGGTTTCAAACCCCAATTTGCCAAACTAGGTCCCCTTAGTAAAAATGGTCCTATGAGTTTATTCCTCCCTTTTTTCAATCTCAAAGCATCGATATGGATGAAAAATAATATAGTGATCCAATTCAAATCAATTTGGTTGATCTATCTACCTCGACCTAAGCATGGGAGAACGTTACTAGTGAATATGCAGTGGGCATAACTACACCAATTGGGGCCAAATGTTGGAACGCCAACACACCCAAAAAATACTATGGCTAATATATTTGTGAAGGGCTCTATTAAATTTATGTTGAACATATGGAATGCTTTCATCCCATGTACAAAGATTCTTGGAGTTGTACATGCGCAATTTGTCCATTTGTTTGGGGATGAAAGGAGGTTGATTTGGTCAACTTGGTATCCATCAGAAACCATAGAGTAAGCCAAATGGAAATGTGGCACATATCATCCCTAGCTGAAATAATGTTTTGGGGTAGCCAAAAATGAACCCAAACATTCTCAAAGAAGAGTTTAGTAGTGACTTCAACTATGATACTCTTCTTGCATGGTGCAAAACTTGTTATCTTAGAGAACGAGTCAACAACCACAAACGCACAATCATTACCATCCTTGATGGATGGAAACCATGGCATTTAATCCACAGAAATTGAATTATAGAGTTTGTTTGGGCTAGGAATATGAGTGTATAAACCTCTCTTCCTTATGGCTAGTTTAGGAATGCCATAGGAAGTGCACAATATGATATACCGGTGGACATCTCGTTGAAGATTTGGTGAGTAGAAACAATTTTTAAGTACTACTACTATATTATCCACATAAAACTCCCCTACCACCTGGTTATAATGTTCCTCCCAAATTATCTTGGCATGCTTGCTTAAAGTAACACAAAGGTGGCTCGGTTAGCATAAGAGAATCTCTATGAGGTGGAAGTTTGGAACTTGTTTGCCTATGATCAACATTTGATATGTGGAAGTGAAGTTGGAGTCGTTGTTGTATAATTGTGTCCACTAATATCTCTTGTGCCCATGAGAGTTAAGAATTATGGTTAGCGCTCCAATCAGGGGCTAATTGAGGTAGTCTACGATATGATTGGTGATACCCTTCTTGTATTTGATGTTAAGTGGGATTGTTGCATGTATGTGGAGAATTTATGATGGCGACCATTTTGTAACTTTCCTTTTGTTTGCATGAATTACATAGGCATATGATAAGTTTGGATGATCTTTTCCTCCCCTGTAATATAATGCTTCCATTCGTTGAAATTTTCAACAAGAAACAGTGAAATTGGCACCCGAAAACAACATGACAGCACACACACTAGTGTGGGACCATAGGTCATGTAGTGATGGGTCCTAGCGATACATTAGTGTGCAATTCAATTTATTTAATAAATTGGAAATGTGTCTAATTTAATTTTCCCTTAATTAAATTGGACAATAAATTGTAATCTTATATCATAATCACTTGTAATAGTTAAATGAGAGTGATAAACTTAGTTAGCTCATGGAATTCAAGTTGAAGGTGGTTGGTGAGACGGGCAGAGTGATTCTATTAGTTTTTGAATCCAAGTTGCAGTTAGTGCATTAGTTTAATGCATGAGAAATCAGTTAACTCAATTAAGTGAGTTAAAGTCAATTTAACTAGTTGTAACTATTTGTTGCACTAGTGAAAGGTCAAGTGAATTAAATCAGATTTATTTCACATGAAATGATTTGTTATGTAACTGAATATTTACTATTAATAACTGCATGCATGTCAGTTTCAGTGGAGACCTAGTTGAGACAAAGGTTAAAGGGAAGTTGACTATCATTTGTATTATTAGCAAACTGCCTGGATACAGTTAAAAAACCACAAGATTTCCCATGATACTAGCGCAATCAAGGAAGGTTGAAATTCCTAAATAATAGGGATTTCATTCCACAAGGATTGTGTGAGCAAGGCAGGCTAAGGTGAGGCTGAGAATTGGCTAAGTGTTGGCCCGATTTTTTTTGGATCAGTGTGAGACGATTAGCAAAGTGCAGGAGACTCTTGTGAGAAGAGTGCATTGTAATTGTTTCATGATTCCTTGGTGAATATACAATAGAATATAGAGGGGTTTTGAGTAGTAAGGATTCCCTAGGAAATTATCTATGTTGTGGTCTAATTTGATTCTTTCTTTGCTTAATGTTATTGGCGATTATGTTTAATTTCCGCAATTGATTTGTAGAAAGATTTAGTATCTAGCTTTAGTACGTTGTTAGATCGGATTGAATCCATTGATATACACATGTTTGTATAATTTATAAATGGTATAAGAGCACAGGAAATCACCATAGTGGAGGAGAAGTTGAGTTTGTGACTGAATAGAATTCGAATTTGAAAAAGTATTATTGGTGCGACAGGCGAATCAAGATTGAAATGGCTTTTAATGGCTTGGGATTGGAGTATGCACTCAAGGGAAGCTCTAACTATATTGCATGGAAAGACAGGATGGAGGCAGTACTGGAGGGCAATGATTTGAAATAATTCATTGATAATGATGTTCCCAAACCCGTTCTAGCAGATGTCGCAAATCTTGATGCTTGGAAAAAGAAAGTTGCAAGGGCGAGGAGGATGTTACTAGAGGGATTACGAGACCACATTGTCTCAAGTATTCATGGAAAATCGACTCCATATGCAATGTGGAAGGCTTTGACAGATCTGTTTCAGAGCAGCAGTGATCATAGAAAATTAGCATTGAAGGACAAGCTCAAGAGAATCAAAATGGAGAAAGGTGACACTATTCCGATATATTTAACAAAGTTTGTCCAATGTCAGGATGAGCTTGGGAGCGTCAGAATTACTGTCGCAAATGATGACTTGGTGATCCTAGCTCTTCTAGGACTTCCCAAGAGTTGGCATAGTTATCAAGACTTTGTTAATGGGAGGGAAAAGCTGCCAGATTGGGAACGACTTTGGTCAGATTTTGTGCAAGAAGAATTCAAGCGGAATACAAGGGATGGATCTTCATCCAAGGAATATGATGAATAAAATTGTGCCTTGGATGCTAAGGCGAAGAAGGGGAAGAGAAATAAATCCTATTCCAAATCTGAGACTAGTCAAGAAGGCAAGGAGCGCGACATGTCCAGAGTGAAGTGTTTTCACTATCACAAGCATGGACATTATGCCACTAATTGTCCACAAAAGAAGAAGAACAAAAATGCTTCAGGATCTATAGCTGGTGAGGCTTTTTCCTCGTAATTTGAGTTGGACTTCTCGCTAATCGCATGCATGGTGTCAAGTGCGATGGGATCGGGGTGGTACTTGGATAGTGGAGCATCTTTCCACATGACGGGAGACAAAGAACTTTTCGGTAGTTTGGAGGAGAAGGACCTCTAGATGCATATCGAAATGGGTGACGATGGAAGGTATAGCACTACCGGGATTGGTATAGTTACTTTCCATAGACAGTCAGGTAAACCATTTTTATTAAAAGATGTAATGCATGTACCAGGCTTGAAGAAAAATTTAGTTTCAATCGCAATGTTGGAGGATAGAGGCTATGATGTTGTTTTCAGTGAAGGAAAATCTTTCCTTCAACACAAATAAATAGGACAATCCAAGAATATTGGGATTCGTGTGAAGAATATCTATAAACTTGATGTAGATGGCTGCGTAACATTGATAGGTAAAGCAGACAAAGTGGTGAGCTGGGATGAGGGTGAGTTCTGGCACAAGAGATTGGGTCATCTACACCACGGAGCTTTGAAGATCATGCAACAGCTACGGTGATTCCAAAAGGTACTCTTGCGCAGATAGACACATGCAAAAGATGTACCATGGGGAAGTGTGAGAAATCCATGCGATTGTCCCTTGAGAGGGAGTTGGATTTGCATGCAGATGAGGAACTCTTGGTTCCAAAAAATAAACCTCAAGATATCGAGCAGCCACATGCGAAGGATCATGGAGTGGCAGAAATCACTCAAGTAGAGAAATTTCGAGCCAGGTGGCCAGAGGGAGTGCATATAACTATACCTCCAAGTGTGAGGTGGGGCGATGTGCAGAATTGATCCCAAGAAGAAATTTGGGCAGGGTCATGTTGTGCTATAAAAACAACCCTCCCTGTTTCAAATTTTTATATTAATTTTTCAATAAGAAATGGGTCCCCTTTTCTTCGAATAGTTATAGAATCGATAAAATGTTTTGAAAAAAGAAATTTTTATAAAAGGATA
Source organism: Pinus albicaulis (assembly GCA_034641835.2). Taxonomy (NCBI): domain Eukaryota; kingdom Viridiplantae; phylum Streptophyta; class Pinopsida; order Pinales; family Pinaceae; genus Pinus; species Pinus albicaulis. The sequence goes on along the minus strand of CM076569.1, from coordinate 133,918,679 downwards.
TATAAAATTTCCTTAGCATCGCTTATCGTAGATCAATAAATACTTTTTGCACTCATGAAAATGTTTTGAGGAAATCTGATCCATCATAAAATAGAATCGAACCCCAACGAAAAAGGATTTATTAACAAAAAATAAAAAACATAAAGGTCTTTATCGCATTTCGCATATTGAAAGTATAAAAGAAAAAACTCAAATGTGTTATCATTTAATCCCGATGTGATAAAGCAATCGCAAAAGCGCTTATCGCATGAGCAAGAGTCCAAACCCTTTCCATTTTGAAAACTTCGACGCGATAAACCCGATCGCAATCGCAATCGCAAATCAGTGAAGTCATACTACATCCTTATGCACCATTTTAAAGTTCCCGATGCGGTAAGTTAAATAGCGATCGCTCATCGCTAAAACACATGACTCATATGCAAAGACACTCCTCTAAAAATATACGATGCGATATCATTATTACAAAAGCGCACTTCCCAAAAATGAAAACATAAATTATTAAATATACACATGTCTTATCAAATAGATCATTTATAAAATAAATGCCAATGATTTGATATGATTTAAAAGCACCGCGCCCTCCATGCCAGCTCAGCAATAATCACAATCGCAGATATGAAATGGAAATACTTAAACCTAACATTTGAGACTTCTGATCTCCGATATGCAACCATCGTTGATCGGAAATCTAAAAAGTTATGGTATTAACGCTATAAAAGGACCGTTATGAATGTGCAACGAGACATCCCATAATGGCATTAAAATCTCACATTATACGAGGAAATCATTAAAAGATAATCATGGTTGAAATCCTTCGCGAATTTCATCTTTGATGGAATAATATTTCTTTAATTTGTCATCTTTATTATGATTAAATGTCATTGCTCCTCTCCACTTTGTATTCATTCTTAAAAGAATTTTTCCACCATTCTGCTCATTTGTTTCATTGTTCAGACATGAGAAAAAACTATGAGTCAGGAAAATGTCTAAGAAATCCAGGAAAGCGAAGGTCCCCATCGTTCCAAAAGAGAAACCGGCTAAATTGGTATTAGTAACTGATACTACTTGTCTGGGTCTCGGAAAAAATTCATGGGAAGGATTTTACAATATACTGGAGGCAAAAGATCCAACTATAATTCAAGAAGAATAAGCGACAGCAGATTCAGATAAAAAATTAGAAAGCACTCTGAAGGAATTGGCGAGCTCCTATCTTCACAAAATAGCAGCCCGCGTGAATGTTTTCTCGTATAATGACTTAGTGAGATGGGTGATAGAAAGTATAAATATAACAGACAAAGCATTCTTCACGTCAGACGGAAGGATGTTCGAGTCTTTCAAAGCATAATACATCAAGAAGATGTATCACCTACCAGACCCTCAAAAAATCTACATTAAAGCATTTTTGGAAGATTTCGCCAAAGAAAATGAAGTGGAGTCAGATTCTATCAAAGAATAATGGAATTTTCCAGAAAAACACAAGCACGAATCTTCAAGTATGCACTCCATAGAATCATTGGCGTCTCCTTATTGCTATGCTGCAACTATGATGTGTAGATTGTTTGGAACTGTCAACTCGGAAAAAATTTATATTGAGATGGTACCTTTAATTGAAGCCGATGTTGACTCCTACATCATGGATTGGCCAACCATTTTATCTAATAAAATGGCAAGCAAAATCCTCGATTATAGGAGAAACAGGTATGTGACTACCCGGGTAATACCCCCATTTTACATGAGTGCTTATATTATTGACACCATATGCTTCAACTCTGAATTCCCTATCTTAGGCTGGAAGTGGACTCCTCAAAGCCCGACTCCTATCCACATTTATCACAAATATATGTCGAAGGCCTATTACAAAGACCTTATATACAGAATTTGTCATGGGTTTATCTTGCTAGTTCACCGACCTATATTCAACAAACCCGCTCCAAGGTTATCCGATGAGGCCAGCATTGACCTAACCTCCATCGGAAGCTAGTTTGGAGAGGAAAAATTCACCTATATCCGACTATTTGGAAGCATCATTGATCCCCATGTTCTACCCTTGTACGTTCACGATAAATTGTTAGCCCAAGAAATAGCCTATCGAATAGCAGAGAAAGGGATGTCTAGAAACCTAAAAAATTCAAAGAAGCAGATGTGGCCTACAATTCCCCTCCGATGTGGATCTTTTTCTCTACATGATTTTAAACATGCAGAGAAAGAAGCCAAAAAAATAAAAGAGCTCAGATTAGCATCCATCCCCAAAAGACGGCATCATCGAAAGAAAGTTTCCTATAACTTTACATCTATGGTACAGGTCGCTAAATTTGAACATGAAGATGTTGATTTTGACGATCTATTTGCCTCGGCCGAGGTATTTTCACAAGTTAAACATCTGGCGAAATTAAAATTTGAAGCAAGTGACATTGAAAAGTTCCTGCAGTTCAAGACCAAGAGACTTCTAACAATACCTCTTGATCAATTGAGAACTACTCCCCTACTACAATAGGAAGAAAACAGTGAAGAAAAGAACGCCGAAATAGAGCAGGAAAAGAAAAATACAGGAAATAAGGCAGATACTCAAACTGAACAGGAAAAGACCAGTAAAAATATGGTGATTCCTCTGACATCGATATACATATTCATTCAAATCTATTGAAGGAATGGGAACAGTTTGATCGGCAAATCAAGGGCCAGAACGATTCCCAGAATGTGGCTACAACACAATCACCCGCAACACAACAGCCCATGGTAACCAGTGTTACAGTTGAAGGAGCAGTCGTCAATACTAATACCCAAGATGTTGAGATCATCCCAGAAAATCCTTCTAAGGAAATTGTATTAAAGGTTGAAGATATACCGCCCTTGGATGTCTTCTATAGTCCAAAGCATAGAGCTGTAGTTAGAAAACAAAGGAAGAAAAGGAAAATCGATCAGGGTTTATTTTCATCTCCCCAAGTCGAATTAATGCATGTTTTCTGGAAGGACTCTAAAGCTAATCCTTCAGAGGATTTAACTAAATTATCTCAATATGCAGGGGCTTATACAATAGCGACAATGGACAAAGCCTCTGAAGTTAGCCAATTGATAAAAGAAAAAGATCAAAAAATAGCGCTGCTAGAAGAAAAGGCAACATTGGATCATCAAAAATTAGCACAGCTAGAACAGAAGCTAATTGAAGAAAAACAACAGATTGAGCAGCTTAAAGAGAAGTTGAATCTTGAGAAACAAAAGCTTGACCAGCAAGCTCTACACAAGCAATAGCAGTTGTCTCAAGAGTTGAACAAATTGTAGGTGATGCTTCAACAAGAGAAGATGGCCAAAGAAGAAGAGATTGTTGTGTTACAAGCATAGATACAAAAATTTAAGGAGTATCCTGAGATTGATCAGTTCAAAATGGAGGCTCTCGAATCAAGTAAATCATTGTCACGAAAGCTTGATATTTTATGCCATAAAATATCATTGGCTGACCCTTTATGTGTAATAGCTACATCGCTCATAGAAAATGCAGTAAACACAAGGCATGAATTCGAAGATGCCGATGAGAAAATTTCGGGGTTCCTCACATGGCAAGACACAAACCAAGGCATAGCTACCAATCTTCCCAAGATCCAAGAATCACATAAGGAAATTTTGTTTGCACAATGGGAAACGCAGTTAATTAAGGAAGAATGGGCTACCTCTAGGGAAAGAGCTGTAATGAAAAATTTAGTGGAATTAATCAACGACAATTTGTATACGGCCAACTTGATTTCCAATTGCATCCCAGGGAAACTCCTAAAAGTCAAAGAATTAGAAAAACAGTGGAAGTAGGATTTAGCCAACAAGGACCAACAGATCGGCGCAATGCAAGGACTCACATGGGACACATTCTAGTTCTATTTGGTTAAACCACACAACCAACAGATGACTAAAAAATTCCTCCCCATGCCATAAGTTATATGATTCCAGAGCTTTCGGATGCCACATATACTAGCCAGCTACATTCTCGATTGAGTCATCCTCCCAAAGTGAAAGAAATGATATTGATTTGCTAGCTGCACGTACTAGATATGAAAGAGATGCAATGAACCTATTCTAGTGGAGATCACAATTTTATTTTTATGAAATCGGATCTCCGATTTTCATGTTTTGGCAGTTCCAATAGCATTCAAGTGATGTTTTAGATAGTTTGCTTTAGTTTTATTATTATTTAAACCCCTTTCATGTATTTAGAAAGGGGTCCTCAATTTGCATTAATTTTTGACTTGGGAAGCTATACTTCTGTACTTCCGAATATATTATTTTTATTAATGGTGGATCAAGATTCTGCAATTTTATGAGGAAATTATTTTCAAGAATTTGTACTTTTGTTTTTCCTAGAAGTTGTTCTAAGTAAGAAAGCAGGATCAGAGTGTTATTTGCATTAGGAGATTACAAATGTATCTGGTATTTCAATCGTTATCATCTTGTTTAATTTTCCTTATGCAATGAAACATTCTCTTTGAAAATTGCTATTGTTTACATATATATGCCTGTGAAGCAATCCTTTAGTTATATCATTTTTGAAAACTTAGAATTGTTATCTTTCAAAATATATGTGAGCAATATAAATGAATGCGATATGTTATCATCATTACTTTGTTTAATTTTTTAAACAAAGTAATTATTATATGTAAATGCACCTTTATTTTGGGCGAATAAGCCATCTATATGATTATTCATCTAATTGGAACGAATCCAAAATCACATTTATTATAGGATACCCGAGTTAAGCAAAGTTATTTGTATTTATTAAGTTATAGATTAGATTAATTATCATTGCCATTACCCGTTATGCAAACAACCAATCATCAACCCATATATCATTGGGAAACTAGTCCCATATTATCCAATCGGAGCCACCATCCCAAACGGAAAAGGAGTTGTACTAAGGTCTGGAATGGGTGGTTTTTCCCAATGTTGAAGCTAGGATTTTAGGGGCTTCAACATTTTTGGCACTATAAGGAGGGCCTATGCTATGAATGGCGAGTAAATCGAAATCCACAGGCCATTCCAAGAGCAATTCACCCTCATCATCTCCTTCAACTTCTCCTTCATCTCAAATTTCTAGGGAAGAAGTTGAAAAGAAAATTACTACACCCACTGCCAAAACCTTAGACATATCAGACGATTCATCTTTTGAATCTCTTGAGGTACAATATCTAATTAATAAACTCCAGGGGTTTTCATTATCGCAAGAAGAGTCTGAGCAATCCCAAGGCAGTGTGACTTCACAATACATTCCTTCCCAACCTCTTACTAGACTACAGAGCGAAAAGCTTGGTATTTCACCGACTGAACTTCCTCTGCCAAGTCGAAAAAGAGATAGAAAAACACCTTTAGAGTCAGACAGTGAGACTCTTTCATCATCATCATCCACATATTTCACACCATTGCAAACTCAGTCATATGTTTCCCAACTTCAAGTCACAATCTAGAAGGGTAGAGCTGTTTCAACAGCATCTACTCAATCACTTTCAACTGTCCCTTCACCTTCCTCGAATGTTATTACAACGATGGCACAACCTTGAACAAGGCCATGGACCAATCCAGGAGCTGTTGCAATGCCTGCACCTTTGAGTCAATTACCAGCTTTTCCTAAGAAATGGTTACCAAAGTTTAGTCCTGATATTGGCGTATTAGCTGAAGAACACATTAACAACTTCATGTTGTCCGTAAACTTAAATGGAGTAACACAAGAAGATGTTGTGGTCAGACTATTTCCATATAATTTACAAGGAACAGCAAAATCTTGGTATTTTTCATTACCACTAGGATCTATTGATAGCTGGGATGTTTTTCAGGAACAATTCCTAACTAAGTGCGGAGATGATAGATCAATAGCAACTTTGATTAATTATCTCTCTAATTTGAAATCGAAATCTAAGGAACCCATCAAAGACTTCAACTCCCGATTTAACAAGTTGTTGAATAAAATTCCTACAACATCAAAGCCTAGTGAAGAAGTCCGAAGTGAATGGTATTTATTCTTTGTAAATAGAGCTGCTAAACCTACACTAGCCGAAAACATGAAGGAAGCAATCGTTGTAGAAAAACGTATCATTGCCTTAGTATAAAAGAATGCTAGTGAAGAGAGAAAATACAAAAGGTTAGTTTCAAGGACGATTCAAAGAAGAAAGTGCCTAAAGATCCATATGATATGGAAGGATTAAAAAAAGTCCTGAAAATTATGTCCAATGAAATGGTAGAAATTAAAAAACAGGTAGCCGAAACTTCCACTAAAAGGCCGTTTAGGAACTTCAAAAGAAATCAGCCAACTGAAACTAAACCACTTAACGTAATATCTAATGCAAAGTCAGATTTAGAGGAATATGAAGAGGAATATACACTTCTATCAGTAGAAGAACACGAAGAAGACGAATTAGTTGAATGCCATGGGATGTGGGATTTTATTTTGTCTAACTCAGATAATGAAAATGAAAAGGAAGCTCTCCCAGTGAACACAAAAAGTAAGAATGCAGCAAAACCTATTCAAACATCCACCAAGAAGAAAAATCCAACTCCTGCTACCAAAGATAAATCTCCCATAAAGAAAAATTCTCCTTTTCCTACCCAAAATCAACCATCATCTTCTAATCCTCCATCAACATCTAAAACACTAGTAGTGTCTGATTCTATGGATTATAACATTATAGAATACATGAAGAAGACCAGATCAAATATTTCTTTACATGAACTCAGCAAGCTCAAGCATCAATAGAAGTTGTTGTTAAAGGAATTGAATGCAGTACTTGCTTCTCCTCTTCAAACTAGTGTATTATCTAAGGCAGCCAAAGGATCAGGTAAGCCACCATCTGAGAAAGTAGATGCTACCGATGTTGTTTTGATTGGAGATAAATCTAATTCACATACGCCTCATTTTCTCTTAACTTATGAGATCTATAATAGGAATTTAAATAACTGCTTGATATATTCATGGGCATCATCAAAAATAATTCCAGCCTCAGTGTGCTTTAAATTAAACATTGAACCCCAAAAATCATCAGTTCATACTGTCTAATTATATCGAACTAAAGTGCAAGTATTAGGAGAGATTAATTCAGTCACTATTAGGCTATCAACTGATCCTAGAGTAATTCAGAGAATTGATATATTGATTGCTGACATCCTTCAGTTTTATGGTTTAATTTTAAGCAGGGATTGGTCTGAAAAACTCCATGGTTATATTTCTACCGATTGGTCTCACATGTAGCTTCCCTATAAAGGGAAACCAAATCAAATTAAGATTGATTAGGAGAAACACATGACCCATACAATAACAGAGTTTGAACAAGAAAACCAACCTGTAGCTTTCAATAATAAAATTCTTGGAAATTACTCATCCTAATCATTCTTTGGAAATTTTAACGCCCAACAATCACCTTTCCCTAAAAATTGCTTCACTTCACAAGTTGAAAACTTCTCACATACCGATAATTCAAGATGTGTTAATATTGCCGATCAATTTGTAAATAAATCTGTAGATAAATCTTTATTTTTGTCTTTGTACTTTGATGGATCAAAGTCCAATGATGGTGCAGGAGCAGGACGTATTTTAGTTAGTCCGGAAGGGGAAAAAACTATGTTGTCATGCGTAATAGAATTTGAGTGTATAAATAACACTACAGAATATGAAGCTTTGATTCAAGGACTTTACAAAGCAATAGGCTTGAATGTAAAATATCTGAAGGTATATGGTGATTCTGAAATTGTAATTAGGCAAGTTAGGAATACTATTCATTGTCTTTCAAGTGATCTTAAACATTACCAAGCCCTTGTTCGAAATCTTACAACTCACTTGCTAGCATTCAATATTTCCCCTATTCCTAGATCTCAGAATGTAGTAGCTGATTTATTAGCTAATGTTGCTTCTAAGCTCCTTCTAGCTGAGGATTATAGTCTAGATAGGTTTTCAGTTGAATTTATTTTTCAACCATCTATCCCTGACAATGTCACCAATTGGAGAGTGTTTAATCATGATGAAGACATCCTAAACTTCTTAACTTCGGAGAAATCTTATGATAATCAAATAGTTGATGAAAGTGATCATGATCTCTAAATAAAATAAAATAAACAGTGAAAATTCCATCCCGAAATCTGTGGTTAAGCTTGAAGATCTCTATGATATCAAAGATAGATTCAAAAAGGTCACCAATGCCAAACTTCAAAGTTCTACTTTAAAGTTTGAATTAGTAAACCTTGGCACTGAATCTAAACCACAAAATGTAAATCTAGGACTCGAGCTAACACCAGAAGAAAGGTTTTCTTTCACCAAACTTCTAAACAAATACAAAAATGTTTTTTCTTGGAATTACGAAGATTTAAGAACTTATGATACTTCTATCATTCAACATACAATTCCGATGATCTTCGATGAGAAACCAGTGCAAAAAAAGTTAAGAAAAATTCATCTCAACTTGGAAAGTAAAATTAAAACAGAGTTGAATAAACCCTTGAAAGCTAAAATTATTTTCCCTGTTAGACATTCGAATTTGGTTTCAAATCTGGTACCCGTTAGGAAAAAGAATGGAGACATTAGAATTTATATATATTTTAGAAATCTCAACAAGGCATGTCAAAAAGATAATTTCCCACTACCAACAATGGAACAAATACTTCAAGTAGTAGCTGGTTCTGAATTAATGTCTTTTCTCGATGGTTTTTCAGGATATAATCAGATACTGGTGCATCCGGATGATAGACTGAAAACTACATTCAGAACCAAATAGGGAACATATGCCTACCAAAAAATGTCTTTCAGTTTGATAAATGCCGGAGCTACTTTCCAAAGAGCCATGGATATAGCTTTCAAAGGTTTGATTAATAGGTCAGTTGTTGTCTATATAAATGACATAACTGTCTTTTCAAATAAAAGAGCCAACCATCTACATGATTTAAAACAGATCTTTGAACGATGTAGAAGGTATGGCATCTCTTTAAATCCAAAGAAGTCATTCTTTTCTCTTAATAAAGAGAAACTCTTAGGATTTTTTGTGTCTAAATATGGCATATATATTGACCCTGACAGCATAAAAGAGATTTCTGATATCCCTTTTCCACATAATAATAAATCCATGCAATCATTTTTAGGATAGATAAATTTTGTAAAAAGATTTGTTCCCAATTTTTCTCATATAGTCTTACCTTTACAAACTATGATTAAGAAGAATTCAGTTTTCAAATGGGGACATAAAGAAAAGGAAGCCTTTGACTCAATCAAATAGGCAATTATTAATGCTCCAGCATTGAATACTCCTAATTTTTATAATCATTTTATTTTGTACACTTTAGCCACTGAAACATCTTATGCTGCTGTTTTGACACAACTCAATGATCAACAGATTGAAGCATTGATATCCTTCTTTAGTTCAAATCTGCAAGGAGCTGAACTTAACTATTTAGAAGTAGAAAAAAAACTTTTTCTATGTTTAAATCTATCAAACACTTTAGGCCATTTCTCCTAAAAACACATACAAAAATCATTGTCCCATTTTCTTCAGTAAGACAATTGCTAGTACAAAGGGAATTAGGAGAAAAAAGAGCCAATTGGGTAACAGCCTTACAAGAATATGATATCGATATTAAACCAACTAAAATCATTAGAGGACAAGGTTTTTGCAGGTTATTAGCAGGAGCTTCCAATATTCCAAAACATCAAGATCAAGATAATACTTTTCAAGTGAATGAGATAAGTATTATAAATTCTGAATCTCAATATGCTGATCTGATCTTTTACTTAAAAAATCGATATGATCCTCCTAATCTCAGTTATAAAATCAAGCGTGCTTTGAGATTAAAAGATAAACACTTTGATATCATTGATTATGTTTTATTCAGAAGAAAATATGATTCCATTTTACTAAGATGTCTTGAAAAAACTGAAGCACACAAACTTTTACAGGAATTACATGATGGACTAGCAGGTGGACATTTTGGAGGAGACACTACAGCTCACAAGATAATTCATACTGGATATTATTGGCCTACTTTGTTTAAAGATGCCCATGAATATGTAAGGAAATGTAAGACTTTCCAGTCTACCAGTAGAAGACAACGGAAACCAACTTTTCCTTTACAACCAGTAAACATTGAGCAACCATTTGAACAATGGGAACTTGATATTATAGGAGAAATTGTTCCACATTCTTCCAAGCAACACAGATACATCCTTACAACTATGGATTACTTCAAAAAGTGGGTAGAAGCAATTCCTTTAAAGGTAGTCAATTCTGATGCAATCATTGAATTCATTGATCAATTCATCATTACCAGGTTTGGTGTACCTAATGCCCTTGTTTTTTATAATGCATCTTATTTTTCTGGAAGTAGTATAATGGAATTTTCTCTCAAAAGAGGTTTTAAATTAAAATATTCTACAAATTATTATCCCCAAGGTAATGTTTTAGCTGAATCAACTAATAAGAATCTCATTAAAATCATTAAAAGAACTATTGATCAAAATCAAAAGAATTGACATAAGTCTTTGAACTTTTCACTATGGGCAGATCGTATAACTCATAAGTCCTCAATAGGTACTTCACCTTTTAATCTAGTATATGAGAAAGAAGCTGTAATACCTTCAAACCTAGCATTCCCATCTCTAGCCCTGGTATAATTTATTGAACAAAATCCTTCATCCTCTGTCCAATTAAGATTTGATCAAATCCTCAAATTAGATGAAGAAATGGGGAAAGCCAAAATCACTCACGCTAAACATTAAAAACTTATAAAATCTTCTTTTGATGCAAGTTCTACTAGATCTAAAACATTACAAATTGGCGATCTTGTTTTGAAATGGGACAAAGCACATGAAGACAAAGGTAAACATATCAAATTTCAAAAGATGTGGCTTGGACCATTTCAAATCATTGAAAAGATAGGCTCATCAACATTCATATTGCAAGATCTAACAGGAAAGAGAGAGTCTCTTCTTGTGAATGGGCTTATTTTGAAAAAATTATTATCCTAAGAAGGTAACCCCTTCTTATCTGTATATATTCATTATGAAAGTTTGTTTTCCTTAAAAATAACGTTGTAAATAGTCTTCCATTGGCCTTTTACTATTGAAAATATCTTTGAGAAAATATTGTGAATACTTGCTTATGTAGGTAGAAATTTTTAAGGAAGTGATTACAGTTTTGGAAAGTTAAATAAAATATGAAACTATGAGAACTTATTTAAAGTTTGTAAAATCTTCCAAAACCTTGAAAATATTGTAAATGATTCTAAGTTTATAAAGTAGAGAGAGGTTATTTATAAAGAGTAAAGAATTTTTCCGAAACTTGGCATCTAAAGCTCTAAAAGGTCATCCATTAACTCTTGAGGAGAGAATCATTCACCCTATCCACTAAGTTTATGAATTTTCAGAGTGTAATTCTAAAATATGTCTGATATAAAAGATAATAGGTCTCATCACGAGCCTGCTCACCATGTTCATAGGGAAGTAACTAAACTGACATTACTAATACTGCATATCAAAACAAGGTAATGGCTTATAATCATAAGACAAGGGGTCTCATCATGAGCCAGCTTGTTCAGTTTAATTACAACCAGTGAATGACATTGTTATTAGTTGGCTCCCAAACCAGGACAATGGCTTTTATCTTAAAAAGTTAAAAGAATAAAAAATAAAAGATATATATCTTTTAAAAGTTATACTCTTAGATGGATGGGATAATGGATGATTAATGGTTAAAAGTTAACCCTGTCAAGACTATAGACATTTGCTGGTAGCAGAGGCACTACATGTGACAAAAGAGTAAATTTCAAAGCTAAGTTGGAGAAGCCCCCTACTTTATCTTTATCAACCAATCAAAGCTTGATGAAACCAAAAATGTTTTTATTTTTAAAAAGGATTAAAAAGAAATTGCAAGTAATTCTTATTTTATTCAGAGTTAGATTTTATCTAATTATGCTGGGATAGTTTTCTTTGTCCTCAAATATTTCTACTTACAAAAGATTTAGTTATCACTTTATTTTTTCAGAGATAACTGTTTCTCCTAGTGAATCACCAATTGTTGTGTTGTACAAACAACCCTCCCCATTTCAAATTTTTGTATTAATTTTGAAATAAGAAATGGGTCCCCTTTTCTTTGAATAGTTATAGAATCAATAAAAAAATTTAAAGAGATTTTTATAAAAGGATATATAAAAATTTTCTTAGCATCGCTTATCGCAGATCAAGAAATCCTTTGCACTCATGAAAATGTTTTAAGGAAATCCGATTCGTCATAAAATAGAATCGAACCCCAACGAAAAAGGATTTATTAATGAAAAATGAAAAACATGAAGGCCTTTATCGCATTTCGCATATTCAAAATATAAAAGGAAAAGCTAAAATGTGTTATCATTTAACCCCGATGCGATAAAGAAATCGCAAAAGTGCATATCACATGAGAAAAAGTCCAAAACCTTTCCATTTTAAAAACTCTGACGCGATAAACTCGATCGCAATCGCAAATCGGTGAAATCATACTACATCCTTCTGCACCCTTTTTAAAATTCCCCTATGCGATAAGTCAAATCGCAATCACTCATCGCTAAAACACATGACTCATATCCAAAAACGCTCTTCTAAAACCTTGCGATGCGATATTATTATTACAAAAACGCACTTCCCGTAAATAAAAACATGAAGTATTAAATATACACATGTTTAATCAAATAGATCATTTATAAAGGAAATCTCAATGATTTGATATGATTTAAAAGCACCGCGCCCTCCATGCCATATCAACAATAATCACAATCGCAGATATGAAATGGAAATACTTAAGCCCAAACTTTGAGACTTCCGATCTTCGATATGTGATCATCGTTGATCAGAGATCTGAAAAGTTGTGGTATTAACTCTAAAAAGGACCGTCATGAATGTGCGACGAGACATCCCATAATGGCATTAAAGTCTCATGTTATGGATTACAAGGAAATCATTAAAAGATACTCATGGTTGAAATCCTTCGCGGATTTCATCTAGGATGGTATAATATTTCTTTAATCTGTCATATTTATTAAATGCCATTGCTCCTCTCCGCCTTGTATTCGTTCTTAAAATAATTTTTCTATCATTCTGCTCATTTGTTTCATTGTGCAGACCTGAGAAACAACTACCAGTTAGGAAAATGTCTAAGAAATCCAGGAAAGCGAAGGTCCACGTCTTTCCAAAAGAGCAACCGGCGAAATTGGTATTGGTAATCGATACTACTTGTCTGGGTCTCGGAAAAACTTCATGGGAAGAAGTTTACAATATACTAGAGGCAGAAGTTCCAACTGTAATTCAAGAAGGAAGAGCAACAACAGATTCAAATAAAAAATCAAAAAGTACTTTGAAGGAATTGGCGAGATATTATCTTCACAAAATAGCAGCTCACATGAATGTGTTTCCATATAATGACTTGGTGAGATGGGTGATAGAAAGTATAAATATAACAGACAGGGCGTTCTTCACTTCAGACGGAAGGATGTTCAGGTCTTTCAAAGAAGAAGACATCTAGAAGATGTATCACCTACCAGACCCCTATAAAATCTACAATAAAGAGTTTTTGGAATACTTCGCCAAAGAAAATGAAGTGGAGTCAGATCCTATCAAAGAATGGAGGCATTTTCTAGAAAAAAACAAGCACGAATCTTCGGGTATGTACTCCGTAGAATCCTTGGCGTCTCCTTATTGCTCTGCTACAGCGATGATGTGTAGATTTTTTGGAACCTTCAACTCAGCTAAATTTTCTATTGAGATGATACCTTTAATTGAAGCCGCTATTAACTCCTACATCATGGATTGGCCAACCATTTTATTTGATACAATGGCAAACAAAATCCTCGATTATAGGAGAAATAGATATGTGTTTACCCAGGTAATACCCCCATTTTACATGAGTGCTTATATTATTGACACCATATGTTTCAACTCTGAATTCCCTATTTTAGGCTGGAAGTGGACTCCTCAAAACCTGACTCTTAAAATAGGGATATGACAAATATTTGTGGAAGGCCTATTACAAAGGCCATATATACAGAATTTTTCATGGGTTTTATCTTGTCAGTTCACCAAGCTATATTCAACAAACCCACTCCAAGGTTATCCAACGAGGCCAGCATTGACCTAACCTCAATCGGAAGTTGGTTTGGAGAAGAAAAATTCACCTATATCCGGCTATTCGGAAGCATCATTGATCCCCATGTTCTACCCTTGTACATTCCCGATAAATTGTTAGCCCAAGAAATAGCCTATCAAATAACAAAGAAATGGATGTCTAAAAACCTGAAGAATTCAAAGAAGCAGATGTGGCCTACATTTCCCCTCCGATGTGGATATTTTTCTCTACATGATTTTAAACATGCAGAGAAAGAAGCCAAAAAAACAAAAGAGCTTAGATTAGCATCCATCCCCAAAAGACAGTATGATCCAAAGAAATTTCCCTATAACTTTACATCTATGGTACAGGTCGCTAAATTTGAACATAAAGATGTTGGTTTTGACGATCTATTTGCCTCGGCCAAGGTATTTTCACAAGTTAAACATCTGGCGAAATTAAAATTTGAAGCAAGTGACGTGGAAAATTTCCTACAGTTCAGGACCAAGAGACTTCTAACAATACCTCTTGATCAGTTGAGAACTACTCCCCTACTGCAACAGGAAGAAAACAGTGAAGAAAAGAACACCGAAATAGAGCAGGAAAAGAAGAATACAGGAAATAAGACTAATACTCAAACTGAACAGGAAAAGACAAGTAAAAAAGATGGCGATTCCTTCGACATCGATATACATATTCATTCAAATATATTGAAGGAATGGGAACAGTTTGATAGGAAAATCAAAGGCAGAACGATTCCCAAAATGTGGCTACAACGCAATCGCCAGCAACACAATAGCCCATGGTAACCAGTGTTACAGTTGAAGGAGTAGTCGGCAATACTAATACCCAAGATGTTGAGATCGTCCCAGCAAATCCTTCTAAGGAAATTGTATTAAAGGTTGAAGATATACCGCCCTTGGATGTCTTCTACAGTCCAAAGCATAGGGCTATAGTTAGAAAACAAAGGAAGAAAAGGAAAATCGATCAGGGTTTATTTTCAGCTCCCCAAGTCGAATTAATGAATGTTGTCTGGAAGGACTTTGAAGTTAATCCTTCAGAGGATTTAACTAAATTATCTCAATATGCAGGGGCTTATACAACAGCGATAATGGACAAAGCCTCCGAAGTTATCCAATTGATAAAAGAAAAAAATCAAAAAATAGCGTTGCTGGAAGAAAAGGCAACAGTGGATCATCAAAAAATAGCACAGCTAGAACAACAGCTAATTGAAGAAAGACAACAGATTGAGCAGCTTAAAGAGCAATTGAATGTTGAGAAACAAAAGCTTGACCAGCAAGCTCTACACAAAGAACGTCAACTTTCTTAAGAGCTAAAAAAATTACAGGTAATACTTCAACAGGAGAACATGGCCAAAGAAGAACAAAGTGCCTTGTTACAAGCACAGATACAAAAATTTAAGGAGTATCCTGAGCTTGATCAGTTCAAAATGGAGGCTCTCGAATCAATTAAAGCATTGTCATGACAACTTGATATTTTATGTCATAAAATATCACTGGCCGACCCTCAATGTGTAATAGCTACATCACTCATAGAAAAGGCAGTAAACACAAGGCTCGAATTCGAAGATGCCGATGAGAAACTTTCAGGATTCCTCACATGGCAAGACACAGACCAAGGCATAGCCGCCAATATTCCCAAGACCCAAGAATCACACAAGGAAATTTTTTTTGCGGAATGGGAAACGCAGTTAATTAAGGAAGAATGGGCTACCTCCAGGGCAAGAGTTGTAATGAACAGTTTAGTGGAATTAATCAATGACAATTTGTATACGACCAACTTGATTTCCGATTGCATCCCATGGAAACTCCCAAAATTCAAAGAATTAGAGAAACAATGGAAGCAGAACTTAGCCAGTAAGGACCAACAGATCATTGCAATGTAAGGACTCACATGGGATGCATTCTGGTTCTATTTGGTTAAACCACACAGCCAGCAGACGACTACAAAATGCCTCTCCCATGCCATCAATTATATGATTCCAGAGCTTTCGGATGCCACATATACTAGCCAGCTACATTCTCGATTGAGTCATCCTCTCGAAGTGAAAGAAATGCTATCAATCTGCCAGCTGCGCATACCAAATATGAAATAAATACAATTAACCTGTTCTAGTGGAGATTGCAATTCTATTTTTATGAAATCGGATCTACGATTTTACATTTTTGGCAGTTCCAAAAGCATTTAAGCGATATTTTAGATATTTTGTTTTAAGTTTATTATTATTTAAACCCCTTTCATGTATTTAGAAAGGGGTCATCAATTTGTATTAATTTTTTGACTTGGGAAGCTACACTTCTGTACTTCCGAATATATTATTTTTGTTTATGGTGGATCATGATTCTGCAATTTTATGAGAAGATTACTTTCAAGAATTTTCACTTTTGTTTTTCCTAAAAGTTGTTCTAAGTAAGAAAGCGGGATTAGAGTGTTATTTGCATCAGGAGGTTACAAATGTATCTGGTTTTCTATCGTAATCATGTTGTTTAATTTTTTTTATGTAATGAAACATTCTCTATGAAAATTGTTATTGTTTACATATGTATGCCTATGAAACAATCATTTGTTATATCATTTCTGAAAACTTAGAATTATCATCTTTCAAAATATATGTGAGCGATATATATATATATTAATGCGATATGTTATCATCATTACTTTGTTTAAATGTAAATGTAAATGCATCTTTCTTCTGGATGAATAAGCCATCTATATGATTATTCATCTAATTGGAACAAATCTATAATCACATTTATCAAAGGATACCCGAGTTTAAGTAGAGTTATTTGTATCTATTAAGCTATAGATTAGATCAAATATCATTTCCATTATCTGTTATACAAACAACCAATCATCAACCCATATATCATTGGGAAACTGGTCCCATATTATCCAGTCGAAGCCACCATCCCAAACGGAAAAGGAGCTGTACTAAGGTCCGGACCGGGTAGTTTTCCCTAATGTTGAAGTTAGGATTTTTGGGGCTTCAACAGGTCCTAGAGATGGTGTGTCTCATTGATCGAACCTAGCTACGAAAAGCCCACAGTACAGCTGTAGCGGGATCAGTTAGATTGATGCAGTCAGATGTCAGGAGGACAGAAATCAAAGTGACATGTGTCGGATACTGGAGCGCAGATCAGAGTTGGAAATAGTGCAGAGTGCATGGATGCAGATGTCAGCATCATATAAAGTTCAGTAGACATGGGCAATAGCTAGCATCAATCAGAAGACTCTGATGACATATGCATTATATTGATTCAGTTGGTTGGAGGCTATTCAGTTTCAGAAGTGTTGCATGCAAGAGTTGCATGTGCGAACAACACTAAAGAAGTGTTGCATGAAAGAGTTGCATGTTGCATGCAAGAGGTGAATTTTCACATGCAAGGACATTCCAAGGTATCAGATCAGGACATATTGATACCTTTCTTGTTGAGAGAGAGTGTTGAAATTTGCAACAAGAAATAGTGAAATTGGCATCCAGAAACAACATGATAGCACACACACTAGTGTGTGACCACAAGTAATGTAGTGATGGGTCCTAGCGATACATTAGTGTGCAATTCAATTTATTTAATAAATTGGAAATGTATCGAATTTAATTTTCCCTTAATTAAATTGGACAATAAATTGTAATCTTATCTCATAGTCACTTGTAATAGTTAACTGAGTGTGATAAACTCAGTTAGCTCATGGAATTCGAGTTGAAGGTGGTTGGTGAGGCATGCAGAGTGATTCTATTAGTTTTTGAGTCCAAGTTGCAGTTAGTGCATCAGTTTAATGCATGAGAAATCAGTTAACTCAATTAAGTGAGTTAAAGTCAATTTAACTAGTTGTAACTGTTTGTTGCAATATTGAGAGGTCAAGGGAATTAAATCAGATTTAATTCACATGCAGTGATTTGTTATGTAACTGATGATTTACTATTAATATTTGCATGCATGTCAGTTCCAGTGGAGACCAAGTTGAGACAAAGGTCAAAGGGAAGTTGACTATCAGTTGTATTATTAGCAAACCGCCTGGATGCAGTTAAAACATCACAGGATTTCCCACGATACTAGCACAGTCAAGGAAGGCTGAAATTCCTAAAGAATAGGGATTGCATGAGCAAGGAAGGTTGAGCAGAGGCTGAGAATTGGCTAAATGTTGGCTCGATTTTGTTTGGACTAGTGTGAGACGATTAGCAGAGTGCAAGAGACTCTTGTGAGAAGAGTGCATATTAATTGTTTCATGATTCCTTTGTGAATATACAATAGAAGATAGAGGGGTTTTGAGTAGTAAGCTTTCCTTGGGAAATTATCTGTGTTGTGGTCTGATTTGATTCTTTCTTTGCTTAATGTGATTGGCGATTGTGTTTAATTTCCACAATTGATTTGTATAAGGATTCAGTATCTAGCTTTAGTACATTGTTATATCGGATTGAATCCATTGATATACACATGTTTGTATAATTTCTACACCATTGTTGGTAAGTTTTCACAATGGAGGACATCTCCTTGTATCTTTGGAAAATATTAGAGAGTATTTCACTGTGATAAACCACCAAATGTCCTTATTGAGTGATGATTGCACCAATAACATAGTCATAGGCACATGTCTCAATCTCAAATGGCTATTACAGTTCTGGTGAGGTGAGGATTGGTGTTGAGCAAATCGATGTTTTAGATCCTCAAATGCTTTCTATTCTAACACGAACCAAGAAAACTTTGCTTTTGCTCCACCCTTGGTCACTTGAATTAAGGGCTAAGTGATATGAGAGAACCCCAACACAAACCTTTCGTAGAAGTTAGCAAGGACTGAGAAGGTATCATCCAAATATACAACCATAAAATAAATTTTGAACAACCACAAGATGTCATCCATCATCCTCATGAACATTACTGGAGCATTAGTAAAGCCAAAGGGCATGGCCAACCACTCAAAAAGGTATTCTTTAGATTTTAAGGTTGTCTTCCATACATCAATTTGTTCAATTGGGACCTAGTGGTAGCCTAAATTCATATCAATATTACTAAATAAATTATCACCCTTAAGTTGATCAAGAATATCTTCAATACAAGGGATTAGGTATCTATTCTTGACAATGATTTTATTTGGGGATTTATAACCAATAAAGAGTCTCCATGTCCCATCCTTCTTCTATACTAACACATTGGACTTCAACAAGGTGAGGAGCTCAGTAAAATGTGCCCCATTTGGGTGATCTCATGAATCTGACATTTTATTTCCTCATCCTCCAAGATAGAGAGTCCATATATTTCGTCGTTAAGTAAAGGAGCACAAGGTATCAAGTCAATTGAGTGTTTGAACTAGTAATGTAGTGGCACCCCCACAAGTGGAGTGAAGATATATTTGTATATATTTACAATCTTGCCCACCTACTTCTATTTTATATAGAGGCATAATGTTGAGGCTATGGTGGTCGTAGTGACCTTCCTTTCACCTTCTAACCAAACTATGAAGAGGACAAACTTTGCACTTTGAGAGATTACTTTCGACATTGTTTTGCTACAACGACATTAGGGGGACAAGACTCATAAACAACATGGAATTTACATAAGAAGTTTGATCTGTATTAGATCATTACATTTTTTTTCGTCCATCTTGATGCTTTTAGAGTGGAAAAAGTGGAGGAATCAACTCACACGACCATTTTTACTAGCGGGACCTAATTTGGAAAATTAGGGGTTGAAATCTTCCTAGAGAAGTTTAAGGCATTAAATGGATTTTTTGGGGGTAAAAATTTGCTACTATAACATGCACCCTCTTTTCCTAATCTACACATAGAGACCTTTCCAACGACACAAGAATCGCTTCAATCGAATTTTGTAATCAAAAGTTATGCTACTCGAAATTTGACCTTCCTGTTTGACCACCATGATTCAGGAGGATGCCACATCAACCCCCGTTACTCATGGAAAATGGGATAGCCACATGACCATGATCAATAACGCTCTAGAAGAGTCAATATTATAACTCTAGATAAGATTTGAAGCAGTCAAACTAACCACTAGTAGGTTATCGGGTCATGTTATATCCGAGCCACTAGGAGGAAAAAATGCTCCATTATTTTTGTTGTGAATTTTGTTCCATTACGACTAGAGTATATGGGAGGGAGAGGGAGAGAGAAAAATGAATAGGATTTGTGCATTGTAGTTTCTCATGGGCCATAGGATTTACTTCTTTGTACTTGCATCCATTTTCTATTTAGGGAAAGAGAGTAGAGCAACCTCACTTTCTAGTTGGGTTTTCTCTCGAAAGGGTTTCCCAAGATATATCTTATGTCAATTGTGGTTTGTGATTTTTAGGGAAAATTTTAGGGGCTAATATTCATAGATGGGCTAATTTTACATGCTTTTTCCAAAAAAAAAGATTCGCCAATTCCCATTTTTTTCTCAAAATGGTTCGCCCAAATTTTATAAGAAAAAAACATTTTACCTTAAAATTCACCAAATATTTATAGGTACTATATAAAATCATTATAATTTTGAATATTTTTACTAGAATATCGCCAAGAATTTTATACTTTGCATATTATGGATCAGTAAGACTTGCCAAGGTTTCTAATCTTTAAAATAAATTTCCATCATTAAAATTTTCCCTGGTGATTTTATATTTCATTGTTATCTAATTTTGCATAATTATATTTACATGCATGTGTAATAAACAATAATTAATAGATCCAAAAATCTAAGGAGAAATAAATCCTCATAATATAGATTTTATATTTTCTAATATATTTTAGTAGATATGCTGTAGCAAGTTGTCTAGTGGAATATCCATAGAAATTTACAGATCATATTGGTGTCAGAGCAAGTTTCTTTGGGTATATTTAGGAAATTTGTTGGGGGTGTAGATCGGTTAAATCAATAATCACAAAACCCTAGCCATGACCGACGAATCGGTGAATAATCCTCTTGATCTAGTAGAGGAGAGGTTTTGCAGTTGTAAGCACAAGTTGCAAGTATAAATCATAATGTGAGGCTCCTCATGATGGCCCTGACCAATAAGTTGGGGCTATTCAGAGAAGATGGGGGTTCTAACATAGAGACAGAGGGGAGATCATGAAATTGGGAAGAAACAGAGAAGGAGTTGAAGAAAACCTTAAAATGATCAACCCAGTTTGAGTGTCGTGAACCATTCACAATTCTTGTTAAAAATGGAAGTGAAGATTGTTATCAAATCACATCAAGGTGAGATCAATGATTTGAAGCTAAATAATTGGTTGCAATAATTAGAAATTTATTTTAGTGTTTATCATATAGAGGAAGAACATAATATTTCATTTGTGTGGTTGAAATTATAGGGTCATGCCATGAATTGTTCGAAGAGTCACACAAAGACCTTGAATTTGGAGGGAGATCCTCCTGTTATCACTCAAAAAAATATGAAACATTATTTGACATGGTCATAGAGTTCATTTGTCAAAGGTTTCGTTAAGCCTTTCAAGTTGGTATAGGAAAATTTCAATTTTTTCATGTTTAACCTATCCTAAGGTTCAAACCCACCTTCATTTAGGTCATGTCATGTCCCATCAGTCATCATTAGGTGTCAGATTTCATTTCCCAAGCGTTCAATTTGAAAAAGGACACTTTAGCCAGTTTTACCTCTTTTCGTAGCGTTTTACACTAAGAAATAGCAGTTTTCGCTACGAAATTGCCTAATAGTTTCGTAGTGAAACTATGAGAGAATGAACTAACTACACTACGAGAAATAGTTGTTATGTCTGTCTTGTCAAATCTGATGCAAAGTTTCATTTCATGATTAGAGGAGTTAGGGTGGATGTCATTCGAGTCTGTTAGGGATAATTCAAAAGTACAAAGGTCATGTTTGAGGTCATCATTGTCGTTTTTAGCATGCATGTGTCATCATTAAGGCATGAGTCGTCAATGAAACCATAAAACATTACCCAATTGAGTCTTTTTGTCATTTTATGCTTTATCCTTGCATGTTATTGGGTTTTCTGGAGAGCTGCTTCATCGAGCCAAGCAGGTTGCTGGCATTTTCAAAGGTTGCATGTGTCATTAATCAAGCGATGTTGAGAAGATATAAAATCACCATGGCTGCAAGGAAGAATACCAACAAAGGTGGTCACTTCCACATATTGAAGTTTGTCATCTACATGTTTCTAAGGATTTTGCTCAAAGTTTCACTGGAACAGCTTCAAAGGTGGGAATGCTAAACCTCACAGTAACACCAGACAGCATTTCAGCAGCAACAGGAATCCCTAGAGGAGGGGAATAGTGGTTTAAAGGTATCAAGTTCACCATGCAAGACTACAAATAATTCATCAAGCCAGAGCATAGTGAAATTGATCTCACAAATACTATCCAAAAGAGTTACATGAAGGACAACTTTTCTCTCAGTGAGGAGGACTTTGAGCTGATTTTCAGATCTTGGCATGTGGCCAATGTATTTTACCTCACCTACAGCATAGTCCCTTGCAGGAACTGCGTCATTTCTTGTAGTGTTGCAGTGAGAGGGTTAGAACCCTTGTTCTTGAGCTAGTTTCTTAGGGAAAGGGCCAACCCTTCTCTCGGAAAGCTAGAAAGGGGCATTTTTCACCTTCTTCTTGTAATGTTCAGCTATATGAAGGCAGAGCTTCAGCTAAACTGCGTTATTTCAGATCCATATCTGTAGATCCACTTTTTGTACTCATACTTTCAAGAAACCATGTCCGGGTTATCTTCATAATGTGTAAAAGGGGCTAGATCTCTAATTTTCTCTATGCAAGTTTGACAAATAAAACTCCAGATATATGGTCTTCTCTCATATTGTATCAAAGACACCCATATAATCACGTTGTGCTTGCTTCAGAAAATTCTACATAGTCTAAGTCATGGGATTTGAGTGTTTTTAAGCCATATTGAGATCGGGAGATCTGTTTAACACATCAAAAGAGATTTTTTTATGGTCCCCTTCTCAATGTGAGTCCCATAATAAATAAGCTAAGGGATCCAAGTGTTATTTCTTACATTTATAGCGTAATTTTCTGAAATTAACGTTTTTATGGTCCAGATTGCTGCATTTCCCAACTTTGGGATAAAATAGTGGGACATATTTTTGTTGTTGTAACATTAAATTGATGGCTATGTCTTCCTCACACATTTTATAAGTTTATTCATCACTGCAACTCCAGTTTTGTGTTCATGTATTGCTGCATTCCCATTTTGGGATATTACAGTGGTATCAGAGCATAACCTTGGCTCAGCCTATGAGTTCCAGCCATTATGCTATCAGAAGAATAAGAAGACAAAGAGAAGGAGTAAGATCAAAATTTTGGAGAGAATGATATTTGTCTCATCACTATTCATATCTAGAAAGAACCTCTCCAAGGAGATTAATCAAATGAAGGGGAAGAGATGCAATGAAACTCCTAAAGGGTTTCAAGAAGAGGAAGGGCCATGTACTTCCTATTCTCAAAGAGGAGAAGACAAGAGGCATGAAGAACACTTGGAACCTGTGATCCTAAGAAGGTACCATGTAGAATACAAATCTCAACCTAGAGCTTTCAAGGAGACTCTAGCTCTTCCTCAGTTTATCCAGCTGGAAGAAGAAAGGAGGCCCTACAGCAATGGGATGATGAGAGGCAATAGATTTCTATTGTCCACTTTTGATGGATCACCCACATGTGCAGCAAAGGCTTGGGTGATAAAGCTAGAGGAATTCTTCCTACTACATCCAGCGGTAGAGAGAGAGGCTGTAGAAATTGCAAGGCTGCACCTTGAAGGTGAAGCAAGCACTTGGTGGTTCAGCCATGTGAGTCATGCAAGAGTGTCTACTTTTGCAGATTTCACTCAAAGGGTGATCAAGAGATTTGACAAAAAGAAATCATAGGAAGAGAAGCCCTCACCGCCATTGGAAGAGTCATGTACTAGTGCTATTACAACCATGGAGGAGCAGCCTTCATCTTCGGCAGTTTGGGAAGGCAACACATTGGAAGGAACTCTTGCAGCCATACAAGATACTTCCATATTTCACCAAGGTGTGCCTAATTTTCCATCTCTTATCATTTCAGCAAATATTATGGAGGGATATACACCATTGCATACTACTAATATAGAGCAACATAACTACACTGTGCTGTGCAACCTTGAGTTATTCAAGGGAGGGATGAACTACATTCAACCTCTTGAGTTGAAGTGTAGAATTTCTGAAGATAGGATGAGTATGATCCCATGTACAATGGCTGACTATGACTTCAGCATTGTACCTTGCTTCGAGACAGTACATGTATCACCTTGCAGACCTATAGCGCTATACATGAGCAGTAGTGAAGAGAAGAGGACCCATTCCTTATGGGAGCATTCAAATGGCAGCTTCATTCATGAAGCAATGGAGGAAAAGATGATAGATGGTAGACATCTTGAGATGAGAAATATTTTCTCCTTTCTAGATGACACTTTCTCAATGAGCATCTCACAGCTCAAAGAGAAACTTCTACCTGCAGCAGATCCAGAACATTATTGGTTTTGGAGGGCCATTGATGAGAAGGAGATCTCATGGAGAGATATCATTGGGGGTGCACTTCAACATATCATGGAGTGAAAAGTTCTTCAAAAGTCTTAGGAGGTTTTTCCCTCATCACACTTGGATCCTTATGGATTAAAACTGGTCATTGGAGTGGGATCTTTTCTAGGAGATATCTGAGGAGTTGCATTTCTACATCCCATGAAATGCAAGAAGAAAAATATGATATGGGAGGATGGCAGTCTTCATTGGAAGAGTACCAAGATGGAGAATGTTAGGAGACATCCACAGGTGGATGAATGGATGTGGATGGAGAGCAAGAGACTGGTGAGCCACTTGCATATTTATGACACCGGGCAGCAAGAGGCATGGCTGCGTTGGCTACTCTTGAAAGAGTTTTTCCATCATATGACATATCCTTTTTCTAAGGGTATGTGGGTGGAAGAAACTTGGTAGGACACTTGCATCATATGGAAGCATAGAGTTTGGGAGCATTATGTTGGTATGACATTCCTCATGTCAATCAACATATTTTCACTTCATGAATTGTATGATAGAGGTGTGAGGGGGCAGCAAGAATTATTATTGTTGTGGCTCCTCTTGGGAGAGTATGGGCAGAATTTTTTCCATACTCATCATGGTATTTCTAGAAAAAGGGATGGCACATTCAAGGTGAAAAGAGGCTACCCTTCAACATTGAAGGATAATGAGGGGCTTCCATATAGGAAGAATATTTCCCCACATAGTAGCATGATGGTGGATGACTTTGGCATGTGGAATGTCATGGATGGGAGTCATGGAGTGACAAGAGCCTTATCACTAAGGCCAACAATGATGTCACTTGGGAGTATGTTTCTATTAATGGGGTGTTCCAAGGGGAGTATGCATCCTTTCATGTTGCAAATTTTTATGAGAAGATTCTCATGGGAGGACTCATCCATGGACCTCACCTTCAGCTTACTCATTATGAATGGTAAGAAATGCATTAATGTACTTATTGTTCATTTCATTGAGTATTTGCATTATTTCACCATCTATGTATAGTGCATTGCTTCACAAGGGGACAAGATTATTTTTGGGTTTCATGATCCTTCTAGGACCAACACTTATGATGATAACCCTTCTCTACATGTCTCTGGGCAAGTGTATTGTTATTTTTATGATCAGCTGATATATATTACTGCTTACTACCACATAGTAGATAAGAAAACATGCACAGTTAGTAACTTGTTGAAGGACAACTTGCCACATGATGTTCTAAAGTAGCAGTCGGGAATACTGCATTGTATCTACTCGAGAAACCATTGGTATCATCCAAAATTACACATAACCTTCAGCATTTTTCTGATTTGGATGCCAAATGGTGATGATGTGCCAATCATTTTGAATGGGATGGTTTGGGCCAGCATGATTCATGACACGAGAGAAAGGATCTTTGGAGATCTAGTCTTCTTCTTGCCACTTGAGGGAAACCTTATTGCAGCCCAATATCAACGCATGCTCTACACTTATCATGAGTGGAGAGGAAGATAGCATGGGGTACGCCATTTTGTCTACCATATTCAGTTATTCAGCCCACCTACATTGCAGAAGCCCAAGGTGGAGGAGATCTTTCATGAGTTGCCATGTGGGAGGGTGACTCATTTTGTATTGATGATAGCTTGGGGATAGAGGTTTCACATGGGATTGACAATTCCCAATGCATTTTAGACTCCATGCCTTGAGAGGACCTCTAGACAGCACCTAGTTGCCTCCTTGAGTATTTCACCTTTTCATGATGATGGCCATTTGGGATGCTCACCAAATGCTAGCTTATATGCTTGGGAGGGGCACTATGGAGACTTATTGTTGAAACAACATCATATTCCTTGGAGGATTTCATCATATGAGGATGCTACAGGAAGAGGAAAGGAGAATTTCCAGTTCTATCCTTGCAGTTGCTTGAGGACAAGCAACATTTGGGAGGGGAGGACTGTAATATTCCAAAATTAAGGTAAGAAGGCCCATGCATATTAAAAACAGGAATAAAATCCCTCATGTTGTGAAAAGGGATCATAAAACTAGCTGGATTTTACACTCCCATGTGTGAACAACGACAAATGCATGTGGACAAGGTCAATTTTGACCAAGTCAACAACGCTGATATGAGAGGAGGAGATCATCCATAGAGACAACATAGTGCAAGTAGGAGGAATATTCCTTGGTGGAGGAAACCCTAATGAGTGGGGCCCAAGGCAAGAAGGTTCACATTTGTTTAAAAGGAGGGCAAGGTAGCCATATGAGGGCATGAATTGAAGATTGGATTTTTCATCTGCATGACTATTCTACTTTCTCCAACTATTTAGTTGAGATTATTGTGTTGCTTAGCACAAGGCATTCCTGTTTAGGAATTCCTTCTCCTTTCTTGAGACGCCTCTTGAGGGAGTTTGTACTATATTTCTCCACATCCAGGCTTGAGGCCAAGCATCCTCCTTCAGCTATAATGTTATTTTGCAGAGTATAACATTGTGTTGCAGGGTGTTGCAGTGGAGGGTTCCCAACACCACTTCCGGAGCTTGTTTTCTAGAGGAAGAAGCTTTCCTTCCTTTGAGAGATAAGTGAGGAGGACTTTGAGCTGATTTTTAGATCTTAGCATGTGCCCAATGTATTTCACCTCACCTATAGTGCAATCCCTTGCAGGAACTGCGTCATTTCTTGCAGTGTTGCAGTGAGAGGGTTAGAACCCTTGTTCTGGAGCTAGTTTCTTAGGGAAAGGGCCAACCCTTCTCCCGGAAAGCTATAAAGGGGCATTTTTCACCTTCTTCTTGTAATTTTCAGTTATATGAATGCAGAGCTTTAGCTAAACTGCATTATTTCAGATCCAGATCTGTAGATCCACTTTTTGTACTCATAATTTCAAGAAACCTTGTCCGGGTTATCTTCATAATGTGTAAAAGGGGCTAGAACTCTAATTTTCTTTATGCTTTGAGTAATAAAACTCTATATCTATGGTCTTCTCTCATATTGTATCAGATACCCCCATATAATCATGTTGTGCTTGCTTCAGAAAATTCTGCATAGTCTAAGTCATGGGATTTGATTGTTTTTAAGCCATATTGAGACCGGGAGATATGTTTAACACATCAAAAGGGATTTTTTTATGATCCCCTTCTGGTTGTGAGTCCCATAATACATAAGCTAAGGGATCCAAGTGCTATTTCTTACAGTTATAGCGTAACTTTCTAAAATTAACATTTTTATGGTCCAGATTGCTACATTTCCCAACTTTGGGATAAAATAGTGGGACATATTTTTGCTGTTGTAACATTAAATTGATGGCTATGTGTTCCTCACACATTTTATAATTTGATTCATCACTTCAACTCCATTTTTTTGTTCATGTATTGCTGCATTCCGATTTTGGGATATTACATGTACATGGAGTGGTGTTTGGAAGTCCATATATGTGCATGTGTTATGCAATCTTCATGTGGGGATCTGACCGATACCACCTCATCAAGGATTAAAAATACTTCACCATCAACGCGCACAAGGATAAGTCCAAAAATTTGCTGGTAAGTGCCAACCAAGCCATAAAATTGACCAATTTAAGCAAGAAGTATGTTTTACAATTTTTAAGAGAAAATCAACATGTAGAAGAGTCAGTAAGAGCAAAGGAATCCATGTAGGGATATACCAAGAAATAGAAACAACAACTAGTAGAGTTTTTATAGGCATAAAGGGATGTGTTCCATGAGCCTAAAGGGCTACCACCTAGGAGGGAAGTGGAGCACAAGATCCAGCTATTTTCAA
Source organism: Pinus albicaulis (assembly GCA_034641835.2). Lineage (NCBI taxonomy): Eukaryota > Viridiplantae > Streptophyta > Pinopsida > Pinales > Pinaceae > Pinus > Pinus albicaulis. Next base: position 133,890,321 of record CM076569.1, on the reverse strand, counting down.
ACTCCCCATTGTAAAACATTGGATTGTACAAGCAATTTGTTATAGAAGCAAGCGAGATGAAGAAATAGTTGCAGTGACTACTAGAATAGGGTGTCATTTGACCGATTACATGACTATGTGGATCACCCATCATCACTGTTGATGCAAGAGCATCTACAAGTCAAGATCACCTTTGAAATTCATAGGTCAAAACCTCATTTAACAAGGGAGTTGGTTCCCTAATTTATTTTCCAAGGGAAGTTGGGTTCCCTAGGTTGTTTGATTTGTAATATATAATATAGTCTAGAAGGAATGAATATGAAGAAGAGAGTGTATCTGGAATACACTCCCCTCTTCAAATTCTAACCACAAAAGATTACAAACTGGAATGAATTTGTTAGACATATGTCATTTAGTTCATATGTAAAAAGGGAATCTAATTATAAATAGGATTTTGTTAGAAAATATAGGAATCAGGTTTTTTTTGTTAGATTGATTGAATGAGAACTTTATTAGCAAAGAGCCTCATATATAATAAAATAGAAAAATAGAGAAATTAGACAGAGTTAGAGAGTTTGAAGAACCTAGAGTAAGCGATATGTGTATGCAAAGGGATTGTGCATGACTGTAACTGTTATTTTCCCTATTAATTCAAAATCTATAGATCTTTGTTGATTTATGTGTATGTGTTGATATTTTTGTGTGTATTTTAGTTCCGGGTTGTCACATTATTAATTGTATGTAGGTGGTTGTAGCCTAATCAAGTTACAATTGAAAGAACCGAGATGAAGAACATGACTTTCATTTTTTCTTCTTCATGTGTTGGCTTCATTAGATCCAAGCCAAAGGAAGATATGGCGATTGACAAAAGCTTATAGTTTTCAAGTTTTTTTATTCCCAAACTGATGGATTAAATAGTGTTAAAATTTATCTGGCTTGGGACCCAGTCTAGACTATATTTGTCTTTAAATACATCCATCCTAAATCCATCTAGCATGTCACATAAAGTATTTTATAAATATCCTAGACCACTGGATCGGGTTGGATATCTGGGCTTGGAGATATTCATCCCTTTGCATAATTGTTTCTTGTCAAATCTTCAAGATCGTTGTATTGTCTTGGATTGGACCAAACACCACCATGGGATGCATCACAAGAATATGTCAAGTGAGCTCAGTTATATTTTATTTTATTAAAAGTTGGCAAGTTTTATGAAATATGGGCCTTATGGCATCGAGGCTCTACTGTATCCAACTCCAACACCCTAGATATAACTATTGTTAAAAAAAAAAATCATTTGAATTAGAGAAATATGGGCCTTGAAATCTAGATATACAATGATTATGAAAATATATCCAGGATTTATAAAATAATCTACAAAGGCTTGGATTTTGGATATTGGGAAAGAGTGAATCATCCATCTATGCATGAAATCAGAACCAATGGTAAAGATATTATTTCAGGTGATTGATCAACATCAGTTGTGCCAAAGAAGGATGGGACTTAGAAAATGTGTATAGATTATATGGAATTGAACAAAATTACGCTAAAGAACAGGTACCCTCTCCCCAAAATAGATGATTTGGTAAATCAACTACAACAAGCAAAATACTTCACCAAGCTAGACTTAAAGTTTGTATACCATCAAGTTCGAGTCAAAGAACAAGATACATAGAAGACCACCTTTAAAACCAGGAAAGGTTTGTATGAGTGGTTATTCATGCCATTTGGCCTATGCAATACACTAGTTATGTTTATGAGGTTATTGAATGATATATTGCGCCCTTTTATAGATTCATTTATTATTTCCTATTTGGATAATATACTGGTATACAGTGATACCTAGGAGGAGCACATTTCACATTCGACGTAGTTGCTGGAGACATTAAAGAAGCACCAACTGCTAGCAAATATCAATACGTGTAAGTTTGCACATCGATCTTTTGTGTATTTGGCGTATGTGATAGGTGGAGGAGAGCTTAATATAGATCTTACTAAGATGAATACCATCGTGAAATGGTTGGTGCCTACCAATGTTTCTGAGGTTAGGATTTTAGTTGCGGTGACATAGTACATGAGGAAATTCATAACCTTATTTTCAGCAGTAGCAACACCACTCAATACCATAACGACAAGTGGAAATATTTTCATGTGGGGAAAGGGTTAGTAGAGGTCCTTTAAGGAGCTCAAGCAGAAGATAAATCAAGCACTAGTTGTGGCATTACAGAATTTGCAACAACCCTTCGAAGTGGAGACATATGCGAGTGTGTATGTTATGAGAGAAATATTGATGTAGGGAGGAAGGCTTGTATGCTACCATTTTGAAGTATTTCATGGGACAGTTCTTAACTACCTGAATTACGACAAGGAGCTTTGTGTCATGGTGCAAGCTACGAAGAAATGGAAATATTATCTGATGGGATAGGAAACAATAATCCACAAACATCACTAGCCACTGCAGTACCTACAGGCTCAAAGTAAGCTACAACGAACCAATCAATACAAGTGGATGGGGTTTCTTCAATAGTCTCATTCAATGATTAGGCATAGGAGTGGAAACACAAACAAGTTGGCCAACATTCTTTCAAAGGCATAGACATCAAAGATAACAAATTTGCGAACTCTAATGCACATGGAGCCATTCATCCATGATGCATATAGAGATGCACGTTCAAAGGATGGGGAAATTAAGAAAGTTTTTTAGCAATTATAGATCCAGATTCATGTGCATTATGGTGACAACACCATTGACTACCATTTCCAGGACAGGTTACTCTATAGGCTAGATAAGTTATGTGTTCCTAAAGGCGAGCGATTGTAAATGATTAGAGAGGCTCACACCTCCAAGGTTGCAAGACACTTTGGTGTAGGGAAGGTAGTTTCCAACTTGCAGAGGTATGTCCATTGACCCAAGATGCAAGAGTAGGTAGATATGTCCATAAGAGGATGCATGCTTTCTTGTACCATCAATCCTAGTAATAGGAAATAGGGTCTATATCATCCCTTACTTATACTTTCTCGTCCTTCAAAAATCATTTATGTAACACCCTCCTCCCACATTAACCCATGATAACTAATCCAATGGGGTAAACATGTGACGAGAGGCTACAATTATGTGATTCAACTCCCCATGTATAGTGAAGGAAGTGGAATCGACAAAACATAACCAATCTAAATTTCCTCGGGAGCTATAGACCCTTTAAGAGGCAACCAACCTTTTCAAGTGCCTAACTCCTGCGAAAACTTGTCATTTTGCTGATATGGACCCTCAGTCGCTCCCATGACAAGCCATGCATGTGGCTAAGGCCTTCCAATCACTCCCAAAACAAGGCATGCCAACAAATGTGGTCTTTTTCAGGTAGTTTCGAGCCAAGGACCCTAAATTTTGAGCCACTTTTTCAAGGCTAGGTCTCATGCCACTACCCAAAACTTCATGATACTTTCAGAAATTATAAACAATAATGGAATACGGTTACTAATGCAATAATTAGTGAAAATACTTGACTTTACGCCTACTATCCATGACAGGCATTTCGTCAAACATATCACAAATATGTAATCTACATGTCATAACAACACATCTGAGCCTAGGGGTCTCATACTTATCTGAGATTCGTGAAGAAGCATTGATGCCTTATCACAATAGCTACATTATCATATATTGGGTCATATATTCTTTGTTCATTCATTTGCTAATCAAAATATGACAAGAGTCATACACCAATTTTGTCATAAAACATACTCATAACCAACATATAACCAACAAAAATAACAAGGATATAACAACCATAAAACCAAATATGAACATGTACAATTACTCATGGAATAACAAAGGAGAAGGACCTCTTATTAATTAATCGCACAAGCTAACTAAGTTAGGGACTTCCACAAACCACCCGACCATAGATTGGAGTTGAACCGAATCTTTATTTCAGCCAATCACCCTTGTGCCATATTCCACGCATGAATGTGGGACTCACAACAAAACCGCCCAGGGCTTCCTCAAGTTTTACCATATATCCAAACAAGGGATTCCTAGGCCTGAAACCCTCATCAATACAACCAGGCTTTATCGCAATCCCACTGGATCACTAGGCCCTAAACAAGCATGGATGCCTCTGAATCTCTCCACCTAAACCGTGAGGAATTTTCCTATCTCTAGTATCTAGGATTTACCATATATCCCGCCATTCACCGGTCGAGGATTCCTAGGCCTGATCAAGATTCCACCCTTTAGGATTTACCGTATATCCTACCATTCATCGGTCGAGGATTCCTAGGCCTAATCGAAGGCATACACCTATAGGCTTTATAATATATCTGTCCATTCACCAGTTGAGGATTCATATGCCCACTGAGGTACACACAATCAACCTTTACCGCAATCCCACCTTCACCGGTTTAGAGATTCCTAGGCCTTGTGTTCTCCGAAGACCACTCCACTCAATTTCGAAACCATCCGGTAATCTAGCTCAACCAAGTAAAAGAGAACCCCATCACACCATGGTTATCCGGAAATGGCAAGGCAAGGATGAAAATCACTATCGCACCTGAAAAAATCCATGCCAATGACAACAAGAGAACCAGATACACACATGCATGTACCATGTATGCCAAATATAGCAAGTAAATCACACATGCAAATCGATACCTACAAGTAATTCAATTGTAGCCGCTTGATTTTTCTCATCCTTGCTTGATCTTTGTTTCCCTTTTCCTTCTTTGGTCTTCATTTGCTTTCCTTTATCTAACGCTAGAATGCTCTAAGTGTCCAAGAGTGAGAGAGAGAGAGAGTAGATAGAGAGATCTCCAAAATTGAACTCACAAAAAGCTGCCAACTAATCCTCATAAGTCTTTTTATTAATGAGGCCTCTATTTTCTTCAATTTCCATTATTTTTCCTTCATTTTCCTCCTCACATGCAACATGTGACCCTTCACCTTCCTTTTCTCCTAATTCCCATTATTTCATAAATAAAATGCCACTTAATGCCATTTGCCTTTCCAAATCCTTTGTCATTGCCTTTTCCAATTTCCTTAGCCATAATAAACCAAATGAACACTCACACTAGCATGCTTTGCCCGACATTCAACTTGGAATACGTGTCCCATGACCTTGGTTCTTATTTTGCCTTTATTAACTTTATTACATGGAATTTTGACAAGGCTGTTACAATTTACATGGAATTTGTGGGAGGTTTACCAACAACTGGGAAGGGACATGACTACATGTTCGTGGTAGTCGTCATGTTCAACAAGTTGTGCATTTTGATGCCCTTTAAAAAGGCCTTCAATGGGTAAGAATCAACAAAACTTGTTCTTTGGACATGTGTTGGGTACACTTCGAGACATCGAGGAGCGTCGTTTTAGACAGGGACACAATATTTCTCAGTGCATTTTGGACTACATTGTGGGAGAAGATGGACATGATGTTAAAGAGATCTACGAAATTCCATCCATGAATAGATAGGTAGACAAAAGTAGTCAATGAGAATTTGGTATGGCTTTTGATGGGTTACAATCATAAGCATCCAAATACTTGGGATGAAAATATGATATATATATATATATATATATATATATATATATATATATATATATATATATAACACTCTTATAACAAATTAATCCACACTTCTACTAGTAATTCCCCAATCGAAACATGTTTTGGATATTTTCCACCTTCACCTTTGGATATTGCATATGGGTAGTAACAAGGAGTGAGGGGGGGATCTTACAATGGATGCCTTCAGGGCAAAAAATAATGTTTAGAATATTAGGTAGATCCATAAACAAATATAAGAGACACTACATAATTCATAGGAAAAATATAAGGCTAGGCATGATCAATATAGAAGAGAGAATTCATTCAAGGTGGGAGACATAGTATGGTTATAATTGAATAAGGAGCGGCTACAGGGTCCTGGTAAGAAAATCAAGGTTCATGATATGGCCCCTTTGAGATATTGGAAAAGTTAGGAGATAACACCTATAGACTCAATCTACCACCGTACATGCACGCTTACTCATTAGTGAATGTAGAGAATCTAAAATTCTATCAACCTTGCATGCTATATTAGGAAGAAGAACAAGTCCTACCTTTTGTAGATGATTTGGCACCAGATGATCAAGCTGAGTTAACAGAGGATTCAATTTTGTAGAAGAGGTCAATGACTACAAGATAAGGGTAGCATGACCTTTGGTATATTTGGTTGAAAGGACAACTTCTAAGCAAGGATAAATGTTACACCTGAGAGAAGGTGGAGGAAAACTTTGCTCCCCTCATTTAGTAGAAGTTTTTGTGGACCAAAAGACTTCCAAATTGGGGAGGTTTGCTCTAGATTGGATAATTACATTGTTTTTCATCCATCTCGATGCTTTCAAAGTGGAAAAAGTGGAGGGATTAGCTCACAAGACCATTTTTACCCATAGGACCTAGTTTGGAAAATTGGAGTGTGAAACCTTCCAAGAGCAACTTGAGGCATTAAATGGCATATTTTGGGGGGTCAAAATTTGGCACTTTGGTGCAAATATGTTTTTCATATTTTAGAAACAAAGAGCTCTCCAACAGCATAAGAATAATCTCAATCAGAATTTATATGCGAAAGTTATGCTACTCGAAAGTTGACCTTCCTGTTTTGACCACCATAATTTAGGAGGATGCCACATCAACCCCATTAGTCATGGACGATGGGCTAGGCATGTTACCATTGTTAGAATTTCATGCACCCCAATTTATATTTTGATAGTTATGCACAACTAAAAACATAAACACACTGAAATACCTAGTTTTAAAAAACAACTTGCACAATGGAAAGTACGTTAGCAATTAGATAAAGCACATAACACTGAAATTTAATTTCCAAAATTCATTTCTTATAAATCCTTTAACAAGAAATCTAAGGGATACCATATCATGGATAGTGGCCCTTTACAATCCTTGAAAATGCCGAAAAAACACAAGTACAAAATCACTGGGCTAAGGCTAAATGCTTCAAGCCCTCACTGCCCAAAATCACTTATTCTACCTTATATTTTAATCACTATTGACACAAGCACCTTGATGTAGAATCATAGGGATTCCCATCCCTCAAATACTCAGTCCATTTGCAATCTTCCCTCTTTACAGGTTTGTCCTGCTATGACTACCCCTTGTAACCCATGACCCTCACATAAGCCCCTCGGTTTGTACTTATTACCTTTTGTGGGTATTTGTAACCCTAAACAACTCACGGCACACAAATATCTTCCCTCAACTAGTTCTTATAGACCTTTCATAACCCCGACCTGCTTCCTTATACCGTGGCTTTCCAAAACAAGTCTTCTTTACCCTTATGTAGGCCTCAACCTCTCGCTCCTTGTTGTAGCTTGTTCCCAAACCATAGGTCCAAACCATTACATAGGGTCCAACCCTTCTTTTCCCTGCTTACAGATGATTTCATAGGACCTCATTAGACCTCAACCCTTACCTTTTAACTAAGATATGCTTCCTCTAATTTTCCTACCTCCTACAAACTATCAAAAAGACACGATTAACCCTCTTTCTAGTGCTTGTTCCATACACAACTACCTTATCAATTAGTCATCCATCCTTAGGACATAGTTCCTTCTTCCCTTGACTATGGTTTTGTCCCTCAAACCAATGCCTAGCTTCCTATACCTTCAATGGCTTGTACTTCAGCCTTAGTACTAACAAATTTTCCCTGTGAACCAATTTACTCACATCCTTCAAGAGTACCTTGTTGCTCCTTTGCAGGTCTACATTTTTCTCAACAAATCAAAATCCCAATCAAGAAGAAACATCCATTATTCTCTTCTCCATGGTTTATCTCAAGCCTCTCCACTGGCTTATTATTTTATACTTTTCCTTAAAGTGTGAAATACCATGTGTTTGTACCATGGGTAATGATAATATCATGGGTCTATGGATGCAAAACCCCATAACTTAGCTCATACACTCACAAAATCACTTCTATGGGTGTTTTCCTCTAACATACCTAGCACCAAGGGCATGTGAGAGTATCTCTTGATGCTACCAATTTTCAACACTCCCCCTTAGCGAGGGAGGCACTTCCATTCTATTGACAGTTTTTGATATTCTGCCAACAATAGGGGGTCTCCCCGGTGTGAAGTATCAATTACACCTCACACCATTTGGGAGAGGAGTCCCATCTGGTTTGTGTGCCCAACTACCACCATGTGTGTATTTGTTGCCCTTGGATTTCAAATGAGATAAATAAATGTGATAAAAAGTGTGAAATGGTAAAGAATGATGATGAAATCAACCCTCCATTGATAAGTTGCAGAACATAATACAAGAAAGTAACACCAAAATAACGAGGAAGAGTATGCCTTAAGAGAGAATCAAATAACTGATATTAACTAAGACATACATAAATAGGAAAGTGTTAGAGACCAATTTTAAATTACTTCACAAATTAATTACTTACATTACATGGAATGAAAAGTAGAGATTCAAAGCAAAGATACCAGCTTCATGCAACAAATTAGTTCATTAAATTGTAATCGCAACAAATTAGTTCATTAACTTGTAACCAATATGTAAACACACATGCATAAACAACAAAATCATGGATATCCATTACAAGTGACACTAACATGCACAGGAATCAATGCAATAAGTAAAAAACTTCTCATTAAATGTTGATAAATACAAGCACTTGTACTACAAGCCTCTCAAAACCCAATAGTGGGATGAGAGCATTTCATATCATCTTCAAAACACAAACCCTAGCCTCACAATCACTTTCCTATCAACTACCTAGAGCATAACTGCTCAAATCCTAGAATGTTACAACTATGCTAAAGGATTCAAGCGCCAAAAGCCCCCCAAAGGAATGAGGCATGAGGGTCTTTTATGCACATGGGTGGGTGATTGTTCACCTCTTCCATGACTTTTCAAATTCCTTTATTGCCTATCTAGCTCATAAAACTTTTCATAGTCTAAATAACTCGTGGAATACTTTATTGTTTGATATTTACAATAAAATAAAATTTCTAATGTGCCAATGAGCATTAAAAAGCTTTAGTGCCATAGTGCGGGGTTTTATTTGCTGAGCAATTATTCCAACAATTATGACCTTTGAATGGTATCAAATTCAACTCATGAAACATGTATAGCAATGTTGAGCCCAAGGTTTTCCTAATATTCCTTATTTGCAGCGATTGCATTAATCTCCAACGCAACAATGTTGAATATATGATGCTTGCAACATTTAATGTGTATCTTTGTAAACAAAATTAAAATGAGAAATCAATTCTATCAATTTAGCATGAAAATAAAATGATATACATTGTGGCAAATAATTTACAAGAGCAATGAAACAATTCAATAACTAAGGAAGTATAAATGCAATAATATAAGTATTGGAAGCTCAAGCAAAAGAATACTCCCCAGACTTGAAATCAACTATTTGCATGTGTTGAATGGCTTTATTATTGCAAAGTTTGAATAACCCCATACAGCCTTGAAAGGTAACGAACATTTATCTTCATGCGCCCCTCATTCCATGTTCATGCTAGGCTCTTTTACTATGTCCTCGTGAAATCAGGTTTTACAAAGTTCCCATGCTTATTATGGTTTCGCTTTGAAATCCTAGCTTGTCTATCTCCAAGATTCACATAGATGGGCACTAGATGGATCTAAAAGAAAAAATCTTATTACATATATAGAACTCTGAAAGGTTACCTTGCATGCCCAAGCATAATAAGCATTAGTAAGATTGTGCTACATAAGATAAGCTTTTAAAATTTTAAATGTTAAAGCTTTGGATTCCTAATAAATGATTGAGATTGTAAGCATAAGATGGTTGTGATGCCTCTCATATCTTTTCTTGAAAAAAAAATCGATGCATAAGGTGAAATTGAAGACTTACTCTTGGATATGACAATACACATATCTAAACCCTCTTCTCCATTCATAATGAAGCAGACTTGTGGGAATTTAAGGCTTGCATCATCATCACATTCTTTTAAGCAAAATGATATGCAACAGTAAAAAATGAAGTGTTAGAAGTTGCATTGATTTGTCAAAATATACTTAAGTTTGAAAACCAATTCAATATTCAAACACATGAACCAACTTAATAACCAAAAGGCATCAATGTTTAATGAAATCTCCGACAATGATGATGCAACTAGAATGACTTAAAAATTCCATGAAATGCTCATGAAGGTTGAGGTTTGAAGATGCAAATTACAGAATTAGAACCAAAGTGAATAATATCCAACAACACAAGATTTATGCCTATCATTTGCAATGCATATTATGGAGACATAAGGCTTTAAAAGTGCATCACTAAAAGAGAAATCTCTCAAACACTAATGCATTCAATGGGATTTCCGGATGCGGATGTTTGAAGGTTTGGACGGGACGTGGCTTCCCGCGCTATTCCCAACGGCGTTTGACAGGGCAGCCCACATGGCTCCCGGTACCTGCATTTATGAAGACCATTACTCTCCAGCTCGCGCGGCAGTTATTCACCTTGGTCTGCTCACCCTGCATTCGATTATGGCGGTTCTTCTTGCAATGGAGCGCATTCGAGATAGTTCGAACGATACTGCTGGTCGGGGAGGCTCGCCATCTCCTCTACAAGGAAATTGTGCTCCAGATTCTACAGATGCCAGTGTGAAGACCAACATGGGGCGGCGCTGCTCTTTACACGCTTGCTTCGAGCCTCTTCCGGGGTTTCATTTCTCACACAGTCCACTTTGCAGCCTCAATTCACTCTCTGGCATCGGGACTAACCAGCGAGGTGGTCTCATTTGTCATTTTCAAGCTCCTTCTGCTAACCTCAATGACGACCAGTCCTTATCCTCTCCCCCTGTTTCCCCTGCCAGCCCTCTCTGCCCTGGACCCCTTCGTCAATTTCCTGTCAACATGCCCCGTCTCCGCGAAAGAATGAGGAGCAGGCGAGGTCTCAGCCGAGGTCTCCGACGCCTCCCTCCCAGTCTTGGCACAGGCTCCTCCTCTGCGGATGAAGATCACGATCACACTCTTGGCCCGTGTGGTGAAAGAGGAAGAGGTCGTGGCCACACTAGAGGTGTTGTCGATGTTGCTCCGCCCTCTCCTTCCTTAGCTCACGAGCCCACCAGCAGCTCTCCCCCCCCTGTCTCTCATAGTTGTGCTCGTCCCACCATTCGGCAGACTTCTCAGCGAGCTGAACTTAGGTTCGACTGCACCTCCTCCAATTCCATCCTCACTGCCTATATTACTGTGACTCTCCGTGAAGAAATCCCTAATCATGCTGCGCCCCGTTCTGTCTCTCTCCCCTCCCCTCCGGGTTATGGTTTCCCTAGCGAAGTGGTAGCTCCTGCCACTTCCCCTCCCCTTCCACATAACGAGCAAAGCATGAAGGACGCACTCGACGCTGGGAAGGATGACAGCAGCAATGTTTTCGGATGCAGGATTATCGAGGAGCCTCCATCTCCGACTCATGATTAGCCTCTGCAAAGCTCTACAGGTTTTTTGCTCAAACATTGCAGATAATTCTATGCTATATCGCTTCACAGCTCAGCTGAAAAAGCGAATTTTGAATTTCAGCATTTATTTTTATGTTTGTTTGGCTTGTATGAACTCAAAACCGGTTTCCCTCTCAAGCGCGGTTCAGACTCAGTGGTTAACAGGACTGGTTTCCCATTCTGGGCAGTCCAGATACTCTTTGAATAGCTTGTTTATCAAGCCCAGTGCTCAGACTCACATAGCTGACACTGTGGTTGTTTTGTACCAGTAAATTTTATACATAATAGAATTAGTCATACTTAGAAAAAAAGAATGCATTCAATGGGATGAGAACCAAAATAAAGCAAGGTTATCATGATCGCTCATGCAATATAATTTAATGTTTTGTCAATTGCAATGCATGTCATGGAGACAAAAAAAAATAAAAGTGCATAATTAAAATAGCAATCGCCCAAACCCTAATGCATTCGTAAAGAAGATAAACCAAGATAAAACAATGGTACACATATACAATATGCATTATGGAAGCATGAGTAACCATAGGGTTTGATGATAGCTAGGTCATTGAAAAATTTAATCATTATAAGACATAGACATAACCATTGGAGCCTTGAAAAGCAGAGGGGGAACTAGAATTTGAGTGGTAGGGTAAATTTTAGGATGTTGTTGTAGCAACTACAACACATTCCTTAAAAGTATCTCTATTTTCTTATGCTATAACATAGTCATCATAAGCTTTGTATTTTGTCACTGAAGCAAATCCAACTACGAGACTTGGACCCTTCTTTGAAGACATATTTCTCCTCGAAGCTTCCCACTCTTGAGCATCCCGCATGGGCATCTAGTACCACAACATATTCTTGGTGGCTTTGGAATACTCCTCTTTTCCTCTTGAACTTGAAGACACACTCTTATGGGGTTGTGGACTCTCTTTCTAAATCTGTGAAGCCCCTCTAAGACTCTTAAACCTTTTTTCATTGTCAATAGGCTTACCCTTAGCCTATACAAACCACTCTCCTTAAATCCAAGAACCACCCCTAAGTTAGAGTTAGATCCACTAGGTCTGAGATTTACCTTTCCATCCCAAAATACAACTTCAAACCCATTTTCCTCATTGTTTGGCATAACGATCTTGGTGTAATAATACTCCCACAAATCATTCACCAACAAAACTAGCTTGATTCTTTTATTCCATGAACTATAGTTGGATATCCCATCCAATTGGTCCTTGATTATCAAGCCAAAAACTATCTTGTTTGTTGAATTCTTAACCAAAAATCCAAGAGACCAACTGTCAATCCTTCAACAACAAAACAACCTAATTCCCTCTTAGAGCTACCACCTATACACAAATTTGACCCATCTACTCTTCAAAGTGCTCTGATACCATGTTAGAATTCCATGCACCCAAAGTCTGGTCTATATTTTGACAATTACGCACAATTGTAAACATAAGCACGCAAAATTCCTAACGTTAGAAAATAACTTGCACGATGGAAAATACATCAGCAATTAAATCAAACACATAACATTAAAATTTAATTTCCAAAATTAATTTATTATAAGTCCTTTAGCAAGAAATACAAGGGCTCACATACTAGGGATAGTGGCCCTTTATAATCCCTGAAAATGCCTAATAACACAAGTACAAAATCTTTAGGCCAAGGCTAAATCCTTTAAGCCCTCATCGCCTAAAATCACTCAGTCTGATTTCTCCTTTAATGAAATTTCCATACAACCACCTTGTTGTAGTACCTCATGGCTTCTCATCCCTCCTTAAACACTTGGTCCACCTGCAGTCTTCCCTATTTACAGGTTTTTCCTGCCGTGACTACCTCTTGTAGCCCACAACCCTCACACAAGGCCATCGATTTTCACTTATTACCTTCCTGTAGGAAGTTGTAACCCTTAACAACTCATGGCCCACAAATATATTCCATCAACAAAGTCTTTTGGACCTTTCATAACCTTGGTATGCTTCCTTTTACTATGGCTTGACCAAAATAGGTCTTCTCTACCCTTGCACAAGCATCAACCTATTTCTCCTTGTTGTAGCCTATTCCCTACCTCATATCCAAGCCATTCCATAGGGTAAAACCCTCTTTTTCCTTGTCTATGAATGATTGCGCAGGCCCTAACCAGACCTTGAACCTTACCTATTAGCTACATTCTGCTTCCTCTAAGTTGTTGGACTCTTGGAAACTACCAAAAAGGCACAACCATCCCTCCTTTTAGGGACCGATCCCTACATAACTACCTTATCAATCAATCGACCCTCCTTAGGGCACAATTTCTTCTTCCCTTGATTGTGGTTTTGTCCCTCAAACTAGTGGTTAGCTTCCTCAACCTTCAATGGCTTGTCATTCAACCTTAGTATTAATAGATTTTCCCAATGAACCAATCTACGCACATCCTTTAAGAGTACCCTACTGCTCCTTTGCAGGTCAATGATTCCCTCAACAAATCACAACCCCAATCAAGAAGAAAAATATATTACTCTCCTCTCCATTAGTGTTCTCAAGCTTCTCCATTGGTTTCTAATCTATAATTTTCCTTAAATTTTGTAGTACCATGGGAATATGGGTAAAAAGCCCTGTCACTTAGCTCATATACTCATAAAACAACTTCTATGAGTGTTTTATGCTCACATATTGAGCACCAAGGGCACGTGAGAGTACCTCTCTATGTTACCAAATTTTATCAATGATGAAGAAGAATCTAGAAAAGTCAATATTGTAACCTTGGTTAAGAGTTGAAGGAGTCAAACTTAGCCACTAGTAGGAGCCTATCAAGTTGTGTTATAACCAAGCCACTAAGACAAAATGCGGTTCCATTCTTTTCGAGCACATTTAGTTCCATAGGCAAGCAGAGTAGCCGATAGGGATAGGGAGAGAGCACATGGAGAGGATTTGTGCATTATAGTAGACCACGAGCTAGAGACATTACTTCTTTGTACTTGCATCCATTTTCTATTAAGAGAAAGAGAGTAGAGCAACCTCACCTTCCATCTGGGTTTTCTCACAAAAGGGTTTCCCATGATATATCTTGTGCCAATTGTGGTTTATGAGTTTTTATTTCGATGTTCTCTATTTTTTTTCATAATTATAATTTGCATTCATACCCAATAAACAATAATTAACATATCCAAAATTCTAAGGAGAAATAAATTTTGATAGTATATATTTCAATTTTTATAATATAATTTAGTAGATATGTTGTAACTAATTGCCCAGTGGAATATCCATGACAATTTATGTATCGAAAGTTTTCCTAAAAGAACATCACAAACTTTGACAATGGCAACATCACATAGTACCTCATCTTTGAAGGGATTGATGATGTAGGACATGCTACATTGTTGGCAAACATATATATCTTGTCCATGGCTCAACCAACCAATGGTGTATGGCACTATCGACAACTTCAATCTCTTGATGACCTCAACATAGATTTAGTTCAATTGGCTCCTGTTTTCAATGATGAAATGTAGTGGGGCCCCCTTCACCTGAATATGCAAATGGAAAAGGCATTCCCCCTCTTCATGCTCCTATGGATCTTCTCGTTGGATCTTTGTGGTCATAATGTAGAACATGTTTCTACATCGATGATCGGCTTTCCTTTACCCTATTTTGAATCAAAATCAAAGCCAGAGTATGTTTCCTTTTCTTTAAGCTTTTGGTTTTCCAGGGGATTTTGTGGAACTCACACCCCTTTCTAGGGTCCTTTTTGTCTTCCCATCACCCTTCTTTATTTGTGACTTGGTTTGGTTGTCTTGAGGTTGACTCTCCTTTATTTTCCCTTGTTATGTGCATTTGGGCCATATTTTCCAGGCTTCTATTGCGGTGGATTTGCAAACCCACACTCCTGCTTATTCCTCTACTTCAATTTCTACTCAATTTTGACATCATATTGATAAGTGGCTCTTAGTAAGGAGATTTCCAAAAAATCCACCGTCGTTTAGATGTACCTGTGTAGACCACTATGATACTTCAGAACTAGCTGGCACTTGAAGTCTCTGATACCTAACTTAGAGTGTAAGGTATATAAAATATTAGTGTACTCTAGCACCACATAGTCTTTCTCTCCTATCACAAAGTTGTCCAACTCGTGTACTGGTCATCATAGTTCCCTACAGGGTAGAATTCCTCCTTAAGGGCATCAACAAAGGCTTCCCAAGTTTTTATTTCCTTGAATATTGCAGACTCATATTAATTTTGCCTCTCCCAAGAACCTCCCCACAAAACTTTGACATGTGAAAGGGCTTTCAGGAGCACAAAGATAATCTTTTGTTGTAAGAAATGTTTGGACGAAGTAACAACCCTCTATCAGATTAACTATTTATCCAAACCATTTGCATATATTTGGCCTTCAAACAAGGGTATATCAAAGTTAACTTGTACCTTGAAGGGTGTTTCACCTCCAAAATTGTCATTGGTTGAAGGTTCCTCAATCGCTCTTGGAAGTCGTGAAATGATCTAGGCAAAATTTGCCACCATCTCATTCCTCTATCACATGAGTGCTTCCTTGAGAAACAACTTAATAAGATCTCCCACTCCATCATCACTTTTTTCTTATGCCATGGGAGGTTGCTTAGGTTGGTGATCTGAAATGACTATATTAGTTTTGTTGTGCTAAGTGTCTTTTCAGTTTATAAACATGTGCATAATCAGTTCATTAGTTTGCTTAAGGATTGAGGTGTTTGCCCATGAATTGTAGATGATTTTAGGTGAATTAGAAGCATAAAACAAGCCTAACTGACACTGAGCAGCAATGTAAAACAGGGAAATAAGTCAGCACATGAAATTAACACAACAAGCATGATGAAGCAGTTCACCCCTCCTGGGCTACATATACTAGTCCAACTCCCAATGTCATGTCCATCTTTCATTATGCTCAAAATTTTTCTAATACATGTAGTTACAGTGCTCTAATGGTTGTTTTCTCTGCACCAATGGCTCCAGAATGCTCCAATTAGTCAAAAATGACTCTTCATTCCCTCCGAATGGACGAAAATTGAGTCTCCTACTCTTTTGCCTAGTTTCACCTAGAAAAGCTCCACTAAAAGTGGAGAACTCCATTTAACTGGATTTAAAATAGAAAATTCCGACATTTCGGGCGCGCCCGCCAACCTGACTGCCGGAATTAGCTGTGGCAATAAATTTCTGCGGTTGGGGTGGCCACATGCCAACCCCAAACCACGGTTATCGCAACCGTTGGCGGAACCTAGGCAAATAACTAAATTTTGATGCGTTGAACTCTGTGGTAAGTGATGTGGGTTAAGTCTTATCTGCGTGGGATAGACAGTGGCACTTTAATGTTGTGATGTGACCATATACACGGAACCACTAGCAGAGACTGCTGTCGGTTAATGTTTATCCACGGAGGAGTTTAACGTTAACGGTTGATGTTGCCATGTGACACACCGCTATGGAACCGCTGGCGGGTTGGGACCGCCGACGATTCCAACCCCCAACTACGATTGCAACAAACAATAAATAAAAAATTTCACCCATAAGGTTAAGAAACAATGCGGAGTATAGACGGTAAGACGTGTGCGTGCTAGGTAGGAGGTCCGAGGGTCGATTCCTGCGGACCCTTATAAATTTTACAGTGCAGTCTCAGGGACACGTGGCGCCTTTAATTGGCCCTCCAAAAACCCATTCAACCAATAGAATCCTGACACTTGACAACCTGTAATTGATTATGAGGAAGGAATATTCCCTTTTTTGCTAATTGTGCATCCCAGTCAAACTTGGTCAAACTATCACAATTTTATCTGTTTGGCTTTTCAATCAGAACGCGATATCTCCCTCATATGACATCGGTTTTTCGAATCGTTCACGGCACCGGAATCAAGAAGACAAGATCTACGCAACCATCATAGTTTCAACCCAATCCTCTAAATTTGAATTTTGAGTAAAATTTATGAACTCCTTATCATTCCTCCCCATTGTGAAGCTTTTGGATCCCAAAAGACTTGATTACCTATTCAGTAGATGAGGGTACAACTCCCTCACCTTTCCAACCTGCATCCATGTTGCCTTGCTTGGTTTAGTGCCTTTGAACCCAAATCGAAGGTAGTCAACGCTTCCCCTCTTTGATGCTCTTGTCCTCCTGTCAAGAATTGTATCTTATTTGAGCTCATCCAGAAATTCTGGCGAGAAATATTCAATAGAAGGTAGTTGAACATCACTTCCTTGATCATTGATCAAAGGTTGCTCATACAAGCGTAAGTTTTCAACATTAACAACTGAATAAATTTGCATATAAGAAGGTAAGTCAAGTTGGAATGCATTATTATCAACATTTTTTATGATCTTGAATGGACCATAGCAAATGCGTTTGAGCTTTTTACCTTCCCCTTGCATCCTTTATTTGCTAATGTGCAACCATACCTCATCTCCCTCTTGAAACTTGTGATCAACCCGATGTTTGTCATGCCTTTCTTTGTATTTGATTTGACTTTTCTCAAGCTGTTCTTGAACTTGTTAATGTATAATCTGAATTTGCTCAATGAATTTTAGAGCCTTATCAATGTCACCATGGCCATCAATTGCAACATCCTTACCAAAGATTAATTCTAATGGTGATTTTGGAAAAAACCCAGAGCATACTTCAAAAGGTGAGGTTTGTGTTGAAGAGTGCTTTGCACGGTTGTAAGTGTGTTGAATGTAATGCAGTTGTTCATCCCACGACTTAGGATGTTTGCTACAATATCCTCTCAATAGATGCACAATTGTTCTGTTCACCACCTCGGTTTGTCCATATGTTTGTGGATGAAAAGCGGTACTCTTTTTCAACTTTGTGTCCATCATTCTCCATAGATTTGACCAAAAATTCCCAATGAACCTGGAATCCCTGTCACTAACAATAGAAGTTGGCAATCCATAATGAACCCAAACATGTTGAAAATAAAGTTCAGCAGTTTGTTAGGCAGTAATGGTTTTCTTACATGGCATAAGTATACACATTTTATTGAATCTATCCACAACTACATAAAGATAATCATGATGTTTTCTTGACACAGGTAGACCTCCAACAAAGATGGATACACTCTCCCATGGCCTTGATGGTACCGGTATTGGCGTGTACAACCCAAGCTTCCTCTTACTAGGCTTACTTGTTGCACACATAGAACAACCTCCTATAAAACGTGACACACTATCTATCATATGAGGCCAATAGCAATACCTTTGTAGATGCACCACTATTTTGATTACCCCAGAGTGTCCAACAATAAGAGATGAATGAGTTTCCCTCATGACACTTAGCTTCTCTCCTTGTGGAATACACAACTTGCCCAAATGAAACAACAAATTGTTATGCATGTGATAATCTTTTTCTTCAACTTGATTCCCTTCACTAAAACTAGCATACACATCTTGAAAATCAATGTCATGTGCATATTGTTCTATGTAACTCTCATGTACAACAAAATCATTTTTTAGTAAAGTAGATGCACTAATGATTGGTCTTGAAAGCATATATGCAACTTTATTGAAAATACCTTTCTTGTACCTTATAACCAAGTGAAACTATTGAAGAAATCCCATCCACCTAAAATGTCTTGATTGCTGCAAATTTGTTTGTGACTGCAAGTACTGTAATGGTTGGTGATCGGTATGCATAATGGTCTCTTTACCCATCAAGTAGTGTTTCCATTTCTTGACACTTTATACCAATGCATATAGTTCTTTGTCATATGTAGGATAATTAGTCATAGCACCATTAAAAGTTTCAAAATGAAATGCGATAGGCTTACCATGCTGCAAAAGAACTGCGCCCATGGCATAATCACTAGCATCAGTTTGTATCTCGATGGTTGTCTCAACTTTGGTAATGCAAGGACTGGAGTTGAACTGATATTGTATTTTAAAGCTTCGAAAGCTTGTTGTTGTTTGCCTCCCCATTGAAAGCCTTTCTTCACACTTGTCACTATATGCATAGGAGCTGCGATGGATGAAAAGTTAGCAATAAACTTCCTCCAAAATTGAGCTGCACCTAAGAAACTTCTTACCTCAGTTATTGTTTTGGGTGTGGTCCAATTCACAATTGCTTCCGCTTTAGAAGGATCAATCCTCAATTCTCCTCCTCCTACAACATGTCCCAAATAGACCAAATAAGTCTTTCCAAAATCACACTTTGACATCTTAAGAAACAATTTATCTTTCTTCAAAATATCAAGCACTCTATTCACATGCAAGACATGATCTTCTCTTGTTTTGCTGAAAATTAAAATGTCATGTAAGTATACAATAACAAAGTCATCAACGAATGGACACAAAACACTATCCATAACACGCATGAAAGTTGTCGGTGCATTACACAAACCAAAGGGCATAACTAGCCACTCAAAGAGTCCTTGTTTGGTTTTGAATGCAGTTTTCCATATGTCACTTTCTGCAATTCTTACTTGATGAAATCCACTTCGTAAATCTAATTTAGTGAGAAACTTTTCTTCTTTCAGCTGATTAAACAAATCATCTATTCTTGGGAGTGGATAACGATTCTTTACTGTAATCTTGTTCAAAGCTCGAAAATATACACACATGCACCAAGTCCCATCTTTCTTTGGTATCAAGACTAAGGGTGAACCGCATGGCAAGGTGCTTGGCCTTATGATTCCTTTGTCCAACATATTTTTGATTTGCCTCCTTATTTCAAAATTATCCATTATCAAAATGTAATACATACCGATGTTTGGAAGAGGACAATCTTGCTGCAACTGAATCTCATGTTGAATCTCTCTTTTTGGAGGCAATCCCGTTGGCTCCTAAAACATCTCATGATG
Organism: Pinus albicaulis; assembly: GCA_034641835.2. Lineage (NCBI taxonomy): Eukaryota > Viridiplantae > Streptophyta > Pinopsida > Pinales > Pinaceae > Pinus > Pinus albicaulis. The sequence goes on along the minus strand of CM076569.1, from coordinate 133,870,071 downwards.
TCCATTAACCACATCATATAAATATGATTTCAACTTATGATCACATCCCTCAAATTATTCATGATTAATATCAGATTTAGGCTTAATCATAAGAAGAACAAAATTATTACTTGAATTTTCCAACCTCTTTACCTGTCCAGCATTTACCATAGCAATGTTTGTCTTCTTGTGATGTGCTATAGCAATGAACTCCTTGCCATCTTTGAATAAACGATACTTGTTCTCACAACGATAGAAGATCCCTTTCGTGTCATACAAGTAAGGACTCCCTAATATAATACCAATGATGTCAAGCGGAACCACATCTAATTCAACTGTGTCAACAAAATTTGTAGTGATTGCAAACCTCAATATACATTTCTTTGAAACCTGTAAATTTGCATCCTTACAAATCCAACCCAATGGATATGGTTTTGGATGTGGTGTGGTCTCAAGGTTAAGTTTCTTGACCAAGTCTTCAGAGATTAAGTTTGCCTGTGACCCACTGTCAAACAATGTGTCAATCTTGGTATGTTTGGATATGACCCTCACATGAAACAGTTCTATTATTTATTCTTCATTTGGAGTGTTTATGTGACAGTTTGATGTAATGGTAATGGGTTTAGTTTAAATTTCTTTTCCTTTCATTTTCTTCAATCCCATGGTTGTAATCTTAGATTCATCACCTGAATCATGTTGAGTTGTAGTAGCAGTTTTCTGTTTCCCTTTGTTATTGGGTTTCTTTGGCCTCATTTCAGGATGTAATTTCCAATAATGAGTTTCATCATGGCCTTCTTTTGAAAAATGTTTACAAACCACTTTTTCTCCCTCTTTCTTAATAGATGCATTATTTTTGTTTTTACCTTTTGAGGTCTTTTCCTTGGCTTTACACTTAAAAGGTTTCTTTCTACCCTCTTCAAAAATGTTCTTCCCTCTAGCTTCTAGATGTGTGGCTTGAACACATACTTCATCTAGATTGGTGGGGTTAAACACGAGAATAGTATGTTTTAGGTAGCTATGTAAGCCTCCTATGTACTTGAGAAAAGTATCTTGGCTCTGCAAATCCACCCCTAATAAGAGTGGTCTTCTCCTAAATTCTTGGGTGTATTATTGCACATTTTTTCCCTTTAATTGCCTAAAGTTCTGCCAGTTCATGATGGCTTTCTGCATATGAGCTAATGGATAAAACTGTTGTTTAATAGCAGTAATGAAATCTGCTCATCATAGAATAATCTTACCATGCTTCTTGAATTCCTCCTTTGTCTTGGTTTCCCACCAAACAAGTGTCACACCTTCCATTCTTAATGGCTAATTGAATTTTGGTATCATCATCTTGAAGGTTCTGGATTCTCAAATAGACCTCCAATTATCAAGATTTTCTGCATTGACTTCACCATTAAACATTGGCAATTCAAACTTAACATCAAGTTTTAAAAAAAGACATTTACCAATGCTCTTTGACTTGTGTGGCTGATGTACTAAAGAAGAAGTAGAGGATGATGACGATGAGGGTGAGGATGATGACTCTCCATTGCCTCCATTTCCTCCATTTCCCTTCTTTGACTTACCTTCATCATGGTGACCTCCTGAAGATCATTGTCCTTCCTTATGAAGTTTAGATCCTTCTCCTTCCAGTCTCTCATTCCTTTATTGATAAAGGAATCTAACCATCTCAGTCATGTCAAGGAATGCTTTCCTGAACACTCTTTCTTCCTCCTTCAAGGATCAACTTCTTCATGGATTTCTCCTTCCTCGTGAGGGATGCTTAATATAGCTTCTGCTTCCTTAGGAGGTGAACTAGATGGTGGAGATTGTGGCAATATTGCTCTCCATTGCTTTGGCTCTTTTTGAGACCCTCTCTGCTTCCACCAAGTTGCCTTCTCCTCTTTTGAACTTGAGCCTTGTAAGCATCTAAAACTTGCAAATAGTTAAACAATTCTTTGCACTAAACAACACCAAAGAATAGACTCTAACTCTGATACCAATCTGATCTGAAATGACTGTATTAGTTTTGTTGTGCTAAGTGTCTTTTCAGTTTATAAACATGTGCATAATCAATTCATTAGTTTGCTTAAGGATTGAGGTGTTTGTCCATGAATTGTAGATGATTTTAGGTGAATTAGAAGCATAAAACAAGCTTAAGTAACATTGAACGACAGTGTAAAACATAGAAATAAGTCACCACGTGAAATTTACACAACAGGCATGATGAAGCAGTTCACCCCTCCTGGGCTACATCTGCTGGTCTAGCTCCTAATGGCATGTCCATCTTTCATTATGCTCAATTTTTTGCTAATACATGTAGTTAAGTGCTCTAATGGTTGTTTTATCTACACCAATGGCTCCAGAATGCTCCAATTAGTCAAAAATGACTCTTTATTCACTCGTAATGGGCAAAAATTGAGTCTCATACTCTTTTGCCTACTTTCACCTAGAAAAGCTCCACTAAAAGTGGAGAACACCACTTAATTGGAGTTAAAATAGCAAATTCCGCCATTTTGGGTCTGCCCGCTAACCTGACCATCGGAATTAGCTGTGGCGATAAATGTTTGCGGTTGGGGTGGTGACATGCCAACCCCACACTGTGGTTATCACAACCGTCGGGGGAAACTAGGAAAATAACTGTAGTTTGATGCGTTGAACTCAATGGTAAGCGTCGTGGGTTAAGTCTTATCCGCGCGAAATAGATGGTAGCACTTTAATGTTGCAATGTGACCATATCTGTGGAACCACTTGCAGAGACTGTTGTCGTTTAATGTTTATCCGCGGAGGATTTTAACATTAACGGTTGATGTTTCCATGTGACACAATGCTATGGAACCACTGGCAGGTTGAGACCGCCGGCGGTTCCAACCCCCAACTACGATTGCAACAAACAATAAATAAAAGTCGCCGCCCATAAGGTTAAGAAACAATTTGGAGTACAGACAGTAATATGTGCACGTGCTGGGCAGGAGGTTCGAGGGTCAATTCCTGCGGACCCTCATAAATTTTACAGTGCAATCTCGGGGACACGTGGCGGCCTCAGGGCCAACCACATGGCACCCTTTAATTGGCCCTCCAAAAACCCATCCAACCAATAGAACCCTGACACTTGTCAAACTGTAAGTGATTACGAGGAAATAATATTCCTCGAAGTATTCCCTTTTTGTTGAATGTGCCTCCCAATCAAACTTGGTCAAACTGTCACAATTTTACCTGTTTGGCTTTTCGATCAGAACGCGATATCTCTCTCATACGACATCGATTTTTTGAACTGTTCGCGGCGCCAAAATCAGGAAGACGAGATCTACGCAACCAACCTAGTTTCAACCCAATCCTATAACTTTGAATTTTGAGCAAAATTTATGAACTCTTGATCAGTTAGTGAAAGCGATTGTTCCCAAGTGAAACTCTTGAGACCCAACTCTATGTACCTTGACCTTATCGGGGACATGCACTAAGAAACAACAATGATCATATTGTTTTTATACCACTAATCCAGATTACACAAGGAATGAACTAAAAGGTAAGAAAGGAAAGTAAATACACACATAGAGAAATATAATAGAAAACACAATAATATAGTGGAAACACAATTTCTATTAATAAACAAAATAATCGAATACTGTAGAACATAACTAGCGAGAATAGTTGGTAGTTATCTTTAAGGAGATAGAGATGAAGGCTATTCATAAAAGCTATGACAAGAGGTGGAAAGAATGACCTTTAAGGTTTTAACATAAAGAAAGAACCCTAAAAGCACAAAACTCTAACCCTAGAAGATGAAGCGCCAAAAGCTTTGCGGTCCTTGAGGTGGTTAGTTGGTACATCAACTGCCCTGGGGCACAACTGTTGCATATACTATCTGTTTGTGGTGCACAATAGCTTGTTTGAAAGGATTATCCAATGATTACAACTTTAAACTCGAGCTTGGGCATACCAAAACAACCCTAGCCCCCCCTAAATTGCCAAAAAACATCATTCAAGGACTCAAAATGGCCTTGAAAATTTACGAAAAAAATAACCATAAAAAATTTGTTAGAAAGACAGAAAATTCTTGAATTAGTGAAAATATAAATAACCACCAATGTCCACTTAGATCAATTGTACCGCTAAATTCCTAACGTCCCTAATTTCCATCATCATTATTTGGTAAAAATCATGTGACCACCTAAATTTAACTCCATTAAAAAAAACTATATCCAATTACAAGTTTCTTATTCACTTTTAACCTCGTCCAAAATAAAATAAATTACCATCACCAATATTAGTGTGGATTCTATAAGTGAGTAGGGCCCATTCAATGACTTTGCAGGTGTTGAATTCCCCATATCACCATCTTACTAAACCTACTTTCTCCATAATTGAGAAAGGCAAAAGTACACCCTCCATATGCCCACCTTTTCCATAAACCAAACACTGAAAAAATAAAGGGTGGGCGGCATGAGTGGGTCCAGGGTGGGCGGCATGAGTCGGTGCAAAAGAACAGAGAAGATGTCCATAAAAGATCATTGAACATTATAACTTTTAGACAAAGGATGTTTTGTTACATCATATTCAAACCACATAGGATGGACATGCCATCCTATATTCGTATAAGATTTTTATGTCAACATTGCACACGTTATTCTCTACGCAAATCGAAAGTCGGGTAGACAACCCATTTTGTTGGAGAGAATTTTGACGTTAGTATCTACATCAAAATTTCAAGTTCTTTAATTGGAAAAGTGATTTCTGAAGGCTCACAATAGTGGAGTTTTACAATAATGTATTTACATAAATAAAACATTTTTAATAAAAACTCTCACACATAAACATCTTCACTTTCCTTTGGCTCGCTTGTCTATTTATTTCATTAAATTGTAATGGATGGGAGTTGAACTTTAATACATAATTGAAAATATCACCATCTTCCCTATTAAATCATAACTTTGATTTGATTATTATTTTTAAGATAAATAAAAATAATGTATACATATATTAATTAATTAATTAGTTATTATTAGATTTGAATGTTTAATTTATTTTATTTTTTAAACTTAAAATTGTAATATTTTTTTTTTTTTTTTTTTAATAAGTGGTTTGTATTTTCGACAAATGACAATAGGTTTAACATGTAGCTTGAGATGCTGCAATCCAGGATATCTAAGTTGTCAAAATTATCTGGGGATCGCACTCGGTTTGGGTCACACCAACCCTTAGCATGACTGAATTTTTGCCCATGGAATTTTGAACTTGTAATCTTCACATCACATAATGACTTAATAATATACCCCATCACCGTCTATTCTACACTCCATGGGATTTTTTATTTATTTTTGTACGCTTGGTAGATCTTTTTTTTCTTCTTCTATTACTTTATATAGAAAATTACAGGCAGATAATAAGATCGTTGGGTGGTCGTAACTTGCCCTGTGGGAAACCAAGTTGGCCACCTAATAGTTTTGTAAGCCATCCAAAAACAAAATAGTTTGAGTCTTTCCAGCCACACAAAATATGATTGTATATCTATATAAATCATATCATCTACTTTCCTACTTACATGATTGTCTACATAATTAACAGTAAATGATATCCACATATTCATAAACATCAACAAAAATTGTAAAGAGAACCATTATCATGACTACTCAGCTTCTTGAGTTGAGGCAGATTCCACTGGTGTGGGGTCTTGAGCAGTGTACCTTGGGAGTTATGTTGGAGACAGAATGCATGGTAAATGGTCTTCAATGCGGCGAAGCCACCTGTCTTGCTTATGCAGTTGAAATTGTGGTTTCTCGAATTCCTTTTTATATTTCGGGAATTCTTATACAACAATGGCCATACTCACAACAACGTGTTCCAAGGCCTTGGCCATGATTCCCTTCATAGACCAGTATAGGTAGAGAGTGTGTTTGAACTGCATCAGATGTTTGCGTGTTTTCCCATGGTCAGGGACCAAATCTCGCCAGTCCTCGACCTCCATATCCATTGTCTTTGCATGGCGATTTAAACTTGCCTCCCACTCCTTTATCAACTAGCAGATTTCCTCCTCTGTAGTCTCCTGGTAGGCTTCCACAACCTCTTTAATGATATGTCCAGTGGGTTTCCGACCTTTGGGATTGCCGTTGGGAGAATTGGACTAACCCTTAGCTCGACGCCCTCTATTCTTCTTGCCCCTTCTCCTCGTGGCAGGGTTGCGGGACATAGTACCTACAAGGGTCATCTTCACAAATTTGCAGTCAAGATATATGCCAGGAATTGGGGTGCGAGCAAGAAGACCAAGCCCACCGTGAACCAACTCTCGGGTCGTGAAACTTGCCTGCCCACCTGTCCATATAGCAACATGCAAACATAAAACATGAACATAAAAAGGGTCAACCTTTCTTTCGCTTAAAATACTACCCAAAATCTCAACAACGGACTGGGGTTTCTCCCAAATATCCTTTGGACTGGGGATTGATACTACCTTGGACCCAAGAATGAAAACTCGACACAGAGTACTGACACGCAGTTCACCTGTAGGGATGAGCTCAAACGACGTTGTTCTATAGAGAAGGGGAGGTTTCATAGGGTTGTCCCCATCCCGACTCCTTCCAAGGTCCCCCCATTCTAACATACTCGACACCATACAACAAGTCGAATACCCATCCAATTCAAACTGATACCTATCTAGAATCCGATGAACAGAGATTTCTCTGCCCCCGTCATTATCAGAATTACCTAGAATAATACCCCTCTATGACAACCAAGCCCCAAATAAAATTAAGACAACCATGAAGACCGGGTTTAAGACAGGAAAATACCAAAACGCTACAACAATTATGGTAGTCTTTTGAATTTTCCAAGCTGGACACAGACCCCCCATTACAAGACCCCGCGGCTTCAAGCCAAACCACCTTAGGACCAAGACCCAAAGGACTTGTTGTACGAAGACAGAGGGGTGGAATTGGGATACATACCAGAGAACCAATGCTAGTGACTGCTAGAGGCACTCCTGTGCGTGATCCTTCCCTTTGCAACCATTCACCACCTTCGCTCAACCTTGAACCAGAGTATCACCTTCTTTATGGAGCATGCATGCCAAAAATTGTCGCAAATGCTTGAAACTGCCGCCACCCTCCACCTTATTGCATGTGCCTGTCTTGCCAGGCTTGCCACACTTGTGGCGGCCAGTTGGCTTGTCCTTTACACCCACCGTCGTGAATTCCCATACGTGAGTCCCATCACGAGGTCACACCCCAATCAAATGGGGGGAATTTATTTTTTAATATAAATATTAATTTTATTAAGTGTAAACCCTTATTTTATTTTACTATTTTATAAAATCCATAGAGATATTATCTTATTTAAATTATTTTATTATATATTATTTAGTTGATTGATTTAAAATTAAAATAGGTTCTAATAATAACAATTACATTATTTTGACAAAATTGGTTAAAGGTTTGGTTTAAATTCTTTATGTTGACGGATCTTTCTTTTTCTTTTAATGTTATTTTTACAAAATTAGTTAAAGGTTTGGTTCAAATTCTTTATGTATGGATCTTTCTTTTTTTTTAATGTTTTCATAAGTTATTTGATTTATTCAAAGTCAAAGGAAGAGCCATAAACATAAAATCATCTAAATTATTTCTATAAAAATTTGTTCAAAGAGATGGTTTTCCTTTCACTACTAAACCATAAATTTGTTTTGAAAGAGAGTGTGTTTAACTATTTGATGTTTTTACCTTTTGTTTTTGTTTTTTTTTTTTTAATTTAATAAAAAAATGAATAGGAATTCTACAAGAATTTATTGGAATGTTAAGTTTTAGTAATGCAATCTACATGTCCACGGGGACTTGGATAGATGGTGATCAAATGCTCTGTTAAGGCACTCCTTGATGTGAAGTCACTGGTTCAATTCACTGCCCCAATCAGGGTGATATATTGGACATGTTGAAGATGTAGTCCTTCCAAACTTACAAAAAAAAAAGTAATGCAATCTACATAATTCGAATGCCCCAATAGTTCCTTCACAGACACACACACACATTATTTGGGTTTAGCTTGGATGATTGAGTAGAATATTTGTTATCCTACCCACCTAAGTTCAAACCCATAAAGTCACATGTCAGGCTCTTAAAAAGAGTAATCTATGTGGTGCTTTTAAATGAGTATATAATGTGTTGTTGGCATCGTACCAACAACCTTACTCTTGCCTTGGGGTTGATAGGAACACTGATTTCTTTCATTGGACACTCCCTAATGCCCAAAATTTTTATATGGAAATATATATACATATATGGTTAAGAGCACATGTTTCCTCCTTGAAAGTCATAGGTTCAAAACCACAGGGGAGTAGAGTTGAATGATTAATATTGGCTAGTTGTGATCTAACTTATTTTCACGATAACATGATATATAGCTAACTTCTCTTTACAATAATGTTATAAGTTCATCCTTTTAAGAATATTGTAATTAATATAACCAACTTCTAACATTCAAGTCATAATTTTTGAACTAAAAAGCTACAAGTAGGATATTTATTTGGCCAAGAGTCACCCAAAATTATATGTAACACATGCTATTAAGAAGAAACCCACACTTGGCAAAGAAAACGTAACTTTAATAACACACTTTTACTTTATACTTGAGCAAATATATCTATTTTTTTTTTCTTGAAGAATGAGTAGCATTTTTCATTAACAAAACTCGAAACGGGCCAAGTCCCTTACAATTGAGAAAATCTCTGTCACATTTTTGCAGATACATAATCATAGAGACTTTATTTCTACTAATTGTATTTCTATATATTTTCTTTACATCATTCAAACTATATATTTTCTAGTAAACGCCACAAACCTTTTCTATCCGAAAAACATGAAATTAAAAGCGATATGCTACCCGCGACTTCCAGGTTTAGACTCCTCCTGAGCCACCTCAGATGATTGACCCAGTTCTGCATTCCTCCCAGCATCAGGCTCCAACTCTCGTCTCACAACAACTGCACTTTCCTCCACCATTGGAGTGGGGCCATCACATAACCCAAATACCTCCTTCAACACCCCAACAATGGTCGTTTCAACTCACACTTTTATATTATCTACTTTGTGTTTCAAATTCACCATACCAGTGTTCAGGTGTTCCATTGCCTTTTGCATCAGCTCCATGTCCTTCCCTGAACCAGACAGGTGGGAAAACACAATCGCCATATTTTCCTGAATCCCCTTGACTATCTCTTTAACACTTGCTTGCTTGAATTGTCTAACATCTTTACCACACTCCCACTGCGCCAGAGTTCCTCTACTTCGTTCCCACTTCCATTATTACTTGCAAAGGCCATATTTTTCACAATCCTTCCCTGCACGAGAATGATTATAAGATTGAGTTGCATTAGCCAACTTCTATAAATAATCGATTGTCCTTTGTCGAATTTTACTCCCATTTTATCAAGCTTGAATGCATTTCATGTTTGCAACATAACCAAGCCATCTTTCACCATCTCTATCACCTCCAAATTCCTATCGAATCGAACCACAATGGTACTAAAATTTCATTCACCTGAATTCCCATTTATTAACCAAGGGAAGCGAGTTCACTTGTCTTGTAACATGGCTGCCTTACGCCCCCACACCCATTTGTTCTTAAATGCCCAACTATCGTCGATTGCTCCCAAGGAGCTGCTGCGTATCCTCATGATATTATCATATTTAATTTTCTCCTGATCCTTGTCTATTCCCATGCTCCAATTGTGATCCATTAAGGATTTGATTAATAACTCATTTAAGGTACGTGGCATATGACATTATAATGATTAATGAATAATATTCCTTGTTCTAATTCCACTCCCTTGTTGGCTTGGAGATCCACCATATGATTGTTTGCTCTTTTGACATGAAAAATTTTGTATTCTTCTAATTTTATGAGAAGATACATTATCCTTATGACCAAGGGAGAAGTTTCTAAGTCAAAAAGGAGTTCATTCCTAGAGAGTCTTGTGCATTTTTGAATTACCACCATCGAGTCACCGACAATGATCAATTCCTGATGCCTTTAAAGATGCTAATCTCCAGGACTTGCTAGAGTGAGAGTGCTTCGACTTGATTGTTTGAGGCTTTCCTTAGATCACAAACATACTTTATTTTGTATTTGTCTTCGAGGTTATAAAGCACACCTCTTGCTTTTGCCTCCCCGACTAGAGCAAAAGTTTATCATGCCTAAGGGTTTTTTGGTTTTTGTTGATACAATTTGAATATCTCTACTTGCACTTATATCATTTTTTTTGTAAGTTAATTTGTATTAATTTAAAATGGCAAATTACATCACTCGTACATCACATATAGTCACAATACACGAAAATACATTTACTACATTCCTGGTATTAGATCCTAGGATTGGTCATGGATTTTTCCTTTTTTCCTTTCCTCTTGCGAACATCAACCCATTTCGAGGCATTTCCAGATGTGACAATGGTAATATTTCTTTTAGACACTTCCATTGCCAAAGGTTGTACCATATCTGCTGTTTCCTTGTCACTATCCGAGTGATCTGACTCGTGAATATGTTTGTGTCTACTCATTAACAGAGCCAAAAGTATAACTAAGTCTCTTTCATTTTCAGTCGAAGGACTGACCTCTTTGCTAAAAGGTGAGACAACTCTACTTGCACTTATATCATTATACATAAATAAAATTTGGTTATCTAAAATAATTCAATTAATGTATTGATACTCCATAAGAAAGTAAACTTTCACTTTTATAAGACATCTTTAACATATTTATTAAATCTAAACAAATATTTTTTTTAACTAATAATTAAAAAACCCTATTTTTATTTATTAAAAAAATTATTTTTTATTTTTATTTTAAAAATAATAAGAAATTTTTCCATAACTTGGTAATCAATCATTTCAACACTAGAGATAACCAATCATTTACTCTTATAAGGAAATGCAAGAAAAACAACATTGCTTAAAATAATTTTTTTGATAATTCAGGAAGGAGTAAACACCAACCAATTATTTAGGAATTTTAGGTAATTAACTTATTTCTTATTTATGAACATAGCCTCCATTAATAAAATTATTATTTTTAAACCGTTTTTTCAATATACACATTTAATCACACCCATCATTTCACTTTTATACCATCAGCTGCATCAATAATGTTGTTTATTACATATAATTTTAAATAATAATATTTTTTCCCTAAACACATTTAATCACATCACATCCATCATAGCTCTTTATATGATCAATAACCATCTCAACATTAACATAATAAAATAACATCAACATTAATATTATAAATATTAATAATTAAAAAAACAAGGTGGGCAGGATGCTTTACTTTTTTAAAATACGGCATTAAAGTTGAAGCGACCATTTTATATCAAATGGTTGAGGAGAAGCTCACACAGACTCTCAGACGATTACACAACATCTGTGTCGAGATCGGCCTTCTTTCATCGTCTCGGTTGGATCCTGAGCTATCTGCAGAGCTACTGTTGCCTGATTTGGAGTGATTTCGTGGGTTGTTTATTCGGGATTTCCAAGGAAGGAGACTAGTTATCAGGTAAGGCTCAAACACTCCTCAAACCCTGTTATATCGATTGATTTACATTTCAATAAGATCTTCAGCGATCAAACATTAATCCCCGATTTGGGTTTCATTTTAAAAGGTTTAATATTGTGTTGATTGTTAGATTAGGGTGGATCTTCAGAGTCTGATAATATTTTTTTCAATAAAATCACTACCTGAAATTTAGTGACGCAAAAGCAGGAGGGGTAATCCATAGTTAGCCCTGGAAAGGGTGTGAGGAATGTCACAAGTGACGAAATTAGATTGGCAGAAGTCTATCTCTAGGAATCTATGATCTAGATTGAATTATTTGATTTCATACAGGATCCAGTTTTCATGAAATTTGGTTCAAATAATGCCGCTGGAAGCCACCTTAAATGAAGTTATTCTGAAGAAGCTCTCTTATTTTTCCAATTTCAGCTTTTTCTGTGACTGCTATTGATTTTGGTTTAACATATTCATTGGCAAGCCCTTGCCGTTATCAGTGACGCGGCACGCCTGATGAGTGGATTGCTTTTATGTGATCCATAACTGTCCCGGCAGCTGTGTGGCTGAAATTAGTTTTAACATGACAATTTAGCCGATGGTCATGCAATTAGATGATATAATCGCTTCTGTCTTTTTCTTTCTCTTTCTCGGATTTTGTCTTTATTGGTTTTCGATTCCATCACCTTTTGTCCCATTTTCAAGTTTACTTAGCCCACTGGCTATCACTGATCCCTGAGCTGACGAGTGGCTCGGGGGACAACCAGGACTTTTGGAAGAATTCCGGGTTATTTTGTGGAAACCGAGTCAATAAAGATGATACGACATCAATTAATGCAACTGGTAAGTATAGGGTTTTATAACTTCTTTTGGCATTGTCAAATGACAAACACTGTTAAAAAGCAGCAGGATATCCACAAGGTATTCCTGCCTAACTGTTCAGTTGCTCTTCATTAACACTAATCCGTGCAACTGAGGAGTGTCTCGGGGGACAACCAGGACTTTTGGAAGAATTCCTGGTTATTCTGAAACCAAGTTAATAAGACTATATGATATCAATTCATGCGACTTTAAAGTACAGGGTTTTGTAACTTTTTGTATTGTCAAATAACTAACACACTTATAGAGAACAGCAGGACTTTCAAAAGTTACTCTTGCCAGCCTGGTCAGTTACTCTTTATCAACAGAGTACTTATAATCTATCATCTGTCTAAAGGAGTGTAGAGACCACGAGAGTGAGGGCACTCTGTTGGGCAAAGTCCTGCAAAGGTACATGAGGTTCAGTCTCGTCATAATATGCTCAGAAGGGGCTCAGTACCAAAGAGATATATGATATGATATGATAGCTAAGTTGCACAAATGTTGGAAATAGGCACGACATAGAAAATGCATCCCCTAAATTTTTAGGAAACATGGAAACACGGTATTCAAAACTAAAAATATAAATAATTAAGGAAAAACATTGTTCTTTTTAAAATCAGAAATTGACAAAAACCACAATGGAATAATCAAGAAAATTAGGTTGATAGACACAAAAAACAATTTAATAGAAAGGTCACATGCACACGAAGATTAGATTGATAGACACAAACAGCAATTTAATAGAAAGCTCACACACATCTATATCTATATCTATGTATCTATATATAAACTTCCATAAGTACAAGAGGTTAGCTTATTCATTTGTCACTAATGTTGATGGGCATTTGGCTAGTTACTTGCGTGTGAGTGCCTTGTTTGAATTCCATTGGGTGAGGTGCACTAGCCTATGCTGAGCGGTTTGATAGGGATGTCCTCTAACAGATGTGGGGAAGAATCCCTTGGGTTTCCCTGCGAGGTTTTCGTTCAAATGAATACTAACTGGCATAGATGATTACTACATGCAAAATCCATTAGAGTCTTTGTGGAGTTTCTTCAGTGTTCATTCAGCCTCGGATGTTAGGAGAGATGGGTTGGATCCTCAGACCCATTAGCTCCTGGATCTTCTCCGCCAAGGCATTCCATACGTTGTATTTCTATGTTCTTGCTTTGTACCTTTTATATTCATGCATTGTATTTTTATAGGAGACCGTTTGGTTCTCCCGCATTGTATGGACATCATTGTACTCAACAGTCCCTTTTACCTACTTTATGGTCATTAGTTGGACATAAATATAATTATCTTATCTTATCTTATCTCATACATTAGGCTAGTATGCAGAATCAACATAGAAATTTGCCTACTGAAGATAATGCAACATACATAAGGAAGATTGCTTGAGATTAGAAACAGGCGTTACAGCCAAGAGGGAGTGAGTTTGTATTTAGGGGAAATTGGGTCACTTTTATCCTTATGTACTTGATCATGACTCCCATCTTCAATGTTCAATCTATCTGTTAGATTAACCTTCTCTTAAATATTCGCCTCGTGAATCATGTAGTTTTTTTACTTAGCATCTTTGTAGTTGTTCTTATATTTATATCATACTCTTGTTTATCTGGATAATGATTTCAAATTTCTATCCATACATTGGCATTTCGTCCTTTTACACACATCCAGCTTTGGATGCCATGGAATCTTTTGCCCCACTTTTTATTATTCGTCAGCTATAAGTTGACTTCAATTCAGTTAATCTTCCGATTAGATTTAATCTGTACAAAAACATATTGAAATCGATTAACATGCTTAATATAGAGCGATATCCTCGGCTTATTGAAACTTGAAAAGTCATGTGGCCAGATTTCTCAATGTGTGGTTGAGATTTCATTTTTTTCTTCTTTGATTGATTTCACAATGGAACATATGTATTTTGAGGAAGAGTTGAAAGCTTTGGTGGTGATTGGATTGGCGATGCACACTATTTGGGGGCGCATAAATCACCGGCCGAGGGTCTTCTCAATGCTCTCTCTCTTATCTAGCTACTGATAGGTACTGTAGCTATAGGAACAATGGTGTAGATTGGATAAAAGTCATTGCAGATAAACAGCCGAGAAAAATGTCTGACACAAGGTGTTCTCAAATTATCTTCAATTTTTGTTGTTAATTCTCTGAGCAACACGTTCAAATTCATCAGTATTTGCATAAACTAGCAGTCAGTACTTGAGTTTTTGGAAATCCATACGCTTTAACTATTCAGTACATTATGTTCTATTGGAATTTCATTTACTTTGATTTATCACCAAATGACGTGGTAATGTTAATTTTAGTTAACAATTGCATGTTTTATGCTTAGCACAACTACTTCAATGTCCTTTAGCAGCCCAATGACAATTTCCAATTTAATTTTCCAATAGCAATCACATTAACCATAAATCACATTGACAGTAACTGTAGATAGAACATGAATAACAAAATGCAGAAGACAAGCTAAGACAAGAGAACACCAGATTTGGCGGATGCTAGGGAAAAACCCCAAGATGGGGAAAACCCTTTGATCAATTCTTCTTATTATTATATCAAATGTTCAGTAGAGAGAGAGAACAAAAAGTCAAAGTCAAAATTGACTTGCCAAATCATTGTCCAAAACAGTTCTGCAATTCTATCCTTGGTCAACAGCAGTCCAATCAGCCTTAAACAGAAAGGCAACAGAAGTCAAAGTCTGGTCAAACTTCTTCAAAACAGCTCAGTCACAGGAGAGAGAAACTTGACCTCTTTTGCTGGTCAAAGTCAGCCCAAAACAGTCATCCAAACAGCAGTCAAACTTGGTCAAACTGAAGTCAACTCTGTAGTCAAACAGGCCTGCGGTCAACACAGGTCAAAGTGCCCAAAAATTCTCGGTTTCTGTGCCTAACAGTATGGCCTTCCAAAAACGAAATTTCCCTCGAAAATCACGGTCAAAGGATGAGTCAAAGTGCCTGGTCAACGCCGGTCAAACACTGCAACAGCTCTGAAATTTCAGCCCTGTAATCTGCTCAGAAATTCGTCCTCCTTGCCAGTCACATGTGTGAGATGAAGAGCTGCCCAATAGTTGTACAAACCA
Source organism: Pinus albicaulis (assembly GCA_034641835.2). Classification (NCBI taxonomy): domain Eukaryota; kingdom Viridiplantae; phylum Streptophyta; class Pinopsida; order Pinales; family Pinaceae; genus Pinus; species Pinus albicaulis. Next base: position 133,854,626 of record CM076569.1, on the reverse strand, counting down.
ATCAGATGAGGAGAGAGAAGAATGTGTGAGTGAGTGAGATGCCAAATGAGGTTTGAGGTCTCTTATATTTATACAAGTCGTTGGGGCTCAAGAGACATATCCATTGGGCTTTATGAGTCTACATGATGATGTGGCCGACCTTGACAATTTGCACATGTGTGGTCATAAATTCAAAAACACACTTCTGCTTGTCCAAATTTGATGATCTTTCGGTCGATTTTGATTCTCTCGGAGGAATTCAATGCTACCATCATCTCCATCAAATGAGCTGTCCAAAGTGGAATTTGGCCCTAGTTGCCAATTTTAACAGGTAAGCAAAGTAAAGAATGCTGGACTTTAACCTAAGACATTAGTTCCAGAATGTTCTCTGCAATTTAATGTCAATGGATGATACTTGTTTTATCCATTGCTAAGGTTGTTTGTGTTGCTTTGGGGCAACTTTGCATGTTTTCGATTAGGCTTGGTTTCACTGTCTTCAAAACCCTGCTATTTGAATTTTGAGATCGCCAATGCATAATGGATATGCTCCCAGAAAGGAACTAGTGTTGCCAATACACGTTGAAATATTCTGTAAAACTAGTGGAACATTTAACTCTAGAATGGCCTTATTGTTCCTTTTGACTTGGGGACTGGAAAAGTTGTATTCTATTTTATTCTTTGTTTATATTTTTATTGTCTACTACCCATATAACTGTCTAGTAAAATTTGTATGTAGAATCTAGAAAGCACTTTTAATACAGAAATTTTTAAAGTTCAATGAATGGAATCGTGTCAAATGGTTAGCAGGTTACTTTTTTGAACTAGTATTCATAAGTTCAATGTGTATGGCAATTCTATGTGTTCATTTCATTACATATGGTAAATGCCAAAATGTATTTTACCTGTGTACAGGCATTGTGGTTCCAGTCACTATTGAGCCTCAGCCTACTATAGCTACTTTTTTTGCCACTTTTTATAAATCAGAAATGCGGCTAATCATGCTTACAAGCGTGGGACTAGTAATAATGTATGCTTGATCAAAATTTGATTTGGCTGGAAAATGAAACCATGCAAACAACCTTGTCATGTACAAACAGACTTTCCCCTTGGTGCAATTACCTATGAGTGAAGTAGAGTATCTTGGAAAAAGATCACAAGTAGAAGAATTTTTTGATACACAATTCATTTTCAATCTCTGTGTGCTTACACTCCAGGCATGGCCATGGAAGAATGTTGCTCTACTCAGCTTATTGATGGAGAAGGCAATTTCAATGAAGCTGGTCTTGAGCAGTGCATGAAGGCCATGAAATTGGCAGATCAGGGACTCTCATATGCTGTAGTTTCTATCATGGGCCCCCAAAGCAGCGGTATAGACTTCTACTTTTGGAAAATATGTTCTTTTTTTCATACTTAATTATAAGCTGAAACTCAAGTATGTCTTTGCAATATTGTTTATCATGTGTTTGAGTGGATATTAGTTTTTTTGTTGTTGTATATATCCGTTATTATTAGTGATGTTTACATTGCTTAGCAAGGGTTTGTAAGTGCAGCCATAATTACTGAATTTTTACCTGCTTCAGAATGATAACTGTTAAGTACAATAGCTGTATATTTGACCGTGCTGGAGTAGATTAAACAATTTCTTAAATTACTCTACTAAGAAGGCATTGAATAAGGTATTATGTAGAATGGAGCTATTGTTAGCAACAGTATCTGATGTTGTTGTTGAAACCAGTCTTCTGTGAAATCCCAAACTTAACCTTCAAATCTATTTCTGAACTAGATTTGAAGGTTGCATATAAATCTTCATGAGCTGATCTTTCTAAGTAATGAACATAATAACTTGATTTTTACCAAGTTGAAGTATATGCTGCTTCTTGGCAAGCATTTCAAGGCACTCCACAGATTAGTACATATAAGCCGGGTAGTTAATTATGTTCACAGAAGTATGCAAGCTCTTGGAAGTTTACATAGTGTGCTTAATTACTTGAATTAACCCTTGAAGTTAATTGTGAATTGTGATATGCAAACTATAATTTGCCGAGAGGATTTGATTAGCTGGTTTCTAAAAAATGACTATCCTAACATACGTCTGGTTGTCATCTCCAGTTTTTGCCACTAAATTACTTTGTTGTGTAGTAGTCTATGTTTGTCTTTGGGTAACTTGTGCATGTGGTGGGCAGAATGATGCTGTTATTGAGATGTAATTACTTCGTTGGTCATGAATTATGGCGTGAGATAATTATCATGGGCTCTTGGTTATGAAGTCTCTATTAGGAAGTCCTGACACCTAATTGCTGGTGGATGGTTGCTTCTTCAACCATTGGATACATAGGACCTGTCACCTCAATTTAAACAAGAAGCCCCCCATTTTCAATTTGAGTAATTGTCAATGACTCAATAGTTGATGCATCATCATGTCTGTATTTCATACCTCCATTTTTGTTTACAATGTGTAAATAATTATATATAAGGTTTTATGTTGAATAAGAGCATTAATGGCATTCTTTATAATTTTATAAATATTGTTATTTCTGTTTCATTATCATTGTTGATTAGTCTATTCTCACAAATTTTAGCGAGTCTGCTTTGATATTTTGACATCATTGTTTGGTTTTGAGTTTGACAACAGGGTTGATCCTAGTTTTAGGTGGTTACAACTAGTTCTAATTCAAGGTATAAATATTGTGATAAATTGATAGCTCTTGGACACGAGGAAGTGAACTGTGAGGGAAGACAAGACATACATTTACTTCAAGCTAGGATCTTAATGAGAGAAATCAAGCATTGGTTGAGAACATCAAAGTCATTTAGGTATATGGCAGTGATGTTTTTATTTTTAATTTTGATTTGTTGATTGCACCTTTGGATAGGATTCTGTAAATCACATGCCAAGGGGAATGTTGTATCAAGATAATGGGTTGGTAATTCTAGGGCTACGCCATTCTGCATAAATTGCAGGATGCTAAATATAATTACAAACCCTTGCTACGGAGGAGGTTGTATTAGAGAATGTCTCGGCTGATGTGAATCATAAATAGTCAGTAAGTTTGTTTATAGACCTGTTCTCTAGATTGGACCTTAACCCCCACATGGAGGAAAGTGGCTAGGAGAACATTTCCTCTCTCTCTTGGGAGAGTTGCAAAGGCAGAGTAGAGACCAAGAGAGATACAACTTGATTTTGCATAGTCTTCAAGAGGAGGAAATCAAGTTTGGGTCTATATCTTGGAAATGGTGGCAACGAGGTCAGGGGTTGTGCTCTTGACACAACATACACCATGTATAACATATAAAACTATTCTATTATTGGGGTCTATGGGTCCTCAGGGGTTAGTTGAGCCATTTAAATCATTATAACGAGTTATTAAGGTTATCTTATGTGGTCGGCGATTTTGCTATGCACCCTTAATTTTTTTTATAATGTATGGGAACACTAGCCATGATCTCCAGGCTTACGATTTCTTTCTATAACACACACACACACACTAGAAAGAAATCACTCACACACACACCCATACACACTAGAAAGAAATCTCACACACACACACAAACTAGAAAGAAATCACACACACACACACAAGAAAGAAATCTCTCTCTGTCACACACACGCACTAGAAATAGAAAGAAATCTCTCTCTCTCTCTCACACACACACACACACACTAGAAAGAAATCATATATACACTCACACTGGAAAGAAATCATATATATACAGACACACTAGAAAGAAATCACACACACACACACACACATATAGATAGATAGATAAACACCATTAGCCATTCGCTCTTATATTTTGTGGGTTTTCAGGTTCAAGGTACTGTGTCTTCTATTTGGGTGGCAGAATGCCCCATTTATCTTTCTAGGGGATGTTCAAACTTCAAAGCATCACTTGGAAGCAATGTGCTCACCCTGTCTTTATCTATTTATATGCAATTTAAGATGGTTTGCACTCTTTGCTAAATATTACAGATATTTTTTTGAATAATTCCTTAGTTTCTATTATATTTGGGTTTTTTCTGCCGTATCCTCTTCTGTTGTGCAATTTTGTGCACTACAAGTGGTAACAAAACAAGGCCATTCCATGATCGACACTTAAATTTTCAGCTCATACTGACAGTTTACGGTACTCAGATTAAAACTCAAACAGAAAAAAATGGAAAGCTTTAACCTACTCTCAAAACTTCTAACCTGATCTATATTCAGATACTGAAACTCATCAGACTGAAGAAGTACGAACAACAAAAGCTAAATGGACTGGCAAACCTGATACTGCTTTTTCATATTTTCTTAAGAAGAAATCTACTGTAGAAACTCATAAAACCACTTATCTCATGCTAGAAAAAACTGAATGATTGAAATTATTCCTATGCTCTGCTTTTATAATTGAAGCAGATGTTCATGGGTTACAATAAAATTTGACTAAATCAGTTCAGAGCACTCAGTCTGCATGAAAACTTGTGCTAGAGGAGGAAACATGCTCCAAAGGTATGTGAGTCTTCTTGGCATCTGTGTACTCACATTTTAGACTCATGCGTTGGGCTCAGTCCTTTTTTGCCAAGGAAAAGCTTGTACTTTTTCATTTTATTAAGAAACATAAAGGTACATTTTGTATGTACATTAAAGCACTCAAAAAAGGTCTGCCTATTAAGAAACAGCAGAGAGTTTACTTCACTAAGAGCTGAAAAGATGAGTCCAAGGACTAGTGTCTTTCTAATACATTTTTTTCAGACAAAATGGGCTTTGAAGCCCCCATCAACTGTCACCAACGACCTAAAACATTACATTGAGAACATCCATAAAATTGAAATCAATATCTTTGGGCTTAAAAACACTATGTGTCTGCTAGCCATTAGTCATATAGTGAATGCATTATTGCTGGAGAAGAAACAGTGGCATTCTCCTCTATGAGTTCCATTTTATTCACAGCTATATCCAATGCTTTCGTTGGTCAATAATCAACTTGAACATTGAGCTCCTGATATATATGAGAATGAGAAATAACTGTGAAGCTTATTTCCAGTAACTTTGATTGGGCAAAGAAGGGTTTAAGGATCAAATTTTGCATCCTGATGTTTCCGTTTACCCACTTAATGACTGATTTGGAATTCCCAAAGATCGGAATCTTTGATCAATTGCAATGTTAGGGTGATCCATTCAGCAAATTTATTCATACCTTGACCTGGTCCAGCCCTATAGCTCAACTTATGAAGGTTAGATCTGTATAACACACCACCTGTTCCGCATATACTCGGAGTACATTGACAAGCTCTATTGAAGAAAGCCCAAGGTATGGTCTTGTCAATCCCTGGATCTGTTATTTGCCTTGGAACTTTTATCCTTCCAGCAAACTAAATACCTTCATATACAAAATTTACTTGAGGGGTCCCCCTATTCTGTAAGAAGCCTGCATTTATTGCTAACCATACAACCCATGGCACCACCAAAGGCACAGCTCTGTGATCCTTGAGGGATGGCTCCTCAAGCTGCAACAGCACAAATGACTCCTTTTTCCTCAATTTTTAGTTTTCATGTTGAGTTTCAGGGTGCTCATTGTTTTGAGAGTGGCATAATTGGTCTATATGTCATTCTCGGAGCATAGTGAGATCGCTGCCGCCTCAAAAGTTTTGAATTCCATGATGGGATATAAAAAACAAGCTTTTATTCCACATGTAGAGATTCAAGCTGTCAGCTAAACTCTGAGAGCGTACAGAAGAAGCAGCCTATGGGTACACAAAGGTTAATATCTCACTGTTCAATTATATGCTAGGAGTATCCTCACTCCTACAAGACAAAGCTTATTTTCCAGTCTATCCACCCATAAATGTGCGGGGGCAGTAAATGCCCACTGTAGGATTAAAGCAGATACACCATCCCCCCAAGGATCATATGGTCAGATCCATCACTTGTTCCAGGTGGCTTCGACAGTGAGCCGGTGCCTCCTTCACCACCGGCTATCAGACTCGGGAGCCCTTGACATCTTTAACTCCATTGCCAGATCTTCCTATCCCACTCATTTTCTTTCTTGGCAGGATATTGATTATTTTGTATTGTGGCAGTCTTTTATAGGCGCATTGCACTGTTGTGGTAGCATTACAGTTTGTTTCTTTATGCTATTTTCAGCATTTTCTAGGAGTTGCACTTGCACTCCCACATTGGATTCATACTTACCTTATACTTCAGTCCTATTTATTATCTACTTTTGTGGTCATTTGTTGAATATTAATAAAATTGTCTTATCTTATCTTACCTGAAAGTGCTTCCTTTAAATTCAAGAGAAACGTTACAACTGGTCTGACGAGGTCGGGCACTAGAAGTGACCTTCACTTTTGTTTGGCTAAACTACCATGACAGGGGGTTTCTTTTCCATCAGAATCACTCATGACTTGCCCCTGGCTTGCCATGACACCATCTTCATCACCAAACCATGATCTCAATTGGATAATTAGCTACTTTGTGCTATTAGTGGGCATAAATATAGTTTATTTTTCGTTCTCTTCCATTTTTCATTTGGTATCTGATGTAGTGATGCAATTTTTTCCATGAAACGTTTGAAGAGTTGAAGGATGTAGTTTGGACAGGCTTGAACTTCATTGAGGTTGAGGATTTCGAAGCTTGTCATCCTTGCTTGAAAAAATAAGTATCTAAAGCAGTGTTAGATATATTGCTGGTATCATGATATATAATGCAATTTACCTCAAGCTGATATTATTGGTCTTCTGATGAAAATATTGCAATGCATTTAATATATCACAATATCTTGGTTATCTGTCACGAATCAAATGAAAATATCATCCTGCTGATGCCAATAATGCTTTATAACCTGATTTTTGGTCTTTTTACCCTCGGTTTGAAAAACAGAGATAGGGGATTGATCTTGGAGGAGTTTGCCACCATGATAATCACTGGTAATTTTAAATTCTCAAATATTTATTGTTATAATTAATTGTTTTAGGATGTTTGAGAGTGGTTTCAACCTGATCAAACTTCATATGGAGAAAGCAAAACTTCATATCCCATTCAGAATTCAGCAAACACAACAGTTTTCAGGATTGGCAAGATTCCAGAGTTTCCACTGGATTCAATCATGTACGGAGCTATGGGATTGGCATTTAATCAAGAGCACCAATCCCTCTCTGTACCTTCATGTTGGTGGTGCTGATTGTTGAACTTCTCTGTCATGACCATAGTAAATAGTAAAACTGGATCCTTCACTCGAGCAAAATCACTGATTAGGCATGTAAAGCTTTTTCTACCTTATTTTAACGCTTGGAATAGCGAGTTTCACCAAAGTTGGAGGGTTTTGACTTATGCCCTGGAGGATGGAAGTAGAGACAAAGGTTAAAGGAGGGGCAGAGGGTGCTCCCAATGATAAGTATCCCATCGTCGTTGATGATTTTGATGATGTGTAGCTATGTGTTGTAGGACTGTAGAAGTCATTTTGGCTTTCGATGTCTATGTAGTTTGTTTCAGATATGTATTGTGATTCACATTTGGTGCCATTTTGTTATATTCACCCTTAGTACTTACATGCTATATACATGATCAAACTTTGCGTATTTAATGTCTAAAGGTTTAGATTTACATTGTGTATGTGTGTGTATTATTAAATTTTGCATATTTTATGTATATCTTTAGTAGATCAATGCACAAATCAGTTCATACTACATAGGACAGTTCTGATCCTGGTTCCAGGTCTGATAACCTTGCTCATGATGGCGAATCATGAGATGCATTTATCGTATATTTGATTTGATTTTGTATCGGCCTTTCTGACTTAGGACTTGGGGCAGATATCAGAATTCACTATCATCATTTGATGTATCACTCGATGGCATCTTATACATCTCATATGAGTTTTATTTTCATAGTTATGTGGCAATGTGTTTGCTTGATGTTGTTGCTTTAGATGTTTAAACAAACGGAGAAAAGGAATATTTTTGTATATTTTTTTAAGTATGTTGATATTTTCTCTGATATTGCCAGTGAGTTATATTCCAGACCTTTGGCAACATATTTGATGACACGATAAATTTAACATTCATTTAAAGTACAATTATTATAAGTGGGGCACACCGTTGAACACAAGCAGTTCCGTTTTCCTAAGATGCTGTGATAGGGGGTACGCATGTGTTAAAATCACCCAAGACTTGTACCTGGCCCTTTTTGTCTTTAGGGGGATTGAACATTGGTGGGTGGCCTTACATGGCATTATCCTGCCATGCCAATGTCTTCACTGCTGAACCACCCCATTGACCAATGAGCTTCTTTGGGATGTTAGTGGGCAGTAATATAGATTTTCTTTCATTTTTCATTTATATAACATATGTAGTTATGTAATTTCTTGCATGAAAGGTGTGAAGAGTTGAATTATATAGTTTGGACAGGCTCGAACTTCATCTAGGTTGAGGATTTCCTGGCTTGACCTTCTTGCTTGAAGAAACAAGTTTCTGAATTACCATAATCATTATCTATAGCATATTCCAAACAGAACAGTATTTGGATGTTTAACAGGAGTAACTTACATTGACTATTGGTGAGGAATTTATTTGGACACTTCTTTGTGATGTAAATTGTTGTTGAATGTGGTATCAAGATTCATTTATTTGCAGAATGTGTTATCAAGATTCATGGAGTGGCATGAGGTTCTGAGCTTTATATTGGATTTTTATGTACACATATCTGATCATCTTACTTAAACTTTGTATCATATTTGAGCAGGAAAGAGCACACTTTTGAATAATCTTTTCCATACAAATTTCAGAGAGATGAATGCATTTTTGGGGAGGTGATCTGTCAGTTCCTTTCTTGGTTTTATTTATGATATCATTGCTGGTTTGTTTTATGCATGTGTTTACATGCTATCATATATTTACTATATGTAATAAAAAATTTACAATGGCCATCATTCACCTTATGTTTTCTTTGATACAGGACTCAAACTACGCAGGGTATTTGGATAGCGAGGGCTACTGGTATTGATCCCTGTACACTAATCATGGATCTAGAGGGTACTGATGGGAGAGAAAGAGGAGAGGTGATGTTGTTTCTCCATTCTGAGAATTCATTTTATGCTTGGACAGAATAACCATATGTAGTATAGTCTAGTAGGACTGGCTTAGGGACATTTTCTAACTTGTTTGTAGATATTGTCTACTAGTGTGGGCTATATAACATCTAAAGCATTAGGCCAGAAGCCCTATTACACATGTTTGCAATAGTTATTATTATACTGAATTACGACAGATAGGAGCATTCCATGCTTGGGGTTTCTCTAAGTTAATTTCTTTCCAATACTTTTTCTTCAGCAATTGTTTAATCGTTTAGGATCCTACTCCATGGTTATTTGAGTTAGCCACAATTATAATCGTGGTACACTTAGTGACATTACAAGAACAGATTGCATGATCGTATGCTGATCTCTTTTGTTCCATTTTAGTGGAACATATCTCAAGACTTGTACTGTTGTCATATAGTCTCTAACTGAAGCTAATATTATTTGTGTGGATTTCCTTAAAGATCAGTTAATGGACTGCTTTTTTTGAACTGACAATATGATCATTTTCATCTTGCATCATTTTGTATGTGATTTGGGAATGTATGCATTGGAAATTCTGATAGCATTTTTTACAATGCAGTTTTATCCAAGAGACTTGGATTCTTTTTTAACTTTCCAATATAGGAAAACTATGTTCATTGACTTGGTTGTTCATATATACTTACTGTTTTAATTTTTTAAATAGATTAAATGGTCAAAACTTTGGAATCATTCTTCTAAAGTTACTATTTTGGGTTTTGCATTTCATCTATGGATCCTTAGTTTAATTTTCTTTGCCAATTCAAAACTTTGGATCTACTAACCTGAATATTCAGCGCCTCTTCTTTTCCATGCCATGCTAATGAGGATGTTATGTTTTCATTGCAGGATGATACTGCATTTGAGAAACAGAGTGCATTATTTGCCTTGGCTGTTTCAGACATAGTGTTGATAAACATGTAATTTCTGTGTAATCTAATTACCAATTGTTGTCTCTTGATATTGTTTGTGTTCGACTTTCAAACAATGGGAAAAGGACAGTTCATATTCAAACTTTGCTTTCTTGTAACAAGTTGTCTAAGTGAATTGTTTTGCTTTTAGGTGGTGTCATGATATTGGCCGTGAGCAGGCAGCAAACAAGCCACTATTGAAAACAGTATTCCAGGTATTCTTTAGCATAGGGCAACTTGTAAAAATATAATGTTAAGTAATTTGTGGTCTTATTGTCATTTACTTCTGGGTCTTCTTTGTTGACAGGTTATGATGCGTTTATTTAGTCCCCGCAAGACAACATTGCTGTTTGTTATTCGGGACAAGACTAAGGTAGATGATCAGTCCTCCATGCTAAGTTTTAGGCAGGATCACGAGTTAAACAGTTTGCATTGTTCAAGAAGTTTGGGATCACTTCTAATTCTACTCAATGTGGCTTTTGTATAGACTCCTCTAGAAGTGCTGGAACCTGTTCTTCGAGAAGATATTCAAAAGGTTTGTCCTATTTTTTCATTTCATATTTGTTATATGAAGTTTTAGTTATCTTTACACATTGTGCTGATCTGTATCCTGAATGCAGATATGGGATTCTGTTCCCAAGCCTCCTGCACACAAACAAACCCCACTTAGTGAGTTCTTCAATGTAAGTAGCTTCATTTAAGGATCAATGCAGTGATCTGACATTTAATGTTGTTTCATCAAGCGAATCGATGGCAGTTATTTTTGCATGATTTTCATTTCATGCTCTTCACTTTATCAGTTGTGTTATCTTTTTATATATGTAGGTGGAGGTGACAGCTTTATCCAGTTATGAGGAGAAGGAAGAGCAGTTTAAAGAGCAGGTATTCTGCTACTTGTTCGCCTATAAAGTATGATAATTGTAATGCTAAAAATCATAACTATGCCTTATGGATGGAATGCAATTCAACCTATTCAAATTTCAAATTAATGCATTTCTGGTGAAGCCAGATTTGATGACATTTTCAAAGTTAAGTTTGGTTAGGATTGCCTGTTTTATTGTTTCTAATGATTGTTGGTCTATTTGACATGACACTAAGCTTGTTTTTTAATCTTCTTTAGAGAAGCAGTGACATGACATTAGACTTGTTTTTTAATTTTTCTTAGCGAAGCAGTTACTTGGGTTAATCTACAATGCTGAAGTGTCAAACATTGTGCCAATAGAGAATGATCATGTTTGATTCAACGGGAAACAATGTACAAGCTATAAGAATTCTGGCAAGTTTGTAAGATGCTATGGTGTTTTCTTTATGGGTTGGTCTGCATGTGCGTACTGAAGAATATGTTACATGTAGCAGCAAGATGGTCTAATAAAAGACTAGATAGATCACCTTCTTTGTTGTCAGTCAATTATTTTTTCCATGAAATACATGTCCAGGGGAAACTCACTAGACACCCCTCATTTCAAAGATGGTACTCAGGGTAGACTTCATTCTTCAGGCCTCAAGGCCAATACAAAAATATACTCATTAAGAGCTCAACATATCACCTGTGGGAATTGACGTCTCCAGTCAATTATAAAACTAGTAAAAGGACTTTGATGATATTCCAGTCTCTTTTTTGTTACCTTTGGGCACAGAACATTTACCTATTTGTGCAATTAAGAATAAATCATTATAATATGATCTGGGATCCTATCTACTACCTGAAACTATAAATTATTAGATTTGATTGTCACTTATATGTCGTATATAGATGTATTTCCAAATTCCAATTTCCCAAATTTTATTTACTCAAGGAGATTTGTTCCATCATCTTTAATTTTGGCATAATAGCAAATTTCTTCCTGGCTTTTATATAGATGTATTTCCAAAGTCCTGCAAATACTTGCTGGCTTTTATGTATGACTACTATTTATTAATAGCTGATAGAATGTAACATTGTCACTTCCTTTAGTCTTCTATGTGTTGTGCATGGTAAGTATACAATGCTTTGAAGATGAACATGGATAAGAGAAGCCAGTTTTTTACTCGCTTCTGAATTCTGGCAATTGCACTTCATAACAGCTAACATTTAAAACTTTCAAGAGAGGCATCATCAATGAATGAGATCAGGCTGTAAATATTATGAGAGAGAACAATTTAGTTATTCATGTAATACACAGTTCAGTCACCGGGTTTTGGTCTTTTAAACAAATTTTTGTATTCCCTATTGTTTTCATTGCTGATGAATTATACTTAAAGCATTCCACTGTTTTCTTTTTTTGAGTTCCTTTCTGCTAATAGTTTCATGAATTTTTTCTTTTTTATAGGTAATGTTGCTGAGACAACGGTTTTTCAACTCCATAGCACCAGGTGGACTTGCAGGTGACAGAAGGGCAGTTGTTCCTGCATCGGGTTTTCCATTCAGTACACAACATATCTGGAAAGTTATTAGAGAGAATAAAGACCTTGACTTGCCTGCTCACAAGGTTCTTACTATTATTCCGTGGTTTGGGTGCTGGCATGCTTTATTAATCTCATCTGTTGCTTTTAGGGTTCTAATGTTGTGGAACAATTACAGTGTCTTAAATGTATGTTCCAACTTACAGGTTATGGTTGCGACTGTTCGTTGTGAAGAGATTGCTAATGAAAATCTTGCTAAATTGGCATCCGATGAGGTACTTGGCCACAGTTTTAATTTGTTTGGAGATATATTGTTTGTAATGTTTTCATTTGATTCATTTTATAATTTTCAGGATTGGCTAGAACTAGAGGAAGCTGTACAATCTGGTCCAGTGCTAGGGTTCGGGAAGAAAATAAGTTCCATTCTAGACAAGTATTTTTCAGAGTAAGTTTTTTATCTACCAGGGGATTTTGATGTGCACAATTTACATATTATGATGCTCACGATCTTTCAAACAAAAGTATTTAGCTTCTCATGCTTAGCTTGTGTAAGCTTTAACAATTTTCAAAATTTGAACGACATAAATTATGGGATCATTGAAATCATTAGTAATATCACTTATTGTTTACGCATTTTAATCTTTCTCTTACACATGATTATGCATGTACTTAAAGGCTGTTACTGTTGAGAAATCAATGCTAGTAGAATTAGGGTTTGATTCCTCTTTCTTGATAATTACTTTTGAATTATGTTGGCTTCTTTACTTGTTTGTTAAATTATCTTTCATCAAGCAATTACTAAATTATGTGTATGAAGATCACAAGAACAGGAGATACAAGATGTAAATCCCCTATCTAGGGGAAAACCTAGTCAAATCTATTCCTTCATTAGTTTTCACAAGACAAGACGAGATAATCTAAGACTCTTCGACCTAGACACAAACTTCCTCCAATCAACAGGTCAACCCTTCCTTCCAGCAACCTCGATCTAGATCTTCGACCCTGCAGCAACAAAATTTCGACCTTCCCAGCAACAAAACTTCGACCGCAGCAGCAGCAGAACTTTGACCTATCCAGCAGCAGATCTTCGACCCTAGCAGCAGCCCAGTAACTTTGTACGAATGAGAGAGAGATAGCCCAAAACTTCGACTTTTATCTTTTCCTACCATTTTCCTTCTCTTGGAACTTCACACTTTTTCTGCACTTACTTCTTGAGTATCGAACTTGTTTAGTTGGTGAGAAAATGGATCGAACTGCACTTCTATATACAGCCTTTTCTATGGGTTGAATTGCCCTCATGTAAGTCAACTCCATTAGTCAAGGGTCGACTTGGTGTGGAGGTGACAAATGACTTATTTTACTCAATAATAATTGTTTTTAAATGATTCAAAAGTCCAAGAAGGGTCTCATAAAATGGACAATGACTCTAATGATCCAATATAAAACCTAGAAGTCATCAATGGGGACTTTGACCTAGAAAATGATGACCCAAGCATGAAACCCATGCTTTAATAAGTCATTGTAATAATAATAAAATTTTCTTTTTCTTTCTTTTGATAAATACGTTTCATTATGACTCAAAATGAAGACCGAATCTAGTTACATTCTTCAACACTCCCTCTTAACTAGGGAAGTATTCATAATTTACACATATATATACAAGTACATGGAAGATCTCAAAACACATGAAATACGAAGAGTTTAGGCACACGCGGTGCCATGGACTAGATCCTTGACCAGGGAAATCTATCCGGGTGGGACTAAGATGGACTAAAGCTTTCAGCCACTCTAGGTACCATCAGGCTTACTTGCTAACCATCAACCCATGGAACTAGGTGCGTAATGCAAGGTCGGAGCTTTATGACCAATGCCACCCTCCCTACTGCGGGAACTAGACATCAACACACATGCCTACCAAATGTCCTCTCAGGCTTTATGTATTACACACTATGCCTCAACAAATATCTTCCAAACATTTATCATCAACAAAATTAGTAATATCAAAAACCAAGCATGCTTCTAAGATATTCAAATTTCTTATTAGGAAGAGACTTTGTTAACACATCGACTACCTGTTCGTCAGTCGGGACATACTGTAGCTTCACGATCCCATCCTACACTAAGCTTCTAATGTAGTGGTAATTATTGTTGATATGCTTCGTCCTTGCATGGAACACAGGATATTCAGACACTTGATGCTGCTTTGATTATCACAATTTATCACAGTTGGACTTAGAGGCTTCCCAAACAAATCTGACAGAAGTTTCCTCAACCATACAACCTCCTTTCCGACTTCACATGCAACAACATACTTTGCTTCAACACTACTCAAAGCAACAGGATCTTGCTTTCTACTTATCCATGAAATCATAGCAGATCCCAAACTAAAACATCCACCAGTAGTGCTTCTTTCATCGGTCTCATTGCCACCCGAATCAGAATCTGTAAAACTTGTCAATTTGACTTCCTTGGTATTGTACTTCAGGCAGTGATGTATAGTGCCTTATAGATATCTTAATATATGCTTGATAACTATCCAAGGATCATGACGAGGCTCCAACTAAAATTGACTAAGAATGTTCACAAAAAAACATATATTCGGTCTAGTATTTATCAGATACATCAAAGAACCCACCAACTTACAATAGGTGGTAGGATCTACGAGACTTGAGTCAGAACTTCTCAACTTCTTGAGATTGGTGATCATGGGAGTAGTCACGGGCTTGGAATCCATCATACCAAATTTCTGCAATAACTTGATTATATACTTTCCTTGCCCCAAATATATCTCCCCAGGTTTTTGCCACACTTTCAGACCTAGGTAATAATGCACAAGTCCTAGATCCTTCATCTCAAACTCGGCTGCCAAAATCTTCTTTCATTCTTTTATCCTTCGCTCCACACCTGTAATAAATAGATCATCCACATATAGTAGAATAATGACTGGCTTATCATCCACAACTTTGATGTAGATATTTGGATCAACAGTACTTTTGACGAACTCGATCCTTAGCATATATGCATCCATTCTTGCATACCATGCCCTAGGAGCTTGCTTCAAGCCATATAGGGCCTTCTTGAGTCTACAAACATGATTGTCCCTACTCTTTATTTCAAAGCCTTCAGGTTGTTCAATGTATACTTCTTCATCGATGGTTCCACTCATAAATGTTTTTTTTACATCCATTTGATGGATATTCCATCCCATTGTAGCAGCCAATGAAACCAAGGATCTTAAAGTAGTATATCTTGCGGTCGGTGCAAAGGTTTCTTCATAGTCTATGCCTTCCTTTTGAGGGAAACCCCTTGCAATGAATCTAGCTTTGTACTTGTCTATGCTTCCATCAACATGTTTGATCTTGTAGATCCATTTTGAAGTGACAACCGAATTGTCACTTGGTCTAGGAAAAATATCTCAAACCCCATTCTTCATGATTGATTGATATTCTTCTTGCATTGCCTTCTTCCATACTTCTTGATGAGCAACTTTTCAAATGTAGTTCGTTCAACTTCTATTAGTTTTGTCATGTATGTAGCATTTCCATAATATCTTTTTGGTCTTTTGCTTTCTATAAAAGTTTCTTTTGCAACTCCATGTCCTTCGGCATCTTCAAGAGTAGCTTTTAACCAATTTGGCCTCTTCCTTGTGTCGGGTATGATCATAGGTTAAATAGGCTCACTTCGTCCTTCTTCTTCATCTTGAATTGTAGAAGGTTTGTCGTGGTGCTCTTCTTCTTCGAATAGTGGGGTATGTCTTCGTCATTAGAATCAATAGGAATATATTTGGATCTTTTGTAGGCATGATTTTCATCAAATATAACGTCCCTGCTTACTTCATTATGTATTCTTTCTTTGATGTAGATTCTATATGCTTTTGAAGAAAGACTGTAGCCAATGGAGATCCCTTTAATGCTTATAGAGTTTAGTTTCTTTTGTTTGTCCTTTGGAATGTGGATATATGCGGGACACCCAAAGGTTCAGAGATGGTCCACACTTGGCTTCTTTCCTGTGAACGCTTCTTTAGGTGTCATATTCTCAAGAATTCTACGAGGAATTCTATTTTGTATGTATACTGCTGTCATTGCCGCTTCTCCCCATAGAAATTTTGGTAAGTCTTGATCAAAGATCATTGTTTGTATACCTTCTTCAATTGTCCTATTTTTCCTTTCGGCCACTCCATTTTGCTTGGGATAGTAGAGAACAATGAGCTCCCTGTTAATTCTTGCTTCTTTACAACATGCAATCATTTCTTTAGAAGTGAATTCCTGACCATTGTCGGATCTCAAAGTCTTTATTCTTCTTTTGGTTAGGGTCTCCACTCGATCTAAACTCCTTGAATTTTTCAAATACTTCATCGTTTTTCTTGAGAAGGTAGAGCCATGTCTTTCTAGAGTTATCATTAATGAAAGTCACATAATAAAGATGACCTCCAAGTGATTTTTCAGACATAGGCCCACACACATATGAATGAATGAGGTCCAATATTTCTTTAGACCTTGTTTCACTATTTGTAAAAAGTTTCGTTGTATTCTTTCCCAAAGCACATCACTTACATACTCCTTCACGATCTTCTTTGATATTGGGGATGATATTTACCATTTGATTGAGAAAGGGAATGATCTTATAATGTAAATGTCCATATCTTCTATGCCATAGCTCAATGGGATTGATTTCCATGTGAACTAGGGCTTGAGGAGATGGTGTTATGACTTTATATAGACTTCCTTCACGTACTCCACTAGCCCTAGGTTTATCGATGCTTGAATATTTTCCCCAAACCATAACTTTTCCATCTACAAAAACAATTCTATCTCCTTTATCTTCTAAGCAAGAAATTGAAAGTGAATTCTTTTTCAAACGTGGAACATAGAGTATATTGTTGAGATGCAGCTTTGCTCCATTTTCCAGCTTCAAAGAAGTTGATCCCAGGTCTTTAACAACATAACTTTTGTTGTCTCCCAACTCCACTGCATGAGAATATGGTTCCTTTGATAGAGCGTGAAGTTGTTTACTTTCTCCTGTCATGTGCATTGATGCTCCACTATCAATAACCTATGTGTTGTCATCATTGAGTGAACCTGTGAGTGCAACCAAGAACCCTTTGCTTTTGACCTTATTGAATAAGTTGCAGATGATTCTTTTGATCCAGCATCTTGCAATATTGAATCCCATCTTCAAGTATCTTATCATAGAGGGAGTAATCTTTCCTTTCAAGCCAATAGAGTGGTCTCCTATCTTCCTTGACCATAGCTCTGATACCATGTTGAGAAATCAATGCTAGTAGAATTAGGGTTTGATTCCTCTTTCTTGATAATTACTTGTGAATTATGTTGGCTTCTTTTACTTCTTTGTTATATTATCTTTCATCAAGCAATTACCAAATTATGTGTGTGAAGATCACGAGCACAAGAGACACAAGATGTAGGCACTCAGTGAAGGCAAAACTCCTATCTAGGGGAAAACCCATTCAACCTCTTCCTTCAGTAGTTTTCACAAGACAAGACGAGATAATCCAAGACTCTTCGACCTAGAAACAAACTTCCTCCAATCACCAAGTCAAGCCTTACTTCTAGCAACTTCGATCTAGATCTTCAATCCTGCAGCAACAAAATTTTGACCTTTCCAGCAACAAAACTTTGACCCCAGCAGCAGCAGAACTTCGACCTATCCAACAATAGATCTTCGACCCCAGCAACAACCCAGTAACATCGTACAAATGAGAGAGAGATGGCCCAAAACTTCGACTTTTATCTTTTCCTGCAATTCTCTTTCTTCTCTTGGAACTTCGCACTTTTTCTGCAATTCCTTCTTGAGAATCGAACTTGTTTAGTTGGTGAGAAAATGGATCGAATTGCACTTCTATATATAGCCTCTTCTGTGGGTCGAATTGCCCTCATGTAGGCCGACTTCATTAGGCAAGGGTTGACTTGGTGTGGAGGTGACAAATGACTTATTTTACTTAATAATAATTCTTTTTACATGATTCAAATGCCCAGGAAGGGTCTCATAAAATGGACAATGACTCTAATGACTCGATATAAACTTTGAAAGTCCTCTATGGGGACTTTGACCTAGAAAATGATGACCCAAGCATGAAACCCATGCTTTAATAAGTCATTGTAATAATAATAAAATTTTCTTTTTCTTTCTTCTGATAAATACATTTCATTATGACTCAAAATGAAGACCGAACCTAGTTACATTCTCCAACAGTGACCTGACACTCGTTGCTAGCGAAATCAATTTCCTTGGGAGTTTTAACTGCCCTTACTGGATTTCTGCTTTCAAGCAAGGTAGAATTTGTGTTGTAGTGCTGTATTATGCTATCTTGGTTGTTCTTATGTCAAAAAATAGTATTCTTTGATAAGCTATAAAGTTATACTAGTGTATTATCAAGGCTAAAAAAATTGTGAAATAACAAGTTTGAATTTGACGAAGTTCTGTAAGTATCCTTTCTATTATATTTGTTTTATGTGCATGTAGAGCCAGAGTGTCTACACTGGTGCATCCTCCAAGCCTAAGGATATGCTCAAAGATAGTTATGGACCAAGTAAATATATACAAAAATCAAAATCCATATGTGTGGCCCTCCAAGTATTCCACACACTCCTCCATAAGACTCACATAACCATGTCCAATAAAATAATATATATGCCCAGTTAAAGAGGTGAGGGCATTCTCCAATGAAGGTTGAATGATGACAAGTGTAGCAGAAATATCCATACAATAAAGATGAGAGAGCACCTAGGAGAGGTTCACTTTGAAGAAGTGTGCCATGAGTGGTTAGACATCGATAATAAGATATTACTCCACAACCAAGTCAGAAAGATGTCCAACCAACCTAAGAGAATGTGGCTACCTCTCCAAGAAACAATAGGCTGAACTAATCTGAGGTAGTGGAGGCTGAACTAATCTGAGGCTGCTCAAGGCACATTCGAGGCAATTGGTCAATCTCCGTGGCAGCTTGACCACATTTCTGAAGCAATGTGTGTATTATTGAGGTTAAAATTTGGTGGAATCTTTCCTGAGAGTTTGGCGAAGCAACAATACAACTGCAGACTTGCCACAAAAGTAATTCCAAGCTACAATACTCCTTCGGACAATGAATTAAGCAAATTATTCCAGGTTTTGTAGGCTGTGGTGTAATCCAATCAAGCTAGTAACTTTTGATTCATTTAGCAGACAATATTGTAAAGTATTGGTTGGGCAGATTTTGATTATTGAACAATCAAATTCTATGCATTGTGAAATTGAGTAATATCACATTACTGTTGAATGGATTACTATTGCATTGAATAATTTGTGTTTTATGAAGAGATGCCTGTTGTTATTTGAACACATGAACATCCATTGAATTTTTGCTGGAAACCTGGATGAATTTTTGCTGGAAACCCCAGATGGAATAAGAAACCCTAGGAAGAAAATTACCCTAGGAGATTACAGTAACCACTTCAGCCACCCACAAATAATAAAATACTCTTAAAATATTACTCCACAACCAAGAGTGATTATTGGTTAGACATCAATAATAAAATATTACTCCACAAACAAGTCATAGAGATGTCCAACCAACCCAAGAGAGTGTGCCCTAAAGAAGTGTGCCAACCTCTCCAAGAAACAATATAGTAATGCATGCTTCAACAATTGTGCTATAGAGGATGAGTGCCTCATTAGAAAGCTTCAATCAACTCCAACTAACCCATTAAAGTTTAAAAACGAAGCCAATGAAGTAGAGTGCCGAAGCTATCAATGCTAATCATTTTTTCCTTGGGAAAAAAGTGTAATTTTATTTCATTTAGAAAATGATACAAAATTACATTTTGTTGATGCATTCCCCGAATGCATTTTATAGGGGAGGATTGAGTTCTGTGTACCTGGGGTGTTTTAAACACCTCTTAGAGAGAAAAATATGTGCTAAAAAAATTAAAACAAAACTCTGCCTTAGGGCAACGATACATACATAAATATAAGACCTCAAAGGCCTTTCATCTGGACTCTCGCAACAAGAATGATATATCAAAACTATCGACCTTGCAAATTGTCTATGAAAGGGCGATGGTAGAATTCAAAGGTTTCAACTTCCTTTGTTTCCTTTATTAACCACTGCCCTATATCCTTCTTAAGGCTTTCTTTAGAAAGCTGATCTGCAATCTAGTTCCGCTTCCCATAGACATGCCTGCAAGAGATATTATCAAAAGTAGCTTTAATATGTTGCAACTCCTCAATTAATGGACATAAAAGCTGGTTGTGACACTTTTGGACTCCGGAAAACCAGTTAATCGCAAGCATGGAGTCCCTGAAAACTTGAAGAGATGCACATCCTTTTTCTTTAGCAAGGAGCAGTAAAAGCTTAAGAGCCATAAGCTTAAGAGCCATAAGGATCCAAGGCCGGAACCGCGTCCCATTCAGATCCTTGGGCGATCCTCTGTCGGAACCGCGGATCTAATTTTCGGATCTGTTGTTTTGAGGTGATTCTTGGAAATATGTAACCGCGCAAGCTCGATCCGCAGATTTGAAAAAGGATCTGTCATGGATCCGCGGATTTGAAAAAGGATCCGTCGCGGATCCGCGGAGGTTTTGGCACAAATTTGCGTGGATCCGCGAAGGTTTTGGCACAAATCTGCGCGGATTGCCAGCGGATCTAGAGGTAGAGGGAGATTGGCATTCTCCTTTATCTTTCATTTTGATCCTTTTACTTAAATTTTTAACATTACCATGAAATGACTCAGGATGTTTGAGAGTGGTTCCAGCCCCATCGGACTTCATATGGAGAAAATAGAATTTCGTATCCTATTCAAAATTCAAACAGACTTAAAATTTTCAGGAATTCAGGATCAATGAGATTGATTACAAAGACAAAAGGAGTCGATTTTTGAAGAATAAAGAACAAAAAAAAAGAAAGGGAAGTAAAAGATGATTTCCACAAAGAATGACAGTTTCCTTTCAAAATGTCCTTTTTATTCAGAGGGATATTCTAATTGTCAAGAGTCGTTCAGAAATCAAAATGTGGTTTGCACAAAATGTTATAGAACTTTTACCTTAGTCGAATCTCTATGTGATGCACAAAAACAATCAATAGCAAGAGATATAAAACAATTAATGGCAATATTTGAGCGACAGCATGCAGATTTTAACAAGGAAACGAAGAAAATGGAATCCAAATTGCAAGTTGAATGCACATCATCACTCCTACAAAACGATGTAATCCAGTGTACCAAGAAATTGCAGCTGGAAGATCAAGAGAAAGACAAAATAGCCAAACTTCGGCAAAACATGAAAGTGTTACAAGAAGAATATAAAGATCTTGCAGATATGCATTACAAGGAAGTAATGGAAAAGGATGTGGTAATTTCTCGCCTAAAAGACTATGTCGAAAAATTACTTGCACAAGTGAAGAAGACTAAGGTCACAAAGAAGGAACTCAAGAAGCACTTATCAGAACAAAAAGAGGAAAATTTATGTTTAAAGAACCTAAAGTGAAGGATATTAAAGCTAAAGTCAACAGTTCAGAAAACAAAGCATGAAATTATGTTAGCAGGATAAGCAACAAAAAATGACTGTGTTTCAACTTTCAAGAAATTGTTACATATATGTAAATCCTTGTAAAATGTTAACAGTGATTTTAATAACATTGTGGCTTGCGGGGGATTACCCATGCAATGTTAATGCAGATGGTCTGCCCTTTTCTGGTGACCCATGTTTCTTGGAGGGTCATAAAGTGTGCCATTTAAAAAAAATATAGGCTATTAAATAAAAATATTGCAAAGATCTTAGAATATTAATATATGAATGCAAGTCAAATTAACTGATAACACTGTCCTTGTTAAAATGTGGTAACTTGGTAAACTGTACTTTGCTTGAAAAATGGTGAAGCCACATTACACTGAAAGAGAAGTAGTTTTGAGTCTTTTGGCACAGATATAGAAGGCCCTATATATTATTATTGTTATTCGAGTTGTCTTTTTATACAGTCAAATTCCATTACATTATGCAGGTCCTATTTGTCAGTCTCTCATTAGAATGCTTTTCAGGTTCTGAGGCAAGATCTCCGTGTACTTACATATCAGTTTATTTCCTAATTGTTTTCTGCCATTTGGGATCATTTGATTTTGTCAAATGAATTGGTTTTGAAAATGGTAAATTAATAAATTGGAAATATCTACAGTCAACAAAAAGAACTAATGAACTCAGGAAAGGCGGGCCTTGGTGGGTTCATGTGAGTCCAGGAAAATTGTGGTGGAATAAGGCATGCTGCAGACCAACAACCATCTAGGGTTGTGTTGCAGACTGTACATCCTAAGTTCCTAACATATTAACTATTACATGGCCATGAGATTGGGAAACCTTTAGACAAAAATATTACCAATAAAACATCTGTAAACTCTAAACAAAAAAAGACAATTAGGTTAAAAGTCAAGATATTCCACCAAGGACCAGCCAAACACAGACCACACAACGTTAAAGCAAACATCTAGTCTGTGTGAGAAGGCTGCTTCTTGGCAGCCAAGGCCATGGGGCTTCATGAGGGGTATTCCCAAGAGTCATAAGAGGTTAATACCTTGGTGACTAGTATTGGTATTCCCAAGAGTCATAAGCGGTGAATACCTTCGTGACTAGTATTTGACACTCTCTGGGGTCACGTCACAATATTTTATTTTCAATAGGTGAGGCAGCATTGTTGCTTACATGGAGTGAGTGGCATCATAACCTTTCAAGAATCACCACTCAGAACTCCAAATGCTGCATGACAGAAAAAGATGGTCTTTTTATTAGCTTGCTACCTTGAAGCAAAAAGGTCAAAGCACAGGGAGAGTTGAGAGTCGAGACAACCAAACTTCTAACAGCATGATGGCTTCATACCCAATTTCTCTGTCAGCGAATTGCTTCACCAGTTTCAGTCTTAACAATATATAACAGTGTTGGCCAAACATTCTTATCCTGGAATGTGTCAACAAATTTGTTGTGGGGCCTCCCTTCTGTTTGGGCCATTTTGTAACAGTTTAACAACTTCTTAATATATAGTGGAACACTTAGGTCTGGGAAGGAAAAGATATTCCTCCGCAGAGGTGAGAAAGAGGGACCTTCCCTCTATTGTGATTTTTGTAAATACCCATTGTGTGAATTTTTCCAGCATATGCAACCCATGAAATAATGAAACCAATCTCAGTCTACTGTGGGGTTTAGGTGCTACTCGAATTTTGTTAGTCTTATGCTTTTAAAGTGAACTGGAAACTATGTCTTCGTTTAGGATGTTTCAAGCCGTTCAAGCAAGCTTGACAAAAATGTGAAGCCATTCAAAATCTTCTAGTTGCAAAACAGTTGTATTTTAGGCTATTCTAGAAACACCCCAATCATATATACTTGTTGGTTCATCTGTTTAATGACAGTTCCCATGTGATGCTGCCATTTTCAAACCTTAAAAACAGTTAAAGCTTTATTAATCTAAACCCCAACAAAATTGATGTTAAGGTATCCTACTCAAATATTCTGAAGCCTGCAACCCAATCTAACCTAATGAATGGAGTTCCAAGTGATGTCTCCATGAAAACTCAGGAAAGTTATTACCCAATACTAAAAGCATGAGCGTTTATTACCTAACAGGCATAACCCTATATCCCTCAAGTCATGTCCTAGAAATACTAATGGAAGCAGAAAAAGGGAAGTGATTGGAAAGGATAAAGTTGAAGATGAATATCAGAAGGATTTCTATATGCATTTATATTTTCAAGCTTTTCACAAATCCTCTATCTCTTTTTCTGAATTCTTGACAAAATTTTGCTGTAATATACTTCAAGTATTTAAATTTTCGAACAATGCAACTATTTTTGCAGTTATGACACAGAAGCGGTTTATTTTGATGAGAGTGTAAGAACAACCAAGCGTCAGCATTTGGAGTCCAAGTCATTGGATGTAAGTTTAAGATAATGCCTTGGTTCTTTCCTGTAATTATGAAGTGCATAATGTTTGGAAAGCTTCTTATATGTTGAAAAATTTTACCCTAAATTTCTTCATTCCAATTAGCAGAGCATTATTACTTACATATGCTTTACAGATATGCATCTTTGTGTGTATGCTTCTGCATGTAAATTAACTTGAAAATATTATATACTTTTGTAGCTTGTCTATCCTGCTTATCAAGCGATGCTGGGACACCTTCGTGCTAGAGCTTTAAATATGTTTAAGGAGCAGCTTGAGCAGGCTCTTAAGATAGGAGAAGCATTTGCAGGGGCTGTTCGTGATTGTATGGAAACTTCTTTGGCAGAATTCGATCAAGGGTGTGCAGGTATGGATGTTTGGAAATTTGGTCCTCTACATTATCATAGACTCTCAATAGCTAGGTATATTGGCTTGGTAAGGAGCTCTTCTACTTTCAGTGGAGACTTGACAGATTTCGCAAGGGAGCCTTAATAGCACTGTTCTGTTCATATTCAACAAGTTATAACAATGGTGATCTGCTGGCTTTGGTGGATGTATGACAGCCCTTATTTGCACCATTTCCTTTTTTGTGTACAATTTGTCTATGGTGGATTCATTATGACTAGCTGTTGGCCCTGTTAATCTGATTGCCATTTGGAAGTTTTTCATGATATTATATTGGTTTTATGTAACATGTTGCCATAAATTATTATGTGACGGCAGCATACATAACTTTGGTTGAACGCAAGATTTTGATTTCCCATATAAATTGAAAAATTGTCTAATTCTGTTGGCATGTAATGAGTTTTCTCTATATTGGAGTTTAATGTGCATGTGATCTGACATTTTTTTAATTGATGTTCTTAATGTTTGAGTTACATATTCCTATTTTACTTTCTTTCCATTCCTCAAAGGTCACATTTTAAAGCGATGGTGCAGTTAGTGGGATCTTGACACGTCATTATAAATTTCAGATGCAACTGTTCAGCAAGCAACCTGGGACTCATTCAAAACCAGAGAAAAATTACGCCGTGATATTGACAACCATGCGGCTTCGGTTCGTGCCACGAAGCTGTCAGAAATTTCAGCACAATTTGAGGTAGAATTACAATCTTATTGCTAGCAGTAACAACAAATACATTTTATATATAGCACTTAGGTGTAATGTTATCAGAACTGGACGAGTCATCAAACCGGTAGACCAGCCGGACTGGGAACCGGTAAAAAAACTGGACCAAAAAAGCAGTCAACCAAAAACACATGAAATATTCAAATTTTAAAGAAAAACATATATATTCATGCGCATCCATATGAATCCAAACCATTTATGCACAAATAAGCAAAAATTCTCATTTATATATTATGTAAGGTTGCACATAACTGAAATAGCGCTGAGTGCAGTCCATCTCTGAACCAAAAATACATCAACAAACAAGCTCCACATGGCCTCTAGCATCCAAAAAAATCATACTACAACAAATACCTACATATCATCAAAAACATTGCCTATATTGGGATCCTCATCATCAATATCACCCTTTAAGCATTAAAATAAGATATAAAAAACATAATATTTGTCAAATCAAAATTTTGTTTGAGTGATGGGTACTTTTTTTAGTAAGCTCATGATAGAGGAGTTCGAAAACCAATGCCACTAATGTCAAGGTACATAAAGGGCTTGGTGCTCTTGATTAAATACTAGTTCCATACCCTCGTACATGACAAAATCCAATGGAGCATTGCAATCCCCCCAACTGTGAAGTCCTAGAAAAATGTTAAAGCCTGCTGGATCTTGAGTGAGATCTAAAATTCTACTTTCTCCATATGAAATCCAATGAGGTCAGTACCATTCTCAAACATCTTGAGTCATTTCATGGTATTGTTAAAACTTTAAGTAAAAGATGTCACTTTTAATTTGAGAATTTAACATTACCCTGAATTGCATAGCATTAGCAGGGCAATATGGTCAAATACTAGGTTTCCCTGTCATAAATTATTGATTTTTTGAAAAAAATTGCGTTCAAAGGGTCCTTGGCAGAAATGTACAAAACTGAACCAGTTGTTTCAGTGAAAAAAGTCTGGTTTGGTACCGAACCAGCCAAAAGTGGTTCAGGTCACCAGTCCGAACCGGTTTTAGCCTCAAACCGATTGGACTGGCCAGTTCAGACCGGTTTGGTCCAGTCCTGATAACATTGTTTAGGTGATATTCTTAAAAGAGAGTGGCCCTTAGCAAAATTTGTGCCTGCTATTATTTACTGGCTATTTATTTTTGGTTTTGCAGAAGCGCCTTAGTGAAGCACTTTCTGAGCCAGTTGCATCTCTCCTTGATGCTGGTTCACGAGACACTTGGCCATCAATCAGGAAGATTTTTATACGTGAGACTGACTCAGCAATATCAGGTTTTTCATCTTCCATAAGTGGGTTTGAAATTGATGAGAAGACTGCTAATAAGATGGTTGAGAACTTGAAAGAGTATGCAAGGAGTGTGGTTGAGAAAAAGGCTAGGGAAGAAGCTGGGCAAGTGTTGATCCGGATGAAGGAGAGGTAATTCAGGTTTCTTATTAATCTCCTTTTTATAATGGCTTTGTAATGCTGGTAGAGCTGACTAGTTAGTTATTGACATGTTTTCAGGTTTTCAAGTGTGTTTAGTCAAGATTCTGATTCAATGCCAAGGGTTTGGACTGGGAAAGAAAACATCCGAGCTATTACAAAAGATGCTCGTTCGAGGGTATTGTTATTGGATGCGTATTATTAGTAAATGGTTTTGAACAATCTTGTATGCATCCTGTGAATATCATTACCATTAAGTTTCTTCTTGTCTCTGTTTGCAGTCTTTGAAGCTGCTTGCTGTCATGGCTGCCTTACGTTTGGAAGAAACAACAGATAAATCAGAAGAAAAAATGGATAAAATTGAATCTGTGTTGTCGTCTGCCCTACTAGATAATGGTGATGGATCTAGTGCCATCCAAGAGAGAAGTGTCTCTGCTATAGTGAGCCCACTGGCATCTAGCACTTGGGAAGAGGTATGTCTCATGTGGATAACATAGTTCAGTTATTTAATTGTTTACTCTTTGTTTTTCTAATTCATTATATTTATGTGCATCTGTGTGTATTTAATTTATTATTTTTAAGATTATTTACTTCCTGTTTTTATTTAATTTTTGGTGTTTGCAGGTTTCTCCTTCTGATACATTAATTACACCGGTGCAATGTAAGTCTATATGGAGGCAATTCAAAACAGAGACAGAGTATACAGTTGGGCAGGCTATTGCTACTCAGGTGAGTTTTCATCATCCCACTAATCTAGAAGTCTAATTGTGTTTGTTAATTATGCGGCTTGTTAGGCTAAATGGAGTCTAGTTCTGTTCGTTATTTCCATGAAAGTATGTGATCCATTTTATAAGCAGGGTCTATCTGTATTCCTTTGTGTACACAAGGACGCATTATTGCAGTTCTGGTTGCTTTTATTTCTTCTATATATTTGCATTATTTATCCCTTGATGTTTTACTTAGATTATTTTGTTTGTTTTTGTTAGTTGTATTGCAGTACGGTATAAAGGCTTTTAGTTTTTATTGTAGCAAGTGATGATGGATGCTTAAGGATAATTCCTTTGCTTTCATGTTTTTTTTCCATGTTCTCCGTATTTAGGTACAATATCGCTGTCTTATTTTGCTCAAGTGCAATGAAGACTTGATTTTTAACCTGAGTCTACGTCGCTAGGTAGATGCATAACTGTAGTTGTTGTTTTCCTCTAGTAATGTTTGATTTGTACAAATCAACTAAATTTTGTTTAAAACGTTCACTGAGACAATGCTGGAGAGATAAAGTTTCAAAATAAGAATAGACATTACCATGAATGCTGCAGCCATACATGTCTCACACTTCATATTTAACTACCCTTAAGTGGTTATGGCAGCTTAACCACCTAACCACCAACCATCTCATCTAAATGTTACATTGTTCACATCCTAAATATTATTAATCCTAAATATTGATGGAGTGTTAATACTGAAATACCCTTCTTTAACACGAACATGATATTTCTCAGATCTTAGTGCGTCCGTCAATAAATTTTAAAACAAGTTTACAAAGAAGTAATACAAGGCAACAACAAATTTGAAGACAGTGTATGGGTCTACCTCCCACTCCGAGGCACCTAAGTAACCATCTGCAGTTACATGTCGTATCTTGAGCTTCTCTTCATGTCCAGGAGCTTCCCAGTGTCCATCTCTGACTAGCATAACTCTCATTTTGAAGGAAGATCTCAACTGGGGTTCTGTAAATATCTGTCACTTCCATCAGATTGCCATCACCCTTTTTCTTTTAAGGTAGAGTTAGGCTGGATTCCCCTATCCAGTCAATCAACTATTTTATCGTTCTTTAGTATCTTCTTTTTGGAGACTCTTAGCAGCTACTTAAAATAGATATTTTGGATGATAGTGCTGAACCATGGCTCTGGTTGCCGGTGCTGTGTATGGCAACTTACAGTCTGTCTATAGGCCATTAGCAGGTTATATCTCAGTGTGATTGTAGAGTTTCTGGGTTATCCCTGTTATGGATTTGTGCCCTAACAGACACTCTTCACATCTTCTTCCTCAGAATTCAGGTCCGAAATACAGGATGCATGTTTTATTTTCTTCAATAACAACAAACCTCAGGCTGCCCTCGTTGAGGTGTTTTCTGAGTGTATGCTGGAATTGGCTGTTCACAGGCTGCCCTCGTTGAGGTGTTTTCTGAGTGTATGCTGGAATTGGCTGTTCACAGGCTGTCCTCGTTGAGTCCCTGGGGGCGACAGTGGCACTAGTTCGCTATTAGAGTCCTTTGGATTTAATGACGAGTTTGGCTGCATGATTCCGGGGGGGGGGGGGGGGATGTAGGTGTGAGGGACACTCTTTAACATTCGAGGCCAAAGGAAAGAAGCTTTGGATAAGTCGCTATCCGCTCTACTAGGGTTGGGGAGGAACTTGTCTGGAAGGGGGGCCCCTGTTTGGGAATCATCTGGTGCTAAACCCTTGATGCTCTAGGTGTGAGTGAATTGATGTGATGTTCGACACATCCACAATGGTATCGAGGGTATTGGTGGGCCTCATAAAACACGGGAGGGGGTTGGGGAGGTGGATGAGGGGACACTTGAGGTTTCATTGCTCTACTATCTGAAATACATTGGAACTCAGCTCGTCGCTTAGTTCTCTGATCAACTGGAAACTATGATGTGATCATCCGAATCTTCCTCGAGTGAGGTAGGGTATGCAAGATCTGAGATTTGTGTCTAAATGTATCCCTGGCACCTCTGATCATGATATAGGAAGAAGGTAGAGAGAGATCCTCTGTACTCTCTGTATTGGTAATGTTATCGTCCTACGGTCTCACGATATATGGGGCACCGTAAAATGATGTGCATCTCGATCTTCGGCTCTTATAGGTGACACAACTGGCAGACCCTATTATATCGTGGTATATGGTGATCAGTATCCACCTAAAGTCATTGGGACCCAACTCGAAGCTGCCCCAATGGGATCCTGAGTGAGTGCATCCAGTGCTTGCGAGTATAAGGGCGACAGACAATGAGGCCATCCCGTAGCTCCAAAATATGCTCTAGGTAGAAGAACATCTTTGAGCCAAGCCTCATCGAGGGGGATGTGCAAGTGAACTGAATGTATAATCTGTAGATATCCTCTTTGATGGCTTCATTCAGTATCTACCAAGTTGGTAAGAGATGTGCTTGTTTGTCAAGGGAGAAACTAAATGGAGGAAGGCGCTCTAGGGAGATGGTCATTGACTAAAGGAGCCGAGATGCCTCTACGAATCATCCACGAGCATGACCTAAGGGCTTCCAAAGCGATGGCCTCCGAAGAACAAAGTGCAAGATAGGGGTATCTTTCTCTCCCGGTAGAATCCTGGTAAGCCCTGAATCTTTGGAGGAAAGAGATCAAGCGGAAAAGGACCTCAAGGCGAAATGGTTGGACCCCAACCTCTCCTTGAATAATGGGTTGTAGAATTGTGCGTTTGCAACAGATGATACGTTGGAGAAGCAGGGTTTGGACTCTCTCCATCGTGGCCCAATTTGACTTTGTAAATTGGGTCCCCATTTCTTAGAGCCAAAGAGGATCGTGGGTCTGATAATGGCCTCCATGAGGTGGAGCTTGGATGAGATGTCTTAAAACTATGCTTGGAAGCACTCTCACTTGATGAGCCCCAACGAGTTGTAACCTTCACTGAGTCGAGGTTGGAATGCCTAACATGTGCCTTCAAAACACAGTGGTATAAAACTTTCTTGTGTCATTTGATCAGGTATTTCAATGGAATTTGATAACTGCAATTGTGAAACTGAAGAATCCTGAACAAGAGTTTTATTGTCTTCTTTGTTGTCAATAACAATACCTAAAGACTGCTGATTTTGGATTGCTTTGAAGTTGTCTCTGATGAATTGAAATGAAGCAAAACAAAGAGGCAAAGATCCTTCACTTATCTCAAAATTTTCTGCACTTTCTTTTTCATTCTAATAGCTGATATGCATTGGCTGATCACTATAATCGAGCTGCTGAAACTTAATTTCCACATTTCCCAAACTAGCTACTGATGGCTCTGTAAAGTTAGCTTGAATTTGGAGAGCATAATTATCATCATACTGATCATGCTTAGGAAAATCTTTAAAAGAAGGAATGTCATCCAACATACACGTTAGATCAACAGATTGCTTCCTCACATATTGATTTGTAAATCTATTTTCTAATCTATGGTAGTTGGGATTAGCAAGAAAGTGCTTATGGCCAACAAATTCTTCTTTTCTCTGCAATCACTGGATCATGGTGATCTTGAATAAAAAATCCATCTTTCATGGTGATCTTTTGTATCATTTCCTCTATTTTATTTATCAAAATGTCGAGCTTTACATCTGAAGATGTCAGGTGCTTTGCAATGTTGTTCTTCTTTTCTTCTGCTTTCAAATTTTCCCTTCTAATTAGCAGATTGACTTCTACATCTATTGCAATGTTCTGCATCTGTTCAAGTGTTGAGGGATTTCTCTCTTAGCTGAAATTCAATTTCAGGATCAAAGGCCTTTGGATAATGCAAGAGAGTTGAATTAGGAAGAGGTCTTATATTTCCTGGCATTGAATAATAAATTTGATTAAATCAGGCAGAAAATTGTTGTATTGTCTCGTTTGGATGTCTTTTCAACTGATGATATTCTTTAATGATCATAAAAAAGTTGACTTTGATTATCCATCTATCAAGAAAAAAATTGATAAAATGTTGGAAATTTGAGATGCTTGCTATAGGCAGGTTCTTGAACCAACTCTTTACGTTACTTTGCAAAGAATGAGCAAAAAGTCTGATTCTAACATCATCTTCATCAATCTCAAATAGGTCCAGATAATTCTCAAAACCTTGAATATGTTTTTTCTGCAGTGATGTTACCATTATCTCCATCAAACTTGGGGAGATATTTGTAATAGTTAACAGAGAAATCATGGAGTATAGGAGGTAAGATGAGTGGCTTATATCTATCAGAAACTTTACAAGGTATAGGAATATGTACAGGAATTGTAAGATTAGTCTTGATTATTTGAGGCTTATCAATCGGAAAATAATCATCATAAGTTTCAGAGGAAAGCTGCTCAAATGGATAAGGAGATTTTATATTTACAATTTTTAATGGAAAATAATTAAATATTAATCTAAGATCTTCTCTAAAATACAATATACATTGAAAATCCTTTTTGATGAAAAAGAACATAATGTCTTGGATTGTATTCCAAGTTAGAAATCTAATCTTCCCATACTTTTCTTTCAGGTTCATTCCTCCAGTGGAGTCTTAGATTTGACTTTGAAATTGATGTGGAGTCACCAGGTGGATGATTTTAACCTTTGTGTGTCTGATCACTGTCCACCATCATAGATCAGATTTGATTCTTGTATAATCTTTCTGAAGAAAATTTTAATTCCCCAGTGGAGTCACCAATATGTTATCACTCAGTAATATGTTAATCACCACAAAATAATTCAATGTTAGATCAATGCAACAACCCTAAGGGCATGATATAATCAATTATGCAGATCAATAAATTTCAGATTTTAAGTTTCATCTAAGGCATCCCAAATCACTCAACATTTTAGTCCTGAGTCAGCATATCAAAACATCCATGAAACTTGTTTTAAACACATGAAAAGAAAATCAAATCTGAAAATCGGACATGTAATAAGAGAATTTGGGACAACAATGTACAATTGGTTATCACAACAATATAAAGATAAAGTGCAAGTCTTCAACTTAACCAAAGCTGGTACATTGAGTCCATCCACTTTATCCCAACAAGGATTTCTTCAACACTTTCCAAACCCTAGCTAGGGCATCCAAAATTACTGCAAACCCTATCAGCAACAAGGCCTAGCAAGGCATCCCACCGAGCTATACTAGCCTCTCCCAGAACCCAAGAACAAGCTAGCATCACTCCAGCTATCCAACCCTTAGATACACATTGGCATTTTACAAGATTTACTCATCACTTGCATCCCACAAGCTTGAATTGTAACAAGGCCTAGCAATCCTACCAAGCCATACTAGCCTTCCCAAGTGTTTATTGACAAGCTTGCATTACACTAACTGACTCAACCTTTAGGTCCCTCATCTGCATCCCACAACCTTTACTTGTCACTTGCATCATACATGCCAAGGAACCCTAGCACATGCCTCTCCGAAGCACTATCCATGATACAAAGTAAATAACTGTTCATCTAAGATGCTCCAAAAGCTAACATAACACCAAATATTACATCTATAAGATAAAATGCAAGTTATAACAAAAACACTCTCCTCCCTTTATATATGATTAGGTGAGGGAGGCCTACAACAATTCATGGACCATGTCTAAAGTAAACCCTAGGCTAAGTTAACAACAATGCCTTAAGTGGAGTGCTAAACTAGACATGAATTCCACAGGTCACAATAGGTTTTATACCAACGCCAAGGTGGTGTGTCCTCTTAAGGGTTTTGACATGTCAAGTTGTCCTCTAAGCAAGATGGTGCCTCCAACAATGGCTCCTCAACTTAAACATTTCTCCTCAACATATGTGGAAGGTGGCTTCAATGCTTCGAGAGCTTTCTTGTCCAACCTCTAAGGTCATATTGCCCTCCTTCAAGGTGGTTGCCCCACATGTCCCAACCACACATCCACCTCAACTAGTGCACCCTTTTAGAAGATGTCAAATCACTATGTGTACCAATTGCCACATCAAGAAGTGTGCCTTCCTAACATTGATCCCAAGGTAAGCGTACACCCCTTAAGCTCTCCAAATTTAAGTCGACCAAGATACAACAAGGTGTCTAGGGGAGCACAAGGAGCAACTAAAGACTAACACTCCCTCTTTCAATTAAGGTGTTTACTCCAATTCCACTTTTCTCCCTTTGTACCTTAATTGTACCTGCAATCTACATATCCAAGTTTGTTATAGTGTTGGAATCAATCACCTATCTCACCAGAGAATCTAGAACTATCTTTCAAACATCATTGTTGAGGAAGGACATCCTACCATTATGGCATTGCATATGCCTCCAAAAAACCAGAAGGCTCAACTAGCATCCCACTATCATGTGCTAATGGGATAATTTGAAGTGCTCTCCCTTTTCAAAAATGTCTCACTGGGTTGACAGGTTCTTCTCTCCCATCAGCTTCAGTGTCGAATTTAAGCAGCTGCTATATCAGATTTTTGTGGAGAGCTTTTCTCAGGACATCATGCATGTGTAATGAGTAGTCATTAACTGTATATTGTAAAAAAAATGGTTGGATGTGATTTGGGCTGGAGCACCTACATTATATTTGTTGATAGTTTTGTCTGCTAGCAGGTTTCCAGGGGCCAATATATGATCATTGATTTCTTTATAGATATAAATGAGATCATTGATTTATATAGAAATATAGGTGCTTGGTAATTTTGATTCTTTCTGGTACCAAGGGGAAGACTTCTAAATGGTTTGAAACTGAATGAACAGCTAAGTAGACTAAAATGTTCAGCACTAGTTAATTAGACTAATGGCCATATTGCATAATTAATATATGCTTTGAAGTTTGAATATATATTTTCTCATTTCTCACAATTTTGTTTGGGATTTCTGTGAAGGATCAAGTTAACTAGGTTATGCATAAATTTGTGTGCTGTTAAGGTACCTCTAGATGTACTTCCGGGAAATATTTGTAATCATTATTAGTTATATTGCAGAACTATCTTATTTTAGTTTATGACTTTATGCAATGATCAGTCATATCAGCCAATTTAAAATGGCCCCAAAACATTTCCAGTGCTTCATTCTGTTACCATGTAATATGCACTGCCTTAGATAATTGATAACAACCTTACAAGCAATTTTTACTTAATTGATATTACTCAGGAAGCTAGTAGGCGCAGTTCTACATTTTTGCCACCGCCATGGGCGATAGTTGCATTGTTAATTCTTGGATTCAACGAGTTCATGTTGCTTCTGAGGTAATGGTTTGGGTGTTACTTTTGAAAGAAATGTTCAGTATCCGAGAATACTAATTCTGTTATCTATATAAACTCCTTTCTGGTTTAAACTAGGTTGATGTTATCATTGTTGCTTATGTGAACAGGAATCCATTATATCTTGGTGTGCTGTTTGTGCTTTTTCTGTTGGTAAAAGCCCTGTGGGTACAGCTGGACATTGCAAGCATATTTCAGCATGGCGCTGTAAGTTGTTGCTTACCTTTAACAATGAATACATTTTCCATACCATAAGTTACATGTTTAAAGGAGATGAAAACAAATAGTGATATTAGGGTGATATTTTGATTTTACTCTAGTTACATTTAATTGCAGTAATGTTTATGATGTTTCATCATTGAATATGCCACAGCTCTCTGGCATTCTTCAATTATCAACCAAGTTTCTTCCCACTGTCATGGGCATTCTAAAGAGGCTTGCTGATGAGGGGCAGAAGGTTGGAGCATCAAGTAACAATGCAAATGGTAGTGTTCAGCATGTGCCTTTGCAGGATCAAGAATCTGATTTTTCCTCTCAAGGCAGCTCATCTGCTAGCAATCTCACATACTCCAGTTCCCTGACGCATAGACAAGTGGGTAATGTTGACATGAGAGTAGCTTGATCGTGTTAGCTGATTGAATCTCTACCCATCATTGGCAACTTCTCTTAAAATTATATTTGACAACAGAAATCATTGGAGTTAATTTGTCTCTTTAGATTCTATGTACACGAGTATTTTCTTTATGTACCATATGGAGTATGGTATTCTTCAACTGAAGCAATAACGAAAAGAAATTTGAAACAGTTGCTGCAAGGTTGATTGAAAGTCTCTCTAAATGATTTAGAGTCTAGACATGGCTCTTGGTCTTATTCGCGAGATCCGTTTTCTCGGTTTTCAGTGACCCATTTCAGAAGCAAGATTCGTAAGTGGTGTTTTTTTCACTTGGAGGAATGGTTCCTCTGGGTTCATGTGTATTTTGAAGGCTATGTTCATTCCAGGCTTCCAGGCATTGCTTTTTTTATCGATTCATACTGGAAATCCTAGTATATTTATTGGTATCAACACTCTAAATGCTCATGCATTTGGATGTTTAATACTTTCTTTTTATAACGACATAGTTCCATCTGAGCATATGTGGAACCCTTTTCACTTATTCAGTGTTGATGCTGATTCCTTCAATATCTTTACATTCTGCTCAGTGACGGGTGTTATTATCTGGTTATTTGCAATTGCTGGAGTAGTCCCAACAAGAACAAAAATGGGTGTGGTCTGCAGAACTATGAATTGTGTTCTAGATCTGGCTGTTCATTGTTCGTACATAACTTGCATATCATTTCATATTGTAAAATCTATTAATGTTGACCCTTATCTCAGAAGTGAGAATAACAGACTTCCATAGGGTTGTTTGCAAATATTTTTCTTAGCATAATTGTAGGGGGAGGATATGACATAGATCATGTACAAGAGACCAGTGGAACCGAATATGTGTTTGAACTTTGAGGGATTATATTGGTTACATATGGATGGGGACTTCACAAAAATATATATTTATATGACTTCATATATGTATATTTCTATTTAATGAACTATTGACTCGGTCTGACCAACTTAGATATGATGGCTTAGATCCAAGCATGCACGTATGGGTCAAGCATCCATTATGTGCAGGTAGTTCGTGTCTATCCTACCCATTCTTCTGGACAATGTCCCTGTCCTCCATTCCAGAATTACAGCAAACATGGAATGCTTGTCTCATCTTTAGATTGAATTAATTTTCCAAAGAAAAGCCAAATATATAGTTCAATTTTCCAAGAGTACACTTTAATCATGACTTTTAGACTACTACCATGTGACTGATATCTCAAAAGTTAAAAATATCCACATATAAAATTGATATCCTAAACCTGCAGTTTTTAGGGTCTTTGCTTGAAATAGACCTTCGTTTTTGTTATGATCAAACTCTTTACAGAAGTGAATGTGATTCTGGTAGTCTTGACTGTTTTCTTCTGGTTTAAATATTAGGAGTAATGAAGATTTATATGCTTTTATTTTGGTATGAACCAACGTATTCACTAATTTGTTGGATATGGATGCATGATAAAGGTACATCTACTTTGTCCAAGTTGCCTTTTGATTTTGTTTCACCCCCTTGTAAATCTTTTATAAGCAACCGTTATGTTGGCAAACTTATGTTTGTTGTAGTATCCTTGTAAATAAAATTAACTCTGGCACTACACCAATACTGAAAGTTTAGATACAAAGATAAATAATCAGCAAGAGACTAAGAACAAACAGTTGTGGCCTCCTGTGCTCAATGTTGGATTGGGGTCATTTTTACGAAGACTTCTTCAAAGTGGGACACTGCAGCGAGTAATAATAATTCATTGATTGATAATAAAATGGTCACAAGCAAGGGCAAAGTGCCCTATTAGATACAAAAGATGAACTGAAATCCTAGCTCGTGGTCCAGGTGATCTGTATGGGCAATTGGGCTTTTGTTTATGTAATCAATTTTTAACCATATGATTATTTATTTGAGAATTATTTATCACTGGGCTTGTGCTAAATATCAACAGATGGAAAGGTGAAACATTATTAAGAAACTACGCACTTGGAAGCAAAATAACTCATTATGGATTTCCCTTGCGTAAGTAAACATGTTTTGTTTATGCATGCAATGTGCCTTATAACCTACCTAAGCTACAAATGGTGATAAAGCATTGTTGAGTATATCCATGGAGAATAAGTCATGCCATTGAGCTAAAGACGTTGAACATAAGGGGCTCCAGAATCTGAAATATTTTGGGTGAAATGGACCTTTTGGGACTGAGGATCCAGACGCCATAGGGAACACGGGGATGCTCCGTTTCATAAAAGAATATGCATAGAGTGTCTCCTTAAAGATGGATGAACATGAAACAATACATTGCCTTTAACTCCAAAACCACAAAAACAAGACATCTGTTGTTTCTTGTCCATTTTTTTGTTGTTGCAAAAGTCAGATATCTATACTTGTAATGGTTTAAGTAATGAAGATCTGTTCTGCCAGCTCACAAATGATATCC
Organism: Pinus albicaulis; assembly: GCA_034641835.2. NCBI lineage: Eukaryota > Viridiplantae > Streptophyta > Pinopsida > Pinales > Pinaceae > Pinus > Pinus albicaulis. The sequence goes on along the minus strand of CM076569.1, from coordinate 133,816,799 downwards.
CTGTTATAAAGGAGAAGTGAAATATGTAACAGAATATTTGAATGGGGAAAAAGGATCCTACTGAACGGGATAGCACATGTATAACAATGACCCTCTTTTCCTGTACAAAGAAGAGAAAATTTGGAAAAGAGTCTCAAAAGATGGCAACAAGGAGATTACACTTTGGGGAAGAAGCCTTCAACCTTTGTAATGCACACAATATGTTTATTTGCAAGGGGACAACTAGATGAATGGGCTCACACAGAGCCACCTGCTTTACTCATAATGAATATCATTTGGTTGAATATGCAATATGCTTGGAAAATCACACAGATTAGCTGTTACATATTGATAAGCCAATGTCATGGTATGTTGTCTTTCAATCATGAACTGGCATCCATTGAAATTAGCTACCAAGGGAAGGATAAGGATGAGTGCCACAAAAGGTGAATGTGGGGAGACAACAACAATCCATATATCGCAAGGAAAACATAGAAATCTATAGATAGGAACTTGACAACTTGACAAAGAAACCAAAATTCATTGAAGGGGAGTTGTTGATGCATGCAAAGTGTATGGAGTTAATTAAGGCAATCAAAATTAGTGAAGCAAAGTGTAAGGTGTTAATGGAGGCAATCAAAATTAGTAAAAGCAAAGTGTGTCACCCAAGCTAACCCAAAAACATGGCACGTGACCAATACAGTGTGTAAACCCTTGGTTTGATGAGGAGTACAAAGCAATGAAGAAAAAGCACAAGTGACATTCGACCAATGAAAACCTTAAAGAGATATTGATCAATATGGCAAAGAAGAACACAAAAGCATTATGGAAAACACTAAAAGTGCAAAAGCAATTGTGGGGAAATGGTATTTTAGATGAATAATGTGTGGCCTATGCCAATAAACTATATGAGGTCTTAACAAGACCTTGTGGGATGTATTTATAATTGATTGTATTATGATCTTTAACCCTTAAAATTGAATCACAAACAAGATATGCAAAAATGCTCATTATTATTTATCAAAATACTTTTAAGGTACAATGAAGTTCAATGATCCTTTTATCGTGTAGTTTTTGTCCCCTATGCTTCATATGAAGTTTTAATGTATAACCATTGTTTGATATGCTATTCACAATCCATAACAAGTTCAAGTAAACTTACGTGAGTCTTTTTCTACATAGTTTGCAAACAACAATGGATATTCCTCCATTATGGGGGCTAATATATTAATGTAGAATGCCATAAGCTAAATATAGATATGAGAGTGAGTTTTGAGGTTTTAAATTTCCAAAAGGGATGGTGCATTGAATATTGAGTAGAAGTGTATTATATCATATACCAATTTGAACCTCACAAAATTCTTGCTGGAAAAACAGAGGCGAGTGAATCAATATTTCTCTTCAATTAGTATAATTTAAACTTCATAGAGCATTAGTTATCATTATCGTCATATAAACATAAACATTCATCACATCAATAAACAACACCATTCAACAATGCACAAACATCAAGACAATAAACAACACATTTGTAGATGGAAACCCTTCTGGGAGAAAAACGACTGAATGTTTTTTAATATTTGTCTTCAAAATATTTACACCAACTAGGAAAACTCCAATTGAAGGAGGCTCCAACCCCATGGTTTACAAGCTCCAACCAAAGGACGCTCCAATGCCTTGGTTTACCAACTCCAATTGGAATGATGCTCCAACACTCTAGTTTACAAGCTTCGACTTGAAGAATGCTCCACACCTTGTTTACTAGCTCCAACTGGAAGGACATTTCAATGCCCTATGCAAACTCCAACTTGCCCTAGCACTATCCTGCCACCTTGAAGTAATATTAGGCTCCAACCTAAAGTAGACTCCACTCTTTTGCCTTGCACCACCCTGCCACCTTGCTCAGCCAACATACCACGTTTCACAATTTTCAGACTAGATCCACATGTGCTCAATATTAAGATAAAACAACTGCAATACAATTGATTATGCTTTTGCACAACATAACAAACCCTAGTTGCTCAAAACAAATCTGCTTCTGCGTATTATGGTCAACATCAAACCTTAGCAACATCCATCAATAACTAATTCACTACTTCTCCTTGCATATTAGCCTTTTAATCTGTCCTCTTCGCATAAATACTTCTGCCAAAAACCATGTCTCAATATGCACGTCTCTATCGGCATTATACATAGTCAACAGGTCCTCAAAAGTTCAATACAACCATCAAAGTCAAATCTAGGCTGGCATCAAATGCCACAATCTCTGCTCATATACAACCTTTGCTTGGGATATTCTTTTTCAACTCTTGGTATTTTCTGTCTAGGGAGAAACCTTAGCAACGTGGACAACATTCAACATCTCATATTGTATTTGCTACGACAACATCATATAGGCAACCTTTCTCAACTATCTAAGATGTTAGTGTCATCATACACATAAGCTAATAAATTTTTATTCCAACAATATCAACGAATGGTCATCAACTTTCCAAGCCCTAACATCAAGTTCAAATGCATCATCCGTCTCAAAATTTTGTCATCCTTATCATATTAACAACATTGCTTTTACCGTAGAATTGATCTCGGTCTTTGCAATTGTTAAAGATGAAGATGAATTACTTCTGCCTTGAAACTACTGAAGATGAACCCCTGTCACTAGTCAAAGATGTTTGGAATTATAGTGAAGTGATGATGGTTCCTAACATGTGTTACTGCCTTTAAGAATAACAACTTTTGCAAAGCAAAGAATGCAAGTATATCCAACAATTATAGTCTTAAAGTGTTACCAAATGGTTTGCAAATATGAATCACTGCCATTGTGATACCGACCCACTGTTCTTGCTACAAGTAACACATACAACTCTACTTCAACAAATGCACAAAACAATACCTGGGCAATAGACTTGGATTAATTAAGAATAAAGATTCTCTGAGACTTATCTTTGAATTCTGGTTAGGGTAGTCCTTTTAGCCTAAATGCATGGAATCATGTTACTGTGTCAAGGTCTTAATGGATCTTGCTAGTGCCCACCAGTTAACACATATGTTGTTAATTTTCAAAGCACATATCAAGAACAAGAGGTTGCAAACATGCTTCAATACCTTAAGATGATTCACACCTTGTGACAACTTAGATCCGCCAACAGTCCTTAACCAATACAATCCTCTCACACTGCTAATGTGTTAATAGAGGGGTTGAAAAGAGGCTGCCCAATTTGTGCTAAGGGACGGATCTTCAAAAAAGCTTCCATGCACCAAAACTTTAGACATATCAACCCTTGAATTTTTAATATTACAGATAAGAGAACATATTGACTTATAGACTAGCGAGGGCCTATAATGGCCTTCGCTCAAAAGGTATTGGTGAATTAACTGTTTCAAAGCTCGAATTTGAGTATAAGACAGTGACAAGAGAGCCAAAATTATTCCTTGGGTGTGAGTTAATTTCCACAAATCTTGCTCCAAATTGGTGTGCCGAGTTTCCTTTTGGATCTTTGGTTGGGGTTCTTAAATTTCACACCAAATTAGTCACAGTTCGGTCAATGAACCATAGAAAAGAGCCACACAAGTATACTTAGACTTTGCTTGAAGGTTCAATTTCTGAACATCATTTTAGCTGTCACCATGAAAGATTGTTCCAACACAGAAAAAGTGTTAAAATTGGAAACTAGGGCCAAACTCCACCTTGGATAGCTCATATGATGGAGATGATATTTTTATTGGATTCCTCTTTTCGGGAGGTGCAAGATTGATCTAAAGATCATCTTGTTTGGATGAACACAAGTGTGATTTTGAGTTTATTTCTCACACATGTGCAAATTGTCAAGGTCGGCTAGAATCAAATGTAGGGTCATGAAGCCCAACAAATGTGTCTCCACACCCTCAACGAATTGTATAAATAAGAGTGACCTTTTCCTCATTTTGGACATCAATCACTCATCACATCTTTCTCTCTCATATTCTCATTGGTTCGTACAACACTTGGAGTAGGTCTCCTCCTCTTCGCACGTGTCGCAGGAGGTCGAAGTTTTCAAGGTCAAGTATAGTCGGATTTCAGAATTATGGACAACGTTGACTAGCATTGACCTAGGGTCAAACCTTCATCTTTGACTGTGGTTTTCACGCAGAAAATCTGATTTTAGGAGGCTGCATTTATTGGCACAAATTTCGAGGCATTTGGAGTAGTTTGAACGAGGTTGACTTTAGGTTTGATTGCATATTTTACATCAGTGTTCACTGGGTTTGACTTGACTGTTTTGGGTTGACCTTCTCTCTCTTGGAAGGCCGATTTTGTTTGCTATTTACCGCGCTGCTTGGAGGACATTTTGGAGCCCCATTGACCGACGTTGACTTTCTGGTTAGGGCTGCAATTGATTGTTGATTTTGACACGACTGTTTTGGGCTAGTTATTTCGATATTTATACTCTCTCTCTCTGCTGAACTATTGAAGAATAATAAGAAGAATTTGATCAAAGAGTTTTCCCCACATTGGGGTTTTTCCCTGGCATCTACCAAATATTGTGTCCTCTTGTCTTGACTTGTCTTTTGCTTATTGTTTATGTTCTCTTTGCATTTACTATCAATGTGATGAAGTTAATGTGATTACCAATCTGGAAATTGATATTGGGCTAAGCATAGAACATACCATTGTTATCTAAAATTAACATGGTATCAGAGCCCAGGTGAAGACAAATCCCAAGCAAGAGTGAAAAAAGTAATCACTGTGATCTATTGGACACGAACATGAGTCAATGGCTTCCTCATATAACTTCAAATTTAAGAACAAGCTCAATGATAAATCTGATTATCATGCATGGAAGATGTCTCTAGACTTAACTTTGGAAGAGAATGATGTCATGGATTATGTGCAGGGAAAGACTGTTGAGCTTCCTTCAAATGCACCAGTTTCCACTAAAACAAAGTACAAGAAAGACGAGGTCAAAGCTAAGAAGATCATCAGGGATTCCATTCAAAAACATTTGGTTGCTTACATTTCTAAGCTGGGCATATCTAAGGAGATGTATGACAAGTTGGTTAGCATGTTTAAAGATAGCAACACAGACCAAATCCTCTCGCAAAAACAAGCTAAAGGATATCCACATGGATAGAGGGGATTCCATCCAATCATACTTCACGAGGATTACCAAAATAAAAAATGATCTTATATCCATTGGAGAGGTTATTGCTGACTGAGAGCTCACTCTTATTTTCCTTGGAGGTCTTCCCCGAGCATGGGATGTGTTTAATACCACTATCCTCAATAATGACATGATTCCAGGTTTTGATGAATTGTTGACTAGATGCACTCAAGAAGAAACACGGATGATAGAGAGACATGCCTTCAAATAGGAACGATCGCACTGCATTCTCCACTCATGTTAAAAAGGAAGAACAATGCTAGTCCAAAGAAACAAGGTCAAGGAAGACAGGGATTCAAAGAAGGAAGAAAGGGAAGATGTTTCAATTGTAACAGGTATGACCACTATGCTAGAGAGTGTCCTAATAAAAGGGATACACCACGAGATGATGATCACAACCACAAAAATTTCAAGGGAATTGGAAATCAAAGGAATAACAGGTTCATTAACAATGGAAAGAGAAATGTTCCAACTGCATGATATGGAAATGGTTGACCTACTAAGAAGTCAAGAAACTCTAGGTATGAGGAATCTAATGTTGTAGATTAGCAAAATGAATTTGATCTTATCTCTTCCCTCACTACTGCCTCTCCTTCAGACACATTTGGATAATTGGTTGATTGATGGTGGTGTCTCAAGGCACTTCATTGGGTACAAAGAGGCCCTCTCAAACTTGATTGAAAAGGAAACCAAATTGAAGATCATACTTGGAGACAATTCCACCTATCATGTGAAAGGGATAGGGACTGTTACTCTTCATTTAAATCAAGGTCAAATCCTTCATCTACAAGATGTATTATATATATATGACTTGAAGAAGAATCTGCTATCTATTTCGGCAATGGAAGAAAAAGGCTTCAAGGTGGAATTTATTGATGGGAAGGTACACATTTGTAAAAGGAAATTCAAAGATGCTTTTACTCTTGGATTTAGGGTTGATAGCCTTTATCAGGTTGGGGGAAGTCCTTCAAGAGCCATGACATGCAACACTTCTCTTCAATTCGAATTATGGCACCGGAGGTTCGCTTACCTTCATATAAAGCTCTATGTGATGCTAGGAATATGGTCGAAGGTATGCCCGAATTCAAAGTTGATCATGAAGGTGTTTTTCAGGGTTGTGCCGAAGGTAAACATACAAGGGGACCATTCCCCTCTACTGATAGTAAGACTACCGACATTCTACAATTGATCCATTCTAATTTGTCTGGTATGTTTCCTGTAACATCTTTGGGAGGATATTTGTACTATGCTATTTTTGTGGATGACTTCTCTCACAAAACTTAGATTTATTTCTTGAAGAAGGAGGACAAAGTGTTCATTCCTCTCTTTCAAAGCTTTGTTTGAAAATCAAACAGGGAAGAAGACCAAAACATTGAGGACCGATAATGGAACCGAATATGAGTCAAATGAGTTCAATGACTATTGTAGAGGAGCTGGCATTAAGAGGTAGACCACTGCTGTTTATACTCGTGAAAAAAATGGAGTTGCCGAAAGGAAGAATCGAACCATCATTGAAGCTACTCGTGTCATGCTTCATGACCAAGGCCTACCGAATTTTTTATGGGGGGAAGCTTCTAACACTGTTGTGTATGTTCAAAATAGATGCCCACATCAAACATTGGACTCCAAAATTCTCGAAATTTTTTTCACTGGTAATAAACCTGATGTTTCTCACTTTAGAATTTTTGGTAGTCCCTTATATGTTCATGTGCCGAAAGAAAAGAGAAGCAAGCTAGATGCATCTAGGAAGAAAGGAACATTTGTGGGCTGCAACGAAACTTCAAAGGTATATAGAATCTATGTGCCTGGTCAAAGGGAAGTGGAAATAAGTCATGATTTCACCTTCGATGAAGATGCTGCCCTTGGGAAGGTTAGATATTTTCCTATTTCAAAGAAAGACAAAGATGAAGATATAGGAAAGCAGGAAGAACCAATGGATGAACCGATGCCCGATGTTGAAGGTCCAATGGATCCCATTGATCCACCTCCTAGTGAGCCCTCTTCCTAAAAAAGGAGACCCTCACGGCTCAAAGACACTCTCGAAGATGCTGAGAGACACATTGCACCGAGGGGGACATTTCATGAAAGTAAGAAGTCATACAGGTACCAAGAGTACTTAGTTGCCATGAGCACCATTGTTCAATCTGAGCCTGACACTTTCGAAGAAGCCGTGAAGCACCAAGTTTGGAAGGATGCAATGAACGAAGTGTATGAGTCGATCATGAAGAATGATGTATGGGATGTGGCATTAGGGGATTTTTAAGGTATAAAATAGGTCTCCTAAGGAAATTATAAAATAATAGTGGAAATAATAAAATAATATTAGATTATATCATCAAATTTTAGAGGGAAAAAAGAAAAAAACTATTTTTTCAACTCGTATTTTCAACTTATCTCCCTATGGGTTCACTGAAATTTTGAGTGAAAACACTCGTTGGATGCAAAATTTGACTCCTCATCCAAGGAGTACCCATGTTACATACTTTCGATGGACCTTCCTACACGAAAAATGAGAAATACATGAAAAATGTGATGGTAATCATATTTTTTCATGTATTTCTCAAATTTCTTGTTGCAGGGTCCATCGAAAGTATGTAATATGGGTACTTATTGGATGATGAATTAAATTTTGCGTCCTGCTCGAAATTTGAGTAAAACCTTCGAGAGAGAAGTTGAAAATACAAGTTGAAAAAATAGTTTTATTATTTTATTAATTTTTTAATCTTTTTAATTTTTTACCACAAAAATGGTGAATCATCCCCCATGGTTGACATCATCATCTTCAATCCTATTGGTTCTTATAAAGTTTATTTTGGTTGTACATTTTTCTTACGAGGCCCATTTTAGACCCGAAAAATTCTCTAATGTTCCAAGACCCAAGGACAAGTCTGTGGTCACTTCTAAGTTGCTATACAAAATCAAACATGGCGCTGATGGGAGTGCTGAAAAGTTCAAGGTTAGGTTCGTTGCTCGAGCCTTATCTCAAAAGGAAGGTGTGGACTATGATGATATATTTTCACTGGTTTCCCGATATACCACCATCCGTTTGATTATTTCCCTCGCTGCTTCTCAGGGATGGAATCTACATCAAATGGATGTCAAAACTGCTTTCTTACATGGCTCACTTAAGGAGGAAATTTATGTAGAGAAACCTGAAGGGTTTGACGTTCTGGAACAAGAGTCACATGTATGCAGGTTGAAGAAAGCCCTCTATGGGCTGAAGCTGATCCAAACCTTTACTCCAAAGTTGAAAATGACATGCCTCTCATTTTGGTGCTTTATGTGGATGTTCTATTTTTGACAGGTGCATACCCTCTCATTCATCAATGTAAGAGGGACTTGGCTTCTGAATTCAAGATGAAGGACGTAGGTTTGATGCACTACTTCCTAGGCTTGGAGGTCTGGAAAAATCCAGGTGAGATTTTCCTTTCTCAAGGAAAATACATTGTGAAGTTTCTTGAAAAATTTGGGATGGTGGACTGCAAGTCTGTGACTACTCCGATGGAACTCAACTTCAAGAAGCTATGCGGAAGTGCTGCTGGGCCCGATTTTGGAAATCCTTCCGAGTATCGTCCACTCGTGGGGGCCCTTATGTTCTTGGTGAACATTCGTTTGGACATATGCTTCACAATGAATACGTTGAGTCACTTTATGGTCAAGCCTCATCACATACACTGGATTTCTGCCAAGAATCTTTTGAGATATCTCTGGGGCACTATCAACTATGGATTGAGATACACTTCTGAGAATTTGAGGATTCATGGATATAATTATGCTGACTGGGCTGGAAGTGTGGTGGATCGTAAAAGAACATCTGGATGTTGCTTCTCACCAAGTTTTTCTTTGATATCCTAGATGAGCAGGAAGTAGAAGTAGGTTGCTTTAAGCATTGCCGAGGCCGAATACATTGCAACTAGTATGGCCTGTTTTGAACCTCTTTGGTTGACGAAGATCTTTAGTGAGTTGTTTGAGCATGCGTTGGATACCACCATGATCTACTGCGACAACCAAAGTGGGATTAGTCTTTCAGAGAATCCTGTGTTCAACTACCGCTCCAAGCATATTGATATCAGGTACCACTTTATCCGGGATATGGTGCAACTAGGAGAAATAAGGCTCCATCACCTTGGGACTGATGAGAAGGTCATAGATATTCTCACGAAGCCCCTAGGGAATGTTAAACTATTAACCTTCCGTGAGAGATTTGGAGTCGTGGAAAGACCCTCCTATGAGGGTCCCGCATGAATTGGACATTGAGCTCGGGGAGATCTGGGGGGGTGGGGGGTGCGGGGGGGGGGGGGAGGATTGGGGGTACTTATTGGAGCTATGAGCAATCATAGGGTGAGTGGCTCACCTTCCCCTAGTGGTGCGCCGTGTACAGGGTGAGTGGTTCACCTTCCCCCATGATACCCCATGTTGGCTGACATATGCATAGGATGAGTGGTTCACCTTCTCCTATGGCATATGAGAAGGATGAGTGGTTCACCTTCTCCTGCTGGTGCCCCAGCATACATCCTACCCATTTAGTTCAGGACTCATGGGAAGTACCTCTCATTTGGCCAATTAGTTGGGAAATGAGGATAAAGACCATAAAACTACCAATGGACACATGATGTACTGCCATACTCTCTATGCTAGGATGCATGGTGTTCATCACCTTGATCTGTGATCAAGTCTGATTGAGGTTTTACCTCTGGATTGAATTTGGGTTAGTGGAGAGTGGCAAGGTCTTGTGACTCACTCTCAATCAATTCTTCTTCATTATTTCTTCATGGTTCAGTAGAGCAGAGTAGAGCACAACGGGGACAACATAGATGGTACAGGTTGGCAGATGGATTGGTAGGTGGATTTCTCCCTAGTTGAGAGGGAGTGTTAAATTGGCAACAAGGGCCAAACTCAAACTTGGACAAATCATATAATGGAGTTGATATTTTTATTGGATTCTTCTTTTCGAGAGGTGCAAGATTTATCTAAATATCATCTTGTTTGGATGAACAAAAGTGTAATTTTGAATTTATTTCTCACATGTGAAAATTGTCAAGGTTGACCAGAATTAAATGTAGGCTCATGAAGCCCAACAAATGTGTCTCCACACCCTCAACTAATTGTATAAATAAGAGTGACCTTTTCCTATTTTTTCACATCACTCACTCATCATATCTTTCTCTCTCCTCTCCTCATTGGTTTGTACACTTGGAGCAACTCTCCTCTTCATGGTTAAGTATAGGTTAGATTTCAGAATTCTAGATAGCATTGACCAAGGGCTAACCCTTCATCTTTGACTGCGATTTTTAGGCAAAAAATCTGATTTTAGGAGGCCGCATTGATTGGCACAGATTTCGAGGAATTTGGAGTAGTTTGATTGAGGTTGACTTTAGGTTTGAGTCCAGATTTTACAGCAGCATTGACTGGGTTTGACTTGATTTTTTTGGGTTGATTTTATCCCTCTTGGAAGGCTGAATTTGTTTGGTGTTGATCAAGCTGCTTGGAGGAAATTTTGGAGCCCCTTTGACCAACGTTGACTTTTAGGTTAGGGCTGCAGTTGACTGCTGATTTTGACAGGACTGTTTTGGGCAAGGTTTTTTTTTTTTTTTTAATATTTGTACTCTCTCTCTCTGCTGAACTATTGAAGAATAATAAGAAGAATTTTATCAAAGGATTTTCCCCACATTGGGGTTTTTCCCTGGCATCCGCAAAATATTGTGTCCTCTTGTCTTGGCTTGTCTTATGCTTATTGTTTATGTTCTATCTGCATTTAATATCAATGTGATGAGGTTAATGTGATTTCTAATCTGGAAATTGATATTGGGCTAATAAGGAAAATTGAAGTAAATTTCTCTTAAGCATATAACATACCAATGTTTTCTAGAATTAACAAGAAGACTTAGACGTTGCTCCATGAATATTTATATGTCGCTTGTTCATATTTTAAGAGGGATGAGAGGGTTATTCTTGTGCAAAGATGATGTCGAGTCCTTCTTCAATTTGATGCTAGAACGATGCTAATATTGATGCCTAATAACATGCCTAAGAAGCTGATATGTTTCAACACAATCCATATCATTTTCATAGTTTCGTAAGATGAAAACAACCCTCGATTCAGAGAAAGTATATACTTTGTGACCTGGTTCGGATTGAGCCCTAATAGGGTTGTAGATGTCTCAAGAACAAACCTCAAAATTCATAAGACAAAGTCTTTTAGATTTCCTCTAGACAAGATGAAATTTCCTTTTCAACAATCCTTTCAAGGAATAATGAAAACCTTATTTTCCCACAAATAAAACTTTATTCCCAAACAAAAAATCTGAGAGAGATGAAATCAGATGTTAGGTTGCAGCAAATAATTTCAAACCTCCTTAAGGCGTTTCTTTGCTCCATATGGTCGTGATATTTTGAAGGAGAATGTGAGTTGCTTTGTTGATCATTGGAGGAAAAATTTTCCTCAGTTTATAGAGGCTGAATAAGCTTTTGGAGGGGTAGGTTGACCTTAAATTATGAGGGAAAATGAAATTTGAAATTCAAAATTATTGGAGCGAAAAACCCCACATAAAATAGGGCCAACTTTGATATTGATTTTAATTCAAATTTTGATGCCCTCAACAAGATATCTTAGCCACGAATATTTAATTTGATTTCTAATCGGAAGACCTCTTTAACTTGATGATTTTGCTGGCTAATAATAAATTGCCACATCAACCATTTGTTGGGGCTTGTGACCACGAGGTGGGGGCATCAACTTCAAACAAGCATATATTTAAAACTGTGAGGACTCTCGTGATGAGCTACATATCATCAGAATCATCATGACGAGGAAAATCCAATAAAGATGGTTGCCAAAGTAAATGCATTGATTTTCATCTTCAAAAACTTCAACAAGTGCGGGGCTTCTAATGCTTTCCAGGGATTCTTTCCCTTTGGAGCTTTCAATTGATGCAAACTAGAAGAATATTAGGAGTATTCAAAGTACTGGTGTTGGTATCAATGACAACACTGTTAAAAAATCGTCCCCTTTTTTCATTACTGACAACACATACTCCCCGTGTGATCAATGCTCCCCCTAACTCCATGCCTATGATATTCTTTTCTTGATTTCTCTCTCTCTTTGAAATCAATGGAAAAGGGTTACTTCCCCTGATAAAATTCCTTTCTCTGACTTCTACAATACATATTTATTTCTCTGACAACTTCTCCCCCTGATATGCTATGCTTCTCATGGCTTTCCACGACTGACCTTTTGCACCCGATTCTCCTAAAATCTATCCGTAATACTATTCTCACTTCTTTGAATCTCCCATATGTCAAACTGTCGAAATATAGATCTTTAAAAGTGCAACCTTTGCTACATTAACTCCCCCTCTTCAAAGTTCATAGGATAGGGTTAACTCAATTTTTTACCTACATCATCCACTGGAGGTGTTTGAGGGTTCTGTGTATCTAGTCTTCACAAATTTCCATACATCATATCCTTGTGCTAGCACATATGCTTTCGTCCTTCCACTCCAAAGTGCACAGTTCTGTCCATTAAATACTGGAACTCTAGGGTTTTTTCACTCCATGATCTCCCTTCCAATGGTTAAAATCAGTGTTACACGAGGTCTCGCCCCTCCACCTAGGGGTCTAGATTTCTCGCCCCCTTGCGCTCTGGGGTCTTGGGGACTTCTAGGGGGCGTTTCCCCACGCCCCGAAAAATCAGGAAACTAAGGGGGGCGTCAAGGGGGACGTTTCCTCAAATTTAGGGGTCGAGGGGGTGTGAAGGGGCGTGTGGGGCCCAAAAAAACAAACATTTTTTAAATGAAAAAAATTAAAATAAAAACAATTTTTTTAGGTTTATGAGACTTTAGGTTTGGTGTTAGTTAACTTAGTTTCATTATTTATGATTTATCTTTCATGATGTAAGTGTATGATGACTGTATATACATTCCTTGCAAAAATACAGTTACATTATAAATATTAAATTTTCAATGATATATCATATATTTTTATATTTTATAATTTTTATTACCCCGACGTCCCCCCACATTTCCTGAAAATTGGTAGGGAGCTTTTTCATAGGTCACTCCTGCGCTTCCTCGCCCCCTCGCTCCCACCTCCAGGGGAGTTGGTGGAGCATTGGTTAAAATGCTTGTGAAGGAGCTTGGCTTTGATACCAGTTGTTGGAAATACTGAGAGGGGGGTGAATCAATATTTTTATTCAATTATTATATTTTTAATTTCACAAAGCATCTGAGTTATCATTATCATCATATAAAAATAAAAGTTCATTACATTAGTAAACAACACCATTCAACAATGCACAAACATCAAGAGAATATACAACAAAGTTTTAGGTGGAAACCCTTCTGGGAGAAAAATCACCGAACGCTTCTTAATATTTTTCTTCAAAATATTTACATCAATTAGAAAGCTCCAACTTCCAATATTTTCAGCTCCAACTAAAGGAGGCTCCAACCCCCTAGTTTACCAGCTCCAACTAGAAGGACAATCCAATTCCCTAGTTTACATACTTTGACCTGATGATCCAATGCCCTGTTTACCATCTCCAACTAGAAGGACGATCCAACGCCTTGTGCAGGGTCCAACTTGCCCTAGAACCACCCTGTCGCCTTGAATTATTCTCAGGCTCCAACCTGAAGGAGACTCTACTCTCCTACCTTGCACCACCCTGCCACACTGCTCAGCCGACAGACCACGTTTCACAATTTCTAGATTGGATCCACCTGTGCCTAATATCAAGATAAAACAACTGCAATACAATCAATTATGCTTCTACACAACATAATAAACCATATCTTTTAAAAATAAACCTGCTTCTACTTATTATGATCAACATCAAACTCTAGCAGCTTCCATCAATGATCAGGGGCTTAATTTTATGCTCAAAATCAAATTTCTCAGATTGTCTCGGAACCTAAATGACCATGTAGTGCTCGCTGTTATGAATCCAATGTACTTTGTTTCACGAAAAATGGTCTCTGTATGCTCCCGGAAACAAGTTCTGTCCGCTTTGCTAAACAAGCAAAAAAAATGACAGTCAGATGCCCAATCAGCAGTCTGTACTGCTAACGTGGCATGCTGACTATGCAAAGTCATTTTTTTTGGAAATTTCTCTGGAAAATGGTAAGCTTCCAAGTGGCAACATGGCACTAGTTCGAATTGGGGTGACATGGTGAAGTTTCATTGGTTAATTTTTGAGCCAACCAGGTGAGGACATGTGGTGTAGCTTGGGGCCGTCACATGCCCCCCCCAAATTTTGTATGACGATGTAGAATTTTTGTACCAAGTCCGGGTGGAGGCGTCGGGGTTCGACCTCACGACCTCCCACCACACAGCGCCACGACATACTGTCCCGCCTGTCCGTTAGACATTAACAGTCATGGGAGTCGACATATATTTGCATTAACTATTGTTTAATGGTAGGGAAAGGTGGGGGCCGACCTCGAATGGACATCCCCCAATCCATAAGACTGTCGCCCAAGACCACCAGTGGGATTTAAGACCTTAACACAAAGTTTAAGCCATAGCCATATTTGTTTTGCATTAAACTTGTTTATTATGCGTCTAATCCATAATTTAAATGTGGATTAACTTAAGAGAATGTTTAGCACTTAATTGTGCTTAACTAGTGCTAAATCCCACTTAACATTTAATTGCGGATTAACTTGGCAGGCCCCCAGATTCGGCAGACTACCAGTTTTAGTTGCAGTTAGCTAGTTTAGGGCCTGAAATAGTGGGAAAAATTAAAATGGTCATAACTTTTGAAGTTTTCGACTAATTTAGGCTTAGAAAGAGGCTAGCTGACCATTTTGAGCCATTCTAGACTCATTGGAGCAAGTTACAGGAGAAAAAGAGTATTGTAAACAGGTCAATTTGAAAATTTGAGCATAATATATAGGCCCAAGCCATGGAAGTTGGACCAAGGAGATGTAGCCTAGGAGGGGTGAAATCCTTCATCAAATACCTATGTTAATGTTATGTATGGTGATGTTCTATACTTTATTTGTTTCTTTTCAGCTCTTTTTTTATGTTAAATTGTTCACTAAATTGACATGAAAAACACTCATGAGACTTGATAATTTGCAAGAGAACTTGAACCCTTAAGCACACATAAGATATTGAATTCATAATCTGAAAGAGTAATTAGCACATCAACACTAACATACTCCATTCAGATCATTTTTGGTATCAAAGCTCAAGTTCTTTAGGTTTTGTTGTGCAAGAAGGGATCTAATTTTTTGCAAGTTTGTGTCATGCTTACAAGGTTAAAACTCAAAAGAGGATAAGGGAAGCTGGTTGAGAGCCCTGCAGTTGGGTCAAGAGGAAGATGGGCAAGGTTTCCAAAGTCTTCAACACCAGCACATCCTCAATTTGAAGTTGAGTCTTCAGCGAGCATGTCTCATGAAGGAGAATCTATCATGAAAGAAGATGAGAGAGCATTCAAGAAGACATTCTTTGATATGACTGAGATGGTTAAAGTCCTCTTTGAGGAAAGGAATGTAAGGATGAAAGGAGAGAGTTCAAGGCCTCCAAGAGGAGAGGGTTCTCGAGGAGGAGGAGGCCATGGATATGGTAAGTAGCCACCGTCCACTCCACCTTCATCCTCACCACCATCTTCACCTTCCTCATCATCATCTTCCACTACCACAACTCTTCCATCTATTCATACACATACTTCAAAAGGAACTGGTAAATCGCCCTTACTTAAATTTGATGTTAATTTTGAGCTTCCAATGTATAATGGCGAAGTGAATGCAGAGAAGCAGGATAATTTGATTCATTAATTGGAGGTTTATTGCAGAATTCATAACCTTCAATAAGATGACAAAAAGATTCAATTGGCTTCCTTGAAAATGGAGGGTTCATCACTTCTATGGTGGAAAGCAAAGACACAAAAGGAGATTAAGAAACACGGTAAGATATCAATGTCTTGGTCAAATTTTATTGTTTCCATTAAAATAAAATTCTATCCTCTAGCTTACATGCAAAAAGTTATTATGAGTTGGCAAAATTTTAGACAATTGAAAGGTCAAAGTGTGCAAGATTACACTCATGAATTTAGGAGAAGAGCTCGTATGTTAGGAGTTGATTTGCATAGCCAAGAAACTTTGCTAAAGTACATAGGTGGTTTGCATAGTTACCTGAAACATACCATCCTCATGTTTAATCCCACTAGTTTAGATGAGGTCTATGTGCAAGCTACACACCTTGAGGAAAGAGGGAAAAGTGTACAAGATGAGGGTAAAAAGAAACCATTCAAGGGTGGTGAAAAAGGAAAGAGTTTCAAGGGTAAATAAAAGAAGAATGCATCCATTAAGAAAGAAGGGGATAAAACCACATGTACTCATTGTTCCAAAGAGGGTCATGATGAAGCCCACTGTTGGAAACTTCATCCAGAATTGAGGACTAAGAAATTCAACAATAAGGGGAAACAAAAGACAACTGCTACTACACAACAAGATCTTGGATATGATTCAGGAGATGAGACTAAAATTTCAGCTATGGTCACAAAGGGAAAAGACGCCATAGCAAGTACTAGTTCCTGATTTGTCACAATAACACTACAAATGAAGGAACAAGAATAGAGATGTTTCATGTAAGAGTGATCTCAAAACATACAAAAATTGACACACTATTTGATAGTGGGTCTCAAGCGAAATTAATATCTGAAGACTTAGTCAAGAATCTGAATCTTGAAACCTTACCTCATCATAAGCCATACCCATTAGGTTGGATAACCAAAGATACAAATTTACAGTTTACAAGAAAATGCATTTTCCGGTTTGCAATTACTGCAAACTTTATTGATGAAGTTGAGTTAGATATTGTACCACTTGACATATCTGGAATTGTTTTGGGTAGCCCATATCTCTATGACAAGAAAGAAGTCTTCTATCGCCATGAGAACAAGTACCACTTGTTCAAATATGAGGTGGAATATATTGTGAGAGCTCATTGTAAAAAACTAAACCTCTCTTTGGTTAATGTTGGGAAAATGAAGAGACTAGTAAACTCAAGCAAAAAATTTGTGTTTCTTATGATAAAACAAAAGAATGATAAGGATTTTGAATCTTTTGAAGGTTGTGATGATAGATTAAAATCTGATTTGTTTTATGTGGTAAGTCAACACGACGACATGTTTCAAGAGCTAAAGGGGTTACTGTTAGCCTCTCTCATAAAGCAATTATAAATCCAAAATAAATAAATTAAATATTGAAAGTTAGGAATTTATGCCTAACTCTCTAGATTGGGTTGTTCCTCTAAGTTAGGAGTTAGTTTAGGTAGATCCTAGATTAGTGTGTGTGGTTGAGAGAATATCTCAACCAAGTTGTCCAAAATAGACGCACTATCTTGAGAGAACCTCCTCATTTATTTAATTTTATTATTACATTCTTTTAATAATGAGAGAATATGCGAGGAAGCCGTGAGACTCTCAAGCCTTTTCCATCAATGTTTTGTCTCTGGTTTGTTATGTGTGTTTTATGTATTTTCTGAGTGATTTTATTTTCAATATGTGGTATAAGAGCTTACAGTGTGTTGAGGACCTGTTGAGAGAGTTGTTTGCTACAGTGTAAATCTTGTGCGTGTCGCTGGGTGTGGAGTGGCCTCGTTCAAGCTATGCGACACAAAGTCGACCATTGGAGTTGTGTGTTGGTATTTGTTGCAGAAAATTGCTATCATTTGGAGTTGTGAATTCATTTGCAACGCGTTGTGTGCTGTGCTGCATCTGCCTCTCCCACCAACTACAGTTATTCCCTTCGAGGGCTCATCCACCGTATGAATGAAGAGCGGCTCAGTCGCAGACTATCGTTAATGGACATCATCAAATACCCAACTGCTGTACAGGGTGGTTTCTAATCTCTCATTCACTCTTCGGTTCCGAGGTAGGGTTTTAATTGCCCCCCCCCAAAAAAAATAAATCCTACAACAAAGACATATTTTCCAAATCCTGCGGATTTGAATCTCTTCAGAACCGTCATCACTACAGTTAGAAATTTTCTGCTCGTCTACCATGGTTTTTATTGAATATTTTACATTGATCCAGTTAGGGATTTATTATGTATTTGATTGGACATCTGGGTTTCCGTCCTGGAAAAGTATAAGGTATCCCTTTGCAAAATACCGTCGGAGATGCGGTTCTTATTCCTGTAAAATCGATTCATTATGAATGCTGCGCACAAACCTATTTGTGGCGTCATTTTCATAAAAATTCAGTGAACCCTCGATGCTCCAACTATAGGGTAACTGTCTGCAAAATTTCCTCTTGCGGTTGTTTGGAGTAGAGTCAGAGCCAATATTATCTTTGATCATAAAGAAGCCTTCTCAAACGATCTGACTGATATCCTCCAATAATGAAACCTTCCTTGTTGGGTGGGGCTTTTGTAAACCTTTTATCTTCGTTGTCTTTGTAAAAAGCTTGTGCAATTTATTTCATCGCAGACATTTTGTAAGCTTTTACTGAACTTTTGTATCACAGTCCTCCCGGGCTTTTGTTGCTTTTTGAAGAAATTCCATGAAAGATTGGATACGTCACCAATAAAATTATACGAACACTGGTTTCTTGAGCTTGTTCATAGCTACATCTTCAATGGTGCAACAATCAAGAGATTGAGATTCCTTGCATACGGATGCTTTGCGCTCCCATTGATCTCAACACCACCAAGCCGCATCTTAATCCCACTCAAAAATCTCTCCTACAACGGGGATACATGCTTTTGACCATTATTCTTGTAAGAAGTTCGACAAAAATTCCCAATTACTGAGATATGTGGCACCATTGCCACCTTCCATAATCTCTGTAGGCTCACTGCCGATAATTTTAACATCAATGGAACTCTATCACACATCTCTATCAAATGGTTAGAATCGTGTCATGCACAGTTAATTCAGACACAGTTAATTCATGTTAAGTTGAGGAAGTTGTTCGAAGCAGGAGTTTGAAAGGCGAGAGTTATTCAGTTAACGAAAAATTGTAGTGGATAATTTGCTGTCAACAAAAATCCATCGAGTTAAGGTTCCACCGCCCTAGAGTTCCACCCTCAAGAATTCCATACACGTGACTTCACAAGTTTATTGGCGTTCCAATCAAATTCTATTCAATTCATAAAGTTGAAATCACATGAAAATTCAAGTCGAATTCTGTAGGCACATTGATGGGTGAGGGATGGCGTACATCGAGAATGAATTTGTATAGTGCTTGAGGTGGTGGGTATAGCCCATAGAGATATTTGAAGCTAAGAAAATGCACATAATGCTAAAGAATGATACGTGCATCAGGTATGCGAAATTTTATTTTAAAAGTTAAACACTTATAAAACTATAGGCATTATATGTGAAATGTTTTATGCGTAAAGTTTGGAAGTTCTAAATATCTATTCGACTTACTCATTGAGGAAGAATGGACAAGTGTGGAAGAATATAATATTTTATGTGCCATAAATTTATTAGAAGAGTGGAAAGCTTTTAAGAAGGCCATGTAAATTTTGTAAAGACCTTTTTTTTTCCAGTCAAAATAAGGAGCATAAAATGATTTATTAAGTCTTCGTTCACTTTTTAAAAGTGAATTCTTTATTTTTTATTTAAAGAGAGACTAAGTAGAGTCATGGTATTTCCTTAGTGGTGAGTGAATTAGGAGCGAGGAGTGGATAAAATATTTTGGAAGTTAAAAGGTTGAAGATTGTAATTAATTTTGTAATAAGGGTGATGTTTTTAAAATTTTTGAAGTGATAAGATGCATTAAATTTTTTTGCAATTTTTGGAGTGATAAGTTGAATGTTGAAGTAGTTTTTTGGAGTGACAAGGATTCATTTTTTTGTAAGTTTGGAGTGATCAATTTTTCAAAGGAAAGCTCATTGTTGTAGGAGGTTAGTTTTTGAAGACATTTTTCTTTCAAGATGTTCTGGAACTTTGATTCCATGAAAATGTTGTGAAGCTGAAAGATTATGTACTCCAAATTTTAATAAAGCATATATATATATTTTTTGTGGCGATTGTGTCCTAGATCTGCCTGAAATTGAATAAGGGGATCTTAGGTACACGAAGAGTGTGTTGATGATGGTGCAGGCTTCATGCTGTTACTTATGATTTGTGTCTATTTTTGACACATAAATGGTCTCATTTAACACACACATACAGTTCAATGCAAGCAAGCACAACACCTGTAATGAAGTAGCTAGAAGGAAGGAAAATTAAACTCAACAAATGCATTTGAGCCACTACAACACAAAATCAAAGATTGTCAACATCAACATTCTACCTCAACAATCAAATTCACTTAATACAATCAAGTCAGCTACATCAACATTCTTGCACATAAATTTAAGAACTTGTAATCTGAGTTGGATTGTAAAGGTGCGCTCTCGGTTGAAACCGAAACCCAAGTTTTAAATTTATAAGAAGTCAAGAGCGTCAATTCTCTTCACCTAAGTCACATTGTTTTAAGTGAATCACTAAAATCATTGTAAGCTTTTTTGGGTGCATTTTCGACTGTGTTCAACACCCTTCCTTTAAAGCAAAATCAATAGAGTACACCAAGTGCGCGAGTTTTGACTCTAAAACAAAATTTTTTTTTTTTCACCTCTCCTGCAAGCGAGCGTGAGTTCCAGTGAACTTGAAACAAGAGAAACAAGTTTCACCAAGCAAGAGATCAAGAAAATTCCGAAGCAAGCGAGCGTGATAAACTCAATCAAGTGAGCCAGCAAGTGTGCTATTCAAACAACAAAGAAAGAGAGCATGTCATTAACATCAAGCGAGCACATTCAATCCACCAAATTTCAATTCAAGTGAGATAGTTCAAGACAAGCGAGCTTGAATTCAAGCGAGAAATTTCACATGGCGCAACACATCTAGTTGTTACAAATTCTTCACAATTTGATCCTCTCAAGTGCTAAAGACATGGTGCAAATCAACAAAGCAACTTTTGTTGATCTTTCATAACATCTACAATAGACAAATGAAACGATTGAGTTCCTTCAACTGGAGTTGAAACTACAAAGAAATGAGTTGCAAGAGAAGAGTGCTGCTTTCGAGTCTTTGAACCATCCAGATGATAAGCCTTTCATCCAAACAACTTCAAGTGTCGAATTTGTTCAAGTTCAACTTTATTCCAAGCCAATCATCAAGCCATGGGAGGAAATCCAAAGTAACAGAAATCGACGAGGCTTAGGATATGTCAACGATGACGCCAACTTGTATATCCCATATTATTCAAAGTCCATTAAGTTCATCAGTGCAGGATTTCTTGAACAAATCACCTCAGCACGTTCTGAGAAAGTTGCAGACAAACATAAATACACACAACCCGAAGTTGCAGTAAAACCGAAATGTCCTCATTTTCAAAGAACCGACCATATGGAAGATCATTGTTTTGATCTCCATCCTTGCCGCCATTGTGGCAAGCCAAATCATTCATAAGAGAAATGTTGCAACCAACAAAAATCAACCATATTAAAGATCAACTATGAATGGATTGATCCTTGGGAATGGTCGTCCACAATCAAAAGATTGTATCAGTTCTACAACCGAATACAATCACACCTAGTGCAGACGATAATGAAAAGAAGAAGGTACTCTCATGCACGGGGGAGTACACCAATGCACCACTTCTACGCCTGAAGGGGGGAGTTCAGGAATACTTTCCAGAGGATTGTCTCTCCTTTCAGCTGACAAAGGGGGGAAAATGTTAATGAAATTGATGGTGGTTGTCAGACTTAAAGTCTCGACAGCAAAGCAACAATGAGCAGTTTTGAACACAACAAAAGCAACAATGAGTTATTTTTTACATCATCAGCCAGTGGGCGTCTATCAAAATTTTGTCAGTGGACAAGTAGATTCGCCAGTGGACGTTCTCAAATTTTGTCAGTAGACAAAGGGTGATGATTTCAAGCAAAGTAAAGATGGATCCTTTTGCTGCTTGGAACATGATGGAGTTGTCAAGAAAAATTCAGAGATGAATCATAAATGCAACTGACTCATGGTCTCTTCAGATTGAAGTTTTTTCGACATCCAGCTTTGGCGATTTTTCAGGCAGTGTTTTTGAGGAGCAACAATTTCAGCATGAGAACTTGGAAGATGGTTCCACATTATTATTTTGGATTTATCATTGAAGGGAGGACTATTAGCCTCTCTCTTAAAACAATTATAAAATCCAAAATAAATAAATTAAATATTGAAAGTTAGGAATTTATGCCTAACTCTCTAGATTGGGTTGTTCCTCTAAGTTGGGAGTTAGTTTAGGTAGCTCCTAGATTAGTGTGTGTGGTTGAGAGAATATCTCAACCAAGTTGTCCAAGATAGACACACTATCTTGAGACAACCTCCTCATCTATTTAATTGTATTATTACATTATTTTAATAATGAGAGAATATGTGAGGAAGCCGTGGGGCTCTCAAGCCTTTTCTGCCAATGTTTTGTCTCTGGTTTTTTATGTGTGTTTTATGTATTTTCTGAGTGATTTGATTTTCAATAGTTACCTATGAAGAGGGGAATCCAACATGAGATACAGTTGCAACATGATGTTCCACTCCCTAACATTGGCATGTATCGCATGTCGATAATGGAAAGTGTAGAAATCAAGCAGCAAATCCAAGAATTATTGAATAAAGGTATCATTCGTCCATCTACCTCGCCATGTGGTTCACTGATTGTATTGGTAAATAAGAAGGATGGAACATGGCGCATGTGTGTGGATTTCCGTGCACTAAAAAAAATCATGATAAATAATCGTTATCCGCTCCCAAGGATTGATGATTTGCTTGATCAATTGAGGTATGCAAGGTATTTCACTAAGTTAGATTTAACAAGTGTTTATCATCAAGTTAGAATAGCTGAAGAGGACATATGGAAGACCGCATTTAAAACCAAACAAGGATTTTTTGAGTGGCTTGTTATGCCTTTTGGTCTTTGCAATGCTCCAAATACTTTCATGAGAGTTATGAATGATGTATTAAGACCATTTATAGATGAGTTTGTCATTGTCTACTTAGATGATATTTTGATATTCAGAAAATCACAAGAAGAACATGTCATGCATATGAACAAGGTGCTTGATGTCTTGAGAAAATAACAATTGTTTTTGAAGATGTCAAAATGTGAATTTGGAAATTTTTTTTTAGTGTATTTGGGACATATTGTTGGAGGAGGTGAGCTGAAGATAGACCCCTCTAAAGTTGAGGTCATTGTGAATTGGCCTACATCCAAGTCAGTCACGAAGGTAAGAAGTTTTCTAGGAGCAACACGATATTGGAGGAACTTCATTGCTAATTTTTCCTCTATTGCAGCCCCGTTACATGCATTGGAAAGTGTTAAGAAAGTCTTCCAGTGGGGAAGAAATCAACAAAAATCATTTGATGCTTTGAAGAAGAAGATCAGTTCAGCCCCAATATTAGCATTACCGGACTTGAGACAAACCTTTGAGATTCAGACAGATGCAAGTGACTATTTCATGGGTTCAATCCTCTTACAGCATGGTAAGCCAATTTCATTCCATTCAAAAATGTTTAATGGTGCAATGATAAATTATGCCACATATGACAAGGAGCTATATGCATTGGTACAAAGTGTGAAGAAATGGAAATGTTATTTGCTGGGAAAGGAAACCATCATTCACACCGATCACCAACCATTGCAATACTTGCAATCACAAACCAAATTGCTGCAGTCAAGGCACTTTCGATGGATGGGATTCTTGCAGGAATTCCACTTGGTCATTAGGTATAAGAAAGGTATATACAACATGGTTGCTGATATAATTTCTAGGCCTATTATTAATGTAACTACTTTACTCAAGAATACTTATGTTTTACATGAAAGTTACATTGAACAATATACATTTGACAATGACTTTCAAGATGTTTATGCAAACTTGAGTCAAGGTCGCCAAGTTGAGGAATTATATTATCATGTTAATAATTACTTGTTGTATCATTTGGGCAAGATTTGTAATTCCACAAGGTGAGAGAGTGAATGTCATAAGGAGAGCACATAATTATCTTATTGCGAGACATTTTGGTGTAAGAAAAAAAGTGGAAAATCTTCAGAGGTATTGTTATTGGCCTCGTATGCTTGAAAGTGTGTCACATTTTATTAAAGGTTTTTCTTTATGTGCAGTCAGTAAGCCTAGTAATAGGAAGTTAAGATTGTACACACCACTTCTGGTTCCTTCACGTTCATGGGAGAGTATCTCTATGGATTTTGTAGGAGGTCTTCCTTTATCGAAAATAGGTCATGATTATTTGTATGTAGTTGTGGATAGGTTCAGTAAAATGTGTATTTTGATGCCATGTAAAAAGAAAGTTACAACTAAACAAACAACTCATCTTTTCTTTCAAAATGTTTGGGTTCATTTTGGGTTGCCTACATCTATTGTAAATAATTAAGATTCTCGATTTGTTGGGAATTTTTGGTCAAGTTTGTGGGACTTGATGGAAACTATGTTGAAGAAGAGTACAACCTTTCATCTGCAAACAGATGGTCAAACCGAGGTGGTTAATAGAACATTCATTCATCTTCTTAGAGGATATCACAACAAACATCCTAAGTTGTGGGATGAACATTTGCATTACATTCAACATGCTTACAACTATGAAAAACATTCTTTTACTCAAACATCACCATTTGAGGCATGTCTTGGTTACTTTCCAAAGTCGCCATTGGATTTCATGTTTGGGAAATATGTAGCTAACGATGGACATAGCGGAATAGATAAAGAAAAGAAATTCATTGATCAAATTCAGTTGATTTATCAAACAATGCAAGAGAAACTAGAGAAAAGTCAAGGCGAGTACAAGGCGAGGCATGAAAAACATCAGGTGGATCATAAGTTTCAAGTTGGTGATGAATTTTGGCTTCACATTAGCAAGGAAAAGATTCAAGGAGAAGGTAAAAAGCTGAAACCAATCCATTATGGTCCTTTCAAAATTCTAGAAAAGATTGGTAACAATGCCTTCAAGCTTGATTTGCCTTCATACATGAAAATTTATTAAATTGTTAATGTTGAAAATTTGAGATTGTATGAGCCTCCTTTGATTGAAGATTAAGGAGAGAATGTTCAACTGCTATCTATTGAATATTTTTCTCCAGATTTCTTTGTTCACCTACAACAAGACACCATACTTGACATGAGGACAAGGACATCGACAAGAGGAACTGTTGACTATCTTCGAGTGGGGCTTAAAGGAACAAATCCTTAAAATTCCAAATGGATTGACATTGGGAAGGTGAGGGAACTGTACCCTCACATGTTCAACAACTGAATATGATATTTTGGGGTCCAAAAGCTTCTAGTGGTGAGGAATGATCATGGGCTCAGTTTAATGCTAAAAAATCAAAGTTTTCGTATTGTCTCGGAACATGAGTGACCGTGTAGTGCTCACCATTCTGAATCTGGTGCACTTCGTTTCACGAAAAATGGTCTCCGTATGCTCTCGGAAACAAGTTCTATCTGCGTTGCTAAACATGCAAAATTTAAAAAAAATGACAGTCAGATGCCCAGTCAACAGTCCGTACTGTTGACGTGGCATGATGAATTTGCAGGGTCATTTTTTTGGTAATTTCTCTGGCGAATGGTAAGCTTCCAAGTGGCAACATGGAAATGGTGCGAATTGGGGTGACATGGTGAAGTTTCATTCGTTAATTTTTTAGCCAACCGGGGAGGACACGTGGTGCAGCCTGGGGCCATCACGTGCCCCCCAAGTTTGTATGGCGATATAAAATTTTTGTACCAAGTTCGGGTGGAGGCGCCGGGGTTTGAACCTGCGACTTCCCACCACACAACGCCACGACATACCGTCCCGCCTGTACGTTAGATCTTAACAATCATGGGAGCCGACATATATTTGAATTAACTATTGTTTAATGGCGGGGGAAGGCGGGGGCCAGCCCCAAAGGGCCAACCCCCAGTCCATAAGACCGTCACCCAAGAACATCGGAGGGAGTTAAGACCTTAACGCGAATTTTAAACTATAACCATGTTTATTTTGCATTAAACTTGTTTATTATGCACCTAATCAATAATTTAAATGCATATTAACTTAAGAGCGTGTTTAGCGCTTAACTAGTGCTAACTCCCACTTAGAATTTAATTGCGGATTAACTCGGCGGACCCCCATATTCGACGGATTGCCAGTTTTAGTTTCCGTTAGCTAGTTTAGGGCCTGAAATAGTGGGAAAAATTAAAATGGTCATAGCTTTTGAAGTTTTCGACCTATTCAGGCCAAGAAAGAGGCTAGCTGACCATTTTGAGCCATTTTGTTAGGTCCCTATATTACTAGTATAGTCCCTTATTGTTATTAGTGTAACCCCCTTATTTTTATTATTGTACCCTTGTAACCCCCATTTTGTTATTATTGTGCCCTTAAATTATTATTGTTAGGTCGGCTAGGATTACATTGTGGCCCACTAGGATTAAATTATGGCCCCATGGACTCCTATATATAGAAAGGAGGTTTTGTAAATTGTATCATCTAAGAATTGTTCATTTATGTAATGTATTGGAGGTTGCCCCCTCGAAGTGGCTTATTTCTAAGGCGTTGATATCTCTTTTCTTCTATTTTTGGAGCTGGTTACACAACATTTGGTATCAGAGCCTTGGGATTCTAGGGTTTCGCTGCTCCAAACAGGTCATTGTGGCATTTTCGCTATAAGTTTTTTTCTACGAAGTTTCAAGCTGAAATTTTTAGAGTGTGAAGCAAATCTGAGGAGGAATATTGTGTAAAAATTTCAGATCTTGGTTCGCAATATTTGCGGAGATATCATCTGTGGAAGTTAGGTCTTTTTTCAAGCTCCTAAACAGGTCATCGTGGCATTTGCGCTATAATTTTTTTTCTACGAAGGTTCAGAATCTGAAATTCATATGGTGCGAAGCTGAAATCCCGAGGAAATTCATAAAAAAATTTCAGAGCTTGGTTCGCAATATTTTTAGAGATATGATCTGTGGAAGGTAGTGTTTTTTCAAGCTCCTGAATTTCATCTCAACGAGGTGAGCGTGGGAAAAGTTCAATAAATATCTCTCTGAAGATTGGATTGGAGTGCCGTTAAAAGTGGTTACAAGTACACAGCCTGTAGTTTCTTGGCTATCAATTTCAGAGACAAAGGACAAAACAGTGATACGTTGAAAGTCCGTACAAGTTCACTCTACGAACCGGTCCATAATTAGGTCATTGTGGGAGATTGGACATAACTTTGTCTTGGAGAATCCAAATTGGGAGTCAAAGTACCGTAGGAATAAAAAGAGAATTCAGAGGGATACTTCAGTGCTGAATTTCAGATATTGAAGAGCTACAATCACAGAGATAATCCAATTTCAATATCGAGTCCTCAAAATCAAGAAAAAAGTGTGTGTGTGTTTTTTTTGGTTTTTGTTTTTTGTTTTTGTTTTTGTTTTTTTGTTTTTTTTTCCGAATTGCATAAGTCTTGTTTGAAAAATCAATTTGAATTGATTCCAAGGGCATATTGTAGAATAGATATCAGTATTGGGTTCTAAAAAATGCCCTGTAAAAATAATTCAACACCTATTAAGACTTTAGAAGGCTCTACTATGACTCATGAAGATGAAGAATTGCAACATGATCTATCAAAATTACAAGAGCAAGTGCACCAAATTTCGCTCTCGCAAAGAGCAGCAAAAAATGAAATGGAAGTTTTGAAGAAAGGCGTGGAAGCAAAGATGGATGGTGTGAAGAATAATATGGATGGTTTGAAGAAATACGTGGAGTCTAAGATAGATGGCATGGAAGCTGGCATGGAATCTAAGATGGATGAAATGGAAGCTAAAATGGAAAACATGAAGAATGATATAAAAGCAGACATAGAAGGTTTGACAAAGTTGATACAAGAAATGTTTCCTAATGGTGAAAATATAGTAGAGGAAACTCATGATGAGAACAAAATAAATGTTAATCGTGATTTCATAAACTCTAATGTTAGCGGGAAGAACCACCATATTCCAAAAATGGATACGAGGAAGTTTGATGGAAAGGATCCTGTAACATGGATACTACATATGGAGCAATATTTTGATCTCCATAATGTGAAAAACACACAAAAGGTATGCATTGCAGCTTTACATTTAGAACAAAATACATTTGTATGGTATCGATGGCTTTGCTCTCGTAAAAAATTGTCACTTGGTCAATTTTTACGGAGGAAATGATAGCACATTATGAGGATACAAATAGCAACACCTTCTTTAGCCAATTGATAAATCTCAAACAAAAGGGTTTAGTGGGGGAGCACATTGAGGACTTCCAAAAATTGAACATAAGGGTAACTGATATTCCAGAGGAACACAGGATTGATCTCTTCATAGGCACTTTAAAGGACAACATCCAACATGAAGTTCGCGTTTTGGAACCTGATTCATTGGAGAAGGCATTCAGGTTCGCAAGAAAAATTGAATGTAAAATTATGGCGACAAGGAAGCCTACCACTCACTTCTATAAAGAAGGAAGTGTTTCTACGCCTAGATTTCCACAACCTACAAGGTTGACACCACAAAAATTGGAAGAAAAAAGAGAAAAAGGGCTTTGATACAGTTGTGATAGCAAATACACTAAAGGTCATAAGTATGCTGAGAAGAAATTATTTTACATAGATTGTGAAGAGGAAGAAGAAAATGAACAAGAAGAGGATATACACCAGGAACCAGCCCTAGAAGAGGAATAAATGAATCCGACCATATCGTGTAATGCAATGGCAGGAATTACCACTCCTCAAACTCTCAAGATAGAAGGACATATCAATAAGAAAAAGGTAATAGTGTTGATTGATTCAGGTAGCACCCATAATTTTATTCATTGTAAGGTAGCCAAGGAATTAAATTGTTTCCTATACCTAGCACCAGAATGTCAAGTGATGGTTGCAAATGGAGGAACTATAAATTTCTCTCGAAAATGCCATAATATTAAGCTAACCATGGGGGAATATGTATTGAATAGTCCAATGCTTTCCATTCCTATGGGAGGTGTTGATGTTGTACTAGGAGTACAATGGTTACAATCTTTGGGGACGGTAGCTTTTAATTTTTAAGAACTTTTCTTGAAATTTTTTTCAGAAGGAAAGGAAGTCGAATTACGGGGTATTGAAGGGAATCCAGGAAGGATAATAAGCTCTAATGTCATGACAAAGCTTCTAAAGAAAGAACAACGAGGCGTAATTGCACAATTATGCTCACTAGAAGTTCCGACATCAAAATCATCTATTTCTGCAGATCTCCAACAAGTCTTGGACAATCATTCCAAGCTGTTTGAAACTCCCAAAGGACTCCCACCTATTCGTGATCATGATCATGCTATTCATTTGATTCCAGGAAGTGTTCCTCCAAACATCAGGCCTTATAGATATCCTTACGTCTAAAAGAGCGAAATTGAACGTATGATTGCAGAAATGTTAGAGGCGGGTATAATTCAACCTAGTCAAAGTTCTTTCTCTGCTCCTGTAGTATTGGTACACAAGAAGGATGGATCATGGCGAATGTGTCCGATTATAGGGAGTTCAATAAGCTCACCATTAAAGACAAATTTCCCATTCCTGTGATTGATGAATTATTGGATGAATTACATGGAGCAATTTATTTTACCAAGTTGGATCTTCGTTCAGGATATCATCAAATTAGAATGAAGACTGAAGATATTCCAAAACAACATTTCGAACTCATGAGGGTCATTATGAATTTTTGGTCATGCCTTTTGGCCTTACCAATGCACCTTCTACATTTCAAGGGTTGATGAATTCCATTTTCAAACCCTTCCTTAGAAAATTTGTGCTGGTATTTTTTTATGATATACTAATCTATAACAGGTCTTGGAAGGATCATGTTGAACATGTTGAAAGGGTGCTCAAACTATTGCAGGAGAAACAATTATATGCAAAAATATCCAAATGTTTCTTTGGAGTACAAGAGGCGGAATATCTGGGTCATATTGTATCTCACGAGGGTGTTAAAGTAGACCCTAACAAAATTAAAGCCATTAAGGAATGGAAAGTCCCCACAAGCATAAAGCAGTTGCGAGGATTTCTCGGGTTAACAGGGTATTATCGCAAGTTTGTTAAGAATTATGGGAGAATAGCAGCACCTCTAACAACATTATTGAAGAAAGATGCATTTTCATAGACTCCTGAAGCAACTAAGGCCTTTGAACATCTTAAAGAGGCAATGTGCCTAGCACCGGTCTTAGCTATGCCAAACTTCACAAAAACCTTTATTGTGGAATGTGATGCCTCAGGAAATGGAATTGGTGCAGTTTTAATGCAGGAAGGAAGACCCATTTATTTTGAAAGTCGTCCAATCAAAGGAAAGTATTTACAAAAACCTATTTATGAGAAGGAAATGTTAGCAATACTGCATGCACTAAAGAAATGGCGAACTTACCTAATGGGAAGACACTTCAAGGTAAAAACTGATCATTATAGTCTTAAACACTTTTTGGAACAAAGACTATTGTCAGAAGAGCAGCAAAAATGGGTCACAAAGATGTTGGGTTATGACTTTGAAATAATCTACAAAAAAGGAAAGCTTAATGTTGTTGCAGATGCACTCTCAAGAAAGAATGAAGAGGTGGAAGTATTGCTTTGTGCCATTTCTATTATCCAACCAGATTGGATAACTGAAGCAAGAGATGAATGGAAGAAGGACAAAGATGTATGGACACTCATTCAAAAGTTGCAGCAAGATCCTAGTACATCCGATACATTTAGTTGGAAAAATGATTCCTTATGGTACAAAGATCGCTTATATCTTTGTAAGAATTCCCAACTAAAACAAAAGATTCTTCTCGAATTGCACACTTCTCCTTTAGGAGGACACTCAGGATTTTTAAAAACTTACCACAGGGTGAAGAAAGAATTTTTTTGGGATGGCCTTAAATCTGATATTCGAAAGTTTGTGGCGGAATGTTTGGTTTGCCAGCAGAATAAAGTGGAAACAATTAAGACCCCACGACTTCTACAACCTTTATCCATTCCAAGTCAACGTTGGGAGGAGATTTCAATGGATTTTATCACAGGTTTACCTAAGTCCGAAGGAAAGAGTGTCATCATGGTGGTAGTTGAAAGGCTTACCAAGTATGCACACTTTTGTGCATTATCTCATCCATTTAAAGCAAGTATAGGTGCTGCTACATTTATAGACACAATTCAAAAGCTACATGGAAGCCCAAGGGTTATTGTGAGCGATAGAGATCCCATTTGTACTGGAAATTTTTGGACGGAGTTATTTTCTTGTTTGGGTACTCAATTAGCTCATAGCTCATCTTATCATCCTCAATCTGATGGTCAAACCGAGATAGTAAATAAATGTTTGGAAGGATATCTTCATTGTTTTGTATCTGATAAACAAACACAATGGGTCAAGTGGTTACCTCTCGCTGAATGGTGGTATAACACTTCCTTCCATACTGCAGCAAAAATGACTCCATTTATGGCACTTTATGGATATCATCCACCATCGATCACATCATCTTTAAGGGAAAATTCGAAGGTTCAAGCAGTGGAAGATCACATCGAGCATCAGCAAGAAGTTCTCCAACTCTTAAAGGATAACCCGAATTTGGCACAAAATCGAATGAAACAACAGGCAGATCAACATCGCAGCGAGAGAAGTTTTGATGTAGGAGATTGGGTATTTTTACGGCTACAATCATACAAACAAATGTCCCTCAAGCAAGCTAAGAAGGATAATAAATTATCGCCAAAGTACTATGGTCCTTACAAGGTGTTGCAAAAGATTGGTACTATGGCATACAAATTGGAGCTTCCTGATTCTTCGCGAGTGCATCCAATTTTCCATGTTTCATGCTTAAATAAGGTTATAGGTGAAAATATTCCAGTTCAAACAATATTGGCAGAACTTGATGAGGAAGGAAAAATCATATTGGAACTTGACGTGGTCATGGAAACAAGAACTCGACAGCTACATAATCGATCAATTTCAGAGTATCTCATTAAGTGGAAGAACTTACCCACTGAAGATTCTACATGGGAGGATGAGAAGTTTATACCGAAGCACCCAGAGCTACTCAAGCATTGAGGACAACACTTTTTTGAAGGAGAGGGGCATGTTAGGTCCCTATATTACTAATATAGTCCCTTATTGTTATTAGTGTAACCCCCTTATTGTTATTATTGTACCCTTGTAACCCCATTTTGTTATTATTGTGCCCTTAAATTATTATTGTTAAGTCGGCTAGGATTACATTGTGGCCCACTAGGATTACATTATGGCCACATGGACTCCTATATATATAAATGAGGTTTTGTAAATTGTATCATCTAAGAATTTTTCATTTATGTAATGTATTGGAGGTTGCCCCATCGAAGTGGCTTATTTCTAAGATGTTGATATCTCTTTTCTTCTATTTTTGGAGCTGGTTACACAACACATTTTGGACTCATTGGAGCAGGTTACAGGAGCAAAAGAGCTTTGTAAATAGGTAAATTTGACAATTTGAGCATAATATAGAGGCCCAAGCCATGGAAGCTGGACCAAGGAGATGTAGCCCATGAGGGGTGAACTCCTTCATCAAATACCCGTGTTAATGTTATGTATGGTGATGTTCTGTACTTTATTTTCTACTGTTCAACTCTTTTTTTTAATGTTAAATTGTTCACAAAATTGACATGAAAAACACTCATGAGACTTGATAATTTGAAAAATAACTTGAACCCTTAAGCACACATAAGACATTGAATTCATAATATGAAAGAGTAATTAGCACATTAACACTAACATACTCCATTCAGATCAATCAATAACCAGTTCACTGCTTCTCCTTGCATATTAGCCTAGTACTTTGTCCTCTCAACAATATCCTCTTAACATAAATACTTCTACGAAAAACCATGTCTCAATATGCAAGTCTCTGTTGGCATTATACATAGTCAACAAATCCTCAACATTTCATTACACTCATCATAGTCAAATCCAGGTTGGCATCAATTGCTATAATCTCTTCTCCTATACAACCATTGCTTGGGATATTATTTTTCAAAGCTTGGTATCTTTTTTCTAGCAAGAAATCCTAGCAACATGTACAATGTTAAACATATCTTAATGTATTTTCTAGAGATAACGTCATACATGTGGCCTTTCTCATCTATTTAAGATTTTAGTGTCATCATAAACATAGGCTAATAATTTTTTAGTCCTGCAACAATTTCAACTAGTCATCAACTTTTCAAGCCCTAACATCAAGTTTAAATGCATCATCCTCAAAATTTTGGTTAGGGTATTCCTTTTAGCCTAAATGCTTGGAATAATGTCACAATGTCAAGGTCTTAATGGATATTTATAGTGTTCACCAGCTAACACATCTGTTGTTAATTTTTAAAGAACTAATCAATAGCAAGAGGTTGCAAACATGCTTCAGTACCTTCAGATAAATTCATAGCTTCTGACAACTTGGATCCACCAACAATCATCAAATAATACAATCCTCACACATTGCTAATGTGTCAATAGAGGGGTTGAAAAGAGGCTACCCAATTTGTGCTGAGGGAGCGATCTTCAAGAATGATTCTAAGCACCAAAAATTTAGACATATTAACCCTTGAATTTTCAATATTACAGATCAAAGACATATTGACTTATAGACTAGTAAGAGCCTAGAATGGCCTTAGCTCAAAATGTATTAACGAATTAACTATTTCAAAGCTCAAACCTGAGTATAAGACAATGAAAATAGAGCGGAAATTATTATTGAGGTGCGAGTTAGTTTCCACAAATCTTGCTCCACATAGGTGCGTTGAGTTTCCTTTTAGATCACTTGTTTTTTGGAAATAATGAGAGGGGGGCGGGGGTGAATAAGTATTTCTTTTCAATTGTTATTTTTACCAGTTAGATCACTTATATTTAGAACACAAAATGAACAATGATGGAATAAATACTTTTACTAATTTCTTCTTTACAATAAATCAAGTACAATAATAGTATAAGGCTCCAACCCTAGATGATGTATCCAATCTTCTAGGCTCCAACCTGTATTTTTCCAAGCACCTAATTGGACTTTCCAGGGCTCTAACCTTGTCAATTTGAGGCACCAACCTCTAGGGCTCCAACCCTATCTCTCGTATAGGCTCCGACCTGGTTTCTTGAGGACTCATATCCTCTACGACTCCAACCCACTGCTTCAATTATTTAAGATGGATTCAATGGTTATTCAAGGATCCCAATATCATTTGCAACAAGCCCTCACAAAATATTTACCTTCAACAATGCCTTAAATCAATCTCCAATGCACTTAGTTCATCAATGAAAACTTTATCCTCTCAGAATATGTCTCCACAACTCTTCATGTTACCCAAACCAAATCTTCAAGGTTACCTCATGATGACTTCAACAATGCATCATGGTCTCTAATAATGTCTCCAAGATCAGTTTCAAGATGTCTTTACCAGGTCTTCAGTGATGCTCCAAGGTATCTTCAATAAGTTGCTCAAGTTCTACACCATACAGTTCTTCAAGTGCTTCAAAATGTTTTCAAACAAGGAGGTCTGCAATGTTTCTCCAAAGAATGTCTCCAATAGGCTTCTAGATGACTTTCCAAGGTATGCTCAAGATCAGCTCCAAGGGATTCATCAAATAACCTTCAAGTCTGCTCAGAACTTTGCTCCAAAAATCTCTGTAAAGATACTTCAATTTTTCTTTAATGGGGATGCTTCATGGTACTCTTAGGATGTCTTGAAAAACTGCTTCAAAGTGACTTCAACAAGTTTCTAGGCCTAATCAAAATATATGGTGGAGTATGCTTCTCAATAGATGCCCAAACTTCCTTAAGTGTCACCTATCTAAAACACTAGAAGTTTTTTGACAAGTATTAGCGCTGCTTTCAAAGACTGTTCCAAAATTCTGCTAATAACTGCCCCCTAGATGCCTCTATAAGTACTCAAGGTAACCTTCAGATCATCCCCAAGAGCTTGCATTAGAATTACTTCAAGAGATTCTCCAGAAATCTTCAAGATCTACTCCAGAAATCTTCAAGATATTCTCTAAGGTCTGCAACAAATATTATTCAAGTCTACTGAAAGTCTGATCAAAATATTTTCAAGGCCTACTCAAGAATTTGATCTAAAGATTGCTTAAATTTTGATCCTGAAAATGATCCGAAGTTGGTTCTAAGTATGAGAAAAAATGCAACCCAAATTCTGTTCCAAAAGGAGCCCGAATACTATTTGCTTTTTCCACAGGTCTGAACTTTGGCTAATATTTGTACAAAAATAGAGCACCAAAATCCAGAACAATATATATATATATATATATATATATATATATATATATATAATGTTGAGCCCTTATTCTATCTTTGACCTTCTGCACTATCTTCCCTTCCTTCGTTATTTTTTTATCCTCTTTCTGCACCGAATAATTGATGGCTGAATAGAAGAGCATAGGCTCTTATTAATACAAGTTTTTCATGATGCAAGGACACAACTTTTCATTGCATCTGACATGTTGGAGCCAACATGATCATAAATTATAATTGACTTGTATTTTGAGCTTTAATGGATAATTTTTTACTTGATTTTATTTAACATGAACATTCAAGCCTTAGAAAAGTCGATTTGCATTTTTAATTTTAGATGAACCGTGACCAATGTTTAGTGGGGAGATATTATTTAAAAAACAATTTATTGGTCATCCATGTGATGTAACATACATGCATTAAATTTGAAGGATGGATCATATAAGAAATATGCAAAATACCTTGTCTGCCATGTGAATGATTTATTACACCATGTTGTTGCATTATACATTATGTGTACCGTGTATGGTCATAGGGAACCATGTTGCCTACATAATACATTATGTATACCATATGGTCATAGGGAACATGTATGCCATGTTTTTATGCCATTAATCAAAGTCATTTGTTAATAAGGAATTTTTGATATTGTTTCAAAACATATTTGATGCCAAGGATTATGTTTATTTTAATAATGTTTGGCAGTGTATTGTAAGATAATGTATCATAGCATAAGGTAATGTATAGTAGTGTGAATGTATGGTTAGGATTTAGGGATTTTATAGGAAGGTTTAGATTTTAAGATTTATTTTTATGAAGTCAAATGAGTATGGTTTAGGGCCGATTTTTAGGAGTTTTAGGGTTAAGATATTAGGAGCAAGAGTTTTGGATTTTAACATGGTTATATTTTAATTTAGGATTTTAACATGGTTAGGATTTTAGGATTTTATAAGATAAGGTTAGGGCAACATATCAAAAGGTTAAGACATTTTCCATTTCTAACAATGCTATATTGACATCAATGAAAACTTTGATCAACGATCTCTCTCTTTGTTAGGATGGCAATATTCTTTCCCTTTCAGCAATTTCTACCTCTTTGAAATCAATGGCAATGGGGTGCCCAAGTACTCTCCTTATTAAGTTGCTTCTTGATATGCTGCTCCATCTTATTTCCTTCGTAAATGATAGCTATCCATGATAGACATGTTTCCCCCCCTCTCAAGGTGCTCTTCCTTCTGGAAATGTGGTCCATGATAGATGTGTTTGCATTTCTTCATGTGATGAACCAACTCCCCCTGCATGAATAAATTCCTCTAGCTCAATAATTATTGGTTGCCTTGTGATCAAGTGGAAGACATCTTAAAAAATGGTCCATTGGATGAGTAAATGATTATGTTCTTTAATGTAGTTACTCCTGATAGATGATATATCAAAATATGATTGTCCATTTGTGATTCATCAAGGACTCTGGATAGCTTTTGCAAGAGTGGTAAAAAATCACAAGCTCCCCCTACCAATATTTTTGGCAAAGTCTCATCGTAAAATACTTGGAATATTATCTCAGCCAATGATGATCCATCAAATCAACAACATGTGTTGGGTGCTTGAGTGTTCAAGAGAATTTCTGATTCAATTTTCTCCCTTCTCCACACTTGTGTAACTTTCTTGTCTAGCTTGGTTTTCATAGTTTTAGCTTGTTTAGGAACCAAAGTCAAGTTAAAATCACATGCCATATGTCCAATGTTATGGAAATTGAAGCACTCTATCTTGTTCATGAATAAGAAATCATGACTTCTTCTTGCAAAATTTCTTCTAGGAGATTGACGGGGACCATTATATTTGTCTTTGTGATATGCCCTACAATCTTTTTCCATATGCCCAAATTTTGTACAAGAATATCAATATCCAAGAAATATACTTTGGTGCATGGGAGATGAAGATTTCCTTGATGTACTTCTGAAGTCTTTTTTCCTTGGTATTCTTTGATGATATTAATTGCCTTTTGTATTCTTGACATCATCTGTAAGTCTCCTTGGAGTAGGGTTTCTTCTAATGTCATCTTGACTCTTGCCTTTGCTGGAACTAGGAGTATCATTTCTTCTTGGCTTCCTCACATCCTTGTCGTTTGAAGCATTATCATCCTTGCTTGATGGTTCACCTATATAGGCAAGACCTGATTTATCAAGAGGAGATCTTTGACGACTTAGGATGTCATATAAGGTTTGAGATCTTTTCAAGTTCTTATTCAACGAGACGAATTCCTTTTTAAGAGTGACAATTTCTCCTTTCAAATTTTCACAATATTCATCTTTCATGACTAGTTGCTTCTTCTTTTCTTCCATCATCCTTATTGCTTCACGTGCTTCGATTTCATTATGAATATTTCTTCATTCTCCTTAGCTAGAATTCTCTCCATTTCTTCTTTGATTCTTGTAGCTTCACATGTTTTTTCCTTGAGAAGATTGATGTCTGATTTTAGTTTGAAGATTTCTTCATCCTTTTCTTCTAGTGGCATATCATGGTGTTTCTCTCCTTTTCTGCTTCATCAAATTATCCTTCTATGAATTCCAAAGTTTCCATCACTTTCTCAGCTCCTTGTGTTTGTTTCCTTGATTCTTCTAGTTGAGATCTAAGAGAGGATACCTCTTCCTTGTATTGACCAATCTCTGCTTCAAGATTGTTCCAAATCTTAAGACTTTGTTCAAGATGCCTTGACAAAGTTTCTACCCTTTTCTTTGCCTTATACAATTTATTTTTCATATATGTGGCTTCTTCATTATTACTATTTTTTTTTGATGAAATTCCTCCTTAAGTTTGGCGAGCTCCTCATATCTTTCTTTTACTTGAAGCTTGACAAAGTCAACTTCCTTCCTTGTCTTGTCTTGGTTACCAACTTGTGCTTTCTTTTTAAGTT
The DNA here is from genome assembly GCA_034641835.2 of Pinus albicaulis. Lineage (NCBI taxonomy): Eukaryota > Viridiplantae > Streptophyta > Pinopsida > Pinales > Pinaceae > Pinus > Pinus albicaulis. The sequence continues at coordinate 133,778,537 of CM076569.1, read as the reverse complement.
CCTCATTTTCCTTTTTCAACCTGTTAATCTATTCCAAGGAAGCCATAAGTTTAGTTAGGAGTTCTTCTTTAAAGTCTTCTTTGTTCTCTTCATTTTCTTGGTCTTCTTTAGCCTTGTTGTCATATCTCTTATCTTTAGTTTCCTTGATGGGTTATGGATTTTTTTCTTGTTTTCCATCATCCTCTTGACTAGAGATCATTGTTAATGCCACTTTTGAGTGAATATCATGAATTTTTTCCCATATGCCTTTTGCTGACGAACATTTTTCAAAAATGGCCTTCATAGAATTTGGTATCCCATCCAAAATTGCCTTTTTTGTTCTTGTATTGTACTCGGATTCTACTTCCATCATGCTATCGGTAATCACCAATTTCTAGAATTCAACGCCTTGAGTCTTTAAGAAATTACTCATTATTTCCTCCCATATATCAAAGTTTCCATTGAACAATGGAGCCTTCACAAATTGATTGACTTCAATCAAAGGTTGAGGAAGACATATTTTTAGGAGGATTGGAGACTTTCTTCCTTGGCTTCGCCATTTTTGTTCTAACGATCAACCTTCAAGTTGTCAGGCTTTGAGTGAAGGCACTGGATTTGATTCTAATTGTTGGAAATACTGAGAGGGGGGGGGGATCAATATTTATTTTCAATTGTTATTTTTACCAGTTAGATCACTTATATTTAGAAAAAAAATGAAAAATGATGGAATAAATACTTTTATTAATTTCTTCTTTACAATAAATCAAGTACAATAATAGTATAGAGCTTCAACCCTAGATGAAGACTCCAATATTCCAGGCTTCAACTTGTATTATGCCAAGCATTGACTTGGAATTTCCAAGGCTCCAACCTTGTCAATTTTAGGCACAAACCTCTAGGGCTCCAACCCTATCTCTGGTACAGGCTCCAACCTGGTTTCTTGAGGACTCATATCCTCTAGGGCTCCAACCCACTACTTCAATTCTTCAAGATGGATTCAATGGTTCTTCAAGGCCCCCAATATCATCTGCAACAATCCCTAACAAAACTTTACCTTCAACAATGCCTTCAATCAATCTCCAATGCACTTAGCTCATCAATGACAACTTTATCCTCTCAGAAGGTGTCTCCACAACTCTTTATGTTACCCAAACCAAATATTCAAGGTTACATCATGATGAATTCAAAAATGCATCATGGTATCCAATAATGTCTCCAAGATCAGCTTCAAGATGTCTTTACAAGGTCTTCTGTGATGCTCAAAGGTATCTTCAATAAGTTGCTCAAGTTCTACACCAAACAGTTCTTCAAGTGCTTCACAATGTTTTAAAACAAGGAGGTATGTAATGGTTCTCCAAAGAATGTCTCCAATACGCTTCTAGATGACTTTCCAAGGTATGCTTAAGATCAACTCCAAGGGATTTATCAAATAACCTTCAATTCTGCTCATAAATTTGCTCCTAAAATCTCAGTAAATATACTTCAATTTTGCTTTAATGGCGCTGATTCATGGTGCTACTAGGATGTCTTCAATAACTTCTTCAAAGTGACTTCAACAAGTTTCTAGGCTTGCTAAAAATATATGGTGGAGTATGCTTCTCAACAGATGCCCAAACTTCCTCAAGTGTCACCTATCCAAAACACTAGATTTCTGCTCACAAGTATTAGCGTCGCCTTCAAATACTGTTCCAAAATTATGCTAATAGTTCCCCCCTAGATGTCTATATAAGTACTCAAGGTAACCTTAAAATAATCCCCAAGAACTTGCATTAGAATCAATTCAAGAGCTACTCCATAAATATTTAAGATATGCTCTAAGGTTTGCACCAAATATTCTTCAAGTCTACTCAAAGTCTGATCAAAATCTTGTTAAGGTCTGCTCAAGAATTTGATCTAAAGCCTGCTTAAATTTTGATCTTGAAACTGATATGAAGTTGGTTCCAAGTATGATAAAAAACACGACCCAAGTTCTGTTCCAAAAGGAGCCCGAATACTATTTGCTTTTGCCACAGGTCCGAACTTTTTCTAAGATTTGTATAAAAATAGGGCACTGAAATCAAGTGTAATATATATATATATATATATATATATATATATATATATATATATATAATGTTGAGCCCTTATTTTATCTTCGACCTTCTGCACTATCTTCCCTTCCTTCACTATTTTTATCCTCTTTCTACACCGAATAATTTATGGCTGAATAGGAAGAGAGAAGGCTCCTATTAATACAAGTTTTTCATGATCAAAGGACACAATGTTTCATTGCAGCCGGCATGCTAGAGCCAACATGATTATAAATTATAGCCAACCTGTATTTTGAGCCTTAATGAGTTAATTTTTTACTTGATTTTATTTAACATGAACAATCAAGCTTTAGAAGAGTTGATTTTCATTTTTAATTTTAGATGAACTGTGACCAATGTTTAGTGGGGAGATATTATTTAAAAAACAATTTATTGGTCTGCAATGTGATGTAACATAGATGCATTACATTTTAAGGATGTATCATATAAAAACTATGCAAAATACCTTGTTTGCCATGTGAGTGATGTATTACACCATGTTGTTGCATTATACATTATGTATACCATGTATGGTCATAGGGAACCATGTTGCCTACATAATACATTATGTCTACCATATGGTCACAGGGAACATGTATGCCATGTTTTTCTGCGATTAATCAAAGTCATTTGTTAATAAGGAATTTTTGATATTGTTTCAAAACATATTTGTTGCCAAGGATTATGTTTATTTTAATAATGTTTGGAAATGTATTGTAAGATAATGTATCGTAGCATAAGGTAATGTATGGTAGTATGAATGTATGGTTAGGCTTTAGGGATTTAATAGGAATTTTTAGCATTTAGGATTCATTAGAGGAAATTTTAACCTAAAAGTGCCCATGAATTTTTCATGCAATATCCATGTCATAATATGTAAACCAATCAAAATCCTTTAACTTTAAAAAGAGGTACATGTAAATATTTTGGATGGAAAAGAATAAAGCTACTTCTAAGCGTATTTTTGGTTTATCTCCTTATAGGTTTACTCAAATTTCAAGTGTATACACTTGTTGGATGTGGAATTAAATTTCACATCTAATGAGTACCCTTTATGCATACTTTTGAGAAGACCCACATGGATAAAAATTGTAGATACATTCAAAAATGTGTTGAACACGATTTTGTAATGTATATGCTTTTTTTAATCAATGTCGGTCTTCTCAAGTATGCATAATGGGTACTTGTTGGATGAAAAATTTAATTCTGCTTCCAACGAGTGTCTACGCTTGAAATTTGAGTAAACCTATAAGGAGATAAGCCAAAAATACACTTAAAAAAATAATTTTATTCTTTTCCCTCCAAAATTCATAACTCTTATTTTATTATTTTAACTATTATTTTATGATTTTTCCTTAGGAGGCCACTTTTAGGCTGAAATTTCCTCTAATGTATTTTTATGAAGTCAATAGGAAAAGGGGGCCCAATATTCTTGTAAATGACCATACTTCGTCAGTCGGTCAACGACGACAAAGATGCAGTCCTTGCCCTGCACCATGGGCAACCCTGTGATGAAGTCCATCGATATGCTCTCCCATTTCCCCTCTGGAATGGGAAGAGGCTGCAACAACCCTGCAGGATGGATCATCTCCCCCTTTCTCTCAAAACATCGCACTCCCGACATGTGCCGGAGTCTTGCCCTCCCCGAGGCCCTTCCATGAGAACCTCTCCTGGATAGCCCTGTAAGTCTTGGTGAACCCCTGATGGCCCGCCAATGGAGAATCGTGTGAAGCCTGGAGTATCTTCTTCTTGAGCTGAGATCCCTCAGTCAAGAAGATCCTGTCCCTGTAATAGATGATCTCGTCGACCACCCTGTACCTGTCATCTGCGACCTGCCCATCCAATACCTCACACGCAAACTTGTCCTTGGAGTACTCTACCAGCAGTCAAGCCCTCCAATCAGCGTCCAAGCTCATATGGCAAAAAAATATGCATACTTCGTCATATTTTTATGCATACTTCGTCATGAAATTTCCTCTAATGTATTTTTATGAAGTCAAGTGAGTATTGTTTAGGCCCAATTTTTAGGTTGTTTAGGGTTAGCATATTAGGAGCAAGAGTTTAGGATTTTAGCATGGTTAGAATTTTTATGATTTTATAAGATAGGGTTAGGGAAACATATCAAAAGGTTAATACATTTTCCATCTCCAGCAATGAGATATTGACATCAATGACAAATTTGATAAAAATCTCCCCCTTTGTCATTGATGGCAATATTCTTGCCCTTTCAACATTTTCTCCCCCTTTGACATCAATGGCAATGGGGTGCCCAAGTACTCCCCTTATCAAGCTGCTTCTTGATATGCTCCTCCATGGTATTTCATTCGTCAGTGATAGTTATCCATGATACATATGTTTCTCCTCCTCTCAAGATGCTCTTCCTTCTGGAAATGTGGTCCATGATATATGTCTTTGAATTTCTTCATGTGATGAACCAACTTTCCATGCCTGCATAAACTCCTCTAGCTCATCTCTCTTATCATCAGTTTCCTTGACGGGTTCTGGATTTTTTTCTTGTTTTCCATGATCCTCTTGAATAGAGATCATTGTTAATTCCCCTTTTGAGTGAAGATTACAAATTTTGTCCCATATGCATTTTGCTGACGAACATTTTTAAAAAATGGCCTTCATAGAATTTTGTAGCCCATCCAAAATTTCCTTTTTTGCTCGTGTATTGTACTCCTTGGATTCACCTTCCATCATGCTATCATTAATCACTAATTTACGAACTTCAACGCCTTGATTCTTTAAAACGTTCCTCATTCTTGCCTCCCATATATCAAAGTTTCCATTGAACAATGGAGCCTTCACAAATTGATTGAATTCGATTTCAACGGTTGAGGAAGACACATCTTTATGAGGATTGGAGACTTTCTTCCTTAGCTTTGCCATTTGTGTTCTAATGATCAACCTTCAAGCTGTTAGGCTTTGAGTGAAGGTACTCGCTCTGATTCCAATTGTTGGAAATACTGAGGGGGGGGGGTGAATCAATATTTATTTTCAATTGTTATTTTTACCAGTTACTTATATTTAGAACACAAAATGACAAATGATGGAATAAATAATTTTATTTATTTCTTCTTTATAATAAATCAAGTACAATAATAGTATAAGGCTCCAACCCTAGATTAATACTCCAATCTTCTAGGCTCCAACTTGTATTTTTCCAAGCACCGACTTGGACTTTCCAAGGCTCCAACCTTGTCAATTTGAGGCACCAACCTCTAGGGCTCCAACCCTATCTCTGGTACAAGCTCCAACCTGGTTTCTTAAGGAATCCTATCTTCTAGGGCTCCAACCCAATGCTTCAATTCTTCAAGATGGATTCAATGGTTCTTCAAGGCTTTCGATATTATTTGCAACAAGCCCTGACAAAATATTTACCTTCAACAATGCCTTCAATGAATCTCCAATGCACTTATCTCATCAATGACAAATTTATCCTCTCAGAAGGTGTATCCACAAATCTTCATGTTACACAAAACAACTATTCAAGTTTAACTCATGATGACTTCAACAATGCATCATGGTTTCCAATAATGTCTCCAAGACCAACTTCGAGTGGAAACTCTCATTGGATGTAGAATTTGAATCCTCATCCAAGGAGTACCCAGGTTTCATACTTTCGATGAACCCTGCGACACCAAAAATTAGAAATACATGAAAAAAAATGATTGCAATCACATTTTTCATGTATTTCTCATTTTTCGTGTAGTAGGGTCCATTATGTAATATTCCAAATCTGGAATTTTCTACAACAATAAGAATACCTTAAGGTATTATAAAGTTGGAGAAAAAAAACTGATCATATCATGTAATGTATTTAAAAACATGGCTTTCATAGAACAATCACAACAACAAACTATGCTTTTATACAAGTCACCAAGTGGGGAAAAACAACTAATTTGGCCTCAAAAACACTATTTTCTGAAGATGGAGTTATAACAGTGGAAAATAACGGTTGTTTCCCTTAGAATAGACAATATAGGACATGCATGCAAAATAATTTCAGAAACAAATGCAATTATCCTAGTTAAACAGGCCTCCCATGCTTACAACAACTAAAAATGGACAAAACCCCAAGACTGCAAAATGCCGGAGCAGCTGCACAAGTGACTGCACAGTATAAATAGAGGTTAAATAATAAAATAGAGAAATATGTCTGATAATATTATTAGAATACTCAATGAAGTACAAAAATAGAGATCTAATCTCTTTTACATAGATCCAATAAGACCTGGCAAGGGTTTCTTGACAGGAAAATATATACAAGAGAAGCTGCTGCAAATCTGTGGCTGAATAACGCTGTATGGCTGAATATTTGCAATATATGGATGAAAAAGAAAAGAAATGGCTGTAGATTCTACCCCTAGCTTTCCCAAAGAAAGGCTGATCCTCCTCTGGGGAAACTAGCTCCTCAAAATGGGGTTTTAACCCCTTCCACTGCACACCTTAAGAAATAACGTAGTTTTCTGAAGGGACTGCATTTTTTCTGAAGGTAGATGCTTGGCCCAACACCAGGTAGTGGAAAATTTAGATAAAAAACCTCCTCTTAGATTTCTTGAGCAAGATATCCAAGAAAGAGTAGGGAATCCCCACCCGGACAAACCCTTGCACTACGCAATGCAACAACTTAGCTAAACAGACAAGTATGCAGGAAGTATAAGTAGAACTCATGAAAATATAATCTCCAATATGTTCATATTCTTGCCATCTCCTTCATTATATAATTGATGAGCTTCCTCACCAAAGGTCCCACCCACTATGAGGTTGCTTCCATGCAAAGGCTCCTCCATAAAAACTGCGTTTTCCATCAAGATGGTGCAATGTATCTAGACAGATTTGTTGATTTGGTCAACCTTGACTGATTCTTCATGCCCTGTCTCTTTTCACACTCAAGGTGCCTTCATTTTATCTAGCTGGATTGATCTCTATTCATATTGAGCTGGCTTTATTTAGAATCCACTTCTTTGAGAATAAATCATGTTGACTTGGTCAAAATTGACCTTTTACTCATAGTTTAGACCTTGTTCACACATGTGGATGCTTGAATTGGTTATTTCATGATCCCCTTTCACATTAAGAAGGATTTTTATTCATACTTGAGCAAATTAGGAGCCTCTTTGCTCAATTATTCATGCATCTAGATTTCAAAAGCAAAATTAATATTCCTATTAGCTGAAGCTAAATTAGGAATATTACAGTCTCCCCCTCCCAAATGTTTCTTGTCCTCAAGAAAATACAAGGGTGCTGCAAAATCTCCCCTCTTCCTCTTGTGGCCCTCTCATCCCATATTCTCCTCCATTGTTTCAGAATTTCTGCAAAAATTCCATCTCCCAATGGCTCCTCCCAAGTGTGCAAGTTGGCCTTTGGAATAAACCTATAATCTCTCATCATGAAAGAATGGAAGGTTGTTATGGAAACCTTCTTGCTGATCCATAACCTTCTCAAGATATAAGTGATGACAATCATGGGGAATCTCATCGTCAATGGAGGCCTCCCTCCTCCATGCTATCATCCAAATAAAATGAATCACCTTCCAGCTTGGTAATTCATAGAAAAGCTCCTCCCAATTGCTCATGAGAAGCATGCCCCAAGTGCTCCAACCAAACATATGGTCCACATCATAAAGAAACAAGTGGTATGCAATGGTGGCCATATAGTTTCTCATGCTCCCCTTGGAACATGTGGTGCAGAAAAAGTAGGGACTCTCTTCCCCCAAAGACACACCCAACAAATGTGTCTCTCCTCCAACCATGTTCCCAAAAAAAATAAGAACATCTTCAGCATGTGGGATCATAAGTAAGATCATGCTAGTTTCCATATACAATAAGGGAGAAGGACAATGGTCCCTCATGTGCAACCAACGCAGTTTTCCTCCTAACTGCCATAGAATATGATATGACAAGAATTATCCCCAACACTTGTTTTCTACCCCATCCTTCTTGCATGCTTGGAGAAGGTGTATGATGGTTGGTGTTTATGAATCACACCATGAGGAGTACATCATCTCTCCAAGATCTCCCAAAGAATGGCCAAAATCACCATTGTTCATGGCCCAAAGTGGTGCATGAAGCCCATCAGAAAAAGTCCCCCTCTTGGAGCCAAGGCCTTCACATGAGTGTTAAGAAGATAAAAGTATATAATAAATACATCATGAGATTCAAAAATACAATGTTTGTCATACACTTGTTTAAAATCAGCAAGGTAGCTCATGTATGAGCTCCCTCTCACGCTCAATGAATAAGGAGGTGATAATTATAACTCTTCCCAAGAGCTATGTTCCTCCAAAACTAGCAAATGGTTCATGCACTTACTCATATGAGAGTGCATCTCCTCCTTGAAAATTTCCCACATGAATCCATCTAAGATAGTATGATATGTTTTAATGAAGCTAGTGGGATTTGAAAGCACGACCTCATAGGTTGTGTTAAGTAGTTTATTCTTGAGTTTGGAATCTTTAGTTAAGTAGATCTGATCATGAATATAAATGATCCCATCAACTACCTTATACTTCCCATCCATTGCTTTCCCATCAAGAACCTTACATGTGAACAGGTCCTTAGAATATTCCATCAAGAGTTGGGACTCCCAATAAGGATCTAGGCTTCCCAACATTGACAACGCTGTAGAAGTATGAAATGATGCATTTGTCATATGATGGCTCTCCTCCTTGACATGCTTGATGTAAAAGTCACATGTTGGAGTATTCCCAACTTTATTTTGTTGCCTTTCTTGCAGCTGATCTTGCTCAAGACAAGATTGAAGTTTAGGAAAGTCACCCTCCCCTTGAAAGGTTCTCTTTCTCAAAAACTTTTACAATTTTGCTCCTGCATACAAAAATGAAATTATATTTTTGTTATGTTCAGAAATATTCATTATATATTGGAGTATCCTTTGCTGCTCCAAAGCTATGGAGTAGCCTTTTGATACTATGCTCATATCAACACAAATTTCTGAATCTATTCCCTCCAACACAAATAGATGAATGGAAGAAAGCAAGGTCAATTTCAGAAATTTGCCTATCCTTCCATCAATGATTTTCAGCGCTTTAGTGGCTCCTTCCAAGGTTCCCTCTTTAAACAAATAGGTTGCTGCTACATATAGTTGAGAGAACACTTTAGTTTCGCTCCAATCAAGAGGTCTTCTTGCTGAAATGCCTCCTTGCAAAGAGGCATCAAGGCATAGAGTAGGATGTGAATGTAGGTGGACATATTTTCCCCTACCTTTATTGCATAAGTCCTCTTGCCTTATTTTTTCTTTCAAACCTTGAAATAGATAAGGGTATATGCTCTCCATCTTTTTATGCCATTCCTCCTCCTTTCCTTCTCCTATCTTCAAGATCCCATCACTTGGCAATGAAAGTGCATGCTGCCTATGTGTTATGCCAAGAGTTCTAAGTGTGAGACCCTTTGGAACTCCTTGCAAGAGTGCAAGAGTTTATTTCCTTGGAGAAAGTGCTCCACCCTCTTCTTCATGAGGTGTTTGAGGTGCCCTTGATATGACTGCATTATCTTCTTCTGCCTCTCCTTTCTCTTCTTTACTAGTTGAAGTTGCCTTACCTTCAACAAGAGACCTTAGATCTTGGTCCTCTTTTGAAGAAGGAATATTCATGTCTTCACTTTGAGAAGGAAGCCCTTCATCCAAAGGAGATATTGCCCTTGGAAAAGTATCAAACAAGCTCACCTCCTCTTCATTGGTTTTCAGAAATGGAGTTGGATATATAGACCCTCCCAACTCATGCAAAAGTTTTGTTTGATGTGGTTTGATAGTTGCAATAGAAGATGTTTCACATGAAATATCATCAAACCTCTCTACTAATATTTCAATTAACTTTGCATAAGTAGATGTATTTTAATTCTTTAAGGAAAATGATTCAAACAACCACCAAGCATAGGCCTTACCCTCAAAATGCAGTGCTGCTACTTTGATGGCTTCAAATTCTGAGACTTGATGTTGCTGCACAAAGGTGTCTAGCTCCTTCACCCAAGCCCTAGCTGGACATAGAGGTGATCCATCAAAAGTGGAAAGAAAGAATCTACCCTCACCCTGCTTCTTTCTTCTTGTGCTCTTTTCCTCCTTCATTTGGCAAAACCCTTGGAAATTCAAGTGATCTTTGAACTCCTCAGATTGAGCTTCATATTCCCGCAAATGGTCACCAAGAGTATCTCTCCTTGGCACATCTCCTTTCTTCCTCTTCATGAAGAAATTTCTAATAGAACGCTGAGTGCTCATATCCAAAATATGAGGACTTAGAATCTTCCTCCTGTATAGATCTGTGTGAGGGATCTTCATGTGTTTCCCTCCTCATTTCTTTGATGCCCTTGCCTTTGCCCTGCAGATTTGAAAAGAGAAGTTTTGAGAACCTATTTTCTCCAGACAACAAGGGTTTGCTCTGATTTCTTCTGCAAATCTCCTTCTCCCCATGAGAAGACTCCATAATTCTTGAGCTCATAGGTTGAGCCAAGATTGTTGCTATGATACCACTGTAATATTCCAAATCTGGAATTTTCTACAACAATAAGAATACCTTAAGGTATTATAAATTTTGAGAACAAAAATTTATCATCTCATGTAATTTATTTAAACACTTGGCTTTCATAGAAAAATCACAACAACAAACTATGCTTTTATACAAGTCACCAAGTGGGGAAAAACAACTAATTTGGCCTAAAAAACGCTATTTTATGAAGATGGAGTTATAACAGTGGAAAATAATGGTTGTGTCCCTTATAATTGACAATATAGGACATTAAAGCAAAATATTTTCAGAAACAAATGCAATTAGCCTAGTTAAACAGGCCTCCCATGCCCACAACAGCTAAAAATGGACAAAACCCCAAGACTGCAAAATGCCGGAGCAGCTGCACAAGTGACTGCGCAGTCTAAATAGAGGTTAAATCATAAAATAGAGAAATATGTCTGATAATATTATTAGAATACTCAATGAAGTACAAAAATAGAGATCTAATCTCTTTTACACAGATCCAAGAAGACCCGACAAGGGTTTCTTGACAGGAAAAGATATATAAGAGAAGCTGCTGCAAATCTGTGACTGAATAAAACTGTATGGCTGAATCTCTACAATAGATGGCTGAAAAAGCAAAGAAGTAGCTGTAGGTGCTGCCTCTAGCTTTCCCAAAGAAAGGTTGATCCTCCTCTTGGGAAACTAGCTCCTCAAAATGGGGTTTGAACCCCTTCCACTGCACACCTTAAGAAATAACACAGTTTTATGAAGGGAATGAATTTTTTCTAAAGGTATATGCTTGGCCCAACACCAGGTAGTGGAAAATTCAGATCAGAAACCTCCTCTTATATTTCTTGAACAAGATCTCCAAGAAAGAGTAGGGAATCCCCACCCGGGCAAACCCTTGCACTAAGCAGTGCATCAACTCAGCTAAACAACCAAGTATGCAGGAAGTCTAAGAAGACATCATGAAAATATAATCTCCAATATGTTCATATGCTTGCCATGTCTTTCATTATATAATTTATGAGCTTCATCACCAAGGGTCCCACCCACTATGAGGTTGCTTCCATGCAAAGGCTCCTCCACAAAAACTGCGCTGTCCATCAAGATGGTGCAATGTATCTAGACAAATTTGTTGATTTGGTCAACCCTTACTGATTGTTCATGCCCTGTCTCTTTTCACATTCAAGGTGCCTTCATTTTATCTAGCTGGATTGATCTCTATTCATATTGAGCTGGCTTTATTTAGAATCCACTTCTTTGAGAATAAATCATGTTTAATTGGTCAAACTTGACCTTGTCCTCATAGTTTAGACCTTGTTCACATATGTGGATTCTTGAATTGGTTATTTCATGATCCCCTTTCACATTAGTAAGGATTTTTATTCATACTTGAGCAAATTAGGAGCCTCTTTGCTCAATTATTCATGCATCTAGATTTCAAAAGCAAAATTAATATTCCTATTTGCTGAAGCTAAATTAGGAATATTACACATTAAAAGTATGCAACATGGGTACTCCTTGGATGAGGAACTAAATTTTTCATCCAATGAGTACTCACACTTGAAATTTGAGTAAAAACTTAGGGTGATAAGTTGAAAATACGAGTTGAAAAAATAGTTTTATTATTTTATTATTTTTTAATATTTTTATTTTTTCACTCCAAAAATGGCAAATCATCCCCCATAGTTGAAATCATCATCTTGAATCCTATTGGTTCTTATAAAGTTTATGTTTGTTGTACATTTTTCTTAGGAGACCCATTTTAGACCTAAAAATTTCTCTAATGATCCAATGGTATTAATATGATTGTACTCTAGAGGCTTTGTACAAAAAATGATTTGCATATTATTCAGTGTGTTGGAAATATTTTTGTCATTAATTTCAAAGATAGGGGGATCCTACTTATGTCCAATATAAATATTGGAAAATCAACAATGTTGGAAATTATTGTTTTTGGAATTTTGATGCCCCAATTGGATACCTTAGCTTTGAAGGCATTTTAACTCCAATACGTAGCTAAAATGGGAGTATAGGATATATGGTTAGAAAGCGTATTCCTATACCTTTCTAATGGTATATGGAACTTCCTCTAATTCCATAGGAATGAGGAGATATGAAATATTTTGTTAAGATGACCCAACCAAAGTACAAGCAGGTCCCATTTGAATACCCTATCTATGAAGGAAATTTTACTCCAAATACCTATCTCAAATGGGAGAATAGGATATATTGAACACACCAAATAATATAATAATTTAACAAACATGTGATGCCTTATATTCACAAGATATACATATTAATACAAGTTTATCGATCCTTTGTTTTCATCTTCCAAGAGATCTCTTGGATTTCCTACAGTTGTTGGCATTTACTTGAGGATTTTCACCTTCCTCTCAAGTGAATAAGCCAAGTTTACATAACCCAAGAGGATTATGCTTCAAACATTCCTTGCCTTAATTTGAAGGGGTGTATGTGAGTCCAAGAATACCACTGAAATACAAAAGTGCATGGTAGCCAATGAATGTATGTTCTCTCTAAAATTGTGGTTTAAGGAAGACCACAAACCAAATGAGGTAGCATAACTTGAAGTTTTCTACTAGTGGTGCTTTAAGGTTGACCACAAACTCTGGAACTTGGATTGAAGCAGTTCTTGGAACAATTCCAAATATGGTTAGAAGCTGAAGTCTTCAATGAAGTGGAAGTGTTATCTGATGATGGTTTAAAGATGACCACAAATTAATGATATGCATAGTATAAGACATAGTCTTCTATAGGTGGTGGTTTAAGGAATACTACTGATCAAATCATGCTCATGGAAAATGAGTCTCTTTGGCACTTGTTGACTCTAGCTCTAGGCTCTAGCAGCTGGATCTGGTTCAACTTGTGGCTTAGCCTTGTTTGATATATATTCGAAGCTAGTAGCTGACCATCAATCCCCCCCATGCTAGATACAAGGTGAGAATACAAAGATATCTCTACTTCAAGACATGCCAATACTCAAGAATGAACTCTAAAGTATGAATGATATATCTTCTTTGCTATTGAAGACCATTGCTAAGAAGCAATCCATCCAAGGTGAATATTTTCTCTTGTAGTAGTCTCGTGTCTATAACATCTCTTTGAATGATGAGTATGTTTTCTACAATGCCCACATGGGTGAATATAAAAAAATTGATATTTTACATGGCCAACTTGATCAGAATGTTGTCATATGACATTTTGAAGTGGCTGTGGAGTAGGTGAAGATGAATCATCCTTAAGAAACCTAGCACTATGAAAATGGATTAGTTTGGAACAATATGGAATGTGAAATGATAGATCCTTTTCATATCCAAGGTATATTATTTTATTTTTCTAATAAGTTCTTTCCAAGATCTAGTGATGGGCTTGGGAAGTGAAATTGAACGTCTCATCTTGATGTAAATATACTCCTGAAGTGGCCTCACTGATATGATCAATTGATCACTGTTGATGGAAGTATTTCTTTAAGTAAAAAAGAGAGTTATTATGAACAAGAACCAATTTATAATGATGACTATTCTGTTTTAGTTAATCTTGTTGGAGCTTAGATTCGAGTTGTAGAAACTCAATCTTCTTATGTGTATCTTGTAAACATGTTTAAAATTTAGTGAGGATGGATTTGCTGATTTTTACTGTACTATCAACAATAGACAAGATTATAGTGTTTAATAACTCCAATAATCCATCAAGTCTAGCCATTTTCTCGGCAGCTCAATCTTAGCGAATGGAGGGTGTCGAATTCAATCGAAACTATATCTATTTACAATGCAATCGATTAAAAGTAATCTTGCCAATTTGCGAACGATTTGGGATATTCAGAAAGGTGGCTCTACATATAATCCCATATCTTTCTTGCTCTTTGTTTTGGGTGATATGGAGAATAGCTTGGTTGATGGTGTCAATGATAAGTCAAAGTCAAAGTATTCACATTGCAATATTAATGGCAATCCAAAAATTAAGAAAATGTTATGTCCACCGTTAGAGTGAAAATTGTGCAATCAATTTATCGACAATCTAGTTGGATAAATCTCGACAATTAATAAGAATATAATATGAAAAAAATGCCATCATTTCCCCACCATTTCTTAATTAATTCATACTTCTTCCAATTTTTCATTCTCGTCACAAGCTTCTAAGTATCCAAGAGTATGAGAGAGAGAGAGAGAGAGAGAGAGAGAGAGAGAGAGAGAATAATGAGAGAGCTCCAAAAATGCAGTGACAAAATCTTACCAACTGATCGTCAGAAGCCTTTTTATTAATGAGGCCTCTATTTTCTCCACTTTCCATTATTTTTCTTCAATTTCTTCCTCACATGCAATGTGTCAGCTTTTACCTTCATTTTCTCCTATTTTTCACTATTTTCATAAATAAATGCCAATAAATGCCACTTTTCCTTTCTAAAGCCTTTGCCAATTTCCTTTACCCATAGTAAACTGAATGAACACCCACTAGGATGTTTTGCCCAACATTCAACTTGGAATATATGTCCCAACACCATGGTCTTATATATATATTTTACATGAATTTTTACTAGGGTTGTTACACTTGACCAAATCAAGGACTAATTACACTACCCCTTTTATATCTTCAACCTTGATAAACTTCTATAGGGCCCACAAATGTTTTTCGACTTATGCCGGAAATTCTTGATCAAAAACATCACCACAACATAAAACTAGATTGATCAGCGTGAGAAATGTAGAGAAAAACTCGAGAAATCCCTCATTTGCTCTCTTAACACTACTATGCATGTGACTGGGGCCATATTCTCTCCCTTGGGCCTGCCTCCATGAGACTGGAGCTCTCCAGCCACTCCCTTGACCCATCATACATGCAACCTAGGCTTAGGAGACTCAAACTTTAGCTTTCTTAGCTTAGAACTTGCTTCAACCTCTTCAATATATTTTCCAGCCTCTGTAGTTGCCATGGAAGTCATTGGAACCTATTCAAAAATTCTCCAAGCCTCTACAACATTACCAACATCATCGCTAGTCAAACTAGGTTGAATAAGATTCCAACCAAAAACCAAACCAAGCAACTGAGCCATCAAAATTCACTACAACATCTCTGCAAAAAATATGCAGCTCCAACACCTGTTAGACATCCTCCAACGTCTGCACAACCATCTCAATCATCCACAATCTCATGTGGATCCTCCCCGAGCCCAAGGTATAACATCATCATCATAGGATACCTAATCCGACAACATGGATACCAAGGAGACCAAGGCTCCTCAACTCTAAACTCTGTAGAAATGACCAATATTTGAATGCAGCAACATGATAAAGAAGACCATCACCATAGGAAGGCCTCCAAGCTAATGCAAAACACCATCATCCAATCTCCAAACTAGTGAAGCATGCCATCATACCATCATCCAACTCAACAACAACAATCGCTGCTCCATTATCATCCAATCTCCAAGCTAGTGCAACATGCCATCATACCATCATCCAACTCAATGAAAACAAGATCACGAGGATTATGACATAGGACCATCTACACCTTAATCATCACCTCAAACACCTCAACCATCTTCATCTCAAGCAACCAGGTTGAAATCAATGACAATCAACCACACATCTGCAAGACTGCAACACACATCAATGCCAACAATGTAATACAAGATAAGTAGAGGCAATAGAAAACTCTCAATAAAACCACACTATAAATAGACTAGAAAACCTATACAATATGTACACAGTGAATATGTATAAAGAATCTAAGCATAGTATTTTTTGAGCTACAACCCATTCTGGGGTTGTGTCAAGGGAATTCCGTCAAAGTCAACAGGATCATAAGCCTTCTAGTACACATTTGACTATATATGGACCTAATCACATTCGTTCAAGTTTCCCAGCTCCTAGTTTATCGACATCTTGGTCATACAAAAGGAAAATATTTCCTTCAGAGAAAGCATGAGGTTTAACATTTTGGTCATATTGTGCTTTGACATGTTTTTTGTGAGTCTCATTAGCCATTGCAACATCGCGTCGAGTCTCATCTAGTGTGTAACTTTGCAAAAAACATTCTTCTTCATCGGAGGTTGCTTGAAGAAGCTCGCAAGCTAGCATTAGGGATAAACTTTCAAATTCAATTGGAAGAAAAATTTCCATACCATACACCAGTTGAAAATGCGTGAATATGGTCGCAATTTAGACATGGGTACGATATTCCCACAAAGCGGGAAAAATAATAGTAGGCCAATTCAGTTTATGAATCCCTACCATGCGCTGAAGAATTATTTTTCAAAAAATTATTAATGGCTTCTACTTGAACATGGGACTGTGGGTAGTAGGGAGTTGAGCTATCATGTCGCAAGCCCAACTTGGAAGTTAGTTTAGACACCATGTAATAGCGATAATTCCTTCCATGGTCTGTAACTATAACTTGTGGCACACCAAATATGGAAATAACGTGATTAAAGAAAAACAATGTAGAAATTGTACAATCGTTGTCGTAGGTAGGAATCACTTCATCCCATTTAGTAAAATAATCTATTACAATGATTATGTAACCATGCCCCCCCGACTGAGCGAGGGTTACAAGTCATGAAGTCGATACCACATTTGGAAAAGAGTCCATTAATGACAACTGGGTGCAAAGGAGAAGGTGGATCACGAGCTTTCCAGTTATGGATCTGGCATGCATGACACTTTTGGTTCACTAAAACGAAATATCTGAACATAGTTGGCCAAAATTAAACGATGCGTAATTGTTTTTGGGAGGTAGCATAACCATACATATGACCGCTGCATGCTCCAGCATGATAATCATTCAATGATTTCTTGGCCTCCTCATGAGTGAGGCATCATTAGAAAATTGTATTGACACCACAACAGTAAAGAGTGTCACCAATTATGATGTACTAATGTGTTGTCTTTGATGGTGTTAGGATATTCCGACACATAGGAAATAGTTTCATGCGAGAAGGTTTTCGGTTGACCAAGTTATGTCATTTTAGATATGGAGGTATAAAATATTTTTTTTTGTAGTTATATTTATTAATCCCTCTATTTATTCTAGGTTTATAGTCTTTTTTATTACCAGATCTATACCCTCTTCTCTGCATATGCTCTTTGCTCTGCGCCATTGCGACTTGGCAAACTAGAAACAAGAAGACGAGATTTTTTTGCTACATATGCCCTTTCTCCGCGACTTTGTGTGATCTCGGGAAATCAGAAATAACGAGGAAAATATATAGTTTCCGGAAGGACTAACCAGAAATATAATGTTCTATCGTAAGGCTTGTATAATTTTTTGTTGTTTGCACGATTTTTTTTTTGCATGCAAAAAGCATGCCAAAAAAAAAAAAAAAAAAAAAAAAAAAAACCTTCCTCCTTTCAAACAATTATAGAATCCTTTTACTAGCTCACTTGGTGTAAAGTTACTTTATGAGAATAGAGGTCTTGGGTTCAAGTCTCTTTGTCAAGCTTCTTTTTCTAAAAAGCTTTTTGTCAAATCATTTTTTTCTTAATTTTTTTTTTGACAAGTTGCTTTAAAAAAAGAGGTTTTATTTAAAAATCACATGTAAAAGTAACATTGTAAAAGTGAATTTCACTTATTTATAAAAGTGGGTCACATAAAGAAGTATTTTTTTAAAAGTGAGATTATTATATTAAGTTTCGAAAATTTGGGGAATTTTTTAAAACAAAGTACAACTTCATCATCAACTTTCAACCTATCATGTGACTACTCGACATCTACTACAAATTTTCTTCAAAAATGCATAACTTCTTCATCTGGAAGCCATTTTCAAAGTCTTTTTTTTTGAATTGGCCTAATTTTTCAAGATATTTCCATTGGAGCAGTTAGTTTCAATATTTTCAGCTTTAGTTTTTAAAAATAAAAAGTGCATGCCCGGTTATTCTTATCATCACCAATTATTTCCAATGGATATCCTACATGGTATACTTAGAAGTAAAGGGATTTATAGAATAGGCTTAGGACAAGAATCGAAAACTATCGATGCAGATAAAAAGGCTAAATGGTAAAATAAAAAATATCAAGCACGAGGGTTGATAGGGATTTCTATTACTCAAGATCTTAGATTTCATATCCAAGAAATTGACTCCCTTGATGAAGCTATGAAAAAGCTAAATACTGTTTTTGGCGTTCAAAATGAAATCATAGCTCACCAGCTTGAAAATGAGTTTCTTACTTTGGACCCCAATAATTTATCCTCCATTGAAGATTTTTTGTCCAAATTCAAGACCCTTAGACTTATTTTAGAAGGTTGTAAGGTCAAAAAGGAAGATGGTAGTTGTATCTATTCCATTCTTCCTAAGCTAGGCCCTGCATGCTCTGTATTTGTTTCCATCTTCCATTCCACTAGAGAAGCCCTCATTTGTCAAGGAACAACCTATAAGTCCCCCTCTTTTCATGCCTTTTGCGATTATTTGATAAGAGAACAAAAAAAAATCTTACACCTTGGTCTTATTAATACTGGAAACTCTTCTAAGAAAGGCTTATCAACCCAACAACAACCATATCCAAATAATCCTAAGAAGCAACATCCTAAAAACAATGGTCCTAAACCAAACAAGGGTCTTAAGCAATTTTAGCCGCAAAATGAAGAATAAACTCAACAAAATGATAAGGCAAATAAAAACAAATGGAAGAAGATAGATAGACATTGAAACTTTTGTGATCATTATGTCCACGTAGAGTCAAAATGTTTTAAGAAGATAGAAGCCTTGGAAGCAACAATGAAGAAGCATAACATCCATTTGGAGAAATATTCAACTTCATCTTCAGGAATGACACTTTCTGCTTGTGGTTGTCAAGCATCAAGATATGGTTATGCATTGAATGTATCTTCTTCTTCTCATTCTCATGAGTGACTCATTGATTCTGGAGCTTCTGACCACATGGCCAAAAATAAAGCCATGTTTTCTTCTTTAAATTATTGTAACACCAAAAAAATTTATGCTGGTGATGATAGATCTCTTAGTGTTGTAGGGTCTGGAACCATTCATTTAGATAATGGTTAGTTTAATGATGTATTATATGTTATTACCTTGTCCTACAAACTTCTATCTGTTTATCAGATAACTCATTTAGGTGAAGGGAAAACAGTAGAATTCTCACCTCATGATGTTGTAATTAAGGACCTAAGAGATCCTAGACATATTTTAGCTACTGAAATTGCTGATGATTCCACTAAGGTTGTATAAGTTTGAAAAATTCGGGTCATCATGTCCTCCCTCCATTTTTGTTGCTCATAATGATGAAGTGAACAAACTTGGGCATGAGCGATTTTGTCACTTAAACTATCACTCTTTTCAAACTCTATGTAAAGAAAATATGGTGACAGGTCTTCTTATGGTATCTTTCCAGATGATGTTTGTTCTGGTTGTGTGCTTGGAAAAAATCATTGGGATAGTTTTGAAAAATGTGCCTCTTGGCATGCTTCAAACCCTTTGCAGCGTGTGCACAATGATTTATGTGGTCCACTTCCAGTTGTTTCTTTCTCTGGCTACAAGTACTTCTCAACTTTCATTGATGATTTTTCCAGATGCACTTGGGTATACTTCTTAAAACTCAAGAGTGAAGTTTTTAACATGTTCTTGGCCTTTAAGGCCTTTGTTGAGAAACAATTTGGACATCACATTCTTAAGTTAAGATCTGACAATTGAGGAGAATATGTTAACAACAAATTTATCAACTTTTGCACTGAGCATGGCATTCAATTGCAACATACTGTTTCTTACACTCCAAAACAAAATGGTGTAGTTGAAAGGAAGAATCACACTATAAAAGAAATGGCTAATTGTATGCTTCAATCTAAACGACTTAGTCTTAATTTTTTGGCAGAAGCAATTAACTGTGAAAATTACATAGTAAATCACACTTCTACTAAGGTTTTAAGGAATATCACTCCAGAAGAAGCCTGGAGCTCAATAAAACCAGATGTAAGTCACCTTCACGTTTTTGGAAGTGAATCTTGGGCCCATATTCCCGATGAGAAACATAAATACTTATAACCTAAGAGTGAAAAATGAATTTTTGTTGGATATTATGAAGATGTCAAAGGATATAGACTTCTTCAACCCATATCCAAAAATGTAATCATTATAAGATATGTAAAATTTGATGAAAATATATCAGCCTACGAGCCTATTTCGGCGGGTGTGCCACCTTTGGACTACAAGCCTGATTCGACATATGTGCCACCTCTCTCTATCTCTTCTACTTCTGAAAAAATTCCTTCTACTTCGGATGATGACAACGAGGATGACAATCCTCCTCCACCTCCTCAAGATCTTCCTTCAGCTCCACAACCTCCAAAATTGATCCACATTTATGCACAATAATATACATAAATAAACCTAAACACAGAGATGCATCGGAAATAAAACTTCATTTCATTAATATCATATAACATAAATATGCTTACAAACATAATGGAAATAAACATCTAGGGCGCTGGTAGGCTTATCTCTGAGAAGAGATGTGGCGGATACAGGCCTATGAACTATGTTACAATGAGGCTCGAAGGCCTATTTATTTTTGAGAAACAATGGAAAACCATAAAATCCAAAAACCTAACCCTAGGAGAAAGAAGCGCCAAAACTATGGGTCCCGTTTGGGTAAATTGGTACATCAACTTCCCCGAGACGTAAATTTGGCATATGATCTATGTTTCATGTTGCTCCCGGGTTTCCTAAAAAACGTTGTTTAGGGCCTCAAAACGGCTCTGGAAGTTCACGACCCGAAAAACTGCTAAAAGTAGTAAGTTGTGCTAAAACTGAAAAACTAAAAGAACTGATGGTGGGGGTTCAAATGGAATATGTGGGTTGCCACCAATATCTACCTGGATCATCAAGGCCTCAAAACGGCTCCAGAAGTTCAGGACCCGAAAAATGCTAAAAATAGTAAGCTATGCTGAAACTGAAAAAATAAAAGAACTGATGGTGGGGGTCCAAATGGAATAGGTGGGTGGCCACCAATATTCGCCTGGATCATTCCTCCCCCCTTAGGAAGCAATGGTCCCCATTGCATTGATTTCCTCCATGAGTTGAGGCAAATTCTACTGAACTTGCTATTGGATTTGTCGACGATGTCATGTACTTGCCGGCGGACGTGCTGGATGCATTCAATACAATTTGGTTGCTTTATCAGCCTCATAAAATATATTTGTGGATGATGTCTGTGTGGTCACATGAGGTATGATAACACCAGGTGGCAACGTTCCTATGGTCAGATCAATGGAGTGCTTGACCTGACAGTGTAGAGGAACCTCTGTGGGTGAGGAGAAAATGTCCTCGTATTCCTCCACGACTTTGTCCATATTATACTGCCGTGCAGGGGAGCCTTGTTTGGAGGTTGTGGCCACAATATTATTCTTTCACTATGGGCAAATAGTAAGGAAAACAAATTTCTTGGTTTTGGAAACAAGCTTACTGCGTTGTTTTGCAACAGTCAAAGAGATGACAGGAGGTGATACTACCTCTGGTATCCTGTACAATTTATTTCCCAAAGTAATAAAAACAATATGAGGCCTAGAATCATACATAGCATGCCGCTTCCACAAGTATGGTTGGCTCAATAATACATCAAACACATCAAGAGGAGAAACATCACATAATACCTCATCCATGAATGGATTGATGTTGTACAAAAGGCGACACTACTGGTAAACACAAAGATCTCTTCCTTGGTGAAGCCACCCAAAGGTATACGACTGCGGATGTGCTATGGTCAGTAGGATTACCCACTTCATGACCTCTGCTGAAATGAGGTTCTTTTGGCTTCCAATATCGACAAGGAATTGCAGTGGAGAACCCTTCACCCACATCAGCGAATGGAAGAGGCGCTCCTCCTCCTCTGGATCCTCGAGATCCTCCCTATGAATCTGGGTGGTGGAAACAATGGAACTGGGATCTGCATCAATGATCTTCTTCCCTTTGTCATCACCCTTGTTTGGTTCTGACTCAAGACCAGGACATGCATCTAATTCAGGTGCCTTCAATTCGGCCACCAATGATTGTTTGGCCCGATACTCATTTGTGCTGTGAGTGGGGCTGTTATGAAATTCCCACCACTTCCCCGTGTCCTTCTTTGGATTTGTGGTGTTTTTCTGAGTCACTCTGATTTGGATTTTCCCCTTGTTCTGTGGTTCGGGGGCAACTTTCCCTAGTGTCAGCACTGCAATTTTTTCATCATTCTCCAAGGAATCAATCTGCCTTTTTAGTTCGGTTGTAAGATGAAAGTGTCGCTGTCAAAGTGTAGTGGTGAGAAAATTTCATTTCTACTTTCATTCACTTATTTTTCCCTCTTTTACCTTTCATTTAAAAAAAAAAACCCAAATTCCAACGTTTCATTTCTTTCAAAACCCATTTTTAACTATTAAAATTCAATTTTTATATTTAAAAAGCAGCTCCGCACACCCACTAACAGGCATATCATATTATACCCTTTTTACCTTACCTTCTATCGCATATTCAAACCTTATACATGTAACCATTTCCAAATCCTAAAAAATTTCTGATATGCGATATTGCTGGGACCCATCATTTATTTTTGATCTGTTTCATAACATTCAAAATGTTTTAGAAAAATCCTTTATATTATGATTCAGACGAATTTTACCATATTCATTGACTTAATAAATTTTCCACTTATCCACTTTTAAAATCCGTTTAATGGGCCCCACCTACCTTTTTGCATCACATTTTCACAAAGTTCACTTACTGCATTCACTTTCGCTTCCTCATTTCCCCGATTGCGATATTGAGTGGGACCCTTTCCTGCCACGTCATCGTCGCTAATCGCAAAAATCCTCGCCACATTCATTTTCCATTCCACAAATATTCTGATGCGATACTAAATGGACCCACCTTTCCCTGCCACATCATCCTTTCCCCATCGCACATCACAAGTTCTGGAGGATAGGCACTCAAGATCATGTTATAAACGCCAAAGTGCAATGTGCGATATTGGTGGGACCCAATCACATATCGCAATTCGCAAGCTCAGGAGGATAGGTGCTCAGGAATCCGTTATAAATGCTGAAATGTGATTTTGATTTCCACCGGATGTTACACCTCGTGATCTTCTTCGCCCTTTGATCCACGGTTATCATGCATTTTCGGTCCCCCTTCTCCATTCTGTTTTTAACACTGTGAGGGGGGGGGGTCCAAAAATATTTTTTCTCCATCTCTCCTCCTGCTACCTATCCTCCTCTTCGAATTTCACGCCCCCCTCGCTCCAAACCTCCTTGCCACATCATCACCCCCATTGCAAATCGCATTCCCTCCCGCTTGTGTCTTATGCTTAAACGTTTTCGACCTAGATCTACGATTGCGATATATGTATAAAAGGTTTTCTCCTCCCACTCATCGTTTATTTAATAATCGCTCCCGCTAATAAAATTAAAACCCGCTATCTCTTTCAATCTGCCTCCATAACCTGTTTAAACTCCATATTTCCCGCTCCTCTTTTATTTCTCCCACTGGCCCACAATTCAACATGTCTCCTTCTCATATCTTTCCCATGCCTGGTCCTTTTGTTTGGAACCTATCTATATGGGTTTTTCCACTCCAACACTATTTCCATGTTTAATTCGAGATCCTATCATGACAAACAAGAAACAAAAGGAAAGGAACAACAACAGAGTTTCTCTGAAACAAATTTCTACCATTACTCTCAGCACCAACATGCTTCCACAAGGCATCATGTAACATTCAAAGAACAGTCACATGTCACTTTCACTGATGTTTACAATTTTTGTGGAGTTGGTTGCACCAGAACATAAGAGGAGTCTTCCTATAGACTACCACATCATACAACCACTTCTAATTGTTAGCCTTGATGCTGTTTATTTTGATTATGTCACAACACTTTGTATTAAAGTTTTAGGATAAGCCTCATCTCTTGCACGAGATTGTAATAACTTTTGGGAACATGTTTACTCCTGTTGTCGAGATGAAAATTTTATATTTTTGTATATATGTGACAAACTACTATGTAAAAAAGGTTTTTGGTTTTAGAATCTTGGCTCATATGATCAGTATTCTTTTCAGTGAATAAAATTGAAATAAAATTCTGAGGACTTATTATCAATCTGGTGTGTGTATTGTTAATTTTCACTTGTGTTTCCATATCTTATTATTTTCAGTGGAAGTTTGCAATCCCTCATGCTATTATGTGTTTTTATTAGTCTCTTGACATGTTCATGTGTTTTATCAATTTTTATTAGTCTCACACAGTGAGATTTCTTGATGAAATATACATGATGACAGTGTAAAGAGAATCACTTATAACAATTATCTTCCATGATATTTCAGTGAGAATATTGTGAGTCTAGAAATAGCTTTCTCTTGTTGAAATATTGACAAATTACTACTTGCGTTATTTTCTACCAAAAGCAGTGGATTTCTGCCTTGCAGACCCACAATTTCTTCTTCCATTTCATATTCTCTTCCCCTCTTAGGCTACAAGCTCACTCTTTTGATACCACATCAGACACAATACCCTCATTAGTAGAACAATGGATTTGAATGAAATCTCTTTTCAGTGAATGGGATTTTAAACCACCTACCAATCTTATAGACCAAATCATTAAATTGCCTTAGAGTTTAGGATGTGTCTGGTCAGGTGCTTGAAGCAGTCCAAGTACTGATTCCAACGCTAACATCTTTTGGTGCGTCTGCCAGGAGACGAAGGTGTTGAAACGAAGTATTCTCTTGAGTCCCTTGTTTTGAATTGCTGATAATAAATTCTTGATGGTGAACAAGAATTGGTGACTTGAATGAGACTGCAAATTATTTCACCTGGCGAATCCATAAAGAGGAAGAGGGGTTTCAAGACCTCCTTCTACAAGGAGGAATCAGAGATCACCTACTGTGGCTGCAGTTGCTGACCCAGAGAAGATCATTAAAGATGCAAAAGGAAAACAGAGATTGGTTGAGGCCACATCTTAGTTAGTGAAGAAGGTACACAAAAAGTACGTTCCAAAGCAAAAGGTACCTTTATCTACTTTAGAATCAAAAGAAGTTTTAGTTTCAAAAGATTCTGCTAAAAAATCTCAAGTTGAAACTGCTTGCCTAGAAAATAAAGCAGATGTTGTTAACCTAGGCTCAGTTGAAAATTTTTCTCACTCATCACCTAGTAAATCTGATATAAGTATTGTTCTAGTCAAAGAGGAAAAAAAGAGTTTTTAAGTATTAATAAATAATCAGAAGAGTTTGTGCTGAGAGAAGGAGAGTTAGAGCAAGTATTGGCTATTGCACCTTTTCTTGATAGGGATGTTTTGACTGAAGAAGACTTTAAGACTATTTTAAATTTCCTTCAAACTCATCTTGAATACCTGTCTCTTATTACCCCTTAGCAAGAGTATTTTCTTTTGTCTCAAAATCCAGTTGATGGCTCATCCTCTTCTCATCAACCAGAAGGGAATGTTTTTGAATGCCTCACTTTTAACTTATCTGACTTCCTAGCTCAGAAAAATAAAGTTGAATTTACCTCATCTCCTCAAGAGACAACATTTGAATCTGATTCTTCTGTAGAAGGTGCAGTTAAAACCTACTATGTTCATCTATTTGAAAATCCAATGTTTTCAGCCCCAAAACTTGAAGAATCAACCTAAGAATTCCAATTTTCTGCTGTCTCAAGTCAGATTCAAATTCCATAGGTTGTAATTCCTAGTTCCCAAACAACTAAATCAACTAGTCATCAGTTGTACATCAAAAAGCCATGGCTTAACTTTCCCTCACAAGGATGTAGAAGATAGTGGCTGTAAGATATGCGTAACTTGTTCTCCCTCAATCCATGCATCCACTTCCTCAAGGAGATTACTTGAAATATCTTCCAAAATACACTGGGAGGGAGAAGGAGTTTCTGCCGAGGAACACTTAGTTGCTTTCTATAGTTATGCTGACAACCAAAAAATTGAGCATGAATATGTCTGGTCAAGACTCTTCATTGAAAGTTTGGATGGAGAAGCTCATAAATGGTTTAGAAGTCTGCCACCAAAGTCAATAACATGAATTGATGAATTGGAGGAAATATTTGTGAAGCAATGGGGTGATAGGAAAGACTATGTGTACTACCTTACAGAATTTGGAACTCTGAAAAATAAGGTAGATGAGTCATTGGCTGATTTTACCAAGAGGTTTAATAATATTTATTAGAAAATTCCTGAAAAAATTAAGCTTACTGAGACTACAACTATGATAAATTTTGAAAATGATCTAGATTCTGAGTTTTCTTTATGGTTGAGAGCTGAGAAAGTAAAAACACTGATGGATATGCAAGAGGCTACAATTGGAGTGCAATCTAATCTTATGGCATGTAATAAACTGAAAATGGAGGAAGAGAAAGTAGCAAAAGACAAAAAGAAAATGAAAGAAGAAAAACCTGCTTCCTCTAAATCTCTTACAACAGAAGAAAAGATTGATCAAATGTCCAATTTGATCAAGGAACTTGCTTCTAAGATGAAAAAATTAGAGTTTGAAAAAAAACCTACTGCTAGAGCCAATAAAAATGAGGCCAATAGAAATCAGGCTCCCTTCAGGGGGCCTTTTCAACCTCAACAAATCCTACAACGCCTTAGGAGGAATGCTGATGATCAAAATGTTTAGCCTCCTTTGAATTATTTTTTCTGAAGAATAACAACAAGAAAACGAAGAAGAAAATGAAGAAATAAACCTTGTGGGAGAAACCTCATAGTAAACATGTTTGAATTTGCAAGAATATGAAGACCAGTCAAGGATTTATTTGTTTTCTGATGATAAGAATGCCCAAATTTATGCACAAAATGATAAAAAATAGCAGAAGTTCAAAAAAAATTATCCTTTGAGGTCCAAAGGTCCTATTCAGCAACCTCAAAAAAAATAAGATTCAGATAAAAAAGATGCTAAACATAAGCCCAAGATCAATGAGGTACCTCCACCTCAAAATTCTTCCCCAGTTGTCAAAATCATTGCAGAAAATTAGGAATTAGTTCCAATTTATTTCAGTTTCAAATCTGAATTGAATAAAATCAAAATTCCGGTCCCACTTATAGAATTGTTGAAAAATACAACAAATAAAGAGTCTTTTAAAAGTCTGCTACAGCCACCGCTCGCTCCCGATTCAGTCAAACTTGAGGATGAGCATCCCAATATTCATCTAGGTTGTCATGTCCAAGACTAAAATGATGAAAACTCACCACCTTTCTACCTGTCACTCAATATACATGACAAATTGCTGCATAATTATTTACTAGATTTTGGAGCTTCTCATAATCTGATGCCAAATAAGGTCATGGCTGAATTAGGAATAGAGATCACCAGGAAATACCATGACCTATACACCTTTGATTCCAAAAAATTCAAGTGTATAGGAGTGATCAAGGAATTGGTTGTTTCCATTACCTAGTTGCCTATGAAGATTTTAGTGATGGGCATCGTAGTTGCAGGGATACCTTCTAGATTCAGGATGCAACTTTCCAAATCTTGGTCTAAAAAATTGGGAGGCACTCTTCAGATGGACATGTCATATGCCACAATCCCAGTGTTTGGAGGGGAGTTCAGAAGTCTGTATAGGGAAACCCAAATGGCCTACATCATTAGTGATCAACATAATCCTTCAAACCATCCCATATATGCTGAAGAAAAGGAGTTGGGGTCATCAATACTATACCTTGCTGCTGATGATAACAATTTCCATCCTGAAATAACTGAAAAACAACACTTTCAAGGTACAAATGAGCAGCATTTAGAGGGAGGACAAATATGGAAATTGTACTTTTATGGAGCCTCATCAAGAGAAGGATCAGGAGCTGGTGTAGTCCTCTTTTCTCCCACTCAGAAAAGGGTAACTATATCATATAAACAACAATTTTCTACCACTAACAACACTGCTGAATATGAGGCGCTTGTGCTGGGTATGAAGGTAGCGAAAGATTTGGGAGTAGAGCAACTAATTGCTTTTGGTGATTTAGAGTTGGTGAAAAAACAGGTGAGAAACAACTACAAAGTGAAAAATTCCAAGTTGAAAAATTATAGGAATGAAGTCTGGGACTTGATTGAGCATTATTTTTCAGCGTTTAATATAAGTTTTGTCACTAGAGAGGAAAATCAAATGGATAATTCACTAGCTATTGCTACTAGTAATTTCAAAGTTCCTCTAGATGTCAAGGAAACCTATGATGTTCAAATAAAAAACATACCTTCAATTCCTGATAACATAAAATACTAGAAAGTATTTGAGGATGACAAGGGAATTCATAAATTTTTAGATTTTTTAGATATACAAATTGATGATGAGCAAGACATTGTTGAAAATCAAAATAGCAAGCCTTTTAAGAAAACCATGGTTGGGAAGAACATTATAGATCTAAAAAATAACTATATTCCTAAAAGCTTAGCCCCTTTAGAAAGATTGCTCGATAATAATGATGTTTTTCTCAAGCCTGAAAGTAAATTTGATGGAGAGAGTACAATATAATGTAACATTGGCACATAAGATCAGCCAAAATTAGTCAAAGTGTCCAAATTCCTTTCTCTTGAAACCATAACAAAATATATCAAGCTACTGAAAGAATTTTCTGATATTTTTGCATGGTCTTATGGTGAGACGAAAAATTATGATAAAAGCATAATGGAGCACAAGATTCCTTTGAAAAAATATGCAAAGCCTATAGCACACAAAATCAGACATATCAATCCCATGCTGCTCCCAATCATTGAGAAAGAAATCAGAAAATTATGGGAAGCAAAGATAATTCTGCCTTTGATATTTTCTAACTGGGTAGCTAATATAGTCCCGGTTCAGAAAAAGAATGGAGAAATAAGAATTTGTTTCAATTTTCGCAACCTGAACTGTTGTTCATTAAAAGATAACTATCCACTACCCAAGATGGATTATATTTTGTAGAAGGTTGTAGGATCCAAAAGATTGTCAATGATTGATGGATTTTCAGGCTATAATCAAATTTCAGTTGACATGAAAGACAGAGAAAGGACACCATTTACCACACCCCAAGGTACATTCATGAACAACAAAATTCCATTTGGTTTGATGAATGCAGGCACAACTTTTCAGCGGGTAATGGATATTGCCTTTGCGGGAGAAAAAGATAGATTTGTAGTCATATATTTGGATGACATCACAGTCTATTCAAAATCTCATGAATACCACTTGAAACATTTGGAACAAGTTTTTGACAAATGCAGAAAGTTTGGTTTGTCCTTGAACCCAAAAAAGTCATCCTTTGCTGTCCAAGAAGGGAAATTATTGGAACATATTGTAACAGAGAGTGGCATCTGTATTGATCCGGGAAGAGTAGAAACTATTTAGAAGATTGGTTTGCCAAGGAATAAAAAAAAATTGCAGTCATTTTTAGGGAAAATAATTTTTCTAAGGCGCTTCGTTCCAAACTTTGCAGAGCTGATCAAACACATAAATGTCTTGCTAAAAAAATATGCAAAATTTAAATGCCGAGATGAAGCAAAAAATTCATTTTCAGCAATCAAATCTACCTTGACTGAAGCTCAAGTTTTGATTAGTCTTGATTTTGAAAAATATTTTCTGATTTTTTCATATGCTTTAGAAGAGAAAATTGCAGCTGTCTTGTTACAAAAGAAAAAAGAAGGTTTAGAGCAGCCTATCTCATTTTTCAGTCGTGATTTAAGAGATGCTGAATTAAAATACAACCTGACTGAAAAACAAGCATATGCACTAGTTAAGGCTTTGAAGTCTTTTCGAGTTTATGTGCTACATTCAAAAATTGTTGCTTTTGTGCCAAATATTACTGTTAAAGATGTATTGTTGCAGCTAGATACAGATGGCAAGAGAGGACGATGGTTGACCAAAATTCTAGAATTTGATATTCAGATCAGACCAACTAAATTGATAAAAGGTCAATATTTGGCTCACTTGATGGCATAATCTAAATGCAAGGCTTTAGATCTGAATGTAGAGGCAGCTAAAGGAGAAGATGGAGAAGGTATTTATAATTATCCTGAAATATTTCATTAAGATTGGTACAAGGATATAGTATACTTTTTGTTAAATTTCAACTGTCCCCCTACAATGGAGAAGTAAAAAAGGAGAGCTTTCAAATTGAGAGCTGTGAAGTATTGAATTTTGGAAGACCATATTTACTGGAAAGACCTTGTTGGAGTCTTATTAAGATGTGTAGATGAAGCTGAATCCCAAGAGATTATGACAGAGATACATGCAGGAGTGTGTGGAGGGAATTTGTATTGGAAAGCCACTGCAAAAAAAATCTTAAGAGCTGGCTATTATTGGCCAACTCTTTTCTCTGATGTCTTTTCCAAAGTTAGGAGCTGTTTCGAATGTCAGAAATTTGTTGGTAAACAAAAATTTCTACCATTACCTCTTATTCCCATTTCAGCGAATGTTCGTTTCCAGCAGTGGGGGCTAGACTTCATCGGTGAAATTCATTCACCTTCATCAGAACAACATAAATGGATTCTGACAGCTACATATTATTATACTAAATGGATTGAAGCTATACCAACCAAAAATGCTACTGATATGGTAATTATAAAATTTATATTGGAAAATATTATGTCCAGATTTTTTTTTCCACATAAATTAGTAATTGATAATGCAATGGACTTTAAGTCTACTAATATGTATAGCTTTGGTCAGCAATACGGAATTGAATTGACTCATTCCATGCCTTATTACCCTCAAGGTAATGGATTAGCTGAGTCATCCAATAAAATTTTGGTGAGGATCATTAAGAAAATGCTGCCTGAAAATAAGAGAAATTGGGACACTCAACAACTACATGTAATGGCCGAAGTGTCCTCAGACACGTAATTTTATTAATCAGAAAAAACAATTACATTGGAATTATGCAAGAGTTTACACCCGAACAACAAAAACACTCTTGCAATGAGCTATTTATAAGCTCAATGTCCTAACTTCCACTAATTATGGATCACTTATTAAATAACAAGTGTCCAATTACATTAAATGAGCTTCTAACTATTCTACTAACTTTACTCCTAACTTAGAGCCTAGGAAACGACTCTTTTCTAGAGTCCTATTTTTTTAATAACAAATTTCTATTTCTAAGTATCTCAAAAATTTATTAAATATTCTAGAAGAATAATTATTAATTTAATATCTTAAATTAATAATTATTTTATTCAAACATTATAACCTATGATAAAATTTATTTTGGATCATCTAACAACATGCTCTTTGGGCATATAGGGTAAGTGGTAAAAAATCAATTGGAATGTCTCCGTTTCAACTTATATATGGTACTGATGCTGTAATGCCTTTGCAATTATATCTTCCCGTGATGAAGTTCTTGCAAGATGAAGTTGATGATGAAAATCCAATCCAAAGGAGAATGCTGCAGTTGATAGAGGCACACCAAATCAGAGAATCACTGATGGATAAAGTATAGAAGTATCAAACTAAAGTCAAATCTGTTTTTGACAAAAGCGAAAATTAGCAGTTATTTCAGAAGAATGATTTGGTGCTGTGTTGGGATGTTAGGAGAGAAGACCATGGAAAGCATGGTAAGTTTTACAATCTATGGTTTAGGCCATTTAGAATTGCTAAAGTTTTGGAAACCAATACTTTTCTTCTCAAACATCTGGAAGATGATTAGCTGACTGGAGGCCCAGTTAATGGTCATTTTCTTAAAAAGTTATTTGTTTAGTAATCGAGTTGAGTCATTCCATTGTAAATATATGGTGTGATGTGTTAATAAAACTCCATGCCCAATGGTGTTTGTGTCTGTATATATCGTCAGTTTTGAGTCCAGTCAGTCAATGCTTAGTTCTAGTCATAATTTCCAAGAAGTATTCTAATTTTAAAGAGTTTTTAAGGCACTGATTCTACAGTCCTTAAAGCCTCACATGGAGGAATTCATCCCCAATAGGAGCCACTGTTAGCACTGCAATTTTTTCAAATATTTTCAAATTTTGGTCATCATTCTCCAAGGAATCAATCTGCCTTTTCAGTTCAGTTGTAAGATGAAAGTGTCGCTGTCAAAGTGTATTGGTGAGAAAATTTCATTTCTACCTTCATTCATTTCATTTTCCCTCTTTTACCTTTCATTTTTCCAAAAAAACCCAAAGTCCAGCGTTTTATTTCTTTTAAAACCCCTTTTTAACTATTAAAATTCAATTTTTATAGTTAAAAAGCAGCTCCGCACACCCACTAATAACCATATCATATTATACCCTTTTTACCTTACCTTCTATCGCATATTGAAACCTTATACATGTAACCATTTCCGAATCTCACAAACTTTCTGATATGCGATATTGTGGGACCCATCATTTCTTTTTGATCCATTTCATAACATTCAAAATGTTTTAGAAAAATCCTTTATATTATGATTCAAACGAATTTTACCATATTCATTGAATTAACAAAGTTTTCACTTATCCGCTTTTAAAAGCCATCTAATGGGCCCCACCTACCTTTTCGCATCTCATTTTCGCAAAGGTCACTAACCGCATTCACTTCTGCTTCCTCATTTCCCTGATTGTGATATTGAGTGGACCCTTTCCTGCCACATCATCGTCACTAATCGCATATCACAACAATCTTCGCCACATTCATTTTCCGCTCCACAAATATTATGATGCGATACTAAAGAGACCCACCTTTCCCTGCCATGCCAGCCATTCCCCATCGCACATCGCAAGCTCTGGAGGATAGGCACTCAGGATCATGTTATAAACGCCAAAGTGCGATGTGCGATATTGGTGGGACCCAATCGCATATCGCAATTCACAAGCTTAGGAGGATAGGCACTTAGGAATCCGTTATAAACGCCAAAATGCGATTGTGATTTCCATCAGCCGTTACACCTTGTGATCTTCCTCGCCCTTTGATCCACATTTCTCACGCCTTTTCGGCCCCCCTTCTCCATTTTGCTTTTAACACTACGAGGGGGGGGGGGTCCGAAAATATGTTTTCTTTGTCGCCCCTCCTGCTACATGTCCTCTCCGCATTTCACACCCCCCTCAGTAGAAACCTCCTTGCCACGTCATCACCCCCATCGCAAATCACATTCTCCCCTGCTTGTGTCTTATGCTTAAACGTTTCCGACCCCGATCTATGATTGCGATATATGTATAAAATTTTTTCTCCTCCCACTCATCATTTATTTAATAATCTCTCCCGGTAATAAAATGAAACCCCACTATCTCTTTCAATCCACCTCCATAACCTGTTTAACCTCCATATTTCCCGATCCTCTTTTATTTCTCCCGATGGCCCACAATTCAACATGTCTCCTTCTCACATCTTTCACATGCCTGATCCTTTTGTTTGGAACCTATCTATATGGGTTTTTCCACTCCAACACTATTTCCATGTTTAATTCGAGACCCTATCGCGAAAAAAAAGAAACCAAAGGAAAGGAACAACGACAAAGTTTCTCTGAAACAGATTTCTACCATTAATCTTAGCACCGACATGTTTCCACAAGGCATCATCCAACATTCAAAGAACATTCACATGTCACTTTCACTGCTGTTTACACTTTTTGTGGAGTTGGTTTCACCAGAACAGAAGAGGAGTCTTCCCATATTATACTGCCACATCATACAAACACTTCGAATTGTTAGCCTTGATACTGTTTATTTTGATTATGTCATAGAACTTTGTATTAAAGTTTTAGGATAAGCCTCATCTCTTGCACACGATCGTAATAACTTTTGGGAACAGGTTTACTCCTTTTGTGGAGATGTCAGTTTTATATTTTTTTATATATGTGACAAACTACTATGTAAAAAATGTTCGTGGTTTTAGAATCTTGGCTCATATGATCAGTACTCTTTTCAGTGAATAAAATTGAAAGAAACTTCTGAGGACTTATTATCAATCTGGTGTGTGTATTGTTAATTTTCACTTGTGTTTCCATATCTTATTATCTTCAGTGGCAGTTTGCAATCCCTCATGCTGTTATGTGTTTTTATCAGTCTCTTAACATGTTCATTTGTTTTATCAATTTTTATTAGTCTCACACATTGAGCTTTCTTGATGAAATATACATGATGACAGTGCAAAGAGCATCACTTATAACAATTATATTCCATGATATTTCAGTGAGAATATTGTACGTCTAGGAATAGCTTTCTCTTGTCGAAATATTGATAAATTGCTACTTGCGTTATTTTCTACCAAAAGCAGTGGATTTCTGCCTTGCAGACCCACTGTTTCTTCTTCCATTTCACATTCTCTTCCCCTCGTAGGCTACAAACTCACTCTTTTGCTACCACATCAGACCCAATACCCTCATTAGTAGAACAATGGATTTTGCTGAAATATATTTTCAATGAATGGGAGTTTAAACCACCTAACAATCTTATAAACCAAATCATTAAATTGCCTTAGAGTTTAGGATGTGTCTGGTTAGGTGCTTGAACCAGTCCAAGTGCTGATTCCAGTGCTAACACCTGGCTTCGGATTTGCGGATCCAAAGTCTCACTTCTTTTGCTTAAATTTCTGCTCAATCTTGGCGGCATAACGATATGTCATGCCAAGCGAGGTAATGTCGAGGAACTTCATTTCCTCCTGAATTTATCTGTGCAAAAAATTGTGGTACTTGAGCACCAAGTGTCTCTTTGAATATTTAATACCCAAATTTGTGCGCAGGGTATGGAACAGATTCGTCAGTTCATGCACATCTTGATCCCTTTGCTGTCGCAACGCGGTCCATTGGATGTACTTGTCCTCATAGCTCCCCACAAGGTAATTTTTTTCTTTGATACCGTTTCAGAATAAATTCCAAGTGGGTTCGACCGAGAACAAATAGGGTTCCCTCCTGTCCTTTTTCTCACAATAGGTTTCCCACCAGTATTTGACATGGGGGGCGGCTTTGAGGAGTGAAAAAATAATATTTTATCGGTCGGATAAATCATGGATCGAGAAATAACCTTCCAGAAAATTCAACCATATATCTATGACGTCTGCATCTATATGGCCTTAAAATATAGGAATGTCGAAGTTGACTTGTACCTTGAAAGGATAGGTGCCTCCAGAGTGGCTGCTGGATGTAGATGCGCCGCCGGTGGGCAACCGTTCAAGGATCTGTGAAAATTTATCCATCATTGCGTTCCTTTGTTTCTTAAGGCCCTCCTCGAGAAATAATTTAATAGGATATCCTGCTCCTTTGTCTTTTTTTTCTTCCCTCATGGGAGGTCGTCGTGGTTTGCGAGGCTGATCTTACAAGGGTTCAACCAGTTCGAGCCCTAACTCCTTATACCCCGACCTCGTTGGGGACATGCAAACAAAAATAGAGAAAGAGAAGACCGCTCTGATACCACTGATCCATATTTATGTAAGAGCACAATAATATACAAAAATAAACATAAACAAAGAGATGCAGTGGAAATAAAACTTCATTTCATTAATATCATATAACAGAAATATGCTTACATACATAATGGAAATAAACATCTAGGGCGCTAGTAGGCTTATCTATAAGAATATATGTGGCGGCTATAGGCCTCTGAGATATGTTACAATGAGGCTTGAAGGCCTATTTATTGTTGAGAAACAATGGAAAACCCTAAAAATCCAAAAACCTAACCCTAGGAGACGAAGCGCCAAAACTATGGGCCCCATTTGGGTAAATTGGTACATCAACTTCCGAGGGATGTAACTTTAGCATATGATCTCCTTTTGATGCGCTCAATACCTCGTTAGAAAGATCCATCCGAGGAATTAAACTTTTGACACAAGCAACATCAATGGAAATTCCATGTTGTTACCAATTTTCCCCTAAAAACGTCATTTAGGGCGTCAAAATGGCTCTTGAAGTTTAGGACCTGAAAAAATGCTAAAAATAGTAAGTTGTGCTAAAACTAAAAAATGAAAGAACTGATGGTGGGGGTCCAAATGGAATATGTGGGTGGCCACCAATATCCACCTAGATCATCAGGGTCTCAAAACGGCTCCGGAAGTTCAGGACTCGAAAAACTGTTAAAAATAATAATTTGTGTTGAAACTGAAAAATGAAAGAAATGATGGTGTGGGTCCAAATGGAATAGGTGTTTGGCCACCAATATCCGCCTGGATAAAAAATGGGTTCACTCTACTCGAGATGCAACAGGTTCTCTTGCAGGTTACCCTGCAGATCAACATCGTACACGTTCTTAGTTCGACATAGCCTCTTCCTTATTGGCTCAAATTCCAGAAAATCATGATCCAGATACCTTTGAAGAAGCTTCAATTCATCCAGATTAGGATGCAGCTATGAATGAAGAATATCCTTCCTTATTGGAAAACAATACTTGGGATCTTGTTCCTCTTACAAAGGGAAGAAAACTTGTCAGATGCAAATGGGTTTACAGAACAAAGTTTGGACCAGATGGAAAAATGGATAAATATAAAGCCCGTCTTGTTGCTAAAGGATTTTCACAAGTTGAAGGCATTAATTATACTGAAACCTTCTCCCCTGTTTCCAAAATGAGTTCTATCCGCCTTGTTGTTTCCCTTGCTACCTCCTTTAAATGGGAATTCCATTAGATGGATGCTAAATCTGCCTTCCTACATGGGGACTTACATGAATAAATCTACATGGAAGAACCCCCTGGCTTTATCAAAAATGACTCTAGCCTTGTTTTTCACCTTAGGAAGTCTCTTAATGGTCGCAAACAAGCCCCTTCGGCTTGGTATGCCAAAATGGATAGATTTCTCTTAGATAATGGATTTTCTAGATGTCATTCTGTCAAAACTGTCTACACCAAGAAAGTGGGTAAGTCATTAATCATCCTTGTTCATTATGTTGATGATATTATCCTTACTAGTAGAGATACCACCCATATAAACCATGTGAAGTCTTGCCTCAATTTGTTTTTTGAAATGACAGAATTGGGACACTTGCATTATTTCCTTGGTCTTCAAGTCTCGCAATCCGAAGAAGGTATTACCCTTTCTCATTCCAAGTATGCCTGTGATCTTCTACGCCACTTTCACATGGAAGACTATAAGCCATCCCCTTCTCCCTTTCAGTCCAGAGTCAAGATTTAAATCACTTGTACTTTACCCGAAGTTGATGCTACCTTATACTGTCAACTTGTTGGTAAACTTATGTATCTAACCCATACCTATCTTGACCTTTCCTTTTCCGTTGGTCTTGTTGCTCGGTTTACGCACAAACCTCATGAAAGTCACTGGAAAGAAAGTAAAATACTACTTTGATATATTCAAGGTACAATTCAGTTCGAGATTCATTACAGTGCAAGAGCATCTCCATTTTTGATTGGTTTCACTGATTCTAATTGGGCTGGTGACCCTGATGATCGAAATTATACTGCAGGTTATGTATTCACTCTTGGTTCAGGACCCATTACATGGTCTTGTAAAAAACAAAGTTTCATCTCTATTTCTTCGACAGAAGTAGAGTATCGTGGTGCTGTTGAAGCCAACATGGAATCCCTATGGCTTTGTCAGATCCTGTCCAAATTTGGTCTTCATCATCATCATTCAACTACACTTTGGGGTGATAATCAGAGTGCCATTCAACTATGCAAAGATCCAGTTCAACATCAACGCCTGAAACACATTGAGCTACACATACACTTCATTATAAATCTCATTCATGATCGTGTTCTTGAAGTGCAATGTTTTTCAACCAATGATTAATTTGCTGATATATTTACAAAGGCTCTCACAGAAGCAAGGTTTACCAAACTTTGATCTATGTTTTGAGTTCAGGAAAGTTATCATTAAGGGGGGATAGGCTTTAATACCTCCTTCCTTCTCCTATTGTGTCACCTTTTTAAATCCTTCAATCCTATCCCAAGTTTTTCTTAAGGGGGGATGTTAGGATATTCCTACACATAGGAAATAGTTAAGTATAACTTGGTCTAGCATAGAGTTAGGTAAATTATGTTTCTTTACTATGAAATTTTGTAACTTATAATATGACGTTCACAATATGTAGTGATCTGATGGTTCATTCTCTCCTCGGTATTCCTAACACTTGATCCGTGGATTAACACCCGATTGGTCCATGATATCCATTTAAAGAGCATGGAGGGTCATTTTTTTGGTGAATGTTTAAGAGAGAAGCTTATGTAAATTTTATTTCTTTATATTAATAAATTTCCTGAAGTGGCTGCATTGGCTTAGGATGTTGAATATTTCCCTCTTCGAGGATTTTAACCATGTAAAATACTGGTGTACTGATTTGTGATCTATTTGTGAGCGGTGACCTTTGGTGTTTCATCTAAGGAACTTACCCTGTAAATTCCTATAGATGGAAACCTATCTGATGAGTTTTATTTTGATGGAAACCTACTTGTTGAAGATGTCAACATGATGATAACATGATGTGTCTAAAAGCTAGTACAAATGTGACAGAAATTTTGGATAAAGGTATATCAGTTCAGAGACATTAGAATAATGAAGGTGATGTTTTGAGAAATACACACGGGTTATGTGAAGAAAATTCGCATACACATGCGGGTTATGTGAAGCAAAGTTGCATACACATGCAGGTATGAAGAAGAGAAAGCGTGTACAATTTTTGCACCATGGTATTCTAAATAGCAAGGGTCTTTACCATGGTATTAGCCCACAATATTGAGCATAGTAACAACTATTTGATCCTTTCAAAGAATACCATCAACATTAGTATGGTTTTGAACTATGGTATTGGTTAAGGCCTAAGCTATATAAGGAGATGGAGATCAAAGTATTTTGTGTTCAAGTGATGGGTATTTGATGAATAGTTCGATCTGAAGTTTGTGTGCATGTAATGGGATATTGATGAATTGCTTGATATGAAACTAAGTATGCACCCTGTTATCACAAAATTTCACCTGATTGGATGCTAACCAGACAAATTTATGTAATTGTTTCAAACCAACTTGTGACTGAAGCTTAGCCTCTTCAGTCTGAGAGGGCTCTTTCAAAAAGGGTTAATGATATTTGATAATGAGAAACTAGATGGCTAACTCTACTTAGAAAATGACTTGTTTGCGATAAGTGTAGGTTGAAAAGAAAATCAGTATGAAAAAATTGGGCTTATGGAGTCAACAAGTTCAGTAGCTCAGTAGTAAGTTCACTTGACATGGAAGCTGAGGCAGGTAAGAGTTTTTAGCAGAAGTACACACATGAAACATAAAATCACACAGTCAATTTATCTATAAAGGAAGTTAGAGCATTATATGAATGAATTATGTGTATTAAAGATGAAAAACACTGCAAATGGTACACATAATATATATATATATATATAAGATAGGCACTAAAAACTCAATCAGAATCTCAGGTTGGTCAAGAAACAAGTCTTTGTATTACTGAAAAACAGTCAATTACATAAAGCTGCTGTTTTGCCAAAAAATCTCCAACCCTTTACAAATTCGAATATCTTCCCTTTAATAGAATTTTTACATGATGAGATGATCTGCCTCCTGGCTAGATTCATCTAATTTATTCTAATGACACGTTGCATAACAAGAAAACATCTACTTTAATGAGAAAATGACAGTTATTCTATTTAACAATCCTTTTCCTAATAGGACTCAAACTGTTCAAAATTACATAAACTACCTTATCTTCTATAAAAGTTACATCTTTTACAACTATTCCTTCACATGTTCGAATAGGCTGTGATGGAACTCATCACTACATGACATCTTAATTAGCCTCCTCTAAATTTGGAAACAAACCCTGCTTTTTAGGAAAACTGGTCCTTATCTTCAACGAATGGTTTGGCTGATGAGTTGTCTTCATCTCAGAGTCTTCAAATCTTGGATGACTACTGAAATAGTCCTTTGACCCTTAGAAAGTATCCACTTGTCCAAAAATACCCAAAAACCTGCTCATTAACCTTCAAAACAACATGCTACGAAAGTATGACAGTTTCGTAGCGTACTTTCGTAGCATATAAAAAATGCCCTTTTCCATCAACTTTTTTGATTCTTTCCTTCTGAATTGTGTTAATTATGCCTTGAAACATCCTTCATATCATTTAATTCCCTTAAAAGTTAACAAAAGTGGTTTTTCAAGCAAAAGGAAAGCTACAGGTGGTTTCGTAGCATTTTCCTGGCTTCAAGCCTAGGAAACGCTACGAAACTGCTAGAAATTATGTAAATTCCAGATTTTTGCCTAACTTCAAAAATATGCCTTCCAGCTGTAAATTTTTTTTTCCAACATGAAATTTACCTTTCAAAACATAAACTAGCTCAAACTATGAGTCTTGAGGTGTTTCTTCCTCATTGATGATGAGTTAAGCTATTGGCTCCTCAACTA
This sequence comes from Pinus albicaulis, assembly GCA_034641835.2. Taxonomy (NCBI): domain Eukaryota; kingdom Viridiplantae; phylum Streptophyta; class Pinopsida; order Pinales; family Pinaceae; genus Pinus; species Pinus albicaulis. Next base: position 133,737,794 of record CM076569.1, on the reverse strand, counting down.
CTGTCATTTTTAGACCTTTCTTCTCCAGCTCCTCATGGATTAGTTCTAACTACTCTTAGAGGTATTTGAATTGGTATATAACATGCCGTGAACCCATCTTCATGTTATGGACATCATCAAAGTAATGAGGAACACAATCCATCTCACCTTTCATATTTAAAACCTCTTTGCATATTTTTTCTGTTTTTCTGAAACATAGGTCTTAGAACAGAGCTTATATCTCCGAATACATGATGTATTTTGTAAAAATGGAGGAGGTTTTTGTCAATAAGAATTTTATGAAGAAAAACCTCTCATGGGTTTTTGAAAACCATCTCCAGCTGTCCCGAACCTGCCTTTGAAAAATATGTGTAAAACAAGAAAACTATGTTTTGTGAAAATAGGGCTCAAAGAAATCCTTGTATCTCCCAACTGATAGCACATGTGAGAAGCTTTAGAGAGGTTATTTTTCATTTTCCTGTGCTTGAAAAAAAAATCTATCAGTATTTCCAAATTCATCTCTGTTCATCCATAATATTCTCTTTAATCTTACTTCTCAAACAGACAAAAAACACAACAATTTTCTTGTTAGCTCCAGTAGAAATTCAAACAACTTGAACTGATGTATGCTTTAACAAAGCTAGGGTCCTCCATGAATAGCTTAAGGTAAATGAGCTTCTATCTTATCCATATAGCCTCCTTTGTGTGCTTTCTTGTACATGACCTCTCCTTTTATAACCAAGCTGCCCTCTTAAAAAGGTGACACTTGTAAAGCCAAATTGGACAACAAGCCACTTGATGTGATGAAGCAGCTCTCAAAAATTGACATTGAGATGTTTCACACATAATAATTACTTTTGAGTGACAAATAGCAGCTTAGGATAAGTTTTTGTGTTTTAAATGAAAACTCATGCTTAAATCATGACACACACATACCAAAAGGGTAATGATGACCTCGTACATTGTTATGTACCTTTGAATTAACCATAAAATACTTGAATAACCTCCACCCTATCTCCTCTAATCATGAAATGAAACCTAGCAGCTGTTTTGACAAGACAGACAAGAATCCTTACTTTCCTAGCATGCTTACTGTAATTTTGGGCATTTTCGCTATGAAAGTATTAGTAGTTTCGTAGCGAAAAGTGCATTTTCTATGTGTATTTCGCTACGAAAGTGTGGATTCTTGGCTAAAATGATTTTTTCAGTGTTATAAACTTGGGAAATGAAAAATTTCAGAAAATAATGACTGATGTGACATGGAAGGATTTGAATGAGGGTGAGTTTAGACCTTAGGATAGGCTAAATAAGAAAAATAAATTTTTTTCCTTGACCAAGTAATGAAAAATGAATTCTATGAACCTACCTTTGATACATGAACCTCTAAGGCTTTGTCAAATGATGTTTCAAAAGTTATGAGTGATAACAGTGGCTCCACTTGGGATGGTGTACGCTTGTGGTACACCAAAGAACCTGTAGTTCCAGTGCCATCCATCTTATTAGAAATAAAAACTCTGAAATTTGCCAAGCTTCCTTCCAACTCCAATGGCCTTCACATTGGGCTCAAGCTTGATGATTGCTGTTGAAAAACCAAATTTGTACCTACTGAAAATATTCTCAGTCTGCTTGAGCTTATTCACACACACTCCTACCTACCCTAACAATTTCAATCTTTATGTTTTATTCAAGCAACATGAAACTTCCAATGAAGCTAGTCATTGATCTGATATGACACTTGAACCTCTTGACTGCGCTTGAACCAAAAGTAAACAGGATACTGAAATGACCAAGGCAACATAAGATGTATCTGATCTACATAATGAAAAAATAATTGGAAATTTGGACTGTAGAATTCTTCCATGTAGTTAGCTATAGGATTATATAAGACATAATCTGTTTGATAAATCTCAATACATTCTGCAGTTTCAGACAACTCATATATTCTTTCTTTAGCAACATAAGATTTCAGATGTGTGCTATCAAACTCATTTTCAAAATGATTTTCAAGAACAAGGTTTTCTTCCTCAATCTCAAAAGAGAAAGGTAGTAGCACCCTCTCTTTGTGTTCTGACATGAAAAACTTTTGAAAAGATTGATCTTGATCATGAAGCCTATAAGATTTAATTTGACCTTCTAAAACTTCAATGTCTTTCTCAATGTTCTTAACAACTTCATCCAAAAATTGAATCTTATCTTATGACTTGCACTCAAATGATTTTAGATAAGAAGACAAGGAAAAAGAAAATTTTTCATCTACTTCCTCATTAGTATGATCATAATTCCATTGTTTAAAACCTTGAATTGAAGGAGAGTGTGTCGCCAACTCTGTTATGTCTATCCATTCTTCCAAAAACATAAGCCAAAAATCTGCAAATGACTTAATAGATCTGACAGGAAAGCTTTCAATCCATTGTTTGCATTTCCCTTGAAATGAATCATAGAACAATATGATGCAAACATCTTCATGTTTGACTCTAAGAAGCTCAGTAAAGTCACAGAAATCTGATATATACTTCAAGGTCAAACTCAAATATTCTCCATTGAATTTTGGACCATTCCATAAAAAAGATGTATCTTTGGGAAAAAGATTTGGGAAGCCATAAATTTTTGAAAAATCTATACATGCATACCTTGAAACAAGAATGGCAGCATCTGAGTTCTTCATAAGTCCAGTGGAATCACCATGAATCTATGAAATTTTGAATTCTTCAACAATGGAGTCGCCGAGGTAGTTGCAGCCTCGAACATATTCTGACCTCCTGCTACCTTCAAGAGTTCAGCTTCAAAATTTTCGGGAGATGTATATCTTCAGACTCCCAACAGATGCACCAAAATGTTATCACAAAATTGCACCTGATTGGCTGCTAACCAGACAAATTTATGTAACTGTTTCAAACCAACTTGTGACTGAAGCTTAGCCTCTTTAGTCTGAGAGGGCTATCTCAAAAATGGTTAATGATATTTGATAATGATAAACTAGATGGCTAACTCTACTTAGAAAATGACTTGTTTGTGATAAGTGTAGGTTGAAAAGAACATCAACATGCAAACATTGGGCTTATGGAGTCAACAAGTTGAGTAGATTAGTAGTAAGTTCACTTGACATGGAAGCTGAGGCAGGTAAGAGTTTTTAGTAGAAGTACACACACATGAAACATAAAATCACACAATCAATTCATCTATAAAGGAAGTCAAAGCATTACACGAATGAATTCTGAGTATTAAAGATGAAAAACACTGCAAATGGTACACATAAAATATATAGATAAGATAGGCACTAAAAAATCAATCAGAATCTCAGGTTGGTCAAGAAACAAGTCTCTGTATTACTGAAAAACAGTCAATTACATAAAGCTGCAGTTTTTCCAAAAAATCTCCAACCCTTTAAAAATTTGAATATTTTCCCTTTAATAGACTTGTTACATGATGAGATGATCTGAACCCTGGCTAGATTCATCGAAATTTTCCTAGTGACACCTTGCATAACAAGAAAACATCTACTTTAATGAGAAAATGACAACTATTCTATTTAACAGTCCTTTTCCTAATAGGACTCAAACTGTTCATTATTACATCAACTACCTTATCTTCTATAAAAGTTACATCTTTGGAAACTATTAATTCACATGTTTGAATAGGCTGTGATGGAACTCATCACTACATGACATCTTAATTAGCCTCTAAATCTGGAAACAAAACTTGCTTTTTAGAAAAAATTGTCTTTATCTTCAATGAATGGTTTGGCTAATGAGTTGCCTTCATCTCATAGTCTTAAAATCTTGGCTGACTATTTCAATAGTCCTTTGAACCTTTGAAAGTATCCACCTATCCAAAACTGCCCAAAAACCTGCTCATTAACCTTCAAAACAACACGCTACGAAGGTATGACAGTTTCGTAGCGTACTTTCGTAGCATATAGAAAATGCCCTTTGCCATCAATTTTTTTGATTCTTTCCTTCTGCATTGTGTTCATTATGCCTTAACACATCCTTCATATCATTTAATTCCCTTAAAAGTTACCAAAAGTGGTTTTCCAAGCAAAAATAAATCTACAGGCGGTTTCGTAGTGTTTTCCTGGCTTCAAGCCAAGGAAACGCTACGAAACTGTTGAAAACTATGTAAATTCCAGATTTTTTCCTAACTTAAAAAATATGCCTCCCAAATGTAAAAAAATTGTTTCCAACTTTCCACTGACCTTTCAAAACATAAACCAACTCAAACTATGAGTCTTGAGGTGTTTCTTCCTCATTGATGATGAGTTGAGCTATTGGCTCCTCAACTACTGTCATTTTTAGACCTTTCTTCTCCAGCTCCTCGTGAATTAGTTTTAAATGATCATGGAGGTCTTTGAATTGGTATTAAGCATTCCATTAACCCCTCTGAATTTTATGGACCTCATCAAACTAATGAGGAACACAATCAATCTCACCTTTCATATTTAAAACCTCTTTGCTGATTTTTTTTTTCTCCTGAAACATAGGTCTTAGAACAGAGCTTATATATCTGCATCCATAATTTATTTTGTAACAATGGAGGAGGTTTTTATCACTAATAATGTTATGAAGAAAAACCTCTCTTTGATTTTTGAAAACCATCACCAGCTGTCCATAACCTGCATTTGAAAAACATGTGTAAAACAGGAAAATTCTGTTTTCTAAAAATAGGGCTCAAAGAAATCCTTGTATCTCTCAACTGATAGAACCTGTGAGAAAAATGAGAGAGGTTAGTTTTCCTTGTCCTATGATTGAAAATAACTCTCTCTGTATTGACAAATTCATCTCTTTTCATCCACAATATTCTCTTTAAACTTACTTCTCAAACAGTCCAAAAACACAACAATTTCCTTGTTAGCTCCAACATAAATTCAAACAACTTGAAGTGATGTATGCTTCAACAAAGATAGTGTCCTCCACGAATATATTAAGGTCCATGAGCTTATATATTATCCGTAGAGCTTCCTTTGTGTGCTTTCTTGTACATGACCTCTCCTTTTATAACCAAGCTTCCCTCTTAAAAAGGTGACACTTATAAAGCCAAATTGGACAACAAGCTGCTTGATGTGATGAAGCAACTCTCAAAAAGTGACATTGAGATGTTTCACATGCAAGAATGAATGTTGAGTGACAAATAGCATCTTAGGATAAGGTTTTTTGTTTTAAATGACAGCTCATGCTTAAATCATGACACGCACATACCAAAAGGGTAATGATGACCTCATACATGGTTATGTACCTTTGAATTAACCATAAAAGACTTGAATAACCTCCACCCTATCTCCTCTAATCATGAAATAACACCTAGCAGCTATTTTGAAAAGACAGATAGGAATCCTTACTTTCGTAGCGTTCTTAGTGTAATTCTGGGTATTTTCGCTACGAAAGTATTAGCAGTTTCATAGCGAAAAGTGCATTTTCTTTGTGTATTTTGCTACAAAAGTGTGGATTCTTGGCTAAAATGAATTTTTTCGGTGTTATAAAATTGGGAAATGAAAAATGTCAGAAAATAATGACTGTTGTGACATGGAAGGATTTGAATGAGGGTGAGTTTAGACCTTAGGATAGGCTAAATAAGAAAAATAAAAATTTTTCCTTGACCAAGTAATGAAAAATGAATTCTACGACCCTACCTTTGACACATGAACCTATAAGACTTTGTCAAATGATGTTTCAAAAATTATGAGTGATAACACACCCAAGAGTATGATGATGGATCAGATCTAATAGATATGAAATGAATATAAATTGATAATCTTCTTATGAGCTAATTTTATTTGTGATGATAATGTTTTGACTTGTGATTATTACCTTGTATGCCGAGATATGGGTTTTTATGAAGGTTTGATGTGCAGAGAAGGTATAAATCAATAATTGGATATGTACACGGGTTTGATAACTGAAAGGCATGTGCATACGCGGGTCTCATTCTGGTAATTCGTGTGCCAATTCTGATTTTTGGATAGATTTGTACGTGGGTTTGATTACTGAAAAGCACGTATACATGAGGAAGTGTTTTGTGGGAAGCACATATATATGTTAAGGTTTTGCTGAATATGATATCTGATCAATCTAACCAATATTGTTGAGTTTGCTGCTGTCTTCCAATGAAGTTTTACTTGATGATCTGGGTTTACCTGTGATGGTTGAAGTTGAATTGATTGTGGATTTATATATTGAAGAGTGATGATGCTGCTAGTTGTATGTGATTGAATATCTGTGATGGTTCTATTATTATTTCATAATGATTTAGTGTTTTAGTGTGTAACTCAATGTTTATTTCAGAATGAAAATTATTCAATTTCAAGGTTTAGTGTTTTGATATCTGTACGCATGTATGTTTCATGGAAAGCGCGTATGCACGTGGGTATACTTAAGTACAATAGAGTATATATTTTGATATATGGTTGATCAGGGTTTGCAGTGATAATATTTGGTTTATGTTATGAATAATATGTGGATTGGTATTATGGTAAATGGATTTAAAATAATCTAACTCCTTTGGTTATTTGAGAATACATTAATTGATGAGGGTCTCAGTTGGTACAATGATTTTTTGATTCAATTGGTTCAGTGATTGAGTGATTTATTACAACGATTGAGTTCAGTGTTGGTTTTTTGTTTTGAGCTTAAATGATGGTAGTGGGTCCAGTCTGAAAATTTGATGAAAAGTGGACTACAAGTTGTGATGTTTTGAACCAGGTGGATCCAGTGTGAAAATTTATGAAACTTGGTCCACAGTGGTGCTGAAGGTTGGAGCCTTCAGTGAGGGAGTCGAAGGTTCCTTCCAGTGGTAGCTGGTAAATCAAATCAGGGGGTAGAAGCTCCCTTTCGGTGGGTGTCGGTAAATGAGACCAGGGGGTTGGAGCTCCCTTCTAGTGGGTGCTGGAGAACAAGAGAAGGTTGTAGCCTTCTGTAGTTGGGTTCCCATGAGTTGGTATGAGTTTGTGCCAGTACAATATTGTAAGAAGTGTTTCTTTATAATAAAAATAAGACATAGATGATAACAAAATTGGTTTTCTCCCACATTTTGTTTCCACATAGAAATCCTATTGTTCATGTGTGTTGCTTATGTGTGATGGTTTATTTTTTTATTACTGCACATGGTTACTATTTAATTAATGCTTAATGAGGTACTGATATACTGGTTCAAGTTAAACAAATGATGAATTAATTGGAAAGCAAGCTAACTAGATATACACTATTTGTCTGCATAATAGTCATGTACACACATAGGTTTAATTTAGTATAGTCACATACAGAATTTTGAATAAGATAAGAAAAGTTTAAGTGAGTTTGAAATATTGGTTCACCCCCCCTCTTAGTATTTTTCCCAACACCTGGAAAAAGGGAGGTATTCAAACTGCAGAAATTTAATGAAGATCACCAACCAAAGGCATGCTTAGGGGATTCTCTATCTCCGGATACAAATTTGAATACGGGTATGGTTGTCTCTGGTTTTAGGCTCAGGAACTAGGTTTAGGTTGTGGCTCTGGATTGCTTGATTTATATTTGAAACTTGTAGATGACCATCAATCCTCCCCTATCACATACAAGGTGAGAAGATGGAGAAAAATCAATTGCAAGACTTTTTAATATTCGAGAACAAATCATGTGGTATGTGTTAGTGTCAGCCTTTGCAGCTTTCCTTCAGTGATCAAATATGCTCTTACAAAGTGATTTTAAGGTGTCAAGGTCAAATTTTGTCATTTCAATGAGTCTTCAAGCAAAATTTGGTCACTAGGCATTAGGTCTAGGGTTTGTTTTCACTCTTTTCAAAGTTGTCCAAATGTCGGTCCATGTCACCATTCAGCTGAGTGTACCATCATTCAAAGGGTTGTCATCATCATTTCAAGTTCCATTGGGTCATTTTACAGCTTGTTCATGCTTCAATTGTGCCTAGGTAAGGTCCATTTCCCTCTCCTAGGGTTTTGGAGGTAATTTCTCTTGGATGGTCAAATCATTAGAAAAACTTGTATCCTGATGTTCATACACCTTCCCCTATCATTAATGTACCTTATTAAACACTTCCCATCACTGAGATTCCCCAAATTCCTAATTTTTGCACAAACCCTAGTTTCTTGCCACACCTTGGCAATTTTCTAAGCTAGGCCTGTGTTTTGCCCTTTTGGACACCTTCCCCTCACTAAATCTCTGAGATTCCACTTTCCCATGCTTCCTAACATCCCTCCCTACTTCTCAAAATTTCCCCAAGAATTTATAAGCTCCTTATCCCCTTCATTTCGCTTCATTTCGACAAATCTCTTATTCCACACATCAGGATAGGTTTCACTCAAATGATATTTTAGAGCAATAAAAGATTAATTGTAGAAATATGAGAGAGGTTTTTGTACATAACATGCCAAGGACGAAAAACCTACTTCACATTTTACACATGTGTAATGGTTTTGAATAAATGTCAAGAATACCGTCGCCTAAAGAGAATTGATGAACCTACAGGAAGTAGTGTTGGGAGATTTGATTTTTGACAGTGTAAATGAACTCAAAATTAACAAATTCTACTTGGGTTGGAAATTAGACTCCAATATCTTTCCAACGAGCTATCACACGCCCAATTTGGACACTGGGAAGGCCTCCAAAAGCGTCCTGCTAAATTCACTATGTAGCGCGCAGCGCATACAAAGAGCGCGCGGCGCATTGAGCCATCAAGCTATAAATTCACCCAAACTCTTCAAATTTTCAAAATCAAATCCTTGTGTGATATTTTCAAAGCTATATAAACCATTGGAAACAAGTTATATTCAAAATTATTCAAAGCAAAGATCGAATTGAAGTGTTGAAGAGCAAAAAACTGGTTCTGAAGCCGTGGAAGTGAGTTCACAGTGCGCGCGGCGCATACAAGTGGCGCGCGGTGCATAGGGAGCGCGCAGCGCACTGGGCATCACTGGCCAGTGTATTTTTGCATGTGTGCTATGCATACAGAGCGCGCGGCGCATAGAGCCCTAAGGCCAGCAAACAACATTCCCTCACCCAAATTCACATCAAATTGCCTCTTTTGCCTTCAAGTAAGTTATTCAAGCTTGCTTATTGATTCATGGATATGTTATGGTGTTTCAAATGAGGAAAGAAAAAGTGTTTGATATGGTGAACGTTAAACCCTATATTCATTTCCAAATTCACTCCATAGGGTTTTGAAAGACATGTTAGTGATATTGTGGGGGTTTCAAAACTTTTGTTATTAACCTATATGCTCATGCCCTCTACTATCATTGGTGTCATCGCTTATTATTTACCATAGCCTCACGCTCTCTCTCCTATTCCATCACTGCTGTCACTGTGATTACCATATTACTGTCTCACTGCTTATCATTTATGTTATAACACAGTCCCATATTCACTATCCCACATCCTCCATTGACAAAGTCTAATTGTCACTGCAAGGGCTATTTTCACTTTTGTTCCTAACTATTTCGCACGACACCATCCCTTCCTACTTGTCAAACCAGCATGATCAAGTAGTGGCATTTTCCATTCAAACTCATTTGACAATACCTTTATCATTATGGTTTTCCTATAGCACCTTGATACATATGTGACACATTTGGGATTAGAGCATACACTGAACTCTTGTTTTTCACCATACCTACATCAACATATATTTGTCAAACATCTTGTTTTCAACATCAGTCATGTTTCCAGTTCTGTGAGATGATTTCACAAACTCAGCATCATCATGAGCTAGCTCGCCTATTTTTTCTACATCTACATGATGGCCGTGTAAACCTTGCTGGAGTAGATTTAATTCTATCACCAGAGACCATTGCTCAGGCCACCGGGATACCAAACATAGCAGAGGAATGGAACAAACGATAGCAGCTAGAGAAATCCTACTATGAGCCATACATCAAACCTGGGTATTTGAGGCAGCTGAGTAGGGTATTTCCATTTAGTTTTCTGAAGGATGAGTTTGCACCATTGATGAAACTCATTATTCGATATTTCAGTTGCGACGGCAGATTCTCGCGCCTCTATGCGTACCATATCCGTTTGTTGATGCATTTCACGAGGGTACGTATGATGAGCATTCCATACTTCATGTATCGCAACATAGAGCGGATGACATTTCTTGTACAGAAGAAGACCCCAGCACAGCAGCATAGCAGCATATATCGTTACGTGCTGATCAAAATCAAGGTGATACATCAGTTGACACAGTAGGGCATTGCTTGGGAGGATTTCATCTCCCGTGACTTCTTCACAACATCACAGCCGCCTCCCCAGGTAGTTCAGGATGAGGGAGAGCCTTCACACCAGATTGATGTTCCTAAGACTGAGAATATCAGCGCTCCAGTGTATGTAACATATCAGTGAGGCCATAGAGCCTTATTTGCAGCTACACGACGAGTATTATCTCCACCCGGGGTGGAAGGGGTCTCGTTGACTTCATCAACAGTGCGAGTACTATCTCCACCCGGGGTGAAAGGGGTCTTGCCTTCTTCATCAACACAGGTATAGGTTCAGGACAGAGGCGAGTGGCCTATGCACGATGAGGGCCCTTCAGGAGGCCGAGACACTGATTTTACACTCATCGATGTTGATGCGAGCTCTCCTAGCTCGAAACTGAAAGAGATCATCCAGGAGAAAAAGGCTGAGATTGACACGCTGAATGTGAAATTGCAGAGATCGCAGTGGGTGATAAACTACCTGGAGTAGCGTAACAAACAGCTGGAGGATCAGCACACACTTGTAGAGCTGCGGCGAATCCATGAAGATCAACAATTGGCCCGGAAGAGATTAGGCGACATGACACCGGCTGATCGAGATACTTGCCTCACGCATGTTAACATTCATCTGGAGAAGTTGTTGGCAAAGGCCAATAGAGACAAAGACATGCTCCGTCATATGAAAGGTCATTATTGTCCCGCATGCACGTCTGCAAAGCAAAAGTGAAGATTCTGAAGAGAAGGTTGAGCAGAGCACTGAAACGGCGAAAGAGGCCTGATCCACTCCGGATTTTGGCCGAGGCTTCATTAGTTGAGCGTGAGGCATGATGGGGGATCTTCGCTCCGAATTTCAGAAAATTTGGAGAATTTTTTGTCATTTTGGAAAATTTTGGTCTCAAAACAGGTTTTTCAGCCCAACGTGTAGCGCGTCACGATGCGCGCTTATGATTGGGACACTTGCTGGAGGAAAAATTTGTATTTTTGGATTTTTCATGGTAATTTATGCATGCTCGGAAATGGTCGAAGCATTTCACCAAGTTCTGGATGATCAAAAGGGCCAAAAACACCATGAAAATCACCTTTCTGCCACCTTTTGCACCAGCAGGAAGTACTTGTGGGAGAATGAAGTTTTGGAGGGGCAAATGAGCTTCAAATTGAGAAATTTCACTTGGGTTGGATAGAATACATCCAGGGATTTCCAACAAGATATCATGAGCTTGATTTTGATGCTGAGAAGTGCCTGAGAAATAGGTTGAAAGGCGCGCGACACATAGAGCTCAGGCGCGCGGCGCATAGAGAAAATTGGCTAATTTTTCATCTTCCAGCTCAGGATTTCGGCCAGTTGGACCAGTTTTGATTGTGGATGTAATTTTTGAGTTATCTTGATGTAATTTTGTGGTTGTAATGTAACTTTGACTCACTTTTACCTATTCTAGATGATTCACTCCCAAAAAAGTGAAAATCAAGTGAAAGAATCAGTTTCCTTCCTTTTAGAGGCAGGTTGTTTTGGCTACCTAGATTTTAGCTCCTTGTTTAGAATTGGTTCAAACTGCTCCTAGAAGCATGAGCTTGACCCCTAGAGGCATGGGAATGGGTTATACTTGTCTATTTATTGTATTTTCTGAGACACTTTCAGGGTTGGACTCTTGGGAAAAGTTTGGCACACTATTGTACATATTTTCTGCATTTTGGCTAAGGAAAGATCAGAGGTTTTGCAGCACCTGTTGGGATTCTTGTGGTTTTCAGTTTTGATGGTGTGTTCTCTCAGTTATTTGTAAGTTCTTTAATGTTTAATGTATGCCATTCCATTCTTTTGCTTCTGAAACTAAATGAATGAGTAAATGAGGTAGAATCCATTGATTCCAGTGCTCTGCCTTTAAATTTGTTTAGTTTTATATGTTTTCGCCAGTTTGGAGAGGATCCTTGTTCTCCCTTGCCCTCTTCAGCTCCTTGTCATTCTGATCCATCCATACACATAATCAAAAAGCATCAAGACTACTGCCTACCTTACCCCAACTCGAATTTTGCAAAGATCTGGCCTCATCCCCAAGCCCAAAATTGTTTTTCCCATTTTTCCAGCGGAAACCCAAAAAATTTAAATCAAAATTTCCTATCTATTTACTAGCCTAAAATCAATTCCCATTTTAAAGTCATCTCAGCCCCTTTTGAAAACCTTTTTCCGAGATAGACCCGGAGAGAGCCCTCTCCTGTCCTCGTAGGGCTAGCTACGAGGCTGAGCGTGGTTTGATGTTGCCTTGAGTTTTACCTTATTTCAGCCTAAGGTAGATTTGAGTGTTAACAGTATGACTCAAATATCTTCTTAACTGTTGAAGCACATTTCCAAGAAGCGATCCATCCAAGGTGAATATTTTTTCTTGCATGAGGTTTTTTTTAAAGAATATGTTTGAATAATGAGTGTGTTGAGCACAATGATTACAAGGTTGAAGATCAAAACAATGGTCTTTCACATGGATGACTCAATCACAATGTTGGCATTTGAAAATCTGTTGTTGTGGAGAAGGAGAAGGAGCAGGTGAAGATGAACTACCATAAAGAAACCCAACACTTTGAAATTTGATGGGTTTTGAATAATATGGAGTATGAAGGGATACTTACTTGTTATATCCAAGACCTCTTCTTTGATTATTGTTGACAAGCTCTTCCCAAGGTCTAATGATGGGCTTTGGAAGTGCAGGCTGAATTCTACATCTTTATGCAAAACTGCTCCTGAAATTGGCACTTGATGGGGATCAACCTCAGCTTTACTGACTTGATCACTTGCTCGCTGCTGATGGGAGATTAATTCAAAGTCAAATAGGGGATTTTTCTAAACAAAAAAAAGTTTAGAATGATGTCTATGTTTTTGTAGCTCATCTTATTGTAGTTGTGAATCAAGATGCAGAAATTCAATCTTTTCTTGTGTGTTTTGCAGAAATATTTGAATGTTTGTGAGAGAAACATTGCTAAATTTTAATGTTTCATGAGTAGTAGACAATATCAGAGTTTTTAGGAACTCTAATACCTCATTAATTATAGCCATTTTCATTGAAAAAATCAGATGAATCTCATAAATACTACTCCCAAGAATGAAGTAATTATAGTAATTAATGCCTTCACCATAAATGGACATCCAATGATGAAATGCTGGAATTGTTATAATTATATATAAATACTGCTAGTATTACCAACATATTTCACTGTAGGGCCTACCAGGCTCTTGATTTCAAGATATATATAAATAAACTAAGTGATATAAATAATTATACCAACACTTATAAAAAAAACCAATTGGTACCAACATAAAGGATATAAATCAACATAGACCAACTCTATAGAAATAAATCAATTTACGAGAAATGGATTCCCCACACGAATAGTATAGTTTACATACAGTTCTCACCCACGAGTATCATACAACCTGTAAAAAACGTGTTAGGTTCCTATGATATTAATGTATCCCCTTATTGTTATTGTTAGTACATGCCCCTTATTTTTATTGTTTTTCCCATGTAGTCCCCATATTATTATTATTTTTCCCCATAGAAGCCCACTATTGTTATTGTTGTGCCTTTACATTGTTATTGTTATGTTAAATAGGATTATATTGTGACCCATTGGACTCCTATATATAGAAAGGAGGTTTTTTCATTTGTATCATCCAAGAATTGTTCATTTATGTAATGTAAAGGAGGTTCCCCCCTTGAAGTGGCTGATTTCTAAGGCGTCGATCTCTCTTTTCTTCTATAATTGGAGTTGGTTTCATAACATTTGGTATCAGAGCTTTGGATTCTAGGGTTTCGCTGCTTCAAACAGGTCATCGTGGAATTTTCACTATAACTGTTTTTCTATGATGGTTCAGAAGCTAAAAAAAAAGCACATTTGCAAAGACATCCTAAGGAATGTCGTGTAAAAATTTTAGATCTTGGTTCCAATATTTTCGGATATATGATCTGTGGAAGTTAGGGTTTTTGTATCCTCCCGAATTTCATCTCAAAAAGGTGACCTTGGGAAAATCATCATAACTCTCTCTCTAAGCATCGTATTGGAATTCTGTAAAAAGTGGCTGAAATTACACGGACTTTAGTTTGATGTGTATCGAATTCAAAGCCGAAGGAGGAAACAGTGACATGTGGCATGCCATACAAGTTTGATCCACTGAACCAGTCCATAATTAGGTCATTGTGGGAGATTGGGCATAAATTTGTCTTGAAGAATCCAAATCAGGTATGACCTGTGGAATTGGAAAGAGGACTTAGAGGGTTAATATAAGGTATAAATCTAGATCTTGAAGATCTAAAATAACAGAGATAAATCAGGTTCAATATATACCTCCTAAAAAGCAAGAAAAAGGTGTGTATTTTTTAAACAAGTTTGCATAACTTTTGTTTTAAAAATCAGTTTGAAGTGATTCCAAGGGAATATTGAAGTATAGATATCAATATTGAGTTATATAATTCCTCCCAAAAATAATTCCACACCCATTAATCCCTCATAAACCTCTACTATGACGCATGAAGAGGGATAATTGCAGTATGATATATCAAAATTACAGTACCAAGTGCAACAAATTTTGATCTTACAAAGAGAAACCAAAGATGACATAGATGGTTTAAAAGCAGAAATGGAGGCTAAATTGGATGGTTTGAAGGATCAAATGAGAGCTAATATGGATGATAAAGTATTGGAAGATCACATCGAGCATCAACAACAAGTTCTCCAACTCTCAAAGGATAACCTAACTTTGGTGCATAATCGAATGAAACAACAAGAAGATAAACATCGCGGCGAAAGAAATTATGAACTCGTCACAGAAACAAAAATTTGAAAACTACGAAATCGATCAATTTCAGAGTATCTCAGCAAGTGGAAGAACTTACTCGCTGAAGATTCCACATGGCAGGATGATAATTTTATACAAAAGCATCGAGAAATAATCAAGCGTTGATGACAACACTTGTTTGAAGGAGAGGAGCATGTTAGGTCCCTATAATATTAGTGTATCCCCTTATTATTATTGTTAGTATGGCCCCCTTATTTTTATTTTTTTTCCCATGTAGTCCCCATATTGTTATTATTTTTCCCCATACAAGCGCACTATTGTTATTTTTGTGCCCTTACATTGTTATTGTTATGTCGGCTAGGATTATATTGTGACCCATTGGAATCCTATATATAGAAAGGAGGTTTTTTCATTTGCATGAACTAAGAATTGTTCATTTATGTAATGTAAAGGATGTTAACCCCTCGAAGTGGCTGATATCTAAGGCATTGATCTCTCTTTTCTTCTATTTTTGGAGTTGGTTTCATAACACAATGCAACTCTATAAGCAATGGAAACAAAACTCTATAAAAAATCACACCATTATATAAACATTGGAAGCTCTGTTAAATGTGTAGACTCCAATATAACATGGTACCAATTCATTTCAATTAACAACATGTAAAAATTGGTGCGGAGACCAAAATAATGGTGTTCAATGCATATACAAGGTTAAATATTCAACCCCCATGCCATGAACTAGGCACATAGAAACCCAGTCACGGTTATATAATCACCACAATAGAATATGATTGAATATATGGAAACTACAAGCCTTCAATGTATGGATATAAAAATTTCAAGTCGTGGAATTTCAACCGTCCCCCCTCAATATCGAACAATATAATTCCAAATCTTCAACGAGAGTCATCCAAGAGTTGATGGAGAGTCTTCAAATCTTCATGGAGATTTACTTATGAAATTCTCAATGCTCAACATTCAAATGATCATGCCAATGCACAAATACCCTACATAGATCCAATTTATTTAATAGTTGGATATTTCCTCTATAATAGGATTCATGGATTCATATAATTCAAGGTTCAATTCAAATACATATATATCAACCTTCTGTGTTATATCATTGAATTTTAAGTTTTTATGCATAGACCACATGTTTCAACTATTTGTGCAACATTGGAATTGTTCCACGACTCGTCCACCCTCTATATATCGAATTCTCATGCCTTCGTAACTCCTCAATGTATACCTTCAACGTGCTGGCTATAAAGTCGTTTATCAAGTGTTGTGCAACAACGACTTGTTGAGGTCTTTCGTTGATACTGTAGATGAAACAATCACTTAAAGGAGGTCTATCTATGGGCATACCACAAATTTCTCGATCTAGTTGGCATGGCCATCCTTCCTTCTTTAAATGCTGACTGTAGACTTCAATCCATTATGACTATTGACATGATCATAAATTTATCTTTTCTATTGGTGCTACTACCGTTACTTATGGGCTCGAAAATAAAGCTAGTTCTACCAGAGAAAAGAATGTGGTTGTATTTGGTTTGGGAGGAGGGACGTTCAATGTATCAACTCTACAGATTGAAGAAAAAATATTTGAAGTGAAGGCCACTTTTGAAGATACTCACTTGGGAGGTGAGTATTTTTTTTTAGAACAAAATGGTGAATTACTTGTGCAGGAATTCATAATAAATACAAAAATGACATCATTGGGAATTCCAGAGCTCTTCGCAGACTGAAAACAATATGTGAGGGAAAAATGAACGTTTTCTTCTACTACACAGACATGGGATGGAATATATCAATTACCAAAAATTATCAAAAGGGAGGTCGATTAAGAAAAGAGGTCGATACCAAGAGTTTCATTGTAAAAACTATTATGTACTGTCAGGTGAATTTTGTGGCCAAGATGGATGGGTGCATTTGGTAGCCAAATTTGGAACGGTGGGAAGATACATTATTGATAGCCTTGAAAAACATAGAAAATGGGCCCCAACATAAAATTGAAACATTGACAGGAAGAGAATAGAACCTTAAGGTGTGGTTTGGGAGCAGAGCTCAAATTCACATAGACACAAGTTGTAATATCCCAAAAGGGACTGCTTAGCAAAACAGGCATGAAAAATGCATTTTTCAGGGATGTGTGCTTCAGAAACCAAGATCAGCCCTTTTATTCCTTATATATGATAATATAAGACCCAATTCCAATAGGATATCAGAAATCAAACAAACTAGGTGAGGCAAACATGCCTCCCACACCTAGTATGGCTTGATAATTGTCCAATGAGCGACTGCAACAATATATAAACACTGTATTGGAGTAGTAGTAGGCTAATAACACATGGGATATGTTGATAAACAATTTACTATCAGTAATATATGCAGCAGCAAGGAAAGTGATCTATCCCTTGAACCAAAAGTGGGGAAAAACAATGATTTAAGCCCTAAAGAGGTTATTTTCAAAATTATGCGTAAAAAAAGAGGAAAGTGACGGTTGGATATGTTATCTTAGGTAATGAGGGACTCCCATACCAAAATTCAGCTTAAAAAAATCATTATAGCTAAGTTAAACAGATCTCCCACTCCCGAAATGGCTTAAAAATGCTGATTTCCCATGACCTAGAGTATACAGAATGTGACTGAAGCATATGAAGCGTATATTTTTGAATAAATTAGGTGAAAATAAGTATGGAAATCAGTAAATCAGACCTATGATATTATTTATGCAATATATCAGAGAAAGACAGGAGTTTTACATGGATCAAGGCTTCAAAATGAGATACTACAACACAAGGAAATGCAGCATGAGATTGACAGCGTAATTTTCATGAGGATGAAGCAGTATTTAATTATATCTCAGATCTAGGGCATATCCTTACATAAAAATATAGATCTATTACATATCTATATGCCAAAGAGGCTCTTCTCTACACTCCCCTTGTGGATCTCAACAAAAGATGGATATCAATGAATAGATTTGAGATCTAAGCCACAGATCTGTAGTAATCTTCAGAAATTTCTGAAGCATATGATACAAAACAAATAAAAACTGAAATTAACATGGATTGGTTGGCCAATCCATGGATCACCATAGTGAAGGGAAAGGTCCCTTTCACCAGAGATCTTTCCTTCAAGCCGATACAAGGAAAACCCACTGCAACTCTGCCTGCAAAAAGGACACAGTCTCTTCAAGGAACTGCACTGATGGTGATGTGGAATACTTTGGCCTGATGCCAAGATGAAAACTGAAGCTCAACCAATGGATGCACTCTTCCAGGAGGTTAAAAGACACACTCACTGAGAAGAGGCTCCAATACAAGCTAGATCTGAACAGATCTAGTGTTCCACTTGCTGCAGCTTACAAAAGCAAGAAAACCCTCACTGGATCTGCGTTGCAGTTGGAAGTAGAAGCTTGGTCTCCAACCAGATAGTGGACAAGCAATACAATCTCTCCCAAGAGCTCCTCAATGGGAAGAGATGGAACTCCTAAACAGGAATTCCCAATGCAATCTAGGCTAAGCAGCCAAGAAAGATGTTTGTATAAACAGACAACAATTCAGAAATCAAGTCATGAACAACCTCAACATGTTGCCTTCCCCGTCCTTTTATAAGATGAGAGCTTTCCAAAACCCTAAACCACCTTTATCAACTTATCCCTTTCACACAAGAGACCTCCTTCTAGAATTTTGTTGTGCCTCATTGATGAACACTCCTCCAATAATGCGCTGTTGATATGGTCAATATTGACCCAGTCAAGTGGATTTGTTCTTTTCACACTCAAGTGTGTTTATTAAAGTGGCCTAGATTTATCCTTTTTCACATTTGGCATGTATTTATTCTTTTATTAGGAGTTTTTGACCCTCCTTTACATAATTATTCTTTGAACAAAGAAAACAAAATGAAATTGAATATTCCTATTAAAATAGGAATATTATATTCCTCCCCTCCAAAATGTTGCTTGTCCTCAAGAAACTCACAAGGACTTTGAAAAATCTCCAATGGAGCTGTCTCCTCCCAAGAATGCAAGTATGCCTTCGGTGGATGAACCAAATAGATGTCATCATGAAGTAATGGGAGATACATAAAAGAATCATATGCTGTCCATTAGTCCCTTCAAGGCATGAGAGATGATAAACATTGGGTACTTCAACCCCATGAGAAACTTCAATCTCCATGCTATCATTCCAAACAAGTGAGCCATCCTTGACAGATCAAAGAAATAGTCACCAATCCCCACCATATGCAATGTGTAGGGGCTACATGGATGGAAATGAGAGATAAAAATTCTCAACTCACACTGTCTCTCCCTCCATTTATGATAAATATGGAGCTGATGATCATGGGCTGCAATAATATAGTCCTCATGAAGCCAAAAGAGACTTGGAACTTCATGATTCCCTTCATGGATTCTAGTGAGCCTCCTTGCCCAATCTTCCATGCATATAGTGAATAGAGTATCTTCACCATATGTGCTCCAAAATAAACATGGACTAAGTGTCATATGATATATTGGATGGTGACAATAGTCCCTCCCTTGAGACCAGCGTTGTCCTTCATCTTGCTGCCTCAAATCATAGTACAATAAGTGGCCATCCCACCACCTTCTTGTTGCAAAAATCTTCTTCAAAGCTTGGAAATAGTAGAGAGTAATAGGTGTGGGCTGAATATGATGCAAACAACACATGTCTTGCTGCATATTCTCCCAAGTGAGAGACTTTTTCCCATGGCATAAGCCCAACATATGGCTTCTATCATAAGGAAACAAATGATATAATGTAGCAGCCACACAATGTCCTACTCTCCTATTGAAGCATGAATGAATGTGGGAGATTTCATTCCCAAAGGACACACTTGACCAATGTGTCATTCCTCCTCTCATGTTCATAACAAATATTGGAGCATTATTGTCATCATGATATAAACAAGCTCCCTGATGCCACCTCATGAGAATGTTACAATTTCTCCCAACTTAAAGAAGTACATACATGATTTTGATATTCATTCTAAACAGAAATACATGTACATACATCATAGAAATAAGTAAATGTATGGACATGGAATTCATCATGGGGTGTCCATACTTTCTTCTTGTCAACCAGAGCAACCACGTCTCCTCCTTATGCATTCTTTCCTTGAGATACAAGGCATGAGACATGAAAATCAAAAACTTTGGGTGGTATCCACACTCACCCAATAGAAACCAACGCAGGTCATCTCCTCCCTGCTTCAGATCTAGCTGTGGTAAGTGGTTTAAAAACCACTTACTTGCTGTCCTCATCATCCCATCATGGCTGAAGGTGAAATGTATATTTGGTGCTTTAGGGTATCACCCATCATGCTGCGAGAATTCCCTTAGCCCATCAAGGGAGTGGCCAAGTTTGAGAATAGTCCTGGCCCAAACCATCCCATCCAAAAGGAATGGTACCTCATCACCATTTGGAATCCAAATCAGAAAAATTCTGATGGTCCCATGATACCAATGGTCTACCCAAGGGATACAACACAGTTCTTCCAACTGCTGCTTGAGAATGTCATGTGGCAAGTTTTCCTCCAACAAGGTACTAGTTGTGCATGAGTGCTCATCTACTAGGTAGTAGTACACAACAATATATATCAGCTGCACATGATCCACAGGGTCTTCTCTAAGGGGACAATACCATACCATGTGGGTTCATATTGGGGGACATTTATTGAGGAAAAAATGGAAAAATATATTGGGGGATATATAGGGGGTAAAGGGTTTTTATATTGACAGGTATAAAAAATGGAGCTCAAAGTTAATGAAAAAATATAAAGGGGTATAAAAAATGTTAATGAAAAAATGCATACATACAATATCTAGTGGAAGTAGGGGTTTTTAAAATTGGGAAGTTGTATTAGGTTAATATTGGTAGGGGGTTAAATAATGTGATTTTTAGGGGTATTTTTCAATATTTAGTCAATTTAAGGGTATTGTTTAATATGCCATGAACGCACACGATAGATTAGAGGTTCATTGAGTGAAGCCCCTGTGACATGATCAAAATAACAAGATAATGTGCCATACATTCCTTCTAGAACATCATGATGAGTATGGAGAGATTCCAGCCCATACTCTCTCAATAATAGCCATAGCAACAAGGACTCTTTCTACCTCCTTGCATTATCAAAATGCAGATCATGGAGCAATAATACATTGACGGAAATGTAAGTTGTCTCATCAACCAAGCACAAAACAACTCCCTTATACATCATGGGAAAGTTATCCTTCCTCCCAAACCAATATACATACATGAAATACACCTCAAATATAAATACATGTGAGCACATGAGACATATATCGGACAAAGGTAAACACATGGACATAAGATTTGACATAGGATGTCCAAACTCTCTTCTTAACAGCCACAAAAACCATGCCTTCTTCTTGTGCATCCTATCATTGAGACTCAAGGCATGAGTTAAAGAAATAGAAATTTTTGGTTAGTGACCAAACTCACCCAAAAACAACCAGCGCATTCATGCTTCTTGCTGGCCTGTATCATAGAGCTGCAAGGGGTTTGGAAACCTCTTGCTCCATATGGCCATCCACTCATCCCAATGTGGGTGATGGATCTCAGTCTGCCATGGCTTGGTATCCTCCCAAGGTAGGACACCATGCTCCTCCAACCTTTGAAGAACTTTTCACCTCATGAAATGTTGAAGTGCACCTCGAATTGGATCTCCTGATGAGAACTCCTCCTCATGCATGGCCTTCCAAAACCAAAGAGGCCTTGGATCTTCTGCAAGTAGAAGTCTCTCTTTGAGATGTGGCCTGCTCATTGAGAGAGTGTCATCTGGAGAGGAGAAAGAGTTTCTCATCCCAAGATGTCTACCCTTTGACATCTCTTCCTCCATGGCTTCCTAAATGAAGTTGGCATCTGAATGTTCCCATGAGGAATGGGTCCTTAACTCTTCACTGCTGCTCTTGGACAGTGCAGTGAAACCCTGCTGCTCTAGATTGGTAGTATGCGATCACCCTAGGTCATACAACATCATATTTCCACAATCTTCTGAAATATTTGCTGCAATAATAGAAAGTGGAAATGCAATCATACCTTGTTGGACTTTGGGAACACCTTGCATGGCTACAAGAGTTCTTTCTTTCACAATGTTGACTTCCTCAACTACAGGTGTTAAAGGTTGCTCCTCCAAGGCTGTCATAGTGCTGGTGAAAATCTCCTCAAGAGATAGTGAGGACTTCTCTTCCTCAAACCTCTTGTTCACCCTTTTACTGCAAGGTCTCTTCTCTTCCTTCATCTGGATGAATTGAGGAAAATTTAGAGTCTCCTTGAAGGTTCTAGAGTGAAACTTATACTTTGTCAAGTACCTACTTAGAATCTCATGTTCTAAGTTCTCTTCTTGCTCTTCACTCCCTCTATGAGAATAGGAAGTGCGTGGTCTTTCTCCTTCTTCTTGAAACCTTCTAGAGGTCTCACTGCAGCTTTCTTCTTCCTTCTGTTTAACCTCTTTGGAGAGGCTCTTATTAGATCTGAAAACTAGTGAGAGTAATCTCATCCTCTCCATAATTATGAACTCTAATCCTCCTCTTTAGTCTCCTGATAGCTGGATCTCACAGGCTGAGCCAGAGATCATGCTTTTATACCACTGTAATATCCCAAAAGGGACTGCTCAACAAAACAAGTCTGAAAAATGAATTTGTTAGGGATGTGTGCTTTAGAAAAAAATATCAGCCCTTGGATTCCTTATATATGATAATCTAAGACCCAATTACAAGAGGAGATCAGAAACCAAACAAACTAGGTGAGGCAAGCAGGCCTCCCACACCTAGTATGGCTTGATAATTGTCCAATGAGGGACTGCAACAATATATAAACAATGTATTGGAGTAGTAGTAGGCTAATAACACATGGTATATGTTGATAAAAACTTTAATATCAGTAATATATGCAGCAACAAGGAAAGTGATCTATCCCTTCAACCAAAAGTGGGGAAAAACAGTGATTTAAGTCCTAAAAAGGTTATTTTCAGAAATATGCGTAAAAAAAGAGGAAAGTGACAGTTGGATCTGTTAGCTTAGGTCATGAGGGACTCCCATACCAAATTTCAGCTTAAAAAAATCATTCTAGCTAAGTTAAATAGATGTCCCACTCCTGAAATGGCTTAAAAATGCTGATATCCCATGACCTAGAGTATGCAGAATGTGACTGAAGCATATGCAGCGTAAATTTCTGAAGGAATTAGGTGAAAATAAGTATGGAAATCAGTAAATCAGACCTATGATATGATTTATGCAATATATCAGAGAAATACAGGAGTTTTACATGGATCAAGGCTTCAAAATGAGATATTACAACACATGGAAATGCATAATGAGATTGACAACATAATTTTCAGGAGGCTGAAGTAGTATTTCATTATATCTCAGATATAGGGCAGATCCTTACATAAAAATATAGATCTATTACAGATCTATATGCCAAAGAGGCTCTTCTCTACACTCCCCTTGGGGATCTCAGCAAAAGATGGATATCAATGAATAGATATGAGATCTAAGCCACAGATCTGCTGTAATCTTCAGAAATTTCTGAATCATATGATACACAATAGATCAGATCTAAAATGAACATGGATTGGTTGGCCAATCCATGGATCACCACAGTGAAGGGAAAGGTCCCTTTCATCAGAGATCTTTCATTCAAGCCGATACAAGGAAAACCCACTGCAACTCTGCCTGCAAAAAGGACGTAGTCTCTTCAAGGAACTGTGCTGATGGTGATGTGGAATACTTTGGCCTAATGCCAATATGAAAACTGAAGCTCAACTAATGGATGCACTCTTCCTGGAGGTTAAAAGACACACTAACTGAGAAGAGGCTCCAATACAAGCTAGATCTGAATAGATCTAGTGTTCCACTTGCTGCAGCTTACAAAAGCAAGCAAAACCTCACTGGATATACATTGCAGTTGGAAGTATAAGCTTGGTCTCCAACCAGATAGTGGACAAGCAATGCAAGCTCTCCCAAGAGCTCCTCAATGGGAAGAGATGGAACTCCTAAAAAGGAAATCTCAATGCAATCTAGGCTAAGCAGCCAAGAAAGCTGTTTGTCTAAATAGACAGAAATTTAGAAATCAAGTCATGAACAACCTCAACATGTTGCCTTCCCCTTCCTTTTATAAGACGAGAGCTTGCCAAAACCCTAAACCACCTTTATCAACTTATCCCTTTCACACAAGAGACCTCCTTCTAGAATTACGTTGTGCCTCATTGATGAGCACTCCTCCAATACTGCATTGTTGATATGGTCAAGATTGACCCAATCAAGTGGATTTGTTCTTTTCACACTCAAGTGTGTTTATTAAAGTGGCCCAGATTTATCTTTTTTTCACATTGGGCATGTATTTATTCTTTTATTAGGAGTTTTTGACCCTCCTTTACATAATTATTCTTTGAACAAAGAAAAAAAAATGAAATTGAATATTCCTATTAATATAGGAATATTACACAGGTCTACAGAGGTCACAAAACAAAAGTGGCTCACACTTGAGCAGGGTATGAGATCTCCTAGTTTGTTACGATGTTAAACACATAATAGTAATGGACAAGAGATAAGATAGAACGTGAATGCATATTATTCACAATGATATACACTTTTATATGAGTCTAGTGACCTCCTAGACTCTAATTCCCTTTAACATTCAACACCATAACCCTTAGCGGTTAGGTTTCCAACATAAAATAAACATGAATCTTGAGAGGAATCATCAACCAGATTCATGAATTTATTGTTTTCAAAATTTGTCGAATAGGCTAGGTGAATAGCCTCATAAACTAACTCAAAAGGGTTGAGCGACATATGGCTGCTAAAAAAATCAATGTTAGAACTATTAGGCACAATCCAAGGATCATATGGAATAGTAATAGACAAAATCATGTTGATTGGATCAACCATAGATGGAATTTCAAGAGGAATAAGTGTGAAAGTTCCCATTAAGGTGTTGAAATTGTAGCAAGAAAAAGGCTTCATTTGACTTGTGCCTTAGTCAAATGGATAAATCTTATTTTCCACATTAGCAGGATGTCTTGGATTGCAACTAGCTGGAGTGACATGGTTTTTTCTCCTATTTAAGTTAGTAAATTCATTTTATAAACTAGAATTAGAGTTTTGCATGGTTGATTTCTAAAATCTAGCACTTTAGTGGAGTTATTGTTTGTTAAACTAAGTTATTTGGGATTTAGTTATTAGTAGAGTCAGTAGGAGTTCAGTGGAGTACTTATAACATTTTTAACTCACTGATCAACTTGCTAAAAATTGACCCAATCATGCATGGAATTCGAATTCCCTAGTTGAGTGGAGGGAAAAGGCATAATTTTATATATTGTTGTATACTAGTTGAGTGTATAGGTTTTCATCAGAGCAGGTGATCAATTCCTTCAGTATCTGCATAAGGAAATAGGGAATTCTCTTATTTTTTAGGGGCTAATTTCCTCAAGTATTGCAGAAGGAAATAGGAGGATAGTTGAGGCATATTTTGGCTGAGTGTTGGTCAAAGTAGGAGATCAAACTTGCAGTAAAGGGTGTGCTTCAGGATTGAAGAAAGACATTGTAATTGATCCATATTCTCATCTGAATTAATGGAAAGTAGTGGAGGGGTTTTTCCCAGTTGGGTTCCCCTGTAAAATCATGGTGCTCATTGTGTTTTGATGGTTGCATGGTATTGCATGTGTTTTTGTCGTGTGTTTTCCTTTCCGCAGAATAGTAGACAAAATTTGTGTCTCTTGATTTCAGTTTGATTACATTACCAGT
Source organism: Pinus albicaulis (assembly GCA_034641835.2). Lineage (NCBI taxonomy): Eukaryota > Viridiplantae > Streptophyta > Pinopsida > Pinales > Pinaceae > Pinus > Pinus albicaulis. Next base: position 133,712,063 of record CM076569.1, on the reverse strand, counting down.
AGAAATTTTATTGAAATTTATACATGGTATCAAAGCTATTGAAAACTACATATAAACCAAATTACTAATCATCTCTCAAAGAAATTTTGAATAATAGAGTTTTTGGTACAAAAAAATGGCTTTCAATAAATCGAGGCTGGAGTATGCATTGAAGGGCACCTCAAATTTTTGTTCTTGGAAAGATAGGATGGAAGATATCCTAGATGATAATAGAGGATGGGATTATATACAAATTGATATTCCAAAATAAACATCATCATATGCACAAGCCCTTGCTTAGTGGAAGAAAGACACATCTAAGCCAAGAGGATTATTCTGGAGGGTTTCATAGATCATGTAGGTTTGAAATTTCATGGAAAGGAGACTCCTTTTGCAATGTGGAAAAATATCACAGATCTATTCCAGAGCAGCATTGATGCCAAGAAATTGGCATTGAGATACAAGCTCAGGAACATTTGCATGTAGAAAAATTAAACTATTCCTCAGTACCTATCTAGATTCGCTCAAGTTTGAGATGAACTTGGAGGAGTAGGATAAAATGTGCCATCATCTAAAGTTGTGAGCTTATCACTCCTTGGAATTATGAAATCTTGTCACAACTATTAGGATTTAATTAATGTAAGAGACATGCTACCATATTGGGAGATACTTTGGTTTGATTTGGTGCAGGAGGAGATCATAAGAAACACTAGATATGGTGTCACATCCACTGTAGATGAGGAAGAAGATTTTTCTCTAGTTGGAAAAGGAAAGAAGGCCAAAGGCATGAAGGCCCAATGCGTGAAGGCCTAAGGTGAGGCAAATTCCAACCAAAACCATGGAAAGAAGAAATACTTCAGTAAAATTAAATGCTTTCACTTCCATAAGTATGGACACTATGCAACCAAGTGTGCGCACATGAAATCCAGTAAGAATCATGCACCAACAGAAGTAGGAGATTATCTTGCATCACAATTCAAGTTTTATTTCACCCTCATTGATTGCATGGAAAGAAAAATAAGAGGGAGTGAGTGGTACCTAGATTATGGTGCCTCATATCATATGGCAGGAAGTAAGTATTTCTTCAATAACCTGAAGGAGAAGGACTTACAATTACACATAGAGCTTGGAGATGATGAAAGGTATAGTACCAAAGAGATTTGAACTATCACCTTTAAGAGGGAGTTAGGATCCCATATTCACCTAAATGATGTAATGTATGTGTCTTGTATGAAGAAAACTCTAGTTTCTGTAGTTGTACTTGAAGACCGTGGATATGATGTGGTGTTCAGTAAGGGGAAAGCTTATCTGAAGCATGTTGCTACTGGAAAAGTAAAACAAATTTTTGTTTGAATTAAAAATCTCTACAAGCTAGAGGTAGATTTCACCATGCATATAACTATACCTCCAGGGCTGAGGTGGGGAAATGTAGAGCCTTAGTCCCAGATGCTATCACTCAGAAAAAATGAAACATCATTTGACATAGTCTTAGAGGTTCATGTGTCAAAGGTATGGTCATAGAATTTATTTTTCATTACTTGGTAAAGGAAAATTTTAAAATTTTCTTATTAACCTATCCTAAGGTCCAAACCCACCCTCATTCAAGTATTTTCATGTCACATTAGTCAATATTTCCTGACATATTTCATTTCCAAAGCTTACAACTCCGAAAAGTTCATTTTAGCCAAGAATTCCTACTTTCGTAGCAAATTACACAGAAAAAACACACTTTTCGCTACGAAACTTCTAATACTTTCGTAGCGAAACTACCCAGAAATACACTAAGTACGCTACGAAATGAGGTATTCATGTCTGTCTTTTCAAAACATGTGCTAGGTGTCAGTCAATGATTGAAAGGGTTAGGATAGATGCCATTCGAGTTAGTTAGGGTTAAATCAAGATACAATAGTCATGGCTGAAGTCATTATTACTATTTTAAGCATGTATGAGTCATGATTATGTCATGAGTTGTCATCAGAAATTTAAAATATTTCCCAATTGAGTCATTTGTCATTCTCCACTCCCTCTTTGCATGATATTGAGCTCTGGAGAGCTATTTCACTGAGCCCAAGCTGTGGCTGGTATTTTCAAAAGTTTGCAGGTATCACTGATCAAGCGAGGCAAAGAAGACATATAAGTAGCATGGTTGCAAAGAGGAAGACCAACAAAGGTGGACACTATCTCAGATATGAGCCATTAGACATGAACTTGATAAATTAATACATAACAACTTAAGAAGTTTTCGGAAGAACAAGGTGCTTTCAATTTTGCCAAAGATTGCAAGGATGCCATGTGCAGGTTTCTAAAGAGTTTGCCATCAATTTCAATGGGACAGTTGCAAAGGTGGGAATTAATGTTTAACCTCACTATAACTCTAGAGACCATTGCAGCGACAACAAGAATTCCAAGAGGAGGAGAACAATGGTTCAAGGGTTTCAAATTTAACTTGCAGGAACGTAAGGAATTTATCAAGCGAGAACATAGTGAGCCTATTGACCTTAAAAATGCCATTCCAAGGAGCTACATGAAAGACAATTTCTCAAAGCTACTGCTTATCATTCAAAAATACTTCACTTGTGAAGGGAGGTATCATAAGGTTTATTCTTACCAATTCAGGCTTCTGCTACATTTTTTTGGTAAGAAATATCTTGATCTTATACCTTTTTACTTATCTAGAAGCTTAGAAAAAATGGTAGATAAAGTTCAAGCTAAATCTAAATGAAATGAAACCTCACTCTTTCATCTTAGTTTAATCAAGTTGCTAGTTTTAGAGGAGTTAAAAAGACTAGGCAGAGACTGGTCTTGTTTTCTGTTTGTCAGTGGTTTTGAAGTGGATGCTATTACCCCTGAAAGAACTTCTAAACCCAAAGGTATAAAATCACCTTAAGTGGCAGAACAAAGTGAACCTTTAGGGGCAGAGAAAAGTGAACTAGTAATCATGGAAACACAACAATTGCAGAAAGTTGATACACCTGCTGTTACACCTGTAAAACAAAAGCCTACTGTGAGAAAACCTGCAAAAAAAGAGCCATATGTGAGAAAACATGGTAGCAAAAGGATTACAAGAAGCCAAACAATATCTAAGGTCAATTTAGAAGATATTCTGCATGTTATTGATATTGAAGAGACTCCCATAGTCCAAGCTGAGGATATAGATGAGGGAGGAAAGAAGCTCAAGAAAGCCAAATCAACAAAGAAGTTAGAGTTTGAAGGTTAGGATGTAGGTTTCATGTTTCAGGCTAGGAAAATAATGACAAGGCATGCCAGAAAGGTCTTGGAAAGCAGCAAGGAAGTTTAGAAGGTCACTGAAACTGTCCAGCCACCACCAAGTATCATTGAACTATCATCACATGCAAAAGAAGATTCAGTCATCAAGCAAAAGAAGGGAAAAGAGAAAATCATTGAAAAAATAGAGATTGAGGTCCTTGAGGAATAGTTGAAGTTAGAAAATCATGAAATAGAAGTCTTGAAAAAAGAGGCAAGGAAACATAATGTTCAAAAAGTGCAGTTTGAGAAAATGAAAGATATTTGGGAAGAGCAGGTTGATAGTGTGTCAAATACCTTAGATGAGACACAACAATTAATCAAATGGACTCAGCCATTGAGAAGAGAGGTGAAGCATGTTAGAAGAATGCACCTACACTTGAAATCTAGCAACATAAAACTGAAGGACCAAGTCAAAGATCTCCAAGAGCAGTTAGAATTGATCCATGAGGAGCTGGAGAAGAAGGGCTTAAAGATGACTGTAGTTGAGGAACCCATAGCTCAACTCATCATTAATGAAGAGGAAACACCTCAAGGCTCTTAAGTTGAGTTTGATTATGTTTTAAGAGGTTAATAGAATGTTAAAAACCAAGTTTATATAGCTGGAGGTTACCTTTTTGAGGCAGGGTCAAAATCTGGAAATTTCACAGTTTTCCACAGTTTCGTAGCGTTTCCTAGGCTTGAAGCCAAGAAAATGCTACGAAAATTTATGTAGCTGTATTTTTGACTTTAAAACCACTTTTTTCAGCTTTCAAGAGGGGAGAATGGGGATTATGAGGTGTCATGTCATGATGGACACTATGCAAGAGCAAAGAAGCGGAAATTTTGAGTGCAAAAGCTATTTTTTGGATGCTACGAAAGCACGCTATGAAACTGCGCTGTTTTTATAGCGAGCTATTTTGAAGGTTTCTGAGCAGTTTAAAAGAAGTTTTGGATAGGTGGACACATCCAAAATATCAAGGGACCTTGCCACCAAAAAATTATGACTTGAAGACCATGAAATGGAGACAACTCATCAGCTGAAGCCTTTGTTGAATATAGGGTCCTGTTTTCCTGAAAAATAGGGTTTGGTTCCATACGTTTAGGAGGATATTTAAGATGTCAAGTAGTGATGAGCTATGTCATAGCCTATTTGAACATGTGAGGCTTAGTTGTCAGATATGTAACTGTTTTAAAGGATAAGGTAGTTTGATGTAATAAATATGAGTTTGAGTCCTATTAGGAAAAGGTCTGTTTTAGAGTTTAGCTATCATTTTCTCATTAAAAGACATGTTTTTATATTTTATGAGGTGTCACAGGAAGAGTTCGATGAATATAGCCAAGAGGCAGATCATCTCTGATGTAATAAGGTCTATTTAAAGGCAAATTATCGAAGTTGTAAATGGTTGGAGATTTTTTGCAGCATATGCTGCTTTATGTAATTTGATTGATATCAATAATATAGAGGACTTCTTCTTGACAGACTTGAGATTCTCATGGAGTTTTTAATGTATTTCTGATATTATATCTTTATGTGTACCACTTGCTATATATTTCATCTTTATTATTCAGAATTCATATGTTTATGCTCTGACTTCCTTTATTGATGAAATGACTTTGTTGCCCTATGTTCTATGTGTGATTTGCCTTTGTTAAAGACTCTTATCTGCCTCAGCCTCCATGTCAAGGAACCTTGCCACTGAATCTACTGATTTGTTGACTCTATAATCCCATGGTTGCAAGCCTGCATTCATTTCTGTAGAAATTAGCTGAATAAATCACTTATTCAATGGAGATTAACCCGATTACACATCAATTTTGAATTGCATGCATAACACATAATCTCATCTACAATTAATTGTCACATGCGGAAATAATAGAAGCAATCTCACATCAAATCAATCACACATTAACTCAGTATGTATGGGGAAAGCCTATAGCCGAAAACCCCGCAGCTATTGTGTATATTATAATGGAGAAATCATGTAACCAAACAAGTACAATACTCCTCACAAGTACTCAGTACTTTCTCATAAAGTCACACACACTCTAGCTTAGTTTTGAACAAGTCACTGGTTCAAAACTCCCTGCCAATTGCCTTGCCTCTATTGCGCAATCATGGCCTGTATATGAAGAGATCCATAGTTCGAATCCCCTGCTTGAATGCTCGGTGTCATGGACAATTCCTCCAAGTAATGCAATCCATGCAAACTGATCCTCCAACTCGATAGCTAACTCCACCCTTTCATCTACCTCTTTCACTGGTCTCCACTGAACCGATCATGCACTGTAGTGAACTGATGTGTTCTTGAGTTGAATAATGAGTTACTAATTAATGAATTAAATAATATTTAATTCACTCCACTCATAACTAATTGATTAGCTAGTTAAACTAATCTCAACTAGTCCAACTAAAATAAACAGAACACAACTCCACTATCTGTCCCGTTAACTCCTCCAAAACTTCTGCCACTGAAGTCCAACTGAAGTCAACCATGCAAGATGCCATAAAACCCTAGGAACCATGTGATTCCTTCTGTCAGTTGCATGAGCCACCTCCATGACTCGAACTGAAGTGCTCCAAGAGAGTAAACTGCTGTTTATAGTCAAAATATTATTAAGGGTAAATAATATTTGACTTCCATATTTTTAGGAGACACAGTCTAAAAATAGCCTGGGTCCTAAAAATAAGGGTCTCATCTATTTTTACCGACATGCCGCATACTTCAAGAATCTCCAACTGGAATTCCCAAATTATGCTCCGTATGTCTAAAAATAGACATAGTCTAAAAATAGACTTTGCGCCAGAATTTGCCTGCGGGCCCACTTAGTGAAGGCGACTTCATTTCACTAAGCTCCATCATCTTGCCGCATTCTCAACACTCCCTCTCAGCAAGATATGGATTATCTGCAACCCCTATCCTGCCTCTGTGGAATTCGAACTTGCTCCTGGTGAGCGCCTTCGTCAGGATGTCGGCATCCTGATCCTCCGTGGGAACATATGAAAGCATCATGATTCTCCGCCGAACACAATCTCTGATATGATGGTACCTGATGTCGATATGTTTGGACCTATCATGAAATACTGGATTAGCCGAGAGCTTGATGCAGCTCTGGTTATCACAGTAGATCACTGTAGGCTCCAAATGCAACCCGAACAAACCTGCGAGGATCTTCCTCATCCAAATAGCCTCGCATGCAGCCAAACTTGCTGCCATGTACCGCCCGCCGAACTCGGTTATCGGACTTCGTCTCGCCGTAGGGTGAAACCGTCATTTCACCCTCTGCCGAAAATCCAGAAGTGCTCTAATGGTCCGTTGGACTCCCGCCCACCCGCACGCGAGCCTCGAAAGCTTCACTCCATCCTCCTGTCTGTACCATAGACCATATCCCGATGTGCCTCTGATATAGCGCAATACATGCTTGCCCGCCTTCCAAACGAGCTTGGTAGGCTTAACCATAGCTTGCGAAAGCTGGTTAACTGCATAGCATATATCGGGTCGAGTATTGACCAAATACATCAACGACCCCACCAACTGTCGATAGACAGTGGCATCCACTACCTCCTACGAAGTAGCATCTCCCTTCCTCCATCCTCCAGGAAGAGGGGTATCAACAGGCTTGCAGCCTTGCATGTTGAACCTCTCCAGAATCTCCCGGGCATACTTGCCCCGAGAAACAAACAGTCCTCCGCTGCGCTGCCAAATCTCCAATCCCAGGAAATAATGAAGGATGCCCAAGTCCTTCATCTCAAACTCTCGTGCAAGATCCTCCTTGCATGAAAGTATCAACTGCTCATCGCCAGCCAAAATCAGATCATCTACATACAGTACGATGATCAACAGCTTCCCCTCCACCACAATCTGGTACAGGTTTGGATCCGCCTCACTCTTGGAGAATCCAAGCTCGGTGAAGTAGCTGTCTATCCGAGTGTACCAAGCACGAGGTGCTTGCTTCAGCCCATACAGTGCTCTCTTGAGTCGGCACACATGCGACTCACCGCTGAAGATCTCAAAACCTTCAGGCTGCTCTATGTACACCTCTTCCTCAATAACTCCATTGAGGAACGCAGTCTTCACATCCATCTGATGAATGTGCCACCCCATCTGCGCTGCGAGAGCAAGGATCGTCCGTATGGAAGAGTACCTTGCGACAGGTGCAAAAGTCTCCTCATAGTCAATCCCCTCGATCTGTGAGAAGCCACGGGCGACAAATCTCGCCTTGCACTTCTCCACACTCCCGTCAGCCGCCTGCTTCACCTTGTAGATCCATCGCAAACCCACCACTGATTTCCCAACCGGTCTTGGGACAATCTCCCATGCACTGTTCCTGACGATCGAATCATATTCTTCGATCATGGCATCAACCCATGCGGGTTCCTCCACAGCTTCCTCAAAAGAGGATGGCTCCGTCACAACACATTGACTCACAAGATCCATGTATCCAGTGTACCGATCCGGTGACTGTCTCTGTCTGCGCTGTGCTGTAGGTGGTCCTACAACCCTCTCTGCATCCCGAGCCAGTCGCTCAGCTTCTGTAGTGCGCATGCGCCCTTTGATGGTTGGCGCTGCCTGGGTGGTTTCTTCCACCTCCTGAACCTCCTCTTGTGGCTGATCCACATCCGGAAGCTCCTCCTTAGGAACTAACAGCTCCTCATCTGCATGCAAGTGTAGCTCCCTCTCAAGCGAACACTGCATGGCTTTCTCCTCCCGAAATTTTATATCCCGTCGCACAACAGTCTTGCGACTGTCTGGCACATACACCCGATAGTTGTGAGGTGTATCAGTGTACCCCACAAATATTCCAACCTCAGCAGTTGGATCCATCTTCCTTCTCGCATCCTTCGTCACATGCATGTAGACAGGAGATCCGAAAATCCGCAAATGGGAAATATCAGGCCTCTTGCCAGAATAAGCCTCCTCTGGTGTACTCATGCCAAGAACCTTGTGAGGACAACGGTTCTGCACATACACTGCTGTATTGCATGCCTCTACCCACAAGTGAAGGGGTAGGCCCCGGGGATCATGCAACATCGGCCCTGCAAGTGCCACCCACGATCGTTCGTTCTTCCGCTCAGCACCCCGTTCGTGGGTTATGGGGTGCGATGAGTCCTCTTAGGTCCCTATATCACTAGTATAGCCCTTATTATTGTTAGTGTAAACCCCTTATTGTTATTATTGTACCCTTGTAACCCCCATTTTGTTATTATTGTGCCCTTAAATTATTATTGTTAGGTCGGCTAGGATTACATTGTGGCCCACTAGGATTACATTATGGCCCCATGGACTCCTATATATAGCAAGGAGGTTTTGTGAATTGTATCATCCAAGAATTGTTCATTCATGTAATGTATTGGAGGTTGCCCCCTCGAAGTGGCTTATTTCTAAGGCGTTGATATCTCTTTTCTTCTCCTTTTGGAGCCGGTTACACAACATTTGGTATCAGAGGTTTGGATTCTAGGGTTTCGCTGCTCCAAACAGGTCATCGTGGCATTTTCGCTATAACTTTTTTTCTACGAAGTTTCAGAAGCTGAAATTTTTAGGGTGCGAAGAAAAAATCTTGAGGAAGCCTGTGTAAAAATTTCAGAGTTTGGTTCGCAATAATTTCGGAGATATCATCTGTGGAAGTCAGGTATTTTTTCAGGCTCCTAAACAAGTCATCGTGGCATTTGCGCTATAAAAATTTTTCTACGAAGGTTCAGAATCTGAAATTCATATGGTGCGAAGCTGAAATCCTGAGGAAATTCATCAAAATATTTCAGAGCTTGGTTCGCAATATTTTTAGAGATATGATCTGTGGAAGGTAGTGCTTTTTCAGGCTCCTCAATTTCATCTTAAAGAGGTGATCGTGGGAAAAGTTCAATAACTCTCTCTCTGGAGATTGGATTGGAGTGCCGTCAAAATTGGTCGCAAGTACACGGCCTGTAGTTTATTTTCTATCAATTTTAGAGACAAAGGACAAAACAGTGACACGTGGCAAGTCATACAAGTTCGCTCTACTGAACCAGACCAGAATTAGGTCATTGTGGGAGATTGGACACAACTTTGTCTTGGAGAATCCAAATCAGGTCAGACCTGTGGCATTTGAAAGAAGCTTCAGAGGGCTACAACAGGGCTGAATTTCAGATATCGAAGATTTTCAATTACAGAGATAATTCAATTTCAATATCGAGCTCCTCAAAGCTAGTAAAAGGTGTGTATTTTTTTTCCGAATTGCACAAGTCTTGTTTGAAGAATCAAGTTGAATTGATTCCAAGGGCATCTTGTAGAATAGATATCAATATTGGATTCTAAAATGGCCCCAAAAAAGAATTCAACACCCATTAAGCCTTCAGAAGGCTCTACTATGACTCATGAAGATGAATAATTGCAACATGATCTATCAAAATTACAAGAGCAAGTGCAACAAATTTCACTCTCGCAAAACGCAACAAAAAATGAAATGGAAGTTTTGAAGAAAGGTGTGGAAGTGAAGATGGACGGTTTGAAGAAAGGCATGGAAGCTAAAATGGATGGCGTGGAAGTGAAGATGGACGGTTTGAAGAATGACATGAAAGACAACATGGAAAACATGAAGAATGATCTAAAAGAATACATGGAAGGCTTGATGACAAGCTTAAAACCATAAATGATTCCTAATGGCGGAAATATAGGAGAAGAACCTCCTGATGAGAACAAAATAAATGTTAATCATGATTTCATAAACTCGAATGTTGGCGGGAAGAATCACCATATTCCAAAAATGGATATGAGGAAGTTTGATGGAAAGGATCCTGTAACATGGATACTACAGATGGAGCAATATTTTGATCTCCATAATGTGCAAAACACACAAAAGGTACGCATTGCAACTTTACATTTAGAACAAAATACATTTGTATGGTATCGATGGCTTTGCTCCCGTAAAAAAATTGTCACTTGGTCAATTTTTACTGAGGAAATGATAGCACATTATGAGGATACAAAGAGCAACACCTTCTTTAGCCAATTGATAAATCTCAAACAAAAGGGTTTAATGGGGGAGCACATTGAGGACTTCAAAAATTGAATATAAGGGTAACTGATATTCCAGAGGAACACATGATTGATCTCTTCATAGGTACTTTAAAGGATAACATCCAACATGAAGTTCGCGTTTTGGAACCTGATTCATTGGAGAAGGCATTCAGGTTGGCAAGAAAAATTGAATGTAAAATTATGGCGACAAGGAAGCCTACCAATCACTTCTATAAAGAAGGAAGTGTTGCTACGCCTAGATTTCCACAACCTACAAGGTTGACACCACAACAATTGGAAGAAAAAAGAGCAAAAGGGCTTTGCTACAGTTGTGATAGCAAATACACTAAAGGTCATAAGTGTGCTGAAAAGAAATTATTTTACATAGATTGTAAAGAAGAAGAAGAAAATGAACAAGAAGAGGATACACACCAGGAACCAGCCATAGAAGAGGAAGAAATGAATCCGACCATATCATGTAATGCACTGGCAGGAATTAGCACTCCTCAAACTCTCAAGATAGCAGGACATATCAAGAAGAAAAAGGTAATAGTGTTGATTGATTCAGGTAGCACCCATAATTTTATTCATTGTAAGGTAGCCAAGGAATTAAATTGTTTCCTATACCCAGCACCAGAATGCCAAGTGATGGCTGCAAATGGAGGAACTATAAATTGCTCTGGGAAATGCCATAATATCAAGCTAACCATGGGGGAATATGTATTGACTAGTCCAATGCTTTCCATTCCTATGGGAGGTGCCGATGTTGTACTAGGAGTACAATGGTTACAATCTTTGGGGACGGTAGCTTTTAATTTTCAAGAACTTTTCTTGAAATTTTTTTCAGAAGGAAAGGAAGTCGAATTACGGGGTATTGTGGGGAAGCCAGGAAGGATAATAAGCCCTAATGTCATGACAAAGCTTCTAAAGAAATAAAAGCGAGGCGTAATTGCACAATTATGCTCACTAGAAGTTCCAACATCAAAATCATCTATTTCTGCAGATCTCCAACAAGTCTTGGACAATCATTCCAAGGTGTTTGAAACTCCCAAAGGACTCCCACCTATTCGTGATCATGATCATGCTATTCATTTGATTCCAGGAAGTGTTCTTCCAAACATCAGGCCTTATAGATATCCTTACTTCCAAAAGAGCGAAATTGAACGTATGATTGTAGAAATGTTAGAGGCGGGTATAATTCAACCTAGTCAAAGTTCTTTCTCTGCTCCTGTAGTATTGGTACACAAGAAGGATGGATCATGGCGAATGTCTCCGGATTATAGGGAGCTCAATAAGCTCACCATTAAAGATAAATTTCCCATTCCTGTGATTGATGAATTATTGGATGAATTACATGGAGCAATTCATTTTACCAAGTTGGATCTTCATTCAGGATATCATCAAATTAGAATGAAGACTGAAGATATTCCAAAAACAGCATTTCGAACTCATGAGGGTCATTATGAATTTTTGGTCATGCCTTTTGGCCTTACCAATGCACCTTCTACATTTCAAGGGTTGATGAATTCCATTTTTCAAACCCTTCCTTAGAAAATTTGTGCTAGTATTTTTTTATGATATACTAATCTACAGCAGGTCTTGGAAGGATCATGTTGAACATGTTGACAGGGTGCTCAAACTATTGCAGGAGAAACAATTATATGCAAAAAAGTCCAAATGTTTTTTTGGAGTACAAGAGGTGGAATATCTGGGTCATATTGTATCTCACGAGGGTGTTAAAGTGGACCCTAACAAAATTAAAGCCATTAAGGAATGGAAATTTCCCACAACCATAAAGCAGTTGCGAGGATTTCTCGGGTTAACAGGGTATTATCACAATTTTGTTAAGAATTATGGGAGAATAGCAGCACCTCTAACAACATTATTGAAGAAAGATGCATTTTCATGGACTCCTGAAGCAACTAAGGCCTTCGAACGTCTTAAAGAGGCAATGTGCCTAGCACCGGTCTTAGCTACACCAGACTTCACAAAAACCTTTATTGTGGAATGTGATGCCTCAGGAAATGGAATTGGTGCAGTTTTAATGCAGGAAGGAAGACCCATTGCTTTTGAAAGTCGTCCAATCAAAGGAAAGTATTTACAGAAACCTATTTATGAGAAGGAAATGCTAGCAATACTACATGCACTAAAGAAATGGCGAACTTACCTAATGGGAAGACACTTCAAGGTAAAAACTGATCATGATAGTCTTAAACACTTTTTGGAACAAAGACTATCGTCGGACAGCAAAAATGGGTCACAAAGATGTTGGGTTACGACTTTGAAATAATCTACAAAAAAGGAAAGCTGAATGTTGTTGCAGATGCACTCTCAAGAAAGAAAGAAGAGGTGGAAGCATTGCTTTGTGCCATTTCTATTATCCAACCAGATTGGATAACTGAAGCAAGAGATGAATGGAAGAAGGACAAAGATGTATGGACACTCATTCAAAAGTTGCAGCAAGATCCTAGTACATCCGATACATTTAGTTGGAAAAATGATTCCTTATGGTACAAAGATCGCTTATATCTTTGTAAGAATTCCCAACTAAAACAAAAGATTCTTCTGGAATTGCACACTTCCCCTTTAGGAGGACACTCAGGATTTTTAAAAACTTACCACAGGGTGAAGAAAGAATTTTTTTGGGATGGCCTTAAATCTGATATTCAAAAGTTTGTGGCGGAATGTTTGGTTTGCCAGCAAAATAAAGTGGAGACAATTAAGACCCCGGGACTTCTACAACCTTTATCCATTCCAAGTCAGTGTTGGGAGGAGATTTCAATGGATTTTATCACAGGTTTACCTAAGTCTGAAGGAAATAATGTCATCATGGTGGTAGTTGATAGACTTACCAAGTATGCACACTTTTGTGCATTATCTCATCCATTTAAAGCAAGTACAGTTGCTACTATATTTATGGATAGAATTCAAAAGCTACATGGAAGCCCAAGGGTTATTGTGAGTGACAGAGATCCCATTTTTACTGGAAATTTTTGGACGGAGTTATTTTCTTGTTTGGGTACTCAATTAGCTCATAGCTCATCTTATCATCCTCAATCTGATGGTCAAACTTAGATAGTAAATAAATGTTTGGAAGGATATCTTCGTTGTTTTGTATCTGATAAACAAACACAATGGGTCAAGTGGTTACCTCTTGCCGAATGGTGGTATAACACTTCCTTCCATACTGCAGCAAAAATGACCCCATTTATGGCACTTTATGGATATCATCCACCATCCATCACATCATCTTTAAAAAAAAATTCGAAGGTTCAAGCAGTGGAAGATCACATCGAGCATCAGCAAGAAGTTCTCCAACTCTTAAAGGATAACCTGAATTTGGCACAAAATCGAATGAAACAACAGGCAGATCAACATCGTAGCGAGAGAAGCTTTGATGTAGGAGATTGGGTATTTTTACGGCTACAACCATACAAACAAATGTCCCTCAAGCAAGCAAAGAAGGATAATAAATTATCGCCAAAGTACTATGGTCCTTACAAGGTGTTGCAAAAGATTGGTACTATGGCATACAAGTTGGAGCTTCCTGCTTCTTCGCGAGTACATCCAGTTTTCCATGTTTCATGCTTAAAGAAGGTTATAGGTGAAAATCTTCCAGTTCAAACAGTATTGCCAGAACTTGATGGGGAAGGGAAAATCATATTGGAACCTGAAGCAGTCATGGAAAAAGAACTCGACAACTACGGAATCGATCAATTTCAGAGTATCTCATCAAGTGGAAGAACTTACCCACTGAAGATTCTACATGGGAGGATGAGAATTTTATACAGAAGCACCCGGAGCTACTCAAGTGTTGAGGACAACACTTTTTTGAAGGAGAGGGGCATGTTGGGTCCCTATATCACTAGTATAGTCCCTTATTATTGTTAGTGTAACCCCCTTATTGTTATTATTGTACCCTTGTAACCCCCATTTTGTTATTATTGTGCCCTTAAATTATTATTGTTAGGTCGGCTAGGATTACATTGTGGCCCACTAGGATTACATTATGGCCCCATGGACTCCGATATATAGAAAGGAGGTTTTGTGAATTGTATCATCCAAGAATTGTTCATTTATGTAATGTATTGGAGGTTGCCCCCTCGAAGTGGCTCATTTCTAAGGCGTTGATATCTCTTTTCTTCTCTTTTTGGAGCTGGTTACACAACAAGCTCTCTCCGAATCCCTTCTGCGCTGCAGAACTCCTTGAATTCAGCCGAGATGAATTCACCACCGTTATCACTCCTTAGAGCAATCACCTTCTTCCCGATCTCTCGAACTAAGTTTAAACTCATAGAACTTCGCGAATGTATCGCTCTTCTTCTGCATGAAGAAGATCCAAGACTTTCGAGAGAAATCATCAACAAAGATCACGTAGTACTTGTGCTTTGCTGTCGAAGCAACTGAGAAAGGACCACACACATCTGTGTGAACTCTCTCAAGGATCGTCGTGGCGCGACTATCCTTCTCGTGAAAGGTGGCTTTCACATACTTCCCCAAAGTACACCCCTTGCACTGATCTGACTGCGCAAGGGTGCCCTTAGGAAGTCCAGTAGAAATCTGCTGCAGAATCTTCAAAGCTCCATGGTGAAGATGGCCCAATCTCCTGTGCCATAGTTCGCCCTCATCATCCCGGCTCACCACTTCTTCCGCCTTGCATGCCATAGCTGCGCAGTCATCTACCTGCAACTGATAAAGGTTCTGAGTTCGAACCCCTATCTTCCGGGTCTCTCCAGTAGTCTTACTGCGCAGGAAGGCTTTTCCTTCGCCGAAGACCACATCATACCCCTTATCCTCCAACATCGCTACTGAAATCAGGTTCTTCTTCAATCCAGGTACATGCATGACATCCTTTAAGACAAAGGGTTTACCAGACTCCCTCTGAAAGGATACGGTACCGATACCAGTCGCACCGTATCTACCGTCATCGCCCATCTCGATGTGCATACCCAAATCCTTGTCCTCCAGATCTGAGAACAACTCCCGATCTCCCGTCATATGAAATGACGCACCGCCGTCCAAGAACCACACCGATCCCATCACACTTGAAACCAAGCATGCAATCAGTGAAAAGTCAAGCTCGAACTGTGAAGCCAAAGCTTCTCCATCTGCAGATCTTCCCGCTTGCTTGTTCTTCTTCTTCTTTTGACAATTGGTAGCATAATGTCCGTGATCATGGCAGTGAAAACACTTCACTTTCGCCATATCCTGCTTCTTGCCCTTTGCACCAGAATGAGAGGTTTTCTTACCCTTCCCCTTCTTTTCTTTGGACACCAAAGCGCAATTTTCTTCATCAGCTCCCTTTGATGAAGATCCATCTCGAGTAGTCCTCCTTATCTCCTCCTGCATGAGATCCGCCCAAAGGCGCTCCCATCCCGGCAGCTTCTCCCGACCATTGACACTATCTTGATATGAGTGCCAAGCCTTCTAAAGACCAAGGAGAGCCAGGTCGACCATGTCCTCGTCTTCGACAGTCACCCCCACACTTCCCAGCTCATCTCTGCATTGAGTGAACTTCGTGAGGTATTTGGCGATACTGTCGCCCTTCTCCATCTTGATGTTCCCGAGCTTATCTTTGAGCGCCAGCTTCCTTTGGTCACTCTTACTCTGGAATAGATCCGTCAAAGCTTTCCACATTAAATATGGAGTAGCCTTACCATGAAGGCCGGATACAATATGATCCTTGACGCCCTCCAACAGGATCCTTCGACATTTCGCGATCTTCTTTTGCCATGCATCGACCAAAGCTGCATCAGTGGGCTTTGGGACATCCGCATCCACGAACTCCTTCAGACCATTATCTTCTAACACTGCTTCCATGCAATCCTTCCATGCAACATAATTCGAACTGCCTTCAAGAGCATATTCGAGTCGCAAACCGTTGAAAGAAGACATTTTCAACACCGGCACCAAGAAAACAAAGCTGCTGCAAAATTCGAATTCCAAACTCCAAGCTCTATCGCTTTCGATCTACACTTGAGAACAAATTATTTCCAAATCAGAGATTGACTGCAAGGGGCGTTTACCAGACCTTTCACTTTCCGAAGAAAGATGAATCCGGAGGCTTCCTGGCCCGTATGCAGACTCTGTCCGAGGAAATAAGTTTGCAATCACCGTAATAGATCTCGACAATTAATCTCGCTCCGATACCATGTAGAAATTATCTGAATAAATCACTTATTCACTGAAGATTAACCTGGTCATATATCAATTTCGAATTGCATACATAACACATAACCTTCTTCTACAATTAATTGTCACATGCGGAAATAACAGAAGCAATCTCACATCAAATCAATCACACATTAACTCAGTATGTATGGGGAAAGCCTATAACTGAAAACCCCGCAGCTATTGTGTATATTATAATGGAGAAATCATGTAACCAAACAAGTACAATACTCCTCACAAGTACTCAGTACTTTCTCATAAAGTCACACACAATCTAGCTTAGTTTTGAACAAGTCACTAGTTCAAAACTCCCCGCCAATTGCCTTGCCTCTATTGCGCAATCATGGCCTGTATATGAAGAGATCCAAGGTTCGAATCCCCTTGGCTTGACTGCGCAATTGTCATGGACAATTCCTCCAAGTGTAATGCAAATCCCATGCAAAACTGATCCTCCAACTAATAGCTTTACTCACCCTTTCATCTACCTCTTCCACTGGTCTCCACTGAACTGATCATGCACTGTAGTGAACTGAAGTGTTCTTGAGTTGAATAATGAGTTACTAATTAGTGAATTAAATAATATTTAATTCACTCCACTCATAACTAATTGATTAGCTAGTTAAACTAATCTCAACTAGTTCAACTAAAATAAACAGAACACAACTCCACTATCTGTCTCGTTAACTCCTCCAAAACTTCTGCCACTGAAGTCCAACTGAAGTCAACCATGCAAGATGCCATCAAACCCTAGGAACCACGTGATTCCTCTGTCAGTTGCATGAGCCACCTCCATGACTCGAACCGAAGTGCTCCAAGAGAGTAAACTGCTGTTTATAGTCAAAATATTATTAAGGGTAAATAATATTTGACTTCCATATTTTTAGGAGAGGCAGTCTAAAAATAGCCTGGGACCTAAAAATAAGGGTCTCATCTATTTTTACCGACATGTCGCATACTTCAAGAATCTCACCTGGAATTCCCAAATTATGCTCCGTATGTCTAAAAATAGACATAGTCTAAAAATAGACTTTGCGCCAGAATTTGCCTGCGGGCCCACTTAGTGAAGGTGACTTCATTTCACTAAGCTCCATCATCTTGCTGCATTCTCAACAATTTCAATCTACATACATAAAAACCAAGTTACTTTTCAAATAGAGTTATCCATCTAATCCTATCATTATCTAATATCATAAACCCTTTTGAGAGAGCCCTATAAGACTGAAGAGGCTAAGCTTCTATCAAAATCTGGTTTGAAACAATTACATAGAGTTGTCTGCTTAGCAGCCAATCAAGTGCAATAAGTGATAACACTTGAGTTGAAAATATTTGGGTAGGGTCCATAGGAAAGTAGAAGCAGATGAAGTATATTATTATCATGGATCATTACCCTTGCTACATTGGCCCATAATATTTAGTAACAAAAGGATCAGTGTCAGTTGATGGAGTCAGCTCTCGAGCAACAATTACAGGCTAGTAGTAGTCAGAGACTCATGAGACAATTGTAACTTAAATACACAGTTGATTTAGTATTTTGGATGCTTCTCAGTTGCATTTTAAGCAGTATAAACAACAAAAATGAGAGGGATATGTGTTATAGTACTTTATTATAGGAGAAAAATTGGGGTTGTGAATAACCCTTTTCTTTCTAAGAGGGAGTGTTGAAATTGTAGTAGAAAAGGCTTCATTTGACTTGTACCTTAGTCAAATGGAGATATTCGATTTTCCACATCAGTAGGATGACTTAGATTGCAATTAGTTGGAGTGACATGGCTTTGTCTCCTAGTTAAGTAAGTAAATTTGGGTTATAAGCCAGAAGTAAAATTGTGCATGGGTTGATTTCTAATACATAACAATCTAGTGGAGTTATTGTTAGTTAAACTCAGTTATATGGCTCTAGTCATTAGTAGAGTCATTAAGAGTTCAGTGGAGTAGTTATAACAATTTTTAACTCACTGATATCTCATTTTACTGATCAATTTACTAAAAATAGACCTGGTCATGCATGGAATTTGAATTTTCTAGTTGAGTGGAGGAAAAAAGCACAATTTTATATATTTTTGTATACTAGTTGAGTGTACAGGCATTGCATCAGGGCAGGTGATAAATTCCTTTAGGAAAATGCACAAGGAAATAGGGATTTATCCTATTTTTTAGGGGTTAATTTCCTCAAGGACTGCACAAGTAGATAGTATGATAGATGAAGCCTATTTTGGCTAAGTATTGGTAAAAGCAGGTTAGTGAGCAAGAGATCAAAATTGAAGTGCAGGGTGTGCTTCAGGATTGAATAAATACATTGTAATTGATCCATATTCTCATTTGAATTAATGCAAATAAGTGGAGGGTATTTTCCCAGTTGGGTTCCCCTGTAAAATCATTGTGTACCTTGTGTTTTTATGGTTGCATGCTATTGCATGTGTTTCTATCGTGTCTCTTGATTTCAGTTCAATTTCATTAATAGTAGAAAATTTCTTGCAATTTATACATAAGGATGATTCTTTTAATAATACTACTTCGACATTTTCAAAATGTAGTGGGGTCTTTCCCACAAGAGGGATGTTTCTAATAGTTTAGGAATCATCAGAAAACAATGCAAGATGATCAATGGAAAAAATTCCCCCTTGGTGAGGGAAAGTAATCATCCGAAAGTAGGATGAGACTATAACTTCCATATCATAAACCAAAGTATGAACTAGTACGAGGATATAATCGAAAGGCCCATCAATGACTTCGACCTCTATTGAGATCATCTTACCAACTAATTCCACTGGAAAGGAATTGTATAATTTCGTAAGGCTCAAATCCTCTTCCATCAAAGGATTTGAGTGTCGTTGGTGACTGAGTAATGGAAGGAGAACCTAAATCTTTCCAACATGAAATTGACATGATGCAAGTAGAGGCACCTTCGTCCACAATGGTGTGAAATAAAATTTCACCTCTAACCACAACTTGAATCATAAGTACAAGTTGGGGAGGAGGTTTAGATGTATAATTCTCTTGATTAAACACAATGAGACCCGAATATGAGGGATCCACTCCTCCAGTGGCTGCTAATAACAACTTCTTCTGAGCAATATATTTCTACAAAAGATCAAGAGTGGACATAGTTGAAGGAGCTTAGGATAAATCTTCAACTATATTATAATTTTGTGCAGCTCTCACATGGGGGTTGAATGATGATTTACGAATTACCCATTTGGGAGGTTTAATCGTCAGCTCAATAGAAATTTTCTTGATTTGGAGAGAACCATATGTGGATGGAGTAGAAATGGAAGGTTGGTCGATAACCTTTCCAGTTGAAGGATTCAGATTTACATAATGTTTGTTTCTAGTGGCCACCAAAACATCTTTCTAACACATAAAAATAATGTTTTGAGAAGAGGGAGATGGATCTTGTGCAACCGCTTTCGCCTCCTAGTTGGGGAAAGGATCCATTAACATGAAAGGTGCAGTGGATGCGAATTTCAAAAAATGATTAATTTCTACTTAGTGCGAAGATTCCTTGGTAAAATTCTCGTCATTACAGATTAGACAAGGGTAACAAGGCTTATGCTTCCCATCAGGAGACAAATTATTCTGCTTATCCTATGGAGTGTTTTCCTATTTTTTCTTACCTTTATCCTTTTTCTTAATTCCAGATTTATGAGATTTTCCCTTCATAGATTGAAATATGTTAACCTCAAAAGTACTCACATGAGCAGGATTAGAGGGGATTTAATTGGTCATAGTTGGAGCATATTTCAAATTAGTTTCATTAGAATATTTTCTCAGTGAATGTTGACCGAGATAACCAATCACGCCATCAACAACACATGATTCATTTTAGGGAGTGGTTGGAATAGTATGAAAAGGTCCCAGATCATTAGGTATTTTATAATAGAGTGTGTTGGATTGGGTATAGATCAAATCCAGATATGGATCACGAGCAATGAATTTCTCTTCAGTAACAACTCCACCTTTGGAAACATCCTCATGTATAACAGACAAGAGGGATTTAATTAACCATTTTTCCAACAACTGATCAGGAATATAAGTTTTGACTAGGCGACATTGATGCCTCCCCTCATGTATATGGCTAGATATATGAGTAGAGTTAGCTTTATTTAAGGAGGTAAAAAGCACAGTTCCATTTTCACAACGAATAGTTAATCGGAAGTGGGTTAGAAACTTGGTTTCCAATGCACTAAAGTTTTTAAATGAAGCTCTGGGTAATTCGACATACCACTTATCTGTCAAACCGGTAAGAGTTCACCTGGAAAGGCGTAAAGGAATGGAGTCATCATTCAAGGAGTTCAACAAAAACCATACATGATAGGTCATGAAATTATTTGATGGATATTGGGCTAGGGTTTCCGTTAAATTTCAGAATTTCACTCGAAAATTTGGTAGGAAGAGTCAACCACCAAGGAGAATGACAAATTGGATCATTTATTATCCAGGATAAATATGTTAACTCAAGAATTGTAATGAATGGTAATGCATATTAAAGTCTATTTAAGTAGGTTGACCTTGTGGATAAATTTTAACTGGTGGTGGAGGGTATCCTGGATACGATGGAATGGGTTTGAGTTGTCGACACTTTCATTCCACTGGGTTAAGGAGGAGTTTGATAAATAGGATAACCGGAACCATGTTTCCTAGTTATATGAACCTTGGTAGGGTTGGAAAGGTTGACTTTACAATTTGTTGGCCTTAATAAGGCATTTGTGGTATGGTTTTTTTTCCAAAATCATTTGTGGAATTCCTTGGAATGGTTTCCGAGATGGAATTTGTATCATTCCAATACTAGGTTGATTGGTTGGAATCTATGGCATGCTTTGAATAGCTAGGTTAACTTGAATATATGGAATAGTCTAACAAAGTGGGTTAAATGGATTTTTAATACACCTTGAATAGGATGTGTAGAGGTGATTTGAGAGATCACCTATACCATTTTCCTAGTTTTTATTCAAGATACAACCTAAAAATGTTAACTCACTTGAGATGTAACTGGGAAGGTTGAGGTATGGATTGAACAGATGGACAAGTAGGAACCTAAGGCATAGCCATAGGAGGTTGAGAGGTCATTATTTGAGTTAATACCAAACCGGGTTGTGCATGCGAGGTGGGATTCCAAGGAGGAGCAACCATCCTTGGAAATGGATCACATATAGGAAGAGGACTTGTAACAGGCAGGGCACCAATTTGTAACACCTGATCAACAGATAGGAACATGGCAACAAAGGTTCCCCCCTAGATAGAGGATAAGGGGTATAAGGAATAAATTTCCCACCAACGAGAGGGTACCCAATATAGGATGGAGTGGGTTGTTGTGGATGTCCTAAACCACTAATAAACAATCCTTGTTGCTGATATACTAGATTTAGAGGTGTAATAGGTTTTTAGATGCTTGGTAAAATTAAAATAGATAGAATTACAAATGATGAGGATAAATGTAAAATTCCATGGACTAGTGGATGTACCAGAAAAGGTTCCAGACAATGATTATTATCCAAGTGGCATATATGGACCACCATATAAGTGAGTTTCAGGTGAAGTGGCAAACAAAGAAGTCATTGCAAATTTTATAGATTCAGTCATAATGGCAGATACTGGTTGAGAAATCGTCGAGGACTCAGACATAATTAGAATTCTCAAAGGATTTTTTTGAGGAAAGTTCAAAGGTGAATTGAAACGAGGAGTTGAATATAAAGGAGATTGAGTTTGAGTGATAAAGGTAAAGATAGGAAAATATTGGTACAAAGGAGGAAAATATTTTTGTAATGGTATACGAATAGGATTTTTAGGGCTAGGAGAATCCTCTTCAGTACTCTCCTTTATGCTCAGTAATCCAAGTGGAAGGGGTTCTTCTTTAGTTCCCAAAGACAAAGGTTGTGTGTGAGATGAATACATAGTTCCTGAAGTGACCGGTTTGACAACTTGAATTACCTTAGATTGAAATTATAACTCAAGAAAGTCGGGTTCAATGAATTTAGGTTCCAATGAATCGAAAACTTCATACTGAGTGGTTTCAATTGTTTTAACCTCACCAATTTCCAAATAGGTAACTTTAGGGTCGATACTAATGGGAAATGATGATTCTGGTTGATTAACTTCAGATGTGGTTCCAAAAGGGGTAGCTTCAGAAGTACTAGGTTCAATAGTTTTTTTTCTTCTTGTTCTTATGACATTTTGGTATTGCCTCTAGAGGTAGTGGAGGCAATACTTGCATTCTACTGAACAACAAATATTTTCAGGGTGTTCTTCCATGGTAGATTAATTAGTTTTAGAAATTGAAAACACAAATAAAGAAAAATAGGGGTAACTAGGAAAAATAGTTTACAAAGTCACCATGAAATAAAATATACCCTTGTTGGTACGTGCATGTAATCCCCCCGAATTTTGTGTTAGGTGTATCATAGTTAACAAGGCATCTGACTCGGTTACCTATGGCAGGATTGCAACCTAATGGGGACTTCCAAAATATACCCGGAGGTATGTGGAAGCACAATCCGTAGTAGTGCTATCTAATGCCTTATGTATGATGGGAAGTATCCCTATATACTCCTCAATCATGGAGTGCCATTTCGATATACCTGAGGGTAAGTGGAAGAATGATCCTATATACTTGGATTTATGTGGAATACCGACCACCTCCAAAATGTAACACAAATAAATAACGACAACTCCTATGTTTAACAACGTCGAAACACATCTTCTATCCTAGACCACTATGTGTGTCACTAATTTTCCAAATGATCCTTAGGTTAATTGAATAAATTTTAAAGTTGATCTTGATTTAAGTTTCAATTTCAAGGCTCACAAAATGAATTCACCTATACTTCCTATAATGCAACTAGCATGATTAAAATAACTATTTTCGTTCAATGAAGATATATCTAAGGGAAGGAAGAAGTTTCAAACAATGATGAAGCAAACAAGAACTTCCTAATTAATATTTCCAAATGTACTATTTAAATTCAATTCAAAGCCCTAATGCATGAATAAAATGAATTATTTTCTTTTATTTTCCTTTTCAATTTTTTAAATGCAATGAAAAATGAGAAATGACTAGATTATTGAATCAAAATAATTCACATAGATTGGAATTGTAAATGAAAATTTATTTTATCAAATCAACAATCAATCCAAGTGATAAAAAACCTTATTTGACAAGAAAAGACCGAAAACAAACAAACTCACATCAAAAGGAAATCACACTCAAATTTTAAACACATTGATGGCTTTACAGAGACATAGACCAATTCAGAGACTCATGAAAATACATTGTATCAGAAAATAACTCAAAGAAAGTCATACAAATGAAAATTTTTCATCCTATAGGGACCATCACAGGCAATATATGACAACCGGTGTGAGTAATCACACTTACATAGAGAGACTAGTGTGTTGGGTCTCTCTTTCTCATACTAGAAAGCGCGTTGGGTCTCTCTTTCTCATACTAGAAAGCGCGTTGGGTCTGATTTTGTTCAAAAGATGAAACACAAACCCTACCAAGATTATAGAATTATATTTTCCTAAGACTAGTAATTGTTTGAACAAGTAAATTGAGTCACTTAGAAAGGTATTAAAAGACTAGGCAAAACAAACCACTAAAGGAACACCTCGTTCTCGAGTATGGTCTCCAAGTTGTTTGACGAATAATTCCCTTCCGCGGGCATAAGTGAACTACCTAGATCTAGTGGCTTGATCTAGAAACAATAGAGGAAAAAATACCTATGCTTTCCTTAGAGAAATTAGAACATGGAGGAAATACCTACCTGGAATCCAATGTATGTTCTCCTCTTTTCCTTTCTTATAAGCTTTAGCTCCAACTCCAAATGCTATAAATGGAATCTGCAAAACAAGAAAAACAAGCAAGAAAAATACAACATACAGATATCATGTACTAACATCTATAAACAATGAGTCAATAAGACATTGCAATACATATTCATTAATGATACATAAGTATAGGAAATAAAATCACTTTTTTTTATTAATGAAAGTAGGAGAAGTTACAACCATTTACAGATCTTGACCTTGTAGATGTATCCCAATTATCTTGTCCTTCCTTTGACACAAAGCAAGCCTTTAATAAAATCTCAAGTGCATGGATGTATGATGGATCCTTAGGCACAAAGAAACAACATGAGGGCATAACGAAGAGTCTCCAAAATCCAACCTAGACTCTATATGAGGAAATGAATTCATATGGTAAATAGAGTGGTTTGGGATTTACCAATCTAGAAATTAGATCAAGATATGAAGGATGATAAGTTCTAGGGATAAGAGATAATACATAAAGTATAGGAGTTCGAGATATTGATCTAACAGTAAATAGTTAAAACCACTCAGGAAGATTTGGAAAGAGAAGATTCGAAATTATTAATTTTATTTTTATCGAAATTCAAGAGCCATCGCACTTACTGTGAAGGAAACATGCATTGGTCAGTGAAGATGTTCTGTGTAAAACTTCCAACAATGCATGTTGCATTAAGGGAAAGTGTGATGGGGAAAAATTATGTTTTTAAGCTATTTAACCCATAATTCTTGGAATTTTTGGAGAGAAGATGTTATAGGATTTGCAAGGGATAAATTCAAAGTGTCAATGGATGTTGATTGTACCAAATCAGTACTAATTAGTGAAACCAACCAACAAAGGAGTACCCCTGAACTGTTATGTATCCCAAATTGAACTACACCTTGAATATGTAAAATCATCCTTTTTGTTTCGTTCCAATGACTTTCATGTGGTGTTTTCATATACTAAGCAAAAATATCAACACCAAAAGAAATATTAGGACAAGTGTGATTCAAATATAATAGGCTACCAACTAATTGATGTTACAAAGTGGTATCAACATCAATTGTAGTGTAGGTAAAAGTAAGTTTGACTCCATACTAAAAGAGAGAATGGATTGATTTATAGTCTTCCATGTGAAAACAATGAAGAAGGCCATGTGCATACTCATATTGGGAAAGATAAATTCCTTCCCTGGTTTGCAAGACTTGGAGGCCAAGGAAACAATGTGAATATATTAATTCTATCATTTCAAACATTGTATTAAGGCTTGAATTCACATGCTTTAAAATTTTAGGGTTTCTACTAGTGAGTATAATTTCATCAATATAAAGAAAAATGATTATGAGACGACTTCCTACTTTCTTAGTGTAGAAAGTGGGGTCAAAATGACATCTAGAGAAACAAATGTCAAGAATAAAGGTATCCATTTTTTCATATTAAGCTCGAGAAGATTGTTTAATACCATAGATATTTTTATTAAGGAAGAAAACAATACCATAATCACTTTGAATACGGTCAGGACATTATTCCATGTATAATTCTTGTCGTAGATCTGATTACAAGAAGGAAAATTTAAGATCCATATGATGGAACTCGCATCCATGTGAGACAACAAGGGCTAGAACAGGGTGTATGGAATTATTTTTGGCAACATGGAAAAAGATTTCATTTTAGTCAATTGCTTTAACTTGAGAGTATCCTTTAGCAATTAATTGGGACTTATGTCTTTCAACACTTCCATATGATTCATACTTAGTTATTTATACCCATTTACACATGACAATTTTTCTTTCTTTTGGAAGAGGTACAAGTTCTGAAGTTTCATTTGCCATCAAGGACTGATATTCTTAATTCATTGTTGTTTCCCAATCTGGATGTCCCAAAGCTTCTACAAATGTTTTCTCACGAGTCTTTGAAACTTAAGCCAATAGAGAGGAGGCTAGATGGAACTGTGAACAAGTACAAAATTAATCTATAGGATCATCAACATGGTCACTAACTACATCATGATGTTGAATGGACTCATTTAGGAACTTGTGGTGCCAGTGTAGGTTCATGTTGAATGGACTCATTTGGAGGAATGTGAGAATGAAGAGGTGGATTTTCATCATTAGTGTCATCATTTGAAGAAGAAAACAAAATAGGAAGATAAGGTGGCACAAATGTCGAATATGGTTCGGAGGTTGAAGAGGGCACAACTTTCGAATTAGGCTTGCAGGCCAAAGAGAGTGAAAATGTCGAATTAGGCTTGCAGGCCAAGAGATTTTTATCAAATTTAACATCTATTTGAATTATTATTTCATTGGAGTGAGGTTAAATAAGTCTATAAAATTTTATATCTTTAGAATATCCAACAAAAATACACTTCTCACTTTTAGCCTATAAGCCTTTCCTATTTTCATTAGGAATGTGAGACCATGTTACACTGCCAAAGATATGTAAGTGGGTTACATGTGGATTAATGTTATTCCATGCTCCTTCTAGTGTTATATTGCTTAAATACTTTGTGGGAGTGCAATTTACTATGTAATTTGCACAGTTGATGGCTTCTTCCCAATAATGAATATTTAATCCCTTAGATTGAATCATACAACTAGCCATTTCTTTTAATGTGCAATTCTTTCTTTTAACAACACCATTTTGTTGCGGTGTATATGGAATGGTTTGTTGCATTTGAATGCCCTATGAAATTCATTAAGTTGTGAATTTATTGTTGGCATATGTACCTCCATTATCTATTCTTAACCTTTGCAGTTGATGTCTATATTGTTTTTCTATAAGGGCCTTGTAGACCAAGAATAAGTCAAAAAATTTGCTCTTAAGTTTTAAGAAATAAACCCAAGCGTGTTTGGAGAATAATTTAATGACGGTTAAGAATTATTTGAACCCATAGATGGAAGGAGAAGAAAGTGGATAATGTAAATCACTGTGAACAAGCTACAAAGTGGTTGAGGTGTGGCAAGATGCACATTTTTCAAAACTATCCTAGTGATGTTTGTTGAGAACATAATTGGAACAAACACCATATTTGCAAGAAATGAGAGGAAGACAAATTTCCATATTTTGTTGACATGGTCACTGCACTGAGAAATAGTTTAGTTGGCCAAATCACTCATGCCAAAGTTTGCTCAAGTTATCATTATGGCTAATAAAAACTGAGGGAAAAGAGGATGACCCAAAGTTGTCAAACTTATACAACCAAGAAATATAATCAACTCTTTGTTTTATGGAAATACAAACCTACGGATAAGTATGATTTACCTAAGTGGGTGGTTCACTTAGAACAATAGAAAGAAATATATTTGACCGTTTACTTAAAGTGAATAGATAAAGGGAGAGAAACCTACTTGTAATATGTTCTCTTTCCCTTGCCTCCCTTCTTCGATTTCATCGTTATCAATCCAAATTAACTTGCTTGATTGATACTTTCCATGGAAAAAAAAGACAAAAAACAACATAAAGGCAATACGATCTATTCAAGTTAAACAAATTGAATCTATTAAACTCATTAATACACATATAACATATTGACACATGCATTAGGAAAGGAACACATGTTTTTATTATGAAGTAGAAGGAAGAGTACATCCAGTTGATTGATTCACTTTCACTCATCCAACTTGAGTCCCATCCTCATCACATCCAGCATCAACAATCCAGCAGCATCACAGTACATGCACAACACCTTCAAGAGTTGATATCTCACCAGCATAACTCTACTTAACACAAATCCTTGCCCTCTTGTGCACTATGTTCAGTGCTCTATTTATAAGTAGATGGAGGTTGTTTGAAATAAATGAATCATTGAATGGATTTCCTAAAAATGGATGAAGAGGTTTCCTTGTTCATGGGAATAGGAGGATATGAGGTTTAATGACTTCATGGGTTCCAAATTCGAGGCTATTAGAGGAGGTGAGAGTTGGAACAAATTTTAGAAGTCACCACAAGTCGGGGAGATTCCCAGAATCCAATGAAAAATTCGCTCCCAGTGGGCCAACACACTCCAAAGTGGGCCTAGATCCTTTGCAACACAACCTTGCATGGGAGTAGATGCTTTGCAAAGCAGTTAAAACTGTCCAGGGGTGCGTTGATGGCTTGATAGGGCACTTCAACTGGAATCTAAGTAGTGAAACTTTCATGAAGGAAGACCATCAATGTGATGACTTGTTTAGGGCATGTAGCAACCAATTCAGAGTATGATAGACCCTAATTAATACTGATATGTGTTTTGGGATGATGCCCAAATCGACCTGTAACACTCTTCATGTGACAAGGACATGCTTAGGATCTTTTAAATCCTTAATTACAACTTGGTTGATCCAGATCTTGGGGGGAGGCCCCCAAGATCTAAAAAATTGAAATGCTAGAAGAAAAGAGGAGAACACATAGTAAGAAAAACCACAAAGAATTTTTTTAAAATTAAAATAGAGAATAATTGTAAAAGCTACATTGTGGTGGATAATATGTCCTTTTACAAAATGAGATAATTTTTTTTAGCTACAATACCACAGGTAAAATCCATGGGTGGGAAATACCATGGGTGAATGAATACCATGGGTGGATGTCACTTATAATACCAAGGGTAAATTCCATGGGTGGATAAATACCATGAAAATATGGATACCATGGGTGGATGCTACTTACAATACCATAGGTAAAGTAATGCCATGGGTGGATAAATACCATGAAAATATGGATACCATGGGTGGATGCTACTTACAATACCATAGGTAAAGTAATACCATGGGTGGATGTTACTTACAATACCAAGGGTAAATTCCATGGGTGGATGCTACTTACAATACCATAGGTAAAGTAATGCCATGGGTGGATAAATACCATGAAAATATGGATACCATGGGTGGATGCTACTTACAATACCATAGGTAAAGTAATACCATGGGTGGATGTTACTTACAATACCAAGGGTAAATTCCATGGGTGGATAAATACCGTGGGTGGATGAATACCATGGCTAGATTCAACTTTCCATTCATATCATTCCTCCCTCCTTAAGAAGCAATGGTCCCCATTGCGTGAAGTTCCCTCTTGAAAATACTTTTCTAATTATGAAGAGCCACTGAAGAGAAGGGTTTTGTGTGGTTAAACCATAACCATGATGAACAGAGATCCGAGAATAAATATACCCTGTAACGCTTGTGAAAAACTATGATATTGAAAATGTGCAGCCTAGAAAATGGATTTCGATGAAGTGTGGGTTTTTTTATGACCCATAACCATGAAAAATGAAGATTCAGGGATAGAGAAACCATGTAATGCTTGTGACTTACTATGATACTAACAATGTGCGGCCTAACAAATGGACTTCGATGACAAGGATTTTGTATGGTTGATCTGTTAGGGTCTCTGTAATTTAGTAGAGTGGCAAGACTAAATGCTGTAGAGCCTACATCAGAACCACTTTGGGATTCTAGGATCTAACCCTCCTGAATCCAGAGAGGGATCTCTCTGTAAGTGCAAAGATTTATTTATCTCTTAAGGTTTTAGTATGATGTTAGGCTAGTTATTAAGAACAAGGGTTTTTTGTTTGTTTGGTTGAGTATGATCTTTAATTGGATGGAATATCACAAAATGAAAGAGTTCCGAAGAGTGAAGATGCAAGTGTATTGAGAAGTGTTCAGTAGATAGGATTAGTATGAAACAACTTTAAACCATTGGGAAATGGAGTCATAAAAGGTTTTAATTGTGCACAAATTTCAAGAGTGGTACAAGGGGCAAGTCATCTATATCAAAATATCCTTTAGATTAAATGATGGGGTGGAACATTAAAAGTGTTGAGAAAATGGAAAAAGCCAATAATTTCAACAAGGATTTATCAACTTACCATACAAGAAAAGCCTTTTTGAGTAACTGTTTGAAACCAGCCAAAGGACAGGGCTAACCATAGACTTCTTTGGACAAGCTTGTATTAAAGCTAACTTATCAGACAACAATTCAGTAATCTCACTAAAGTACTTTTAGAAGGTATGAAAACAGATAAGAAAACGAAGTGTAGCTTAAGATCAGGTCAGATGTATTAAAATCAAGGCACATAGCACCATACTCTTTAGGAAACTTTTCAAACAAATTTTGGAAGAAAAGAACAGAAAACTGAGGCAAACCATAAATTTTTTAGTTTAACTCTGTAACTGTCAATGATATCATTCAAGAACATAACTGAGTTTTGCACATCAAGACATGGACTAACCAACATTCCTTGACAATGTTTACACTTAATTCAAGTCATTCCCAAATATCACAATTAGCTGAAAACATATAGATAAAGCTTATTAGTGAGAGTAGGGTAATTTTAACAGTAAATCGTAGCTCTATGCTTGCTGCTCTTTATCAAAGAAAAGTGAAAAAAATGGCATACATGAAAGGAAAACAATAACAGTAAGAATTACTTCACCAATGATATAGACTAGGATCCCAAGGATCAACTTGTATATTGATTGTCAATCTAGTTACAAACTACATGTCCAATGTTTCATCACAGCTTCAAACTTCTCTTCTCAGCCTATCTTCTTCAATTACTTAACAGAGCTTCAGAGCTTCAGAACTTATTTACATTCAACAATGATTCGATATAGCAACTATTAAATCAAATTACAACAACCAACCAACAATCTCTCATCTTCTAAGGAATTATTTATATAAGAAAGAGGAGGTGGAAAGAAAGGAAAGGGCAATCTGTTCAATTAATACAAGTTAATGCTTCTCTGTCTTTGAGGGGTTCAATAGAGAATATTTCTGATATTTTCTCTGTATTAAATGGTTTTCATTAAGTTTTTTAGCTACTTGGTAGATTTTGTTGACCTTAAAACTCTTTAAGCAGGTTGGCAATAACTCTGGCTGTCTTTAAACAAAATATCATTGACTAGGCAATAACTATGCCTTCTTTTAATTTATGGAAGTTGTAGGTGGCACTTTTGGTAGCTTAAAGGATATTTTAGCCTCTGATGTGGCAGTGGAGGCTTCTTTCGACTGATATATCTCTCAATTTTTATAAACACAGTGATTTATCCTTTGATCTGCGTGTAGGCTTAATTAAGCCTTGATCTTCATCTTCGGGTCTTCATTCTGATACACTTTGTTGTTTCTTTTTTATATAGGTGGCTTTCTGCTATTGGAGGGTTTCTGTTAAACCATGGATTGTGATCCAATTGATTTAAACTTGGATTTCAAACCCGCAGTTCCCTTTCTTCTTTGATAAAAACCACAAAATCGTTACTCTGGGCCGAAAATGTCACCTGACTGTGACTGTGGAAATTCTCAGAACAACCACCATTAAACCCAACAAAAAACACAACAAATCGTTCAGAAACCCTGCGGATATGGATTAACTGCATTCAGAGGTTCAACGGAGGTGGCAGGAATGCTTGAGGACGAAGAAATGCAGTGGTGGAAGACATAAAACTGGGCAGAACAACTAACCAGGCTCGCATTTGAATTATGGCGTGAATATGAAGAAGGGTGGTTTTGGGAAAATCGGCAGTAGTTTTCGCGAGGGCTCTGGGCGGTAAGCAGAATTAGCCGAATGGAATGCGATATGACTCATCAACCGACACATCGATTCTTAAAACCACTTTTATCGTGTGGAAGTAGCGCATTGTGGAAAGGGGCCAAAAATTACACGATATAGCTTTTCGGCCGTTGGATCATCGTCGGTAGATCTGACGGTGCGGATATCACGTGACAGGGGATAAGATGTGCGGACGAGGAATGCAGTGGGACCACAGTTTGCGTTAGCATTTTTGTCGCAGGGCGAATGGATTAAATGAAAAGTCGAGTTTATTGGGTTAAGTCCCAATCGTTAGATCTGATGATCGGGCGGTTGAGATTCAATAAAGGGGTGGAGTTTTGAAAGGGAAAAGGGATGACAGATGAAATGAGGAGAAGGAAAGGTGGCCCGATAGCCGTTGATCAATTTATATCAACGGTCCAGATTCATTTAAAATCATAACGTCGGAAATGACAAAATAAACAGAGGGAAAGGTTTTTTGCATGAAGGCTTATGTTCTAAGCGCCCGATTGTGGGGCTTTAGGACATATGAGGAAAAGGGGTTAAAAGCTATAAGCCCTTGGTGGCTTAACACATTTATAATGTAAAATACCATCTTTAGGCTTAAAACAAGGATTTTAAAGCCAAAATGAGGGTTCCAATAGATGAAAGAAACGGTTTTTAAAACGAAATAAGGGGAAATATAATGTTTTAAGAGGGTTTTGATGCTTTTTAGGGGTTAAATGAAAGGTTTTTAGAAGGATTTGTGAAAGGGAAAAATGGGTGAAAATGGAGAAGTGAAATGATGGAAAATGGAGCCTCATGAACAATTTTTCTTTTGGTAAACAACAAGGTCCTTGAGGGCTAATAGTGAAACAACAGTGAAGATTAATACCAAGGATAAAGGACATCATAAGACTTCAAGAACTCACAATTTGGAAATGAATTGTTTCTTGAAGGCCACCATTTGATATAACAAATTTTATAGGTGGCTAACAGTGGCTCCACATGGGGATGGCATCTTCTTGAAGGTGTCAAGAACTTCAGACAATTTTCTCTGGAAGCTGATCAGTGCCTTGCACTTTGATAATCTTTTTATTAGTTGCTAACAAAAATGACTTAGAACTTGATATATCAGCGAAAAAGTATTTCCCAAACATCTACCTACAAAACCTACTTCCTAACATTTTTTCTTCAGAAGGTGCACTTGGACTTGCCAACCTTTTCACCAATCATTTTATTCTTTTATTGAAAACATAAAACTAGTCTAAGTCTACTCTTATTTCTCCATGAGTTGAACTTGTTAGCCACCTATAAAAATTTGCCATATCAAATGGTGGCTAAAATCTTTTTAGCCTTTAAGAAACAATTCATGACCAAATTTTTTGTTCTTAAAGTCTTATGATGAACGCTATCCTTGAGTTCACATTCACTATTGTTTCAATCATAATCCTAAAACTCTGCTGTTTGCCAAAAGAAGACTACTTAAAAACCCATTTTTCCCTTCATTTTACCCCTCCTTTCACTCAGAAATAACCCCATTTTTTATCCCCTCTTCCTCCATAAAAATTCTCCAAAATACCTTCATTTGGTTTCCAAATCAACCAAAACCCCTTTTAAAACCTTTTATTCCCCTTTACTTGGTTTTAAAATTCCCTTTTTCCTCTACCGAAACCCTCAATTTGCCTCAAAAACTCTGTTTTTAAGCCTAAAAACAATCCAAAAACATTATAAATGTCTTAAGCCCCTGAGGGCTTAACTCCTGTGGCCCTTCGCTCCAGAAGACCTTAGGCCCCACAACCGGGCGCTAAAGGGACTTAAAACTCTTTCCCGAACCTTACTTTCCTTTGTTATTCCATAAAACCCGACCTTTCTTTGTTTTTCAATAAAACCCGATAGTTTGAAGTTTCAATGAATATTGACCGTCGATCTAAACCGATCAATGGTCATTAGCTAAAATCGCATTGCAAATCCAAATCACATCACAAATATAAAATCGCATCGCAAATATTCATTTGACGCATATTTATGGTTCATTTCCTGCCACCAATGCGATCCTGCGATCATTTCTCCATCATTGATCCGATCCATTAAAACCCAGATCCAACGGTCCATATCGCTCCTTCTCCAAACCCGCCGTTTCACCTTTTTCCTTTATGGTTAAATCTCCACCATCGATCTAGTTTTCAGATCGACGACTCTCACTCCATCGGCTAATCACAATCGAAGTTCTTCCCATCGAAAAATTGCAAGTTCCTTTGATCTCCTCCGATTCCAATCTTGCGATTAAATCGCAGCCATTGAAAAACACAAGAACCAATGGCCCATATTTAATCACGCTCCACCTTTCGCCCTCCGACATCACTCCCTGCGATTAAATGTCCATCGTCGATCATCCCTCTGATCCGATGGTCAATACACAATCGCATCAGAACTTTCCACTTTTCCTTTTGCCCTCCGCGATGCGATCCCAGATTTAATGTGGGCCGTCGATCATCTTTCTGATCCGACGGTCAATACGTAATCGCATCGAAAATTTCCCTTTGTGCCTTCCCCTTTCCTCCTCCGACTTGCGATCACCCCGATTGGATCTCGATCGTCCTTTTCATAGATCCTACGGTCCAGATCAAACCCGACCTTTATTTGTTATTTCACAAAGCCCGACAGTGTAATTCTTCGATGAAGATCCATCGTTGATATTTGCAGATCAACGGTCCTTATTGCA
The DNA here is from genome assembly GCA_034641835.2 of Pinus albicaulis. Lineage (NCBI taxonomy): Eukaryota > Viridiplantae > Streptophyta > Pinopsida > Pinales > Pinaceae > Pinus > Pinus albicaulis. The sequence goes on along the minus strand of CM076569.1, from coordinate 133,677,663 downwards.
CCCGATCTCCGCCCGACCCCCCGTCTCACATTGCTTTCATTACCCTGAGAAGTGATCTGGACTGTCCATCATTCAAATCCCACAGTTTAGATTAAACCCGATAGGCCCAACTCCTTTGGGACCTACCTCCCCCATCGATAGATCTCGACCGTCCATTCTTGAGATTCGACAGTCGGGATCTAAACCGCCTTTGACCTTGCCCACCATTTTCCGCCCGCGCATCTTACCCCAGTGTGCTCGTATTCCCACCATCAGATCTCTCCGTTCTTCATCCAACGGTTGAAACTCCATATCGCGTAATTTTGCGCCCGAACGTTAATGCCAAAAAATTACGCGATATGGGCGGTATTTAAAGGACACGTGTCGAGCGCAGACCCATATCGCATTTTTTTTTGAAAATTTTGAAACCACTTTGGGGCAGCGCGAAACCAGCGGTATTTTCAGTCGAAACCACCTTTCCCCATCGCATTAAATTTTGTCATTTAAATCTCCGCCGTTCGTTCTTTTCATCCAACGACCCAGATTTCATTAAAGCCCCAAGTCTTTGCTCCTTCGCTTATTCTCTTGGCCATCTCATCGACTATTTCCCATCGTAGATCTCCGCAGATCGACGGTCTTGATTAGATCTTTCCACAAATTCATCCGCCCACCGTCTGAACTCCCAAGCGCTCCATTACATGATCCTGACCGTTCATTACTCTGGATCGATGGCTCATATTACTCCCTCCATTTCATTTACCATCGCTCACTCTCCTGAGAATTTCACAAATGTCTCTCCACCGTCGGATCCTCTAATCCGACAGTCCCGATTAAAACCTTCCCCATTGCATTTGCCCTTCACCTATTTTCTAAAAGGCTCTCCTCGCCTGATCTCCACCGTTCATCTTATTTCATCCAACGGTCCCAACTTAATCTGACCGCCAATCACCCAACCGCCCCCAAATTGACCCCAGAAAGCAATCTTGGCCATTGGTTGATTTCATCTAACGGCCACGATTAATGCTCCCCTCCAAAGCAGCCTTTGACCTATTTATGCCAGATTTTTCATAAATTTGTTCGTTTTTTGTAGGTTTTCAAGGTTTCTCCACAGTTTTCAAAAGAAAAGAAGGCCGTGGATGATGATCCTTCAGGCCACTATTCATGAAGAAGATAAATCCGCAGGGTTCACATCATGATTTATCCATGCCTCATGAGCACTAATAACATTATAAAACCCTCTGCGCGCCTACAAAAGCAGCAAAACACAGTGAACCTTAATTAAATAAAGAGTATCAGCGTCAAAGGGTGAGATCAAAGCAGAAAACAATGTTTAAAGGTTATAAACATAGTTTTGAGGTATTAAGGCATGAATTCAACTATCAAAGGCCTAATCCACACAGTTAAAGACAGTATGAAGACCTGAAGACAAAAATTAAGCCTAATCAGACCTAAAACACATATCCAAGGCAAATTAACAGTGTTTTAGGTTAAAACAATGAGATCTATCAATCCGAGAAGCCTCCATTGCCACATCAGAGGCTAATTGAATCCTCTCCAGCTACCAAAAGCCACCTGTAGCCTCAAAGAAATCAAAGAAGACATATTTATTGCCTCAGTCAGTGAAATTTTGCCTAAAAGACAGCCAAAGTTATTGCTAAACTCGCCTCAAGAGTTTTAAGTCAACAAAATCTGCCTAGCATGCTTAATACTTAATGAAAATCAATTAATACAGAGGAAATATCAAAAATATTCTCCATTGAGCCCCTCAAAGGCCGAGAAGCATTAAACTGTATTAATTGAGCCTAAAGATATTTTCTCTCATCCCACCTCCTCATTTCTTCTATAAATACTTCTGTAGAAGATGAGAAAACGGTTGGTCATTGCATATCTGTTACCTGTAAATAGTTTTCTGAAGCTGCTGCAAGCTCTGTTTGTAATTGAAGATACCTAAGTTAAGATGAGAAGTTTGAAGCTGTAGAGAACCACTGGACTTGATGATTGTAACTGGTTTGAACATCAAATACAAGCTGATTTATGGGATCCTGGTCTATGTCAACGGTGATGTGTTTCTTATTGTAAATTGTTATTTTCATTTTATTTCCATTCTGTCCAATTTCTCTGATAAAGAACAGAAAATATAGAGCTAGGATTTACTCTTACAAGTACCCTACTCTCATTGATAAGCTTTATCTTCATGTTTTCCTCCAATCGTGTATTTGAGAATGATTTAATACAGTCCAAGCAGTTAAGGAATGTTGGTGAGCCCATGTCTTACTGTCTAAACTTCAAAAATTGTTCTTGAATGTTATTTTTAGTTTATGCTAAGTAGAGTTGAACTAGGGAAGTCTATGATTAGCCCTGTCCTCTAGTTTTATCTCCAAAGGTTGTATGAAAGTTTCCCTAAGAGTATGTTGAAAGCAGGCTAGGTTCAAAGTCCTTACCTAATCTTGGACTATTCTTTGTTTATCTTAAGTTTTGTCTTAAAAAGTTTGCTAATTAAAGTTGAACTAGGCAAGTCTATGGTTAGCCTTGTCCTCTAGTTTCTTCTCCAATAGTTGCTTTGAAAATTTCCCTTTGAATATGCTGAAAGTAGGATAGGTTCAAAGTCCTTACTTGATCTTAAGCTATTCTTTCTTGTGTTTTAAATTTTTTCTATTGAAAGTGCATCAAAATAAGGCTAGTTTCAAAGTACTTACCTGATATCAGGCTGCTCTTTGTTCTTCATCTGTTTGATCTTAATTTATTATTGTTTTCATTCCATAAAATCAGCTTAAAGATATCCTTTGACATAGATGACTTGCCCCATGGACCACTCTTGAACCTTGCTGTTTCAATTAAATCCTATTATGACTCCATAGCCCAATGGATTGAAGCTTCTCCAAGCCTATCCTATTAGCTGAATCATTCTTTCACTTTCATACAACCTTCACCCTTCATTTAGACTTCCTTCACCTTCATATATCTTTGCCCAACCAAAACAAACAAAAACCTTGTTCTTCATAACTAGCCTAATATCACACCTAAAAAGCCTTAAAGATAAATCAATATTTGCACTACCAAAGCAAATGGTAATCATGATAAAAATTATTTGAATCAGTGACAAACTAAGGAACCCTTAGGATTCTCATAAAGCTTATCAACCTTGAAGGAATCAACTAGTTTAGCCATAAGAGTAAACTTTTCTTTGTCTCATCACCATAGCTAAGTGTTGAAACAGGTTTAGGACACTTTTAGAACCCATAGGATTGAAAAAACTCAGAAAACCCAAAAATATTTCAGATTGGTTAATGGTGGTGGACCATAAAACATTTTACCTCCAAAAGAGCTAAAAATTTCCACCTAGTGACTCGAAAATCCAAAACAGACCAAAGAATCCACTGGGAAACCCATTACTATCATAATATCATATAAACTCAGTTAAGAAGACTTTAAGGATTAAATTTTTCTTGTTTAAAGATTAGTTAGCCTACTAAAAATTGTCATATTCGGTTAAAATTTTCTTGTTGTTGGGTCTGAAAAACAAATCATAGTGGCTTCTAGAAGAGTTCATAATAGAGCCTATCCTGACTCAAACCCTCCTAAGATAGTTGATAACCCTGAAAGAATACTTAGGAAGTCTCCTAAGGCCAAATCTTCAACTATTTTCAGACCATTCCATAGAGCTAATTCTGTCCCTGAAAACCTTACAGCTCTACAAGAATCACAAGTTGACTTAAGAAGCCCATTTAGAACTAGGTCACTTGATGATATAGATCAGGTAGATTTAGAGCCTTCACTTTCATCCTAAGATAGAAGTGAACATCCTGGTAGCAGAGAAACTACTCCACCTGATTCACATTTCCTACTTAATTTTGGTTTCTCTCATCCTAGATCTACTCAACAATCTCTTGCTGGTCCATCCACATCTGTTACCCTTACACCCACTGTTCAAACCACATCATTCCATCAAAATCCTCCCATTTTTCATCCTCCACCTGTAAACCCTCCATTTTTGCCACAACCTCATATCATGGCAACATGGTATGCCCCTCTAGTCCTTCCTTTACCTTTAGTCAATATTCCACAGGACTATCAGTCCAAAATACCATTATATGATGCCAGTGGTTCTACTACTACTTCACAACATGTGGATAAGATGAATGACTACTTTGACAGAAATGAGATTGATGATGAAACTGTCAAACTTATATTATTTGCTCAATGTTTAGGGGAAGAAGCAAGAAAATGGTTCAAAGGCTTAACCCCTCACAATATTAATGATCTCCAAGCCTTCCATCAGTTATTCTTAAAAAAATGGGAAGTTAAGAAAAACCCTCTCCAAATACTTTCGGACTACAAGAATCTCCATAGAAACAATGGGGAAAGTGTTCAAGCTTATTGCACTAGGTTCAATAGTGTGTATAATGCACTTCCCCTAGATCGGAAACCTCCACAAGGCTCAGCTTTAAACAAGTTCCCTGAAGGATTTGATCCTGAAATGGCCTATCAGCTTAGAGAAAGGGATCCTCTAACTTTAGAAGATATGCAGAAAGGAGCCTTAGCTGTGGAAGTAAATTTAATGGAGAAAAGAGCAAGAATGAGGAATGAGAAGAAAGTGTCCTTTAGAGAGGAATCTACACCTTCCACATCTAGCTCAAATATGGAAAGAATGATGGAGGAGATGATAAAAAAGATGAGCATACTTGAGAGAGCACAAGCAAGTCAAAATCAATCAGCTCCTCAAAACAGGAACCAATCTCAAAACCAAAATCATAATTTTAGGAGAAATCAGCCTCAAAACAGACCAAAAGAGCCTAATCAGGAGATTATACCTCCTTTTCATCAAAATTATGTGAGTGAGGTTGAAGAAACAATAGAACAAACAGAGGAAGATGACACAAACATGTTGGGAGTGGAAAATGATGATTTTGAAGTTCATTACAATAGGAAACAAGGTCTATACACACCCTATGATGATAAAAGAGTAGAAGATGAGTTTTATTATCAAGAATTGGAAAATGTCATCATAGAAACCCCAAAAGAATATGACCTTAGGAGTAAAATCAATCAAGAAAATCCCAAAACTAAAACCTCTGAAAATTCTGCAAAAAGCAACCCTGTAAATAAACCCAAAGTTACAAAACAGAGAGACAAAACAGTAGCTGGAAATTCTGATAAAAACAAAGAAAAAAGCACTCAAATTAATGAAAAACAGAGTGCAAATTTTAGCAGCGCTAGTACTTCAGCTAGTGCTCCTATTAAAACAATTTGGTCCAATGTAAATAGAGGAAATCAGCACACTGATTTTTCTGATTAAGTGGTAGTTAATAAGGCTGAAACAAGCATTTTAAAAAATCAGATGCTTTTAGTCTGGAGCAAGAAATTGCCAAAATCAAAATCTTTGTTCCTCTTGTTGAAATAGCTACCCAAGATGTATATAGATCCCAAATTTTGAAGGCCTTTAACATAGAAGAGAATAATGACACTGTCAATCTTAATGATGACCAACCAGAGCTCATATTTGGCCCTAATATTGAGGGTAGATATCAAGAAGGACCAGTTTTTCCTTTTTATGTTAGTTTAAAGATTCATGACAAAATTTTACACAACGCTATATATGATTCAGGGGCCTCTCATAACTTAATGCCCAAAGCTGTAATGGAGAGCCTAGGCCTTGAAATCACTATACCATACAAAGATCTTTACTCCTTTGACTCAAGCAGAGTGAAATGTTTAGGTTTGATCAAAGACCTCTGTGTAAACTTAACACAAATTCCAGCCAAGTGTTTAGTGATGGATATTGTAGTGGCTGATGTACCCCCCAAGTATGGTATGCTGTTATCAAGGTCTTGGGGAGCTAAGTTACAAGGAACAATGCAAATGGATATGACATATGCTACCATCCCTGTTTTTAATCAAACTAGAAGACTTTATAGGGAATCTCATATGCAATACATGGTTACTAGCCAAGAGAGACCACAAAAATCTCCTCTTTATTCTGTACATATAGGCCTTGATTCATTTATCCTTTTCAATGATGAAACATTCACTGAGCAAGAAACCTTAAATGAATTAGTGGCAGATATAGAAAAAGAGGAAGACAAGACATAAGTGTCAAAAAAGTTTTCCAAATCAGAAAATCACAGCAAACAAATCACCGGTCTAGAGATGCAAATCAGTCATCCATTATTTTCAACCTTGAGAGTCAAGGGAAGAGTCCTCAACATAATTAAAAACATGAGGAACTAAAACAAATTCGATATAGTGCTGATCTTCAAGAACAATCCAAAAGCGCACTAGATGAAGAGGATAGTAACCAAACTAATGAATCTGAAACTAGTCCTCTGTGGAGTATGAACTTTGATGGGTCTTGCACTAAGAGTGATGTAGGTGTAGGAGTGTGGCTTCACAATACAATGAAAAATAATATTGAAGGGCATTCCTGCAAATTAAACTTTCAATGCACCAATAACATAGCTGAATATGAAGCCTTCCTTTTAGGCCTGCACTTATTGAAGAAATTAGGGGCCAAAAGAATAAAGGTTCATGGTGATTCTGAATTAATAATTAGGCAAGTGAATGGGGAATACACTGCAAAACATCCTAGACTTAGAGCCTATAGAAATGATGTCGTGGATTTATTGAAAACATTTGAGGAATTCAAACTTATCTTTGTCCCAAGAAACCAAATTATCCAAGCTAATGGTTTAGATTTTGCTGCTAGAACATGCCTAACTCCTTATGAAACCAAACAATGCACAACTCAAATCAAATTTCGACCAGCTATCCTAGATAATGAAAAATATTGGCAAGTTTTTGATGGAGACAAACAAATAGAAGACTTCTTACAGTCCAGAAATGAATTTAAACTGTCAAGTTCAGATTCAAAGTACGAAGATGACTGTCTTAGTGAAGAAAATCTACTTGATGAAGAAGAAAACTCTCCAATGATTGCTGATATAAATCTGTTATCTAATAAACTTGAACATAACACCGAGATTAGTGCAGATTTAGAAAAAGAAGACTTAGAAACATTGCAATCTAATACACAAAGTTTTCCAAAAGGTCTGGTCCCTTTAGAAGAGTTGTTTGATTTCAATGATGTTGCCAAGAAATCAAAACCGGAGCTTGTTGAAACTGAGGTAGAAGAGTGCAATATAGGCATTGAACTAAAACCAAAGATGATCAAACTGTATAAAACTTTACCAGCTCACATCAAACTGAAATACATAGAGCTATTTAAAGAATTTTCTGATGTATTTGCATGGAGTTATGAGGATCTAAAGTCCTATGACACATAAATAATTCAGCACAAGATACCCCTCAAAGAAAACCAAAAACCTTTTAAACAAAAATTGCGCAGAATCAACCCTGTTCAATTACCTTTGGTCGAGAAAGAGATCAAGAAAATGTATGAAGCTGGAATTATTGTTCCTATTAGATATTCAGAGTGGGTGTCTAATCTAGTGTCATTTAGGAAGAAAACAGGAGAAATAAGGCTTTGTATTGACTTTAGAAACTTAAACAAAGCCTCATTAAAGGACAACTACCCTTTACCCAAGATGGATCACATTTTACAAAAGGTAGTTGGTTCTAAAAGAATTTCTTTGCTTGATGGCTTCTTAGGGTACAATCAGATTTTAGTACATCCTAATGATCAACTAAAAACAACCTTTACTACACCTTGGGGTACTTTCATGTATGTGAAAATGCCTTTTGGTTTAATGAATGCTGGTGCTAAATTTTAGAGAGCCATGGATATTGCATTCTCAGAAGAATTAGGCTACTTCATCATTATTTACCTTGATGATATCACTGTTTTTTCCAAAACAGATGAAGAACACCTAGAACACTTGAGAAAAGTCTTTGAGAAATGCAGAAAGTTTGGGTTATCTTTAAATCCCAAGAAAACAATGTTTGGTCTCCAAGAAGGTAAACTTATTGGACACATCATATCAGAAGAGGGGATAAAGATAGATCCAAAGAGGATTGAGGGTATATTGCAAATCAATCATCCTAGAAACATCAAGGAACTTCAATCTTTCATTGGAAAGATTAGTTTCTTGAGAAGGTTCATACCTAACTTAGCTGAACTCCTTAGAAACTTAACAAACATGTTAAAGAAAGAAGAAGGATTTAAATGGACCTTAGAGGCAAAGAAATAATTTGAACTGTTAAAAAAAGCATTAACCAGAACACCAGTTCTTATAAGTCCTAATTTTTCAAAAGATTTTTTCATTTTTTCATTTGCATCAGAACACACAGTGGCTGCTGTCCTATTACAAAAAAATTTGAAGGGACAAGAGCAGCCAATTGCATTCTTTAGTAAGGCATTAAGAGATGCACCTCTGAAGTACAATATCATGGAAAAACAAGCCTTTGCCTTAGTCAAAGCATTAAAAGACTTCAGAGTTTATATTTTACACTCCCACATAATTGCATTTGTGCCAAACTCAGTTGTAAAAGACATTTTAACACAAGACCCAGATGGAAAAAGAGGAAAGTGGATAGCTGTGATACTTGAATATGATTTAGAAATCAAGCCCACTAAACTCATAAAAGGCCAAGGACTAGCGAGATTAATGGCTGAATCAAATTTTGAAGCTCTTGATATAAACATGATAAATGCATTAGATGAACAAGAGGA